>CM038677.1:507997366-508597366 GCA_021605205.1 Aegilops longissima
AAATCACCATTTTTAAATTCTACTGTTTTGCCGTGCATTCCTATCATATTCACTGTCTATTTCCTATCCTGCATTGTTTAGAATCCTCAAATTCAAACAAGCCCTTACTCATTACTTACATTACATATATGTGAAAAGAAAACCTTGTGTGGTTTGTCACCTTCCTCTGGGTCTTTGTGTTCCAACCAGCTTTCAATTTGCTCAACGACGGAAGGTTCACCACAACGAGGATCCACTCTCGGAAGTCTTTGCTACGCCTCGGATCTTCTTCCCTTGGTAGTATTACGACAATTGCATTACCATCATCAAGCGAAGCGGATGACCTTGGGGACTACGGGTCCATGAAGAGAGTTCGCCTCTTAGTGCACGCTTCGTTATGCGTCGCTTAATATGATGACATGCTACATTATCGTCGTGTTCACCTATTATACTCAGTCAGGTCCAAACTAATCTTTGAAACTTGAGTTTTTAAATGGTTGTGGGGTACATATTAGGCGACAATCGGTACTATCGTCTACTATCTAGGTGTTAATCTCAGGTGTCTACTATGATTTTCATGTTGGGTGCAAACAAACATTAAAGGCCATTATTTGTATTTTTTAACTAAAGCTATTGTCACTTTTGCTATCATTGGTTTTGGTTCTATCCACAGTTACTACCATCACTCTGGATTTGTGCATGCACTCCTTACGAATCTCACTATGTTTTATTCCTATGCATGCGATTTATTGTACACAATGGAACTAATCATGTAGAGACAAAGAGGCGAGGCCTTAACGTGGCAATAAAATTTCATGCGATGTCATGTTTCCATGGTGGGCGCAAAAGGCAGCCCCCCTCCACCCATTTTGGATGTAATGAAGAGGAAGATAAGCTGTGCAGGGGATTAGGAAGGAAGAAGACCACTCCTATTTACCCATGAGGTCTTCGCTCTAACTTGGCATCTTGATGTTGGTAATATCATGCATATGGTGCCTTGCATTTACTTCTATACATTAAAGATGTCATCTGCTTAGTTTAGACATGCTTTGTGTCAATGCCATCTGTTTAGTTTTCTTTATCATATATGTGAATCATGCAATGCCATCTTGTCTTAGCCAAGCATATATATATGTGAATTTTACTGCAATGCCAACCTGGTTAGCCAGTCATCTTATATGTGAATTATATCATGCCATCATTTTTTATTACGTGTTAAATTAGTCAACAATTTTAGTACATTCAATTACTCTTCTGTGCATCGGCCAATACGACGCAGTCTCATGGTAAAATCTGGGTGGAAACAAGGTCTTGAGCGGACAATGCTATCTGACGTGGCGCATGTCTTCTTTGGTTACCGATAGCTCCTCGGAGGAGGATTAGGAGACAGGATGACCGGTCATATTCCCCCCGAGGTGCATGCCCTAACTTGGTAGGAGTTATGTTGCTCATATCATGTGTCACAGTATCTTGCATTGCTATATCATTTGCATAGTTTAGACATGCTTTGTGTAGATACACACCTATTTAGTGTCTAATTACCATATATATGAATTATGCGATGCCATCTTGTTGCAAGACATTATATATATTAATTATACGATGTTATCTTGTTGCAAGGCATTATGTATATGAATTATGCAATGCCATGCTGTTTAGAGCAAGCGTCATATATGAATTATATCATGCCGTCCTTTTTGTATTTCTCATTGCTTTTGTCAACAATGTTTGTATATTCAAATGCTCTTCACATGCATCAGCCATTTGAATTGGTGATGGAGAAATCTGGAGTGAAAACAATGTCTTGAGTGAGGCGATGCTACTCTTGACAGATATCTTGCTAAGTTCACAGATAGCTCTTGAGAGAAGGATTGACGAGATGACAGGTCCTATTATCCCCTGAGGTGTATGCTCCAAACTTGGCAGGTTATATTACTCATATAATGCATATGTTGTATTGCAATATTAGTTTTTACATCATATACACAATATTGAATACCATCTCCTTAGTTGACACATCATATGTGCGATTGCCCTCTGCTCACTTCCTTAGTATATAAATCATATATTTGAAATTATGTCATGCTATCTTGTTTAATTAGCCATCATATATGTGAAATTATGTCCTGATATTCTATTTGTAGACAACATAAATGTGAATTATTTCATGCCTTTTTCTTCCCTACTATCCATTACTGTCTATCTTACAATGTCTATGCATTCAATTACTTTTCTTGTTTATCAGCCATTTCAATTGGAGAGTGATAGCGATACGTGGGAGTAAAAACACGGTCTTGAGAAAAGATCGTGCTACACTGCCGATCACGAGATAGAACCACAGTTGTACTTGCTTAAGAACCAGCCCTACATACATAACCCACACTCATGCGAGATTGTACCCCTACCAAGTTGGATGGAGAACCAGCTACACCTTCTTCTAACCCCAGACTGAGATAGACACACATTTCCCATTGACAGCCGCAAGTCTCCACCACAGACACCCAACACAGAAGCGGTTAGTAAAGCAAGCTGCGATTGCCCAAATCCACGAGGACCACCACTCCGAACGAAGTCAACGCTTAATGAGAAGAAGAATTGTTCTCATGTCGAGGTTCCGTAGCTATGGTTCATACTACTTTGCTCTTGCATCATTGTATTCTTGATACCAACCAATTTCAAATTTGAAGGATGCAATTGAAACTCCAATGGCACAACGGTATGTTTTAAACTGTTTCTTCAACTGTTTAGTATTTCTTTGTTGTTACTTGCTCTATGTTGATTTGGTTCAATTGAATAAGCAGTTATGTTCTCATGCCATGCACATGACAAGTGTTATTATTGTTGTGTAGTTTCCCACACTTATATTACTGCTCTATGCTTTGTCTTAAATAGATATGATTGACTGTATCTATCTTGATTTGGCAACATAAACTAGAATGACATAGACCATCATTGACCATACTACATAGATATATGTTTGTTTCATGATGTTATCACCACCTTACTCTAGAATTAGTTTACAAAATGAGTTTCATATACTACATTGTAAACCTGAGATGTGTTTGTTTGTTTCTCTTTTAGAGCGGATAAAATATTGGAGAGAAAGTACCTGTTATGCAATGGTAAAGGAAGTAATGCAGATAAGGTTCAAGATAGTGAGACATCCTGTTGGTCTCCAAAAGCTGATAAAAACTATATTGAAGACTTTGAGACAACCCCAAAGTCATGTCTTGATGTAGTGTTAGAGTTCTTGGCTACCGCTTCGGCTTTGACTCTTGAACTCTTTGCACTGAATCAGTTAAACTTCTTGAGTCTCAACTTCAAGTTGAAAGACATCGATTAGATGTTATGCAACAGGAAGCCGAAGGGTGAGGAAGTCCACAAAATTCAGATGCATACTTTACGAATTGCAACAACAAGTCTTTGGAGGACTTAAGCGCCAAACAAGAGAAAGTTAATAAGCTTGCAAAAGCATCTTGCCGACGTATAGGTACCAGGATATTGTTTCTTGAGCTCTTGAAGTGGTTTGATTCTGGACTTGTTCTTCTTGAGGCGTTTATCTTCTTGTGTTCCCTATATTTACCTTTGGTGGCGAACTTTGATGCCATGGAGCGTAATGTAATGTAATAATGGTGATAGCCTAGTGTAAGTTGCTTGCTTATTTATTTCCTTGTTGTCTTGTTTATTTGTTTGCTTGTAGTCAGGTCGAGTTCTTTTTTGCGGTTTGCTAGTGGTTGCAATAACCTATTTTTTTTAAAACTAGGCCACAATAAGCGCCACGATGATGACAACTTTGGGCGTCTGGTAGTAAAGCGATGGGCCTTCTGACGGACCGTGAAATAGTGGGCCTACTACGAGCCGTAAAGCAGTGGGCCTTCTACGGGCCGTGAGAAACAATGGGCCTTCTATATGCCGTAGAAACAATGGGCCTTCTACCGCAGCGTATCATCAATGGGCCTTATCACGGGCGTATGATCGATTGGCGAACATGGGTCAACAGACCGCATTACGGCTATAAGCGGGCTAGAGTTGGAATTAATAGTTCATGGGCCGACCATAACGAGCCATCGTTAATAGGTCATATTGATGGCCTTATGAAAAGCATTAGCGTAACGGACCACAAGCGGGCATTTATGGCAAATGGGCTGAATTTGGCCCTGGCGAAAAAAATAGCGATGTGGGCCATAAATAAGCGGATCTTTGGAAATGAGCCCAGAATAAATGGGCTCTAAGAAGGCGAAAGATAACATGGGCTGAAGCATTAGCGGAATAACAGGCGTTAATGGGTATAAAGTGATACCTTTATTCTATCTGGGCGGTTCACCACGGGCCATTAATGGGTGTAAAGTGATACACTATTCATTCGGGCGGTTTCACCACAGGCGGTTAATAGGCCAAGTTACATAGGGCCTCATATGGGCGAAAGGCGTCATGGGCCATACATGGGCGAAGTGAAAAGCAATGGAAGATATTTGGATAGCGCTCTTGGGCCTAATTAAAGTAAGGGTATGCTTAGCTTTGGGTTAGCGAGAACGTAAATGGGCTATATGCTAACGATGCCGTTATGCGCTTTCCATGGGCGGCCCGCCACCTTTGAACAAGTCAAACGGGCGGCCTTCTCACAGCAATGGGCCTCTGTTGGGTCGTGCCGCGTGTCGATGTATCATAAGGCGTATACATCTAATGAGTGGATGACATCTGTCCCGGTGGTGGAAACCGACGTGTTTCCTCCGACCAATGATGATTTTACGTGGAAAATCCCCATTGGTCGGGGATGTTAACGGGTTATCGGATCAAAACCCGACCAATAAGCAACGGCGTTCCATTCTGATGGATGCCGCGTGCCGGTCACCCTTGATGAAAGCACTTACATGGCGTGCGATTTATCGTCATGGAAGTGGACACTTAGTGATGATAATTTTAAGTAATGTCATGGAACACTTCTCTGACAGCCCCGCGGTGTGACTATCTTGATTACATCGCCAAATTTGTCATGGATGTACATGCATGACAAGCGTGACCTCTTGTAACAAAACCATTATCATCACGAAGTGTATTTTTTGTAGTGTTGGCAATGAAGCCAAAGATCAAATATGAAGCGCGGGCCCAAAGCCTGCGGCCTTGATCGACAACGTGGCGGTTGATTGGGCGATGGATGTCTCCGCTTCCCCATGCTGCCTCGGCAACTGCCCGACAACGACAAGTCCTGCGACATGTGAGGAAAATCATGCCGTTACTGTGATGCGTGGAGGCGTCGGTTGGCTTTCTCTCGCTATAAATGGGGAGGGGGAAGAGCCCCCGTTGCCCCTCTCTTTGCAGTCTGCTTGCTTCTCCCCCCCTGCTCCTCTGCTAGTAGCAATGGCGCCCATCCGAAGGTTTTCAGCCGCGGAGAAGGGAAAGATTCCCCTTGACGCGTCGGCGCGCTCCCGCCGAAGAAGAGGTCGGTTCACCCCAAATCACGACAGGCGGCGATGCAGGTGGTGGCGAGAGCCTTGATCTGGCGGCCTCCTCGGCAAGATCTTCATGACCCGCGGTGGGGTGAGGTTGCGTGGGTTCTTGTCTTGAGGCACCCTCGCGATCCACTTTAACTATGGCGGCGCCTCACGCTGTTTTCAAGGTCTTGATCGGGCGCGCGCTGGAGTCTGCCACAGAGGGCGCCCGGAGACAATTCACGCTCGGCTGCGTCTCCTCCAGCAGCAGCGAATCTTGGGCGTCAGCGGTTCTCTGAGGGTCTATGAGACTCGGAGATGGCGGCAACAGCCTCGTGCCCCCGAGCTCTACCTTGCTGAGGCGAGGCTCGGCGTCGGCCGCCGCCATCGCTAATCTGGATGGGGTTGGTGCAGGCCTCCAGCCCCTTTATTGATGATGGCGTCGTACGCAGGAGAATGAATAGGATTCCCTAAGTTCTTGTCTTTTGTTCCTGCAAGGAATCAAGAAGTACCCAGCGAGTAGCGTAAAAGTGTAATGTCTTTTGTTGATACTATCCTGTTATGAAAATTTGCGAATGCCTGTCTGTTTAGGCTCGGTCTCCCCTTCCAACCTCATGACGGCTCATTGCTCTCGCCCGACAGGTCCGGTCCCCGAACCAAGCTGCGGCCGTCATTTGGTATCTGGTCGCGTGCCGTGGTCAAAAGGCGGGAGGTGGCGGCCCGAGGTCGATAAGAGCCCACGGCGCGATGCTGAGGAGGTCCCCTTTAGCGCTCAAGCAGCCGTGGTAAGGTAAGAAAGGGGCGTTGCCGTTGCCGCGGGGCTGCGGCGTGATATGGCTCAACGATTAGCCAATCTGAGTGCGAGACTTATCTTGGCGGTTTGGAGCCGACTCCTTGCGGTGCGCCGTGTTAATGCGTAGCCAGGCCAGGCCCATGCGAGCCTTCCCCTCTTCCCCACGCTCTACTTTATGCTCTATGTCCTCAGGTCCCGGCCCTCGAGCAAGCTCAAACGCCGCTGGTATGCCAGGTCGCGTGCCGTGGTCAAGGCCAGGGGGTGAGGGCTGGAGAGCCAGTAAGAGATCCTGAGTCGCGATGCACAGGAGCCCCCCTTTTAACGCGCAAGCGAATTGCATTGGAGAAGAGGAAGCTCGCGGTGCCTCCTGCTATCATCCTCATGAGATTCCTACGAAACAGCACAAGGAGAAACATGGTTTGCCATTATGGTTGTCGATCACTTTGGCTGCCTTGCGAGGAAGGGAGAGCCTGTGGGGCTGGTGAGGTGGCGTTATTTGGCGCGTCTTGCCGCGAGCAGAACCGGCCGCTCAGTTGTCGATGTTGCGAGGGATGTGACCCGACCTCGAGACAGTCAAGCCTACGTATTCTTGTGCCATCCTGGATCGGTATCTTTGGCACACAGTACATTAATGTATATATCAAAGTGCAATCACATGTATAAATAACGTAAAATGATATATATACCTCATAATAATCAGCGGAAACAATCAAGCGGGTGTGAGTCCCATCAGCGCCATCGGCGAGTTGAGTGTGAGCCGTAACCACATGTATCGTAACTCTTTCGTCGAGGAAATATACGCAACATGATACGTTGCAGCGGTGTAAACGATTACATTGAATGTCTGGCAAGATCACAATAAAAAGCAGATGATAAACTATACTATATGCGGTATGGCTTTGTGGCTCACGTATCATGCAGGGTTTTTGCGTAAAAGCTGGTATTATTTCCCTACATCAAAGGAATAAATGAAGTCTGTACTAAGGGTTTTCTATCATGACATGGTTCATAACCGATGTCTCATAACCCAAAATCATCATATGTTTGCCCACAATTAAGTTATCAATCCGGTGTTGAGAGTTAGAGATAGATCCAAGTCCGGAGGCTCAAATTGTAAAATAACTTGAGGACACGGCTGTCGATTAAGTTTAAACCCTCTGCGGAGGTTTGTACACTTACCATAAAGATTCGATCCCTCTTTTACGTTCTACGCACTTGAGGTGTTTGAGAACAAGATGGCCCGAAACATGGTCTTCGAAGAGTTCCTCGACCCTTGTCCAGGGTGCTCATTCAATCTCTAAGTAGTTCTACATCTGCTAGCACCGTCAGCGAGTCACAACTAAGGTCAACCAAGCGAGCCCATAATGACTTGCGGTTGCACAGGTAGCTTCGGGCATGAAGTATTCTTCCGTCTCTTTGAGTGCAGGTGAAGCTTTCCGCCAAGATGTCATGGCGCTTCTCCATGCATCCCGGCCAACCTTTGGTTTCTCGAGGGTGCCGTCAACCATCCTTCACCCGATGAGTGTGTATTGAATTCTTGTCTGAGTCTTGAAGTCTTGAGGCCTTGAAGATCTGATCCTTGCGAGGTGCCATCATGGAGTTATCGTCATTGGCGAAATCCTTCATTCACACCACTCTGAGCACTCATACCAAACCCGTCTACTATAAGCGTAGCATTAAAATAAATAACGTCCGGGCTTGTAGCGGGGTGATGGGTTCCTACCTCATGCATACTACTCAACTACAAGGATTCAATAACACTCTTGAGGGTGGTTGCAAGGATGCCACTAAATGCAATAAAAACATAGGTATGAAAGCAATGATCAAAGTGAACTTGCTGAGTGATGTTGGCGATCTTGAAAACTAGGGTTTAAGTAGTAGCAAACTTAGCACTCGAAATTCTACGAGATAAACAATAATCACCATAAGCACATAGCATGGGATCACATAACACAATAGCATAGCAAAAGTAACATAACACACCAAAACCAAATCCAAATGGAAAACTCAAAGAAAATCCACTCAAGTTTCCTGCTTCAAACAACAACTAGAACTAGCTTTATATAATAAAAATTTCTTAACATAACCTAATCATGGTTTTAGGTTAACAACAGAATAGGATTCACTAAGCAACTAGGAGCAAAAAAAATTAATTAAAAGCTATTATAAAACTCCTATTAGGCTAATCCAATTTCTATTAAGAAAAATAAATTAAAACTTTTATTAATTATAAATAAAAGTTCATCTATTAGAGTGACAGAAACTAACCTAGAATAATCTATCACAAGTTAAAAATAAATTTATTTACTAATTAATTTAATAGGAAAACAGTAGCTAGCTAATTAATTAGGATTAACAAGATTCTGCTTAAACTAATTTTTTATTAATCCTAAAATACCCAAATTAATTTTATGATTTGACAATGACAAAACAAAGTTGGTACAAAAAGAATCATATAAAAATAATTTTCTAACTCAAGTTATAGCAGATTTACTATTCTGACTAAAACTAAATTAAAAGCAATTTTAATTATTTTTTAACATAGCTAAATATATATTTTACAGAAACTACATAAAATTTGCAACCAACAAAAAAGAATCACTCAAAAATATTAAACAGAATAAAAGATATCAATTTTTCAAAGCAGAAACTATCACCTGCTAAAACAGAAAATCAAAATAAAGAAAAAGGCCTAATGGGCCTATCATGCTTGCAGGCGTCAAATAGCCTAGCAGGGCCTAGGGTTAAACTAAAAGCGGGCGGCTAAATAACTAAAACCCTAACTAATAAATAAACCGATTGAACCAGGGCGGTTTTCTAATAAAACATACCTTTAGGGTTCTAATCGTGGCCGTCCGTTTGAGATCGGAAGAAGTGTTCGGTGGCTTCGAGTCCCGCTGGCGGTGAAGAGAAAGTCGTCAGGGGCTTCAGGCGTCAGTGAGCTCGGGAAGTCGTCGGGAGGATCTTGAGGGAGCCTGAGGAGGGGTTGGTGGGGTTGGGGTGGTCGGGGAGGGCTAGGCGTCGGCAGTGGCGACTTTGGCGGAGGAGCTCGGGTCTCCAGTGGTCAGCGGGAGGGAGAGAGGGTCAGCGGAGTCTCGGGGTGGGGGATGGGGTGCAGGGGCTCCGGCTTTTATAACCAAGTCGTCCTCGCCTTGAGGATCGAAGCGTCGAGGATCCGGATCCCGGGATCAGCGATCTCCGGCAGCGATAGCGTGGCGTGGGCGAAGGAAGAAGATGGGCGTGGGGCCCAGCCGGTGAATGAGGCGGACGGCGGCGACCGTCGGGGAGGTTGAGCGCGAGGATGGTGGCTTGGCCTTTCGTCTATTTGGTCTTGCTAGGCGATCGGTGGGTGGACTCATTGGTGGGCAGAGGGCTGGTAGCGCTGAGGGGGTTTTTCTTTTTAAAATTTTATTTTTTAAATAAAACAAAACAAGTATATCTTTTAAAATATAAATATTTTATATAGGACATATATATACCAAAATGATCAGGAAAAAGATTTTCTACAACATGAACTATTTTCAAGTTCAAATAAAATACACAAAAATTCAAATAAAATAAAGAGTGTTTCTGCCTAATAAAATCCAATAAAATCATTTTTAAAAATACCAAAATGACTTCAAATTTATTTTCTCTAATTTTTCATTGAAGGAATCATTTTACCCTATTTCCATCTATTTGTTTTTAGGAGGAAAATAATTTGAATAAAGTCCAAATAATACCAAATTTGAAAGGAGGTTTCAAAATACCTCCCAATGACTTTCAATTTGGTTCTTTTAACTTCAACTCATATTTCATATAATTGAAGAAGTCATTTTATCTTCCCTCATGAAAATCATTGAGTTGCATAAAGTTTTGAATTTGAAATATCCCCAAATGAAATTCAAATCTTTTTCCAAAACCCTTTTCATTTCAACATGGAAGAGTCATGTCATCTTCACTCTAGGTTTTGGTGTTGCAATGAACTTGAGTTCAATTGGGATCCAAAAGGCAAAATGGAAAGTTTGGGAAAGTCATTTCATTCCCTCTCATTCAACTTTCAAAAGTTTCAAATTCCACTCAATTCCACTCAATCAATGGATCAAACAATCGGAAAACAACCATAGTTATTTATTTAATATAACATTCCAAATTTGGGATGTTCTGAGGAATGAGACCCATGCACTGGCGTCGTGCAGTGTGGCCCGGCCCCGTAAGTGAAGTCAAGCAGGCAACGATCATAGATAGGTTAGGCATGGAAGCATATCTTTGGCTCATGTAAGCGGGGAAGATACCATGCCACTGGGTGGGCCCGGCGGCTTGGGGCGATGCAGCCAGGCGCCCCAAGGTAAGCTAAAGACATAATGAAAAGGGGTACATGCCACAGGGACGGACCCACCGGCCTGGGAATGATGCAGCCCGAGGGGCGCTCCCAGCTAAATGAACTTGGAAAATGTCACCTGGTTTTGTTGATGAAGGGATGTTGGGGCAGCTGAAGGTACGCAACAAAGGAGTTGCTCCTCATGAGCCACCGGACCCCTGAGCCTCAGGAGGCTCTGGGGGCCCAGGCGGTTCCTCGAGGACCTTATCCATCTCCGCCCGGGCTGACATGGTGCAGGCCTCTGAGTCGCCGGGGCGTGCCGCAGAGATTCTGACCGATAAGCGGACAACACGCTCGGCGGGACACAAGGAATCTGACGTAGGCTGTGCGGTGGGCCCTGACAGCCACCATGAAAACGAAAGAAGCTCTGAGTGGTAGCCCTGTTGAGCCACAGGGACGTCGATCTGAGCCGCGCAGCCCACGGCATCATTGCTGGATGGGGCTGCTTTGCACAGTGGCGGACAGTCATGCGCGCATGGCCCTTCGTCTTGTAGTTCTGGCGGTCTTGGTGATGAACTACTTGGCGGTGGGTGCTCCTCGCCCTATGTCCTCTGAGGAAACATGACATAAACACGCCTCAAGTGGTGCCCGGCGCCTCCCTCATGATGTTGGAAAGGTCGAGGCCCTCGGAAGAGCCCCGAGCCCTGCCGAGAAAGACCGGTGCGCCTTCCTGTCACGATGGAGGGGCGCCCTGGGCCTTGCCACCTGATTGAGCGAGGGTTCGAGCCAGCGCCATCCCCCGAGGTCCTGGCTTGGCGCCAGCTGCTTCTTCTTCTTGGGGATGGCCTCGGGAAAGCCCTTGCTCTTCTTTGTCGGGGTCGTCGATGGCTGCAGCTTGAAAAGCACGCTCGAGGAGCACACATCTCTTTCTTCACATGGGACCGTGATGATTCCGTCGCTCCCGGCATCTTGAGGACATTGTAGCCGTGATGGGTCACGCCATGAACTTGGCCGGGATGGATGCAGGATGGCATTGTGCGCGGGAGCGGATGTCTTGGACGTCAAAGTCGATGAGCTTGGTGCGGTAGTTCTTGCGTTCTCTGAAGGTGACAGGGAGGCGGACCTGCCCTATCGGCATGGTGGAGCCGTCGGTCACTCCTGATAAAGGCTTGGTAGGCTAAAGCTGATCATACGGCACTTGGAGGTTGTCGAACACTGTCGACGGATAGGACATTGAGCCCTGCGCCCCCGTCGATGAGGGTCTTAGTGACTTACACGTTGCTTGATGTTGGGGAAGCGGAGCATCGGGAGGTGTACTGCGGTGGCCGCACACTTGAGCTGATCCGTTGACTGAAGGTGATGCGCCTGGGACCACTGGCGGGCGTGTGGCCTCGAGCTTGGGGAGGACCGCATTTACTTCATGAGCAAACTGTTTGAAGATACGCTGCGAGGCTGGGGCCTAAGCTCCGCCCAAGATGCAGGCTATGGCACGCGGCTCCTGGAAGCCCCCAGCCCCCTTGTCTTGATGATGATCGTCATTCCTTCTTGGTGGTGGCAGTAGTGGGGGAAGACTGGTGTTGCCCTGAGGACGGTCCTCACGAGGCTGATCCCTCCAGGCGCCCTCGCGAGGCTGATCCTGCTAGCAGTCCTCATGAGGCCGGTCGCACCACTCCTGGCGCGGACCACGGTCATCCTAGCGTCTGCCACCTCGTCCTCCTCCTCAGCCATAGCCCCGGTCATTGCACTCGGGGTGTCGACCGTAGCGTCCTTCTCGAATGGCTATGAGATCTTGACAGTCGCTGGTGTTGTGGGTGTGCAGGTTGTGGAAGATCACGAGCAGTCATTGCTCTTGGATGACTTAGGTTGATCTCTGCGCGCTTGGTGTCGGCTCCGCCCGACCACAGCTGCTCCCTTGCGCTTCACGTCCTTGGCCTTGGCTTTCTTCTCCTCCGTGTTACTTGGGGAGCTCATGGAGGAGAATCGCCCTTCCTCGGCTCTTGCACACTTGGTGCCGAGTTGAACTACTCTGAGGCGTGCGGCTCCTGCGTGGATAGAAAGCTCCTCCTTCATCTTGGCGTCACGGACACCATCGAGAGAATCACGGAGATGATGGCCTCGTCCAGTGACCTTGGGGATCTTGAGATGAACATTGTTGAGCTGGATGTACTTGGAGGTCTCTCCCGGTTGTTGCTTGCGGCCTTGAGTCTCCATAGCGGAGGGCGGTCGCGAGTGCCTGGAAGTTAGCGATGAAGCGGTGTGCATCTCGCCCGGAGGAGAATCGGGAGGCGGGTTCAAGAAACCCGACGAGCAGGCGTCGTCTTTGGCGCCATAGGGAACCCAGTTCGCCATGACTTTCTCATCGCGTTGTCGCCTCGATGCTCAGCTCGTAGAGCTACGAGGAACTTCTTGAGGTCGGGGGTGCCACGTGGCAGGAAGCAAATCCGGCTTGAACTTACCGGCGGTGGCCTTCGCAGCTTCCGGAGTGAAAGCGCGGCGGCCGTGGTGGTGGCAAGCTTCTTGGAGAGCGGAGCTTGGTCATGATGCCCTCGTGCCGCTCCGGCAAGCTGCTTGTGAGGCGGCATGGCGAGAAGAGCTGTGGCGGTCGCGAGTGGCGGGCGTTCTCTTGCGGTCGAGGACTTCTGGCAGACTTCTTCTCTTCCTGTGGTGCCGGGGCCAGCGGTGGAGTCACGTCGTGGGCGCGCCTTGGTGCGGGGGAGTGCGTCTTGGGGCATAGGTGGCGGAGGTGCTCCGTGAGCTATGTCGTCCGTGGCTGGCGGAGGGCGAGGCAGTGAGAGGGACGGCACGGTGGAGCCCCCTGCGGCACCGACAAGCTTGGCGACGCGGTCGAGCCAGTCCTCGTGAGGTCGTCGGCCGGCGGTAGCCGAGGCTTCGTCGCGCCATGAAGCCGCGGCCGTGCATCCATGGGGCGCTGACAGCGTGGGGCGGACGAACCAGCGGGGAGTTTGTGATGGGGTAGCGGCGTTTGGCCGTCATGTTGCACCGAGGGTGGCGAGATGCTGCTGCGTTCCCTGCCGGGCCGGTGGTGGCGTTAGCGGCGGCGACGAAACGACAAGGTGGCCGCTTGACGGGGCCGTCTGGCGGCAGCGCAATTGGCGAGGCAACCGGCGCTCAACGAAACGCAGCGGCGTCGCCATAGAGACAACGAACAGCTGGATGCGAGGCGGCGAGAAAGAGCTTTAGGCGCACCTACAGCGGCGCCAAATGTGGATCACGGGTTCCGGCAAAACCCTTAAGGTTCGAACTCTGGGGTGCGCGCGAAGTTCTTTCCTCCCTACCGATCCACGCCCTAGCTCGCTAAGATCTCGCGGATGAAATCGACGAACTCACGGCACGAAAGACACAAGATTTATACTGGTTCAGGCCACCATTGTGGTGTAATACCCTACTCCAGTGTGGTGTGGTGGATTGCCTCTTGGGCTGATAATGAACAGTACAAGGGGAGCAACAACCTCCTGAGGTTGAGGTGTTCTTGTGCTTGGTGTGTGGCTAGGATTGGCTAAGGATCAGATGAGATGCCTATGAATGGGTTATCCCCTACGGTGGTGGCTAGTTCTACTTATATAGGCCTGGTCCTCTTCCCAAATATTGAAGCGAAGGGAGCCAACAGCGAAGAATTTGAAAGGGGACTACTAGTGCTTATCGACAAAAGCGGTCTTCGCTTTGCAAAAGGCTCACTGGTGGTGGCCTTGGGCTCCATGGTGACCTCCGTCTTGCCGTCCTGCTGGTCTTGGTCTCTTTGCACCGATATGGAAACATTTGCTTGATGCCTCGATTACTACGCCCCTGCGCTTGCCCCCTTAGCACCAAAGAGGAAACAAGGGCCAGCTGCATCTTATTGGCGCCCTTTGGTCTCGTCGTCATGGCTCACGTCCGACAACCTGCATAGGTTTGCCCTGCCTTGATCTCTCACTCCTCGCGAGCCAACCTGGTGAGGCCGCTCTGAGGAGGTCTTGCGTCAAATCCGCCTCGCGACTTGGCCCCTCGCGAGGTCTTAACGCCGAAGCAGGATGCATGTTTTTTGTCCTATATTCTCCGATAGAAACTTTGGAGTGATTCTTTGTTGCATGTCGAGGGATTATTATCTGATCAATTATGTTATCATTGTTGAGAGACTCTGCACTAGTGAAAGTATGAAACCTAGGCCTTGTTTTCAAGCATTGCAATACCGTTTTGCTCACTTTTGTTACTAGTTACCTTGCTGTTTTTGAAGGAAATATGCCCTAGAGGCACTAATAAAGTTATTAATTATTTCCTCATATCATGATAAATGTTTATTATTCATGCTAGAATTGTATTAACGGGAAACATAATACATGTGTGAATACATAGACAAACATAGTGTCACTAGTATGCCTCTACTTAACTAGCTCATTGATCAAAGATGGTTGAGTTTCCTAGCCATAGACATGAGTTGTCATTTGATTAACGGGATCACATCATTAGGAGAATGATGTGATTGACTAGACCCATTTCGTTAGCTTAGCAGTTGATCGTTTAAGTTTCCTGCTATTGCTTTCTCCATGACTTATACATGTTCCTATGACTATGAGATTATGCAACTCCCGAATACCGGAGGAACACTTTGTGTGCTACCAAACATCACAACATAGCTGGATGATTATAAAGGTGCTCTGGTGTCTCCAATGGTGTTAGTTGAGTTGGCATAGATCGAGAATAGGATTTGTCCTCCGATTGTCGAGAGGTATGTCTGGCCCTCTCGGTAATGCACATCACTATAAGCCTTGCAAGCAATGTGACTAATCGTTAGTTCGGGATGATGCACTCTGAAGCGATTAAAGAGACTTGCGTGCTTGAGATTGAGCTAGGTATTGAGATCTAAGCGATCAAATCTCGAACAAGTAACATCTGATGACAAAAGGAACAGCGTATCTTTGTAGTGCGGTTTGACCAATAAAGATCTTCGTAGAATATGTAGGAACCAATATGAGAATCCAGGTTCCTCTATTGGTTATTGACCGGAGATGAGTCTAGGTCATGTCTACATAGTTCTCGAACCCGTAGAATCGCTTGCAACAATGTTCGGTGACAATCGGTATTATGAGTTCATGTGTTTTGATGTACGAAGGTAGTTAGTCCGGATATGATCACGGACATGACGAGGAGTCTCGAAATGGTCGAGACATAAAGATCGATATATTGGATGACTATATTTGCACATCGGAATGGTTCCGGGTGAGATCGAGAATATCTGGAACCACGGGGAAGTTACTGAACCAGCCGGGAGGTATATGGGCCTTATTGGGCCTTAGTGGAAAGGAGCAAAGGAGGCGTGGCCCAAGCCAATCAAATTGGGAGGGGCCGCCCCCCTTTCCTTCCTCCCTCCTTCCCTTCCTTCCCTCTCCTACTCCAACTTGGGAAGGGAATCCTACTCCACCGGGAGTAGGACTCCCCTCCTTGGCAGCGCCTAGAGGGCGGCCCTCCCCTCCTCCACTCCTTTATATCGGGAGGGGCACCCAATAGACACACAAGTTGATCATTGATCTCTCTTAGCCGTGTTAGGTGCCCCCCTCCACCATAATCCACCTCGGCCATATATTAGCAGTGCTTAGGCGAAGCCCTGCGTCGGTAACGTCATCAATACCATCATCACGCCGTCATCTTGTGAAGCTCTCCTCAGCTCTCTTTGGATCATGAGTTCGTGGTATGTCGCCACTGAGCGTGTGCAGTCCTTGAGGTGCCGTAACTTTAGTCTTTGGGATCGGTCAATCGTGAAGACATCGACTACATCAACCGCATTGTCATAACGCTTCGGTTCACGGTCTGAGGTACATAGGCGATACTCTCCCTTTGGTTGCTATTCATCACCATGATCTTGCGTGTGCGTAGGAAAATTTTGAAATTACTCGTTCCCCAACAATGGCATCAGAGCGAGGTTTATGCATAGATGTTATATGCAGGTAGAACACAAGTGAGTTGTGGGAGATACAAGTCATCTTGCTTACCGACATGTCATACTTTGGTTGGCGGTATTGTTGGATGAAGCGGCCCGGACCGACATGCAGCGTCGCTTACTTGAGACTGGTTCTACCGGCGTGTTTTGCACCACAATTGGCTGGCGTGGTGTCGGTTTCTCCAACTTTAGTTGAACCAAGTGTATTCCTTGGTCCTTGTTGAAGGTTAAAACAACACTAACTTGACGAACTATCGTTGTGGTTTTGATGCGTGGTAAAACGATTCTTGCTCAGCCCGTAGCAGCCACGTAAAACTTGCAACAACAAAGTAGAGGGCGTCTAACTTGTTTTTGCAGGGCATGTTGTGATGTGATATGGTCAAGCATGATGCTATATTTTATTGTATGAGATGATCATGTTTTTATAGCGAGTTATCGGCTTAGCTGGCGGGAGCCATATGGTTGTCGCTTTATTGTATGAAATACAAACACCCTGTAATTGCTTTAATTTATCACTAAGCGGTATCGATAGTCGTAGAAGCAATAGTTGGCGAGACGACAAGGATGCTACGATGGAGATCAAGGTGTCGCGCCAGTGACGATGGTGATCATGACAGTGCTTTGGAGATGGATATCAAAGGCACAATATGATGATGGCCATATCATATCACTTATATTGATTGCATGTGATGTTTATCCTTTATGCATCTTATTCTGCTTTGATTGATGGTAGCATTATAAGATGATCTCTCACTAAAATTTCAAGATACAAGTGTTCTCCACAGTATGCACGTTGCCAAAGTTAAATCGATGTCGAGACACCGCGTGATGATCGGGTGTGATAAGCTCAGCGTTCTTATACAGCGGGTGCAAGCCAGTTTTGCACCAGAATACTCAGGTTAAACTTGATGAGCCTAGCATATGCGAGATATGGCCTCGGAACACTGAGACCGAAAGGTCGAACGTGAATCATATAGTAGATATGATCAACATAGTGATGTTCACCATTGAAAACTACTCCATTTCATGTAATGATCAGTTATGGTTTAGTTGATTTGGATCACGTGATCACTTAGATGATTAGAGGGATGTCTATCTAAGTGGGAGTTCTTAAGTAATATGATTAATTGAACTTTAATTTATCATGAACTTAGTACCTGATAGTATTTTGCTTGCCTATGTTGATGTAGATAGATGGCCCGTGCTGTTGTTCCGTTGAATTTTAATGCGTTCCTTGAGAAAGCAAAGTTGAAATATGATGGTAGCAATTACGGACTGGGTCGTAAGTTGAAATTATCCTCATTGCTACGGAAGAATTACGTCTGGAAGCTTGCTGGGTGCCAAACCGCTGCGGGAGCAACACCGGATGTTATGAGCGTGTGGCGAGCAAATCGATGACTACTCGATAGTTAGGTGTGCCATGCTTCGGACTTAGAACCGGGACTTCAACGGCGTTTTGAGCGTCATGGAGCATATGAGATGTTACAGGAGTTGAAGTTAATATTTCAAGCAAATGCCGGATTGAGAGATATGAAGTCTCCAATAAGTTCTCTGATTTTGCAAGATGGAGAGAATAGTTACATTAGTGAACATATACTCAAAATATGGGTATAACAATCACTTGATTCAAGCGTGAGTTAATCTTCCGGATAGCGGTGTCATTGACAAATTCTTCAATCACTACCACCAAGCTACAAGAGCTTTGTGATGAACTATAACATGCAAGGGATGGATAAGACAATTCGAGCTCTTACATGATGCTAAAAGCTGCGGAGGTAGAAATCAGAAGGAGCATCAAGTGTTGATGGTCAACAAGACCACCGATTTCAAGAAAAGGGTAATGGGAAGAAGAAGGGAACTTCAAGAAGAGCGGCAAACAAGTTGCTGCTCAGGAGAAGAAACCCAAGTCTGGACCTAAGCACGAGGCCAGAGTGCTTCTCTGCAAAGGGACTAGTCCTTTGAGCGAGAACTGCCCCAAGTATTTGGCGGATAAGAAGGATGGCAAGGTGAACAAAGGTATATGTGATATACATGTTATTGATGTGTACCTTACTAAAGCTCGCGATGCACCTGGGTATTTGATCTGGTTCTATTGCTAATATTGCAACTCGAAATAGGGACTACCGATTGAGCAAAGATTGGCTAAGGACGAGGAGGTGACGATCTTGGCGTGGAAATGGTTCCAAAGTCGATGTGATCGCGTCGACGTACGCTACCTCTACATCTACCTTTGGGATTAATATTAGACCTGAATAATTGTTATTTGGTGCCAGCGTTAAGCATGAACATTATATCTGGATCTTGTTTGATGCGAGATGGTTATTCATTTAAATCTTAGAATAATGGATGTTCTATTTATATGAGTAATATCTTTTATGGTCATGCACCCTTGAAGAGTGGTCTATTTGTGTTGAATCTCGATAGTAGTAATACACATATTCATAATGTTGAAGCCAAAAGATGTAGAGTTGATAATGATAGTGCAACTTATTTGTGGCCTTGCCGTTTAGAGTCATATTGGTGTAAGCGCATGAAGAAACTCCATCTTGATGGACTTACGGAATCACTGATTATGAATCACTTGGTACTTGCGAACCATGCCTCATGGGCAAGATGACTAAAATGCCGATCTCCGGAACAATGGAGCGAGCAACAGATTTGTTGAAATCATACATACTAATATATGTGGTCCGATGAATCTTGAGGCTCATGGCGGGTATCGTTATTTTCTCACCTTCAGAGATGATTTGAGCGGATATGTATATCTACTTAATGAAACATAAGTCTAAAACATTTGAAAAGTTCAAAAGAATTTCAGAGTGAAGTGGAAAATCATCATAACAAGAAAATAAAGTTTCTGACGATCGGATCGTGGAGAGAATATTTGAGTTCTGAGTTTGGTCTACATTTGAAACAATGCAGAATAGTTTACGCAACTCACATACCGGAACACCACGGTAATGTAATGTGTGTCGAGCGTCGTGTCGTGCTTTACTAGATATGGTGCGATCTATGATGTCTTTTATTGATTTACGCTATCGTTTTGGGGTTATGCTTTAGAGGCGGCTGCATTCACTTTAAATAGGGCACCATCGAAATCCGTTGAGGCGGCGCCTTATGAACTGTGGTTTGGCAAGAAAGCAAAGTTGTCGTTTCTTAAAGTTTGGGGCTGCGATGCTTATGTGAAAAGCTTCAACCTGATAAGCTCGAACCCAAATCGAATGTGTCTTCATAGGATACCCAAAGGAAACTATTGGGTACACCTTCTATCACAGATCCGAAGGCAAAACATTTGTTGCTAAGAATGGATCCTTTCTAGAGAAGGAGTTTCTCTCGAAAGAAGTGAGTGGGAGGAAAGTAGAACTTGATGGGGTAGCTGTACCTGCTCCCTTATTGGAAAGTACTTCATCACAAAAACCGGTTCTGTGACACCTACACCAATTAGTGAGGAAGTATGATATTGATCATGAAACTTGAGATAAAGTTACTACCGAACCTCGTGGGTCAACGAGTAAGATCCGCACTAGTGTGATCGATAATCCTGTTTTGGAAGTCATGTTAATTGACCATGGCAAACCTCGAACTATGAAGAAGCGATGGTGAGCCCAGATTCTGCAAAATGGCTTGAGGCCATGAAATCTGAGATGGGATCCATGTATGAGAACAAAGTATGGACTTTGGTTGACTTGCTCGATGATCGGCAAGCCATAGAGAATAAATGGATCTTCAAGAAGAAGGCAGGCGTTGTGATAATGTTCTTATGTCTACAAAGCTCGACTTGTTGCGAAAGGTTTTCGACAAGTTCAAGGGTTGACTATGATGAGACTTTCTCACCCGTGGCGATGCTTAACTCTGTCCGAATCATGTTAGCAATTGCTGCATTTTATGATTACAAAATTTGGCAAATGGATGTCAAAACCGCGTTCTGAATGGATTTACGGAAGAAGAGTTGTATATGATGCAACGAGAAGGTTTTGTCGATCCAAAGGTGCTAACAAAGTGTGCAAGCTCAGCGATCCATTTATGGACTAGTGCAAGCCTCTCGGAGTTGGAATAAGCGTTTTGATAGTGTGATCAAAGCATATGGTTTATCTACAGACTTTTGGAGCTTTGTATTTACAAGAAAGTGAGTGGGAGCTCTGTAGCATTTCTAATATTGTATGTGGATGACATATTGTTGATTGGAAATGATATAGAATTTCTGGATAGCATAAAAGTAAACTTGAATAAGAGTTTTTCAATGAAAGACCTCGGTGAAGCTGCTTACATATTAGGCATCAAGATCTGTAGAGATAGATCAAGATGCTTAATTGGACTTTCACAAAGCACATACCTTGACAAAGTTTTGAAAAAGTTCAAAATGGATTAAGCAAAGAAAGGGTTCTTGCCTGTGTTGCAAGGTGTGAAGTTGATTCAGACTCAATGCCGAGCCAACTGCAGAAGATAGAGAAAATGAAAAATGTTCCTATGCTTGACCATAGGCTCTATCATGTATGCAATGTTGTGTACCAGACCTGATGTGTGCCTTGCTATTAGTTTAGCAGGGAGGTACCAAAGTAATCCAAGGTGGATCACTAGACAGTGATCAAGAACATCTGAAGTACTGAAAGAAAGGACAAAGGATATGTTCCTCATTTATGGAGAGTGACAAAGAGCTCATAGTAAATGGTTACGTTGATGCAAGCTTTGACCTTTGATCCGGACGATTCTAAATCGCAAACCCTATACGTGTTTATATTGAGCGGTGGAGCTGTCGGTTGGTGCGATTACATGGCCCTCGATGCGGCTATATCTCCCGATGTCGAAGCACGACTTAGAGCATAACCGCATTGAAAGCAATGTGCATAAGTGAGGTAATCTTTACACAACCCATGTAATACATAAGGAAAGAGATACATAGTTGGCTTCTGATTCGCCACCTCACACAATACATAAATAAACATCCATCATCGAGAATACACTCAAGGTCCGACTACGGAACCAAAATAAAAAAGACTACCCCAAATGCTACAGATCCCGATCATCCCAAGCTGGGCTCCACTACGATCATCGGGAAAAGACACATAATGCGACCACGTTCCTCGTTGAACTCCCACTTGAGCTCGGTTCGTCACACTTGCGCATCGTCGGCTGCAACTGTTTTGGTAGAATCTGTGAGTCACGGGGACTCAGCAATCTCACACAGCGAGATCAAGACTATTTAAGCTTATAGGAAGAACGAGTTGTGAGGTGGAGCTGCAGACAAGCGACTAGCATATATGGTGGCTACATTACATAAAGAGGCGAGAAGAGGGCAAAGGCGCGATCGTGAAGCTAGTAGCGATCAAGTGATCTGAACTACTTCGTCAAACATAACTCCAACACGTGTTCACTTCCCGGACTCCGCGAGAAGAGACCATCAGTTACACCTTGATTGATGTGTTTTAATCAAGGTCAACCGGGTTTTCTACAATCGGACATTAACAAATTCCCATCTGCCTCATAACAGCAGACACGGCTTTGAAAGATAATACCCTGCGGGGTGTCCCAACAGCCCATTATAAGCTCTCACGGTCAATGAAGGATATTCCTTCTCACAAGGAAGACCCGATCGATCTCGGAATCCCGGACTAGAAGACATTTCGACAGCAATAAAACAAGACCAGCAAAAGCGCCCGATTGTGCCGACAAATCCCGATAGGAGCTGCACATATCTCGTTCTCGAGGCACATCCGGATGAGACATCCTCTGAGTAAAACCAAGCCTCAAGTTTCCCCTAGCGTGGCCCCATGAGTTTGCTCGTTTCGGGCCGACACTCCAATGGTAAAAAAACCAAAGTTGGGCCTTCTTTGGAGAGTCTTATTCAAAAGCGAACTGTCAAGGGGTCCATAAATCACTTAACCGTGTAAGTAGAGCGAAATCAAGGAACATAAACACGGTATAGCGGAAACTAGAATTGGCAAGAGTGGAACAAAACACCGGGCATAAGGCGAGTCTTCCACCCTTTACCAAGTATATAGATGCATTAATTAACCAATAGATATTGTGATATCCCAACAAGTAAACATGTTCCAACAAGGAACAACATCTCCATGTTCAACAAGGAACAAACTTCATCTTCACAACCAACAGCGCTATAAGAGGAAGTGAAGCAAAAGCGGTAACATAGCCAAACAATGGTTTTGCTAGGAAAGGATGGTTAGAGGTTTGACATGGCAATATGGGAGGCATGATAAGCAAGTGATAGGCATCGTAGCATAGGCATAGCAAAGAAGCGAGCATCTAGCAAGCAAAGATAGAAGTGATTTCGAGGTATGGTCATCTTGCACGCAAAGTTCTCGAGTTGTCGAAAGCTTGATCCTCGTAGCGTTCTCAACAGGTTCCTCGTTCATGTACTCGTCTCCGGCTCTACCCAAAGCAAGAACACAAACAATGGAACCACAATAAATCAAGGTGCAATGCACAAGCAACATGATGCAATACATGGCATGATATGCGAGATGTGATATGCAATGCGTATCGTGCTCGGAAGGAAAATGATGAACCAGGCATCAACTTGGCAAACCAAGTATGCGCTGGAAAGATGAGATGATTTCGGTTGAAATCGATATAAAGATCACGGAATCGGATGCCGCAGTTTGCAAATGGCAAGCAAAACAAGAATGTCACAAATCTGCCATTAACGGCATGATACCATAGCAAGCAACAAGAAATTAAGCTACTGCACCCAAAGCGAACCAACAAAGCATATGGCAGTGATCTACTCAAGATGCTTGACAAAAGATGAACAACTGAGCTACGGTTAAATCAAACCATAACAGGTCCAAACAAGCATGGCAAAAGTGCAAAATATATCATTTGCCGCAGACTTGGAAAATCTTGAACATGGCAGAATCAGACATCGAGAAGCAATGTTGAGCAAACAAACAACATGCTACAGGAACTTATAATAGCAAAACAAGGCATGGCATGAATCTACTCAAAGCATAGAACAAAGTCCCTTACGACCACCATGAGTCAAAGGATCATAAAATGCAATAGCAACCATGTCAATATAGCAAGTTTAGTTATGATTCTGACAAGCAGGGCATGACATAAGCAGATAACAAGTAGGCATGTTTAAGAGCTTGATGCACTCACTACAGAGCATTACATGATAAACTAAGCATACCTCCATCAAGAAGACATGTCATAGAAGATATACATGGCAAGAACAACATCATAGCATACGGATCAACTACAACAACCTTGGCAAAATTGAATAACAAGTAAACAATCTGCCGGAAACATTTTATAGCAAAAGTAGAGCTCGATTGACTCAAGCTATAGCACTCCATAATTGCAAACAAGGGCATAGATAGATAGATCATAACCATATGTTCAAAACATCCTTACTGAAGTATCTCAAAATATGCATGGATCTATCGGTAGCATCAAGTTAACATGGCATAAAAATATCAGCAAAATAGGGGCTGAAATCAGCAACATCATGAAGCCTACTTTGCATGCTTGTGCTAGTCACCACAGAGATCACAAAAATAAATGGCATACACCCCTGTAAAGATGGCATGGCATATTACAAAACACATGTAGAACTCAAGTTCATAGGATGCACACATCAATCATGGCAAAAATGACAAAAGTGCATGTTCTGTTAAGAAAGCAGAAACTAACATCACATAGCCCTCTTCCAACAGCAATTCGGGCATCAAGATAGCTCAAATGAAAATTATGCAATGAGGCGATGAAATGATCTACTCTTGAGGCGAACAATCCGATATGCTACTCGCCCAAAAGCAGACCCACAGAGTGCGAGCTATGGCATGATGAAAATGCAACAATATCTTGTGAGAATAAAAGACTTGGAGAATCGGGGAGAAGGAGAAGTCAACCCTCGTGATTCGGATCCAGATCCGATCGGCGGTGGTGGGCTCACGGAGGGAGGAAGGAGGCCGGGGCAGGCTGGGCGGCCGAGGGAGGGGGCGGCTGGCCCGGCCTTGAGGGCCAGCGATGAGGCCTTGAGCGCCAGCCCAGGCGTGAGAGGGCCAGTGGGCGGCCCGGCAGGCCAGCCCAGCCTTGAGACAGCGAGCGACCTTCGCCGGTCTTGTGTGGCCTGGCAATGGCGCGGGAGGCTGTGGCGGTATGGGCATGGGCAGGGGCCTTGTGAACTGGCCAGGCAGTGGTGGCAAGTGGGCCGCATACACGATGGGTATGTGGTAGTGTGGGCGGACTACGCCCGGCCAGGTCGGACGGTGTCCGTGATCGGAGAGAAGGAGGGCTAGGGTTAGGGTAGGAAATGATCAAGGATTTTGGGAGGCTATATTTATAGGTAGAAGGAGCTAGGAAGCTCAAATGAGGTCTGAGTTTTCGCCCACGATCGTGATCCGGCGAAGCGAAGCATGGAAGTGACTTAGATGGGTTATTGGGCTGTTTTGAAGGGTGTTGGGCTGCAACTTAAAAGAGGCCTTTGCGTGAGTCACGGTTAACCGTTGGAGTACCAAGCAGAGCTCCAAATGACCGGAACTTGACAGGTGGTCTACGGTGGTATACCAGAGCCACTTGGCAAACCTCGGTCCATTCGAGAAAGTTTAGTACCTGCTCACGGAAAAGCGTAAAAGGGGCAGGGGGACATAGGAGTGCGGATTGCAAAGCGGACAGCGGGAAAATGCTCGGATGCATGAGGCGAACACGTATATGCGAATCGATGCACATGATGACATAATATGAAATGCATGACATGGACAAAATGCAAAAATGAAGAAAAAACCCAACCCGGAGGAATATCATATCACAATGCGAAAATGGCAAGAGTTGGAGTTACAAATATGGAAAGTTACATCCGTGGTGTTACAACACTCCACCACTACAAGAGGATCTCGTCCGAGATCTAGGACTGAAAAGAACTCCGGATATTGGAGCGGAGGTGATCCTCGCGCTCCCGGTGGCTTCTCGGTCGGAATGGTGTGACCACTTCACTTTCAGGAATTTGATTGACTTGTTGCGAGTCTTGCGCTCGGTTTCTTCAAGAATAACAGCAGGGGTGCTCATGATAAGAGATCTTCTTGGAGGTCAATTTCTTGAAGTTGATGAGTGCGCTCGAAGTCTTGAAGCACTTGCGAAGTGACACATGAAACACATCGTACTGCGTTCGCGAAGTTGGATGGAAGCTCAAGTTGATAGGCGAGATCGCCTCTTTTGCCAATGATCTTGAAAGGACCCCGTATCTAGGGGCAAGCTTCCCTTTGATACGGCGGCGAGTGCCTTTCATTGGAGAGCGGAGGTAGACATGGTCTCCGATTTCAAAAGCCACATCACGGTGCTTGTCATCATAATAGCTCTTAGCGCGATTCTGGCGGCTTTGAATTCTCACGAATGACTTTGCACATTTCTTGACTTTTGTGATCAAGTCATTGCCAAGAAGTTGGCGTTCACATCTCGGACCAATTGAGAGATCGGCACTTTACGCCATAGAGAATTTGAATGGGGCCTTGCGAACTAAACGGAAGCTGTTGTTGTAGGAGAACTTCGGCATATGGAAGACAATCTTCCACTTCATACGAAGGAAATGACACAAGCCACGAGCATGTCTTGAGGATTTGATTACTTCGCTCGACTTGGCCACTTGTTTGAGGATGGAAAGCTGTCTTTGAAAGAATGTTGGTGCCCATGGCCTTACGAAAGAATCCAAAACTTGGAGGTAAAGATGCTGCCGCAGTCGAAGAGATCACTTGTGGAATGCCGTGCAAGGAGACAATCACAGGAGGTGTATAACTCTGCCAAGGCGAGCTGCTGTGATAGATTCTTTGATAGGAAGAAAATGAGCCACTTTAGTAAGCTTGTCAATGACAACGAAGATAGCATCATTTCCACGCTTGGACTTTGGAAATCCAGTCCGAAGTCCATTTCAATATGATCAAACTTCCATTCGGAATAGCAAGAGGTTGGAGGAGACCAGCTGGTCGTTGGTGTTCTTTCACTCTTCTGCGGACATCACACTCATTCACGAATTGAGCAATTTCTCGCTTCATTCGAGTCCACCAATATGACTGCTTGAGGTCATGGTACATCTTCGTACTTCCAGGATGAATGAATAGAAGCGAATTGTGTTCCTCGTTCATAATGACTTTGCGAAGATCACCCTTTGGAACCACAATCCGTTCCTCGAAGAAAAGAGTATCTTTGTCATCAATGTGGAAGCACTTGTACTTGGAAATGCCCTTGTCGATACCACGTTTCACCTTTTTCACCATGGTATCCAGGAGTTGAGCCTCACGAATCTTATCTTCCAAATTAGGAGAGACTATGAGGTTGGTAAGAAAGCCTTGAGGAACAACTTGAAGATTCAGCTTGCGGAAAGCTTCACAGATATCCGGTTGGAAGGGCTTGAGGATTAAACTGTTGCAATAAGCCTTCCTGCTCAAAGCATCTGCAATGACATTGGCCTTGGAGTATATTCAATACTTGGGTTGTACTCTTGAATCATTTCGACCCATCGAGTTTGCACGAGGTTGAGGTTGGGTTGAGTGAAGATATACTTGAGACTCTTGTGATCGGTGAATATGTCCACTTTCCTTCCCAACAAGAGATGTCTCCATGTTATCAATGCATGGACAACTGCCGCCAACTCAAGATCGTGAGTGGGGTAGTTCTTTTCGTTGGAGCTTCGGTGGCGAGAGGTATAGGCCACAACTCTCTTCTCTTGCATTAACACAACTGCGAGACCTTGAAGAGAAGCATCACGAGAAAACTTGAATGGCTTGGATTCATTAGGAGGAGTCAAGGCAGGGAGCTGTGACGAGTTTCTCTTTGAGAGTATTGAAAGCAACGTCACACTCGAGGAGACGGACATACTTCACATGCTTACGGAGGAGGTTGGAAAGAGGCTTTGCAATCTTAGAGAAGTTCTCAATGAATCTTGACAATAGCTTGCAAGACCAAGCAAACTGCGAAGCTGCTTGACGATACGAGGAGGTTCCCAATTCTGGCTGAGACACCTTCTCGGGATTAACAGCGATGCCCTTGGCGGAGATGATGTGACCAAGATAAAGCACTTCATCAAGCCAAAATTCACATTTGGAAAACTTAGCATAAATTGATGCTCTCTGAGCTTGTCGAGCACCAATCGCAAATGTTTGGCATGATCCTTCTTATTCTTGGAAAGACCAAAATATCATCAAGATAGACCAAGGCGAATTCATTGGTGTAGGGGTTGAAGATGAAGTTCATCATTAGAGAGAATGTTGGAGGAGCATTGACAAGGCGAAAGACATGACGATATATTCATAAGAACCAAAGCTTGTACGAATGCTATCTTGGGAATATCTTGTTCACGAATCTGAATTTGATGATAACCCATCTGAAGGTCAAGCTTGGAGAACACTTTAGCACCTTTGAGTTGCTCGAATAGCTCATTGATGTTGGGAAGTGGATACTTGTTATTGATTGTCTTCTTATTCAATGGGCGATGTCGGCGCAAAAGTCGGTCCATGCCATCCTTCTTACGGACAAAAGAACACCACAACCCAAAGGAGATGAACTTCGTTCGATCAAACCAGACGCTCTTGTTCATCGAGCTGCTTCTTCAATTCCTTCAGCTCATTAGGTCCAAGCTTGTATGGGCGGCTTGCAAATGGAGTTCGATGCAAGGCTCAAGATCGATATACGAATTCAAGCTGGCGGTGAGGAGGCATTCTGGAAGCTCTTACGGAAAGACATCTTGGTACTCACTAAGAATTTGGAATCGAGAGATAGCATCAATTAAGCCCTTCTCATTGAGAGAAAACAACCGAATGGTTTCATCACACGGCATAGATGATCACATCATTAGAAGAGTGAGTCAATTGAATTTCCACAGCAGCACAATCAAGCTGAGCTTTATCTTTGAAAGCCCGATCCATCCAGAATAAGATCAATATCCGAGTCACCAAGGAAAATTGGTTTAGCAATCTATAGTCGCCCATCTTGATAGAGACGCCGGGAGCAATCAAACTAGAAGTCATAAGCTTTCAGGAGAAACAACTTGCATAACTTTGGACAAAATCTATGTCAACATTGTGCTTGATGCAAAAGGATATGACATGAAAGAATCGATGCACCGATATCAAATAAGACTTTTGCAGGAATATCATTAAGCGAGATTACCCATTATCACATCGAAGAATCCTGCTTGCGCTGCATTCATCATATTCACCTTTGCGGACTTGGGATTATGCTTGACCCTTGCATTCTTTGGAAGATTTCACGGGAGGAGGCGGAAGGCGCCTTTGGTTGAAGCACTTGTTTGCATAGTGACCTTCTGCTAACACTTGTTGCAAGTCACCTCACGAGGCAGACGGTGATAAGGAGCATTTGACCTTGGAGCTTGAGAATTAGACTTGATCTAATAGCTTTGGTTGGGCGGGTGGGAAGATCCCGACCACCTGAGTTCTTCTGATAAAGGGCGGTGGAGACGGAGGAGGTGGAAGGTAGAACTTTCTTTGTAGCTGCCACTTGAGAGGAAGAAGAAGCTAGCGCATCCTGATTCTCTTCTTAGAAGCCTCACATTTGAGCTGGGCAGCTTCTTGCTTGATGCCATGTTGTAGAAATCATCATACTTTTACGGCTCAAAAAGCACGAGCTAATTGCAGATCTTCTCTGAGACCACCTCTGAATTGATAGATCATACTCTTTTCATCGAGGACGTCTTGCTTAGCAAGCGGCGAGTTTACAGAAGCTGGATATTGTATTGATACACAGACATGTTGCCTTTCTTGAGATGCGGAACTCCTCACGCTTGCTCTCAACAACACTTTTGAATGTGGTGAGCTTTGAAGTCTCGGTGGAACTCATCGAGGTAATTACGACCTCCTCTGGAATCTTTGTATTGTTGATACCACTCGGCAGCTTGGTCCTTGAGTTGAAGCGAAGCAAACTTGACAAAGTCCTCGGGTGCGACATTGCTACATTCAAAATGTTTGCAGATGTCCACAAGCCAATCGTCGGCGTCTGTGGCCTCGACACGCGAAGCTGAAAGACTTCGGCTTATTAGCGAGGAACTATTTGAGGGTAGCAAAGTCGGCTGGTTGTTGCCTTGGCCTTGATTGCCTTGATTGCCTTGCCCTTGAGTGCGTTCTTGCAAGAGTTGCAAAATCATCGAGCATTTGCGTTGGTGGCTGCCATGATAGCTTGCCATGCCTCCGGGAGGCGGAGGTGGAGGTGGAGGTTCGGTGACTCCCATCATTGCGTTCCGGATTCAGGCGCGTTGGCGGAGCCATCACGAAGAGGGTGACATCCGTTAGCACTTTGATGAGCAGATAGACAAGTTGAATCAACGGATAGAAATTGCAACATATAGTCTTCACAATAAACATTGAACAAGGATGAGCGAATGAATTCCAAAGTTAACATCACCGTCCATTAAGGTGAGAAGCCACTTGATTAAGGGTTGATGAAAAAATGACAAATGCATTGGAACAAATAAGTGGTAAGGATTACCCAATCACAAACCAAATATCTGCGGGAAGAAATGCTAGGAGCTACTTGAATCCCACCTATAAACTCGAAACTTTACGGTTATGCAATCTGGTGTTGGGGATACAGGGGACACAAAATATATCACCCAAACTAACAATACCTAGATCCAGCTGTATCCATCCGTCAACACATAACCAAGAAACCTTGAAATCGTGTACCTCGACCTTGAAAAGCATCCGTTATCTGAGTCATGGCAATACTCGAGCTACGCCCGATCTTTGGGTTATCGAGTTATCTCACCAACAAGCTGTACAAAGAGATTTTCGATGTCGGCAAATCTCGGTATTCGAGAACTGCAGCGATAAAATTGTGAAGACAACACCTCGGAGCTCAACTCCCGGGACCTTGCCACAACCCTAAATGTCGAGGAGGCACCAAGAACAATGCTCTCATCACAAAACCATCGGAGCGATTCCAAGATACCAGCGTGATCCTAAAAAAATTTTAGTGAAATTTGAGGAGAGGAGAGTCAAAACTTCTCGTTAGGAGACCTCACGGGCGACGAAGGGAGGTGGGGAGTAAAAGAATCCTACTCTCCGATATATATAATCCTAAGACTCAAAACATTTTTGTTCTAGACTCAACAACGCTAGCAAACAATCAGCGGGGGGCTCCTAAGTGAGGATGGCTCGATTACCAACATAGCGCCCTCGATGCGGCTATATCTCCCACGTGTCGAGCACGACTTAGAGGCATAACCGCATTGAAAGCAATGTACATAGTGAGGTAATCTTTACACAACCATGTAATACATAAGGGAAAGAGATACATAGTTGGCTTACGATAGCCACTTCACACAATACATAAATAAACATCCATCATCGAGAATACACTCAAGGTCCGACTACGGAACCAAAATAAAAGACTACCCCAAATGCTACGGATCCCTATCGTCCCAAGCTGGGCTCCACTCACGATCATCGGAAAAAGACACATAATGTGACCACGTTCCTCATCGAACTCCCACTTGAGCTCGGTTCGTCACACTGCTTGGCATCGTCGGCTGCAACTGTTTTGGTAGAATCATGAGTCAGGGGACTCAGCAATCTCACACCAGCGAGATCAAGACTATTTAAGCTTATAGGAAGGACAGAGTTGTGAGGTGGAGCTGCAGCAAGCGACTAGCATATATGGTGGCTACATTACATAAAGAAGCGAGAAGAGGAGCAAGGCACGGTCGTGAAGCTAGTAGCGATCAAGAAGTGATCTGAACTACTTCGTCAAACATAACTCCAACACCGTGTTCACTTCCCGGACTCCGCCGAGAAGAGACCATCACAGTTACCACCTTGATTGATGTGTTTTAATCAAGGTCAACCGGGTTTTCTACAACGGACATTAACAAATTCCCATCTGCCTCATAACCGCGAGGCACGGCTTTGAAAGATAATACCCTGCGGGGGTGTCCTAACAGCCCATTATAAGCTCTCACGGTCAGCGAAGGATATTCCTTCTACGGGAAGACCGATCGATCTCGGAATCCCGGACTACAAGACATTTCGACAGCAATAAAACAAGACCAGCAAAGCCGCCCGATTGTGCCAACAAATCCCGATAGGAGCTGCACATATCTCGTTCTCGGGGCACATCCGGATGAGACATCCTCTGAGTAAAACCAAGCCTCAAGTTTCCCCAAGGTGGCCTGCGATCTGCTCGTTTGGGCGGCACTTTCGAAGAACCTTGGTCGGGGGTTAAAATAAAGATGACCCTCGGGCTCATGAAAACCGGGGAAAAAACTTAGGTGGCAAATGGTAAAACCAAAGTTGGGCCTTCTTTGGAGAGTCTTATTCAAAGCAAACTGTCAAGGGGTCCCATAAATCACCAACCGTGTGTGAGGAGCAGCGAAATCAAGGAACATAACACCGGTATGGCGGAAACTAGGGTGGCAAGAGTGGAACAAAACACCGGGCATAAGGCGAGTCTTCCACCCTTTACCAAGTATATAGATGCATTAATTAACCAATAGATATTGTGATATCCCAACAAGTAAACATGTTCCAACAAGGAACAACATCTCCATGTTCAACAAGGAACAAACTTCATCTTCACCTGCAACTAGCAGCGCTATAAGAGGAGCTGAGCAAGCGGTAACATAGCCAAACAACGGTTTGCTAGGAAGCGATGGTTAGAGGTTTGACATGGCAATATGGGAGGCATGATAAGCAAGTGATAGGCATCATAGCATAGGCATAGCAAAGAAGCGAGCATCTAGCAAGCAAAGATAGAAGTGATTTCGAGGTATGGTCATCTTGCGCAAAGTTCTCGAGTTGTCGAAAGCTTGATCCTCGTAAAGCGTTCTCAACAGGTTCCTCGTTCACGTACTCGTCTCGGCTCTACCCAAAGCAAGAACACAAACAATGGAACCACAATAAATCACGGTGCAATACACAAGCAACATGATGCAATACATGGCATGATATGCGAGATGTGATATGCAATGCGTATCGTGCTCGGAAGGAAAATGATGAACCAGACATCAACTTGGCAAACCAAGTATGCCGCTGGAAAGGTGAGATGATTTCGGTTGAAATCGATATAAAGATAACCGGAATCGGATGCACGGTTTGCAAATGACAAGCAAAACAATAATGGCACAAATCTGCCATTAACGACATGATACCACTTAGCAACAACAAGAAATTAAGCTCTGCACCCAAAAGAACCAACAAAGCATATGGCAGTGATCTACTCAAGATGCTTGACAAAAGATGAACAACGAGCTACTGGCTAAATCACATCATAACAGGTTCAAACAAGCATGGCAAAAGTGCAAAATATATCAATTTGCACAGACTTAGAAAATCTTGAACATGGCGAGAATCAGCATCGAGGAAGCAATGTTGAGCAAGCAAAAAACATGCTACAGGAACTTATAATAGCAAAACAAGGCATGGCATGAATCTACTCAAAGCATAGAACAAAAGTCCCTTAGTGACCATGAGCCAAAGGGATCATAAAATGCAATAGCAACCATGTCAATATTGCAAGTTTAGTTATGATTCAACAAGCAGGATAACAAGTAGGCATGTTTAAGAGCTCGATGCACTCACTACTGAGCATTACATGATAAACTAAGCATACATCCATCAAGAAGACATGGCATAGAAGATATACATGGCAATAACAACATCATATCATACACGGATCAACTACAACAACCTTGGCAAAATTGAATAACAAGTAAACAATCTGCCAGGAAACATTTTATAGCAAAAGTAGAGCTCGATTGACTCAAGCTATGGCACTCCATAATTGCAAACAAGGGCATGGATGGATAGAGCATAACCATATGTTCAAAACATCCTTACTGAAGTATCTCAAAATATGCATGGATCTCTCGGTAGCATCAAGTTAACATGGCATAAAAATATCGGCAAAACAGGGGCTGAAATCAGCAACATCATGAAGCCTACTTTGCATGCTTGTGCTGGTCACCACAGGGATCACAAAAATACATGGCATACATCCCTGTAAAGATGGCATGGCATATTACAAAACACATGTAGGACTCAAGTTCATAGGATGCACACGTCAATCATGGCAAAAATGACAAAAGTGCATGTTACATTAAAGCGAGAAACTAACATCACATAGCCCTCTTCCAACAGCATTTGGGCATCAATATGAGCTCAAATGAAAATGATGCAATGAGATGAAATGATCTACTCTTGAGTCGAGCAACTTCGGTATGCTACTCGCCCAAAGCGGAGCCCACGAGTGCAGAGTTATGGCATGATGAAAATGCAACAATATCTTGTGAGAATAAAGGACTTAGAGAATCGGGGAGAAGGAGAAGTCAACCCTCGTGATTCTCGGATCCAGATCCGGCCAGTGGCGGCTCATGGAGAAAGGAAGGAGAGGCGGGAAGGCGAGCAGGCAGGTGTGCCATGCTTTAACAGAACCGGGACTTCAACGGCGTTTTGAGCGTCATGGAGCATATGAGATGTTACGGGGAGTTGAAGTTAATATTTCAAGCAAATGCCAGTTGAGATATGAAGTCTCAATAAGTTCTATACCAAGATGGAGGAGAATAGTTCTTAGTGAACATATACTCAAAATGTCTGGAGTATAACAATCACTTGATTCAAGCTGTGAGTTAATCTTCCGGATAGCGGTGTCATTGACAGAATTCTTCAATCACTACCACCAAGCTACAAGAGCTTTGTGATGAACTATAACATGCAAGGGATGGATAAGACAATTCGAGCTCTTGCAATGCTAAAAGCTGCGGTAGAAATCAAGGGCATCAAGTGTTGATGGTCAACAAGACCACCAGTTTCAAGAAAAGGGTAATGGGAAGAAGAAGAGACTTCAAGAAGAGCGGCAAACAAGTTGCTGCTCAGGAAGAAACCCAAGTCTGGACCTAAGCTGGACAAGTGCTTCTGCAAGGGACTTGATCCTTTGGAAAGAACTGCCCCAAGTATTTGGCGGATAAGAAGGATGGCAAAGTGAACAAGGTATATGTGATATACATGTTATTGATGTGTACCTTACTAAACTCGCGTGCTTTGGGTATTTGATCTTGGTTCTATTGCTAATATTTGCAACTCGAAATAGGGACTACCGATTAGCGAATTAGCTAAGAATGAAATTAGCGATCACTGCGTGGAAATGGTTCCAAAATCGATGTGATCGCCAGTCGTACGCTACCTCCATCTACCTTTGGGATTAATATTAGACCTGAATAATTGTTATTTGGTGCCAGCGTTAAGCATGAACATTATATCTGGATCTTGTTTGATGCGAGATGGTTATTCATTTAAATCTTAGAATAATGGATGTTCTATTTATATGGTAATATCTTTTGGTCATGCACCCTTGAAAATTGGTCTATTGTGTTGAATCTCGATAGTAGTAATACACATATTCATAATGTTGAAGCCAAAAGATGTAGAGTTGATAATGATAGTGCAACTTATTTGTGGCGCTTCCGTTTGATCATATTGGTGTAAGCGCATGAAGAAACTCCATCTTGATGGACTTACGAATCTTGGATTATGAATCACTTGGTACTGCGAACCATGCCTCATGGGCAAGATGACTAAAATGCCGATCTCGGAACAATGGGCGAGCAACAGATTTGTTGAAATCATACATACTAATATATGTGGTCCGATGAATAAAGAGGCTGCATGGTATCGTTATTTCTCACCTTCACGAGATGATTTGAGCAGATATGTATATCTACTTAATGAAACATAAGTCTAAAACATTTGAAAAGTTCAAAAATTTCGAGTGAAGTGGAAAATCATCATAACAAGAAAATAAAGTTTCTCTGATCGGATCGTGGAGGGAATATTTGAGTTCTGAGTTTGGTCTACATTTGAAACAATGCGGTTTAAAACTCCGCCACCGAACACCACAGCGTAATGGTGTGTCGAGCGTCGTGTCGTGCTTTACTAGATATGGTGCGATCTATGATGTGTCTTTATGATTTACCGCTATCGTTTTGGGGTTATGCTTTGAGGCGGCTGCATTCACTTTAAATAGGGCACCATCGAAATCCGTTGAGGCAGCCTTATGAAGCTGTGGTTTGGCAAGAAAGCAAAGTTATCGTTTCTTAAAGTTTGAGCTCACGATGCTTATGTGAAAAGCTTCAACTTGATAAGCTCAGAACCCAAATCGGAATGTGTCTTCATAGGATACCCAAAGGAAACTATGGGTACACCTTCTATCACAGATCAGAAGGCAAAACATTTGTTGAGAATGGATCCTTTCTAGAAGGTTTCTCTCGAAAGAAGTGAGTGGGAGGAAAGTAGAACTTGATGGGGTAGCTTGTACCTGCTCCTTATTGGAAAGTACTTCATCACAAAAACCGGTTCTGTGACACCTACACCAATTAGTGAGGAAGTATGATATTGATCATGAAACTTCGATAAAGTTACTACCGAACCTAAATGGTCAACGAGTAAGATCCGCACTAGTGTGAGTACGATAATCCTGTTTTGGAAGTCATGTTAATTGACCATGGCAAACCTCACGAACTATGAAGAAGCGATGGTGAGCCCAGATTCTGCAAAATGGCTTGAGGCCATGAAATCTGAGATGGATCCATGTATAGAACAAAGTGGACTTTGGTTGACTTGCTCGATGATCGGCAAGCCATAGAGAATAAATGGATCTTCAAGAAGAAGGCCGGCGTTATGTGCGTCTACAAGCTCGACTTGTTCAAAGGTTTTCGACAAGTTCAGGGTTGACTATGATGAGACTTTCTCACCCGTGGCGATGCTTAACTCTGTCCGAATCATGCATATTATGGTGCATTTTATGATTACAAAATTTGGCAAATGGATGTCAAAACAGCGTTCTGAATGGATTTGGAAGAAGAAGTTGTATGATGCAACCAGAAGGTTTAATCGATCAAAGGGTGCTAACAAAGTGTACAGCTCAGCGATCCATTTATGGACTAGTGCAAGCCTCTCGGAGTTGGAATAAGCGTTTTGATAGTGTGATCAAAGCATATGGTTTATCTGAGACTTTTGGGCTTTGTATTTACAAGAAAGTGAGTGGGACTCTGTAGCATTTCTAATATTGTATGTGGATGACATATTGTTGATTGGAAATGATATAGAATTTCTGGATAGCATAAAAGTAAACTTGAATAGAGTTTTCAATGAAAGACCTCATTTAAAGCTGCCCATATTGAGCATCAAGATCTGTAGAGATAGATCAGATGTAATTGGACTTTCACAAAGCACATACCTTGACAAAGTTTTGAAAAAGTTCAAAATGGATTAAAGCAAGAAAGGGTTCTTGCTGTGTTGCAAGGTGTGAAGTTGATTGAACTCAATGCCCGACCCACTGCGAGAAGATAGAGAGAAAATGAAAAAAATGTTCCTATGCTTCAGCCATGGCTCTATCATGTATGCAATGTTGTGTACCAGACCTGATGTGTGCCTTGCTATTAGTTTGAGGAGGTACAAAGTAATCCAGGAGTGGATCACTAGACAGCTGATCGAGAGAACATCCTGAAGTACGAAAAGGACAAAGGATATGTTTCCTCATTATGGAGAGTGACAAAAAGAGCTCATAGTAAATGGTTACAGATTGATGCAAGCTTTGACGCACTGATCCGGACGATTCTAAATGTAAACCTATCACGTGTTTATATTGAGCAATTGGGCTGTCCAGTTGGTGCAGTTATGGCATCCTCGATGGCTATATCTCCCGTGTCGAAGCACGACTTAGAGCATAAGCATTGAAAGCAATGTCATAAGTGAGGTAATCTTCACACAACCCATATAATACATAGGGAAAGAGATACATAGTTGGCTTCGTTAGCCACTTCACAATACATAAATAAACATCCATCATCGATTACACTCAAGGTCCGACTCGGAACCAAAATAAAAGACTACCCCAAATGCTACGGATCCCGATCGTCCGCTGGCTCCCTCTGATCATCGGGAAAAGACACATAATAGCGACCACGTTCCTCGTTGAACTCCCTTGAGCTCGGTTTCAATCACTGCCAGCAAATCGGCACCTGCAACTGTTTGGTAGAATCTGTGAGTCACGGGGACTCAGCAATCTCCAGCGAGATCAAGACTATTTAAGCTTATAGGAAGAACGAGTTGTGAGGTGGAGCTGCAGCAGCGACTTATATATGGTGGCTACATTACGCAAAAGGCGAGAAGAGGAGCAAGGCACGGTCGTGAAGCTAGTAGCGATCAAGTGATCTGAACTACTTCGTCAAACATAACTCCAACACCGTGTTCACTTCCGGACTCCGCCGAGAAGAGACCATCACGTTACACCTTGATTGATGTGTAATTAAGGTCAACCGGGTTTTCTACAACGGACATTAACAAATTCCCATCGCCTCATAACATGGGCACGGCTTTGAAAGATAATACCCTGGGGTGTCCCAACAGCCCATTATAAGCTCTCGGTTGATGAAGGATATTCCTTCTCGGGAAGACCCGATCAGTCTCGGAATCCCGGACTACAAGACATTTCGACAGACAATAAAACAAGACCAGCAAAGCCGCCCGATTGTGCCGACAAATCCCGATAGGAGCTGCACATATCTGTTCTCGAGGGCACATCCGGATGAGACATCCCTCTGGTAAAAACCAAGCCTCAAAGTTTCCCTAGCGTGGCCCGCAGTTTGCTGCGTTTGACGAAACTCCAAGGTAAAACCAAAGTTGGGCCTTCTTTGGAGGAGTCTTATTCAAAGCGAACTGTCAAGGGGTCCCATAAATCACAACAGAGTATAGGAGCAGCGAAATCAAGGAACATAACACGGTATGTGGCCAAACTAGGGTGGCAAGAGTGGAACAAAACACGGGCATAAGGCGAGTCTTCCACCCTTTACCAAGTATATAGATGCATTAATTAAGCAATAGATATTGTGATATCCCAACAAGTAAACATGTTCCAACAAGGAACAACATCTCCATGTTCAACAAGAACAAACTTCATCTTCTGCAACTAACAGCGCTATAAGAGGGCGAGCAAGCAACATAGCCAAACAACGGTTTGCTAGGAAAGGATGGTTAGAGGTTTGACATGGCAATATGGGAGGCATGATAAGCAAGTGATAGGCATCGTAGCATAGGCATAGCAAAGGCGAGCATCTAGCAAGCAAAGATAGAAGTGATTTCGGTATGGTCATCTTGCACGCAAAGTTCTCGAGTTGTAGCTTGATCCTCGTAGCGTTCTCAACAGGTTCCTCGTTCACGTACTCGTCTCCGGCTCTACCCAAAGCAAGAACACAAACAATGGAACCACAATAAATCACGGTGCAATGCAAAGCAACATGATGCAATACATGGCATGATATCGAGATGTGATATGCAATGCGTATCGCGTGCTCGGAAGGAAAATGATGAACCAGGCATCAACGGCAAACCAAGTATGCCGCTGGAAAGATGAGATGATTTCGGTTGAAATCGATATAAAGATCACGGAATCGGATGCGGTTTGCAAATGACAAGCAAAACAAGAATGGCACAAATGCCATTATGGCATGATGCCATAGCAAGCAACAAGAAATTAAGCTACGCACCCAAGCGTACCAACAAAGCATGGCATGATCTACTCAAGATGCTTGACAAAAGATGAACAACTGAGCTACGTTAAATCACATATACAGGTCCAAACAAGCATGGCAAAAGTGCAAAATATATTTCACAGACTTGGAGAAAATCTGAACATGGCAGAATCAGCATCGAGGAAGCAATGTTGGAGCAAGCAAACAACATGCTACAGGAACTTATAATAGCAAAACAAGGCATGGCATGAATCTACTCAAGCATAGAACAAAAGTCCCTTCTGACCATGAGCCAAAGGATCAGAAAAATGTAATAACCATGTCAATATAGCAAGTTTAGTTAACAGATTCAACAAGCGGGCATGACAAAAGCAGATAACAAGTAGGCATGTTTAAGGCTATGCACTCACTACAGAGCATTACATGATAAACTAAGCATACATCCATCAAGAAGACATGGCATAGAAGATATACATGGCAAGAACAACATCATAGCATACGGATCAACTACAACAACCTTGGCAAAATTGAATAACATGTAAACAATGCGAAACATTTTATAGCAAAAGTAGAGCTCGATTGACTCAAGCTATGGCACTCCATAATTGCAAACAAGGGCATGGATGGATAGAGCATAACCATATGTTCAAAACATCCTTACTGAAGTATCTCAAAATATGCATGGATCTCTCGGTAGCATCAAGTTAACATGGCATAAAAATATCAGCAAAATAGGGGCTGAAATCAGCAACATCATGAAGCCTAGTTTGCATGCTTGTGCTAGTCACCACAGAGATCACAAAAATACATGGCATACACCCCTGTAAAGATGGCATGGCATATTACAAAAACATGTAGGACTCAAGTTCATAGGATGCACACATCAATCATGGCAAAAATGACAAAAGTGCATGTTACGGTAAGCGAAACTAACATCACATAGCCCTCTTCCAACAGCATTTCGGGCATCAAATGAGCTCAAATGAAAATGATGCAATGAGATGAAATGATCTACTCTTGAACGAACAATTTGATATGCTATACGCCCAAAGCGGAGCCACGAGTGCAAGTTATGGCATGATGAAAATGCAACAATATCTTGTGAGAATAAAAGACTTGGAGAATCAGGGAGAGAAGGAGAAGTCAACCTAAATTCTTGATCCAGATCCGATCGGCGGTGGTGGCAGCTCACGGAGGAGGAAGGAGAGGCGGGCGAGCTGGAGCCGACCCGGAGGCGAGGGCGACAGGCCTTGGACGATGAGGCCTTGAGCGGCGCCAGCCCGAGGCAGTGGAGAAAGCTTGACCCGGCAAGGCGTGGCAGCAGAGACAGCGAGGCGACAGCACTTGACGCAGCCTTGGCCGCCTGGCCGAGGCGAGGCGGCGGGCGCGCGGGCAGGCGGGCCTTGAGCTGGCGGGCGTGGCGGCAGTGGGCATACGTGGGCCTTGATGGCCCGTGGTAGTTCACGCCCGGCCAGTCGGGCGTGTCCGGCGTCGGAGGAAGGGCGGGAGCTAGGGTTAGGTAGGAAATGATCCGGTTTTGGGGAGGCTATTTATAGGTAGAGGAGCTAGGAAGCTCCAATGAGTGTGATTTCGCCCACGATCGTGATCCGGCGACGGAGAGCATGGAAGTGACTTAGATGGGTTATTGGGCTGTTTTGAAGGGTGTTGGGCTGCAACAAAAAGAGGCCTTTCTGAGAGTGCGGTTAACCGTTGGAGTACCAAGCGAGCTCCAAATGACCGAAACAGCGGGTGGTCTACGGTGGTATACCAAGGCCCTTGCAAACCTCGGTCCATTCGAAAGTTTAGTACCGCTCACGGAAGCGTAAAAGGGGCGCGGGGGACATAGGAGTGCGGATTGCAAAGCGGACAGGGAAAATGCTGGGATCATGAGCGAACACGTATGCAAATCAGATGCACATGATGACATGATATGAAATGCATGACATGGACAAAATGCAAAAATGAAAAAACCCAACCGGAGGAATATCATATCACAATGCGAAAATGGCAAGAGTTGGAGTTACAAATATGAAAGTTACATCCGGGTGTTACAACCTCCACCACTACAAGAGGATCTCGTCCGAGATCTAGGATGAAAAGAACTCCGGATATTCGGAGCGGAGGTGATCTCGCGCTCCCGGTGGCTTCTCGGTGGAATGGTGTGACCACTTCACTTTCAGAATTTGATTGACTTGTTGCGAGTCTTGCGCTCGGTTTCTTCAAGAATAACAGCGGGTGCTCATGATAAGAGATCTTCTTGAAGGTCAATTTCTTGAAGTTGATAGTGCTCAGGAGTCTTGAAGCACTTGCGAAGCTGTGACACGTGAAACACATCGTGCGTTCGAAGTTGGACGGAAGCTCAAGTTGATAGGCGAGATCGCCTCTTTTGCCAATGATCTTGAAAGGACCCACGTATCTAGGGGCAAGCTTCCCTTTGATACGGGCGGCGAGTGCCTTTCATTGGAGAGGCGGAGGTAGACATGGTCTCCGATTTCAAAAGCCACATCCGGTGCTTGTCATCATAATAGCTCTTCTGGCGATTCGCGGCTTTGAATTCTCACGAATGACTTTGCACATTTCTTGACTTTGTGATCAAGTCGTTGCCAAAGTTGGCGTTCACCTGTCTCGGACCAATTGAGAGATCGGCACTTTCGCCATAGAGAATTTGAATGGGGCCTTGCCGAACTAAACTGGAAGCTGTTGTTGTAGGAACTTCGGCATATGGAAGACAATCTTCCACTTCATACGAAGGAAATGACACAAGCCCGAGCATATCTTCAGGATTTGATTACTTCGCTCGACTTGCCACTTGTTTGAGGATGGAAAGCTGTCTGAAGCAGATGTTGGTGCCCATGGCCTTCGAAAAGAATCCCAAAACTTGGAGGTAAAGATGCTGCCACAGTCAGAAGAGATCCTTGTGGAATGCCGTGCAAGGAGACAATCACGGAGGTGTATAGCTACTTAAGCGAGCTCTGTGATAGATTCTTTGATAGGAAGAAAATGAGCCACTTTAGTAAGCTTGTCAATGACAACGAAGATAGCATCATTTCCGCTTGGACTTTGGAAATCCATCCGAAGTCCATTTCAATATGATCAAACTTCCATTCGGAATAGCAAGAGGTTGGAGGAGACCAGCTGGTCGTTGGTGTTACCTTTCACTCTTCTGCGGACATCACACTCATTCCGAATTGAGCAATTTCTCGCTTCATTCAGTCCACCAATATATTGCTTGAGGTCATGGTACATCTTATACTTCAGGATGAATGGATAGAAGCGAATTGTGTGCCTCGTTCATAATGACTTTCGTAGATCACCCTTTGGAACCACAATCCGGTCCTCGAAGAAAAGTATCTTTGTCATCAATGTGGAAGCACTTGTACTTGGAAATGCCCTTATCGATACCACGTTTCACCTTTTTCACCATGGTATCAGGAGTTGAGCCTCACGAATCTTATCTTCCAAAGTAGGAGAGACTATGAGGTTGGCAAGAAAGCCTTGAAACAACGAAGATTCACTTGCGGAAGCTTCACAGAGATCCGGTTGGAAGGGCTTGAGGATTAAACTGTTGCAATAAGCCTTCTGCTCAAAGCATCTGCAATGACATTGGCCTTGCCGGAGTATATTCAATACTTGGGTTGTACTCTTGAATCATTTCGACCCATCGAGTTTGCACGAGGTTGAGGTTGGGTTGAGTGAAGATATACTTGAGACTCTTGTGATCGGTGAATATGTCCACTTTCCTTCCCAACAAGAGATGTCTCCATGTTATCAATGCATGGACAACTGCCGCCAACTCAAGATCGTGAGTGGGGTAGTTCTTTTCGTTGGGCTTCAGTGGCGAGTATAGGCCACAACTCTCTTCTCTTGCATTAACACAGCACGAGACCTTGAAGAGAAGCATCAGAAAACTTGAATGGCTTGGATTCATCGGGAGGAGTCAAGGCGAGGAGCTGTGAGTTTCTCTTTGAGAGTATTGAAAGCAACGTCACACTCGGGGACGGACATACTTCACATGCTTACGGAGGAGGTTGGAAAGAGGCTTTGCAATCTTAGAAGTTCTCAAGAATCTTGACAATAGCTTGCAAGACCAAGAAAGCTATGGCTGCTTGACGATACGAGGAGGTTCCCAATTCACAGCTGCAGACACCTTCTCGGGATTAACAGCGATGCCCTTGGCGGAGATGATGTGACCAAGATAAAGCACTTCATCAAGCCAAAATTCACATTTGGAAAACTTAGCATAAATTGATGCTCTACAGGCTTGTCGAGCACCAATCGCAAATGTTTGGCATGATCCTTCTTATTCTTGGAAGACCAAAATATCATCAAGATAGACCAAGGCGAATTCATTGGTGTAGGGGTTGAAGATGAAGTTCATCATTCGAGAGAATGTTGGAGGAGCATTGACAAGGCGAAAGACATGATATATTCATAAGAACCAAAGCATTACGAATGCTGTCTTGGGAATATCTTGTTCACGAATCACGAATTTGATGATAACATCTGAAGGTCAAGCTTGGAGAACACTTTAGCACCTTTGAGTTGCTCGAAAAGCTCATTGATGTTGGGAAGTGGATACTTGTTCTTGATTGTCTTCTTATTCAATGGAATGATGTCGGCCTAAAGTCGGTCCATGCCATCCTTCTTCGGACAAAAGAACACCACAACCCCAAGGAGATGAACTCGATCGATCAACCCAGGCGCTCTTGTTCATCGAGCTGCTTCTTCAATTCCTTCAGCTCATTAGGTCCAAGCTTGTGGGCGGCTTGCAAATGGGTTCGATGCGGGCTCAAGATCGATCTTGAATTCAAGCGGCGGTGAGGAGGCATTCTGGAAGCTCTTACGGAAAGACATCTTGGTACTCACAAGCAATGGAATCGAGAGATAGCATCAATTAGCCCTTCTCATTGAGAGAAAACAACCGAATGGTTTCATCGGCGGCATAGATGATCACATCATTAGAAGAGTGAGTCAATTGAATTTCCACAGGCAGCACAATCAAGCTGAGCTTTGTCTGAGAAAGCCATCCATCGAGAATAAGATCAATATCCAGTCACCAAGGACAATTGGTTTAGCAATCTATAATAGCCCATCTTGATAGAACATCAGGGACCAATCAAACTAGAAGTCATAAGCTTTCAGGAAAACAACATAACTTTGGACAAAATCTACGTGTCAACATTGATGCTTGATGCAAAGGATCTGACATGAAAGAATCGATGCACCGATATCAAATAAGACTTTTGGGAATATCATGCGAGATTACCCATTATCACATCGAAGAATCCTCTGCTGAGCTGCATTCATCATATTCACCTTTGCACTGGGATTATGCTTGACCTTGCATTCTTGGAAGATTTCACGGAGGAGGAGGCGGAAGGCGCCTTTGGTTGAAGCACTTGTTAGCATAGTGACCTTCTGCTGACACTTGTTGCAAGTCACCTCGAGACGGTGATAAGGAGCATTTGACCTTGGAGCTTGAGAATTACTTGTTAATAGCACAGGTTGGGTGGGTGGGAAGATCGACCACCTGAGTTCTTGATAAAAGGTGGCGGAGCGGAGGAGGAGGAAGGTAGAACTTTTGCTGCTTAGCCCTTGAGAGGAAGAAGATGAACTGCATCCTGATTCTCTTAGAAGCCTCACATTTGAGCTGGGCAGCTTCTTGCTTGATGCCATGTTGTAGAATTCATCATACTTTTACGGCTCAAAAAGCACGAGGCTAATTGCAGATCTTCTCTGAGACCACCTCTGAATTGATAGATCATACTCTTTTCATCAGGGACGTCTTGCTTAGCAAGCGAGTTTACGGAACTGGATATTGTATTGATACAGGACATGTTGCCTTGCTTGAGATGCGGAACTCCTCCGCTTGCTCTCAACAACACTTTTGAATGTGGTGAGCTTTGAAGTCTCGGCGGAACTCATCGGTAATTACGACCTCCTCTGGAATCTTTGTATTCTTGGTACCACTCAGCAGCTTGGTCCTTGAGTTGAAGCAAGCAAACTTGACAAAGTCCTCAGGTCGACATTGCTACATTCAAAATGTTTGCGGATGTCCACAAGCCAATCGTCGGCGTCTGTGGCCTCCACGACAGTGAAAGACTTGCTGATTAGGAACTGATTGAGGTAGCAAAGTCGCGGCTGGTTGTTGCCTTGCCTTGATTTCCTTGATTGCCTTGCCCTTAGAGTGCGCTCTTGCAAGAGTTGCAAAATCATCGAGCATTGCATTGGTGGCTGCCATGATAGCTTGCCATGCCTCCGGGAGGCGGAGGTGGAGGTGGAGGTTCGGTGACTCCATCATTGCGTTCGGATTCAGGCCAGCGTTGGCGGAGCCATCTGAAGAGGTGACATCCGTTAGCACTTTGACAGATAGACAAGTTGAATCAAGCGGATAGAAATTGCAACATATAGTCTTCACAATAAACATTGAACAAGGATGAGCGAATGAATTCCAAAGTTAACATCACCGCGTCCATTAAGGTGAGAAGCCACTTGATTAAGGGTTGATGAAAAAAAAAACAAAGTGCATGGAACAAATAAGTGGTAAGGATTACCCAATCACAAAAATATCTGGGGAAGAAATGCTAGGAGCTACTTGAATCCTATAAACTCGAAAAACTTTGGTTATGCAATCTGGTGTTGGGGATACGGGGACACAAAATATATCACCCAAACTAACAATACCTAGATCAGCTGTATCCATCCGTCAACACATAACCAAGAAACCTTGAAATCGTGTACCTCGACCTTGAAAAGCATCCGTTATCGAGTCATGGCAATACTCGAGCTACGCCCGATCTTTGGGTTATCGGGTTATCTCACCAACAACTGTACAAAGAGATTTTGATGTCGGCAAATCTCGGGTATTCGAGCTGCAGCGATAAAATTGTGAACAACACTCGGAGCTCAACTCCCGGACCTTGCACACCCTAAATGTGGGAGGCACCAAGAACAATGTTCTCGTCACAAAACCATGGAGCGATTCCAAGATACCAGCGTGATCCTAAAAAAATTTTAGTGAAATTTGAGGAGAGGAGAGTCAAAACTTCTCGTCAGGAGACCTCACCCGAGGCTGACGAAGGGATGGGGAGTAAAAGAATCCTACTCTCCGATATATATAATCCTAAGACTCAAAACATTTTTGTTCTAGACTCAACAACGCAGCAAACAATCAGCGGGGGCTCCTAAGTCGGGATGGCTCGATTACCAACTTATGCGCCCTCGATCGGCTATATCTCCCGTGTCGAGCACGACTTAGAGCATAACCGCATTGAAAGCAATGTGCATAGTGAGGTAATCTTCACACAACCCATGTAATACATAAGGGAAAGAGATACATAGTTGGCTTCGATGCCACTTCACAATACATAAATAAACATCCATCATCCAGATTACACTCAAGGTCCGACTACGGAACCAAAATAAAAGAAGATACCCCAAATGCTACGGATCCTCGTCCCAAGCTGGGCTCCACTCACGATCATCGAGGAAAAGACACATAATGTGACCACGTTCCTCGTCGAACTCCCACTTGAGCTCGGTTCGTCACCTTGCTTATCGTCGGCACACAACTGTTTTGGTAGAATCACAGAGTCAGGGACTCGCAATCTCACACCCGAGATCAAGACTATTTAAGCTTATAGGAAGACAGAGTTGTGAGGTGGAGCTGCAGCAAGCGACTAGCATATATGGTGGCTACATTGCAAAGAAGCGAAGAGGAGCAAACGCGATCGTGAAGCTAGTAGCGATCAAGAAGTGATCTGAACTACTTCGTCAAACATAACTCCAACACCGTGTTCACTTCCCGGACTCCGCGAGAAGAGACCATCAGTTACACTGCGATTGATGTGTTTTAATTAAGGTCAACCGGGTTTTCTACAACGGACATTAACAAATTCCCATCGCCTCATAACCGCAGGCACTTTGAAAGATAATACCCTGCGGGGTGTCCCAACAGCCCATTATAAGCTCTCACGGTCGGATATTCCTTCTCACAGAAGACCGATCGTCTCGAATCCCGGACTACAAGACATTTGACAATGACAATAAAACAGACCGCCCGGATGAGACATCCTCTGAGTAAAACCAAGCCTCAATTTCCACAAGGTGGCCCCTGCAGTCTGCTCGTTTAAGACCCTTTTCGAAGAACCTTTCGGAAGAAATTAGGGGGTTAAAATAAAGATGACCCTCGGGCTCGCGAAAACCGGGGAAAAAAGGCTTAGGTGGCAAATGGTAAAACCAAAGTTGGGCCTTCTTTGGAGGTCTTATTCAAGCGAACTGTCAAGGGGTCCCATAAATCACTTAACAAGTGTAAGGAGCGAAATCAAGGAACATAACACGGTATGGCGGAAACTAGGGTGGAAAGTGGAACAAAACACCGGGCATAAGGCGAGTCTTCCACCCTTTACCAAGTATATAGATGCATTAATTAGCAATAGATATTGTGATATCCCAACAAGTAAACATGTTCCAACAAGGAACAACATCTCCATGTTCAACAAGGAACAAACTTCATCTTCACAACTAGCAGCGCTATAAGAGGGCTGAGCAAAGCGGTAACATAGAAACAACGGTTTGCTAGGAAAGGATGGTTAGAGGTTTGACATGGCAATATGGGAGGCATGATAAGCAAGTGATAGGCATCATAGCATAGGCATAGCAAAGAAGCGAGCATCTAGCAAGCAAAGATAGAAGTGATTTCGGTATGGTCATCTTGCACGCAAAGTTCTCGAGTTGTCGAAAGCTTGATCCTCGTAAAGCGTTCTCAACAGGTTCCTCGTTCACGTACTCGTCTCCGGCTCTACCCAAAGCAAGAACACAAACAATGGAACCACAATAAATCACGGTGCAATGCACAAAACATGATGCAATACATGGCATGATATCGAGATGTGATATGCAATGCGTATCGTGCTCCGGAAGGAAAATGATGAACCAGGCATCAACAGCAAACCAAGTATGCCGCTGGAAAGGTGAGATGATTTGGTTGAAATCGATATAAAGATCACGGAATCGGATGCACGGTTTGCAAATGACAAGCAAAACAAGAATGGCATCTGCCATTAACGGCATGATACCATAGCAAGCAACAAGAAATTAAGCTACTGCACCCAAGAACCAACAAAGCATATGGCAGTGATCTACTCAAGATGCTTGACAAAAGATGAACACTGAGCTACGGCTAAATCACATCATAACAGGTCCAAACAAGCATGGCAAAAGTGCAAAATATATCATTTCACAGACTTAGTGAAAATCTGAACATGGCAGAATCAGCATCGAGGAAGCAATGTTGAGCAAGCAAAAAACATGCTACAGGAACTTATAATAGCAAAACAAGGCATGGCATGAATCTACTCAAAGCATAGAACAAAAGTCCCTTAGTGACCATGAGCCAAAAGGATCAGAAAATATAATAACACCCATGTCAATATAGCAAGTTTAGTTAACAGATTAAATGAAACAGAGATAACAAGTAGGCATGTTTAAGAGCTCGATGCACTCACTACGAGCATTACATGATAAACTAAGCATACATCATCAAGAAGACATGGCATAGAAGATATACATGGCAAGAACAACATCATCATACGCGGATCAACTACAACAACCTAAAATTGAATAACATGTAAACAATGCAGAAACATTTTATAGCAAAAGTAGGCTCGATTGACTCAAGCTATGGCACTCCATAATTGCAAACAAGGGCATGGATGGATAGAGCATAACCATATGTTCAAAACATCCTTACTGAAGTATCTCAAAATATGCATGGATCTCTCGGTAGCATCAAGTTAACATGGCATAAAAATATCGGCAAAAGCAGGGTGAAATCAGCAACATCATGAAGCCTAGTTTGCATGCTTGTGCTAGTCACCACAGGATATAATGCTATAAGTTGAGTGCCGTGCTTGTGAAAGTGTTGGACTTATCACACCGTATTTTGGGGTACTTAAGCCCCTTGTGTATTTGGCCGTACCAAAGTGTACGGGTGCAACATGTCATTAATGAACATATTTACGTAAAAAAGGAGAATGCAATAATAGACAAAAGCTATGCATTGTTTATTTAAAAAGCGGTAAAAGCGAGCGATACAAATAGTGCAATAGCGAAAGATGGGACTATTTGACATGTCCTTTCGAGGGTGAGCTGCGGAATGGTATGCAAAACAATTATCTTGCTCGTTATAGAGACCACTGGACATTAAGCGTAACTTTACGCCTCCTGGCTGTTGCATTGCGTGTTGGCGATTATCTTGCGGGCGAGGCCTTCGGAGTGGAGTCTGAAAGTAAAAAAAAGGAATGACAAAATCGGGGGCCCATAGTGCGGTTGAGCCGCCTTTTGGGCATGCCGGTGGTCGTGCCCTCCCCTATGCCCATGGTATTTCCAGGCGTAATTATATGCAGCGTAATCTGGATTCGCAATTTTGCGAGGTTGGGGAGTTGGGGCGCATTACTCTGCGTGCTCGGAGCGTGCGAGGCGGTCTTGTTGTAAAGTTACTCGGGCGGCAGCGGTGTCGGGACGTTTAATCTTGGACTCGAAATTGCCTTGAGAGGCTACTTTGTACTTCGCCCGCGAGGGCCGCCGTATGCTCCTCCGTTCGGAGAGGTGTCCGGTGTTTCCATTGAAACGTAATGACTCCTCGAGGGCTGGCATCTTGAGCTTGAGGTATCGCGTAGTCGCGGCACCGCATTGAACTTTTAAATCGCGGTTCGTCCGGCGATCGCGTGATAACCTTCGCGAGGCAGGACTATATCGAAGATTAACTCGTCGCTTCCGGAAATTATCACGGGGATCCGAAGACCACCTCAAGTGTAACTGAGCACATGTCAGTTGGCCTCTACACTGGTATGGCGCCTTTAAAGGTCGTCTTTGCGGGTTTAATCCTTGAGGATCTATGCCCATTTTACGCCTTGTATCTACGATAAAAGCGAGTTCGAGCTGCTGCCGCTTTCCATAAGGACTCTAGTGGTGAAATCCATCAATGATTGGGTCTAGAACCAATGCGGCGAATCCGCCATGGCGGATGCTAGTGGGGTGGTCCCTTTGATCAAAAGTGATGATGGGCAGGAGGACCATGGGTTGAACTTTAGGCGGTGGCTCCAACGCATATCGTCCACGAGTGCGCTTACGCTCCCTTTTGGATATGTGGGTTGCGTATATCATGTTCACCGTACGCACTTGTGGGGAAGCCCATACATCCCTATTGTTCGGTGGCGGGGCTCATCCTCGTCATCGCTATGCAGCCCTTGTCCTTTGTTTTGACATTTAACTTGCCTGCTGCTTGAACACCCAACAATCCATGTTGGTGTGGTTGGCTAGTTTTTCGAGTGCCGTGTATCACTGGCTGACGATCAGTATTCGGTCCAAAGCTGGGCCGGGCTCGGAGTATTTCATTTAAATGGCTTTTCCGCTGGCCGGGTTTAGAGCCTCTGAATCCGGCATTAGCTGTCGTTATCCTCGGCATTATCATAAGCTGTTATTGTCTGTTGCTTATTATGATTGTATGACCTACCATTATTGTCCTTGGTATCCGAATTACGGGGCTCTTGGTCATGTTATTACTCTGAGCTAGCCAGCTGTCTTCTCCAGCATAAGCGGGTCGTGAGTGTTATGAGGGCTGCCATAGATTTGGCCTTTCTGTCCTAGGTGCGGGCTAGCCACTCGTCCGCGGATGTTATGTTTGAAGGTTGCGAGGGCCTCTGCGTCCGAACAGATCGACTATTTGATTTTCTTGGGTAGAGCAGTGTGTCGGGGTGTCGGCGATTCCTCTGGCTGCTGAATTATGTGGCTTAGGTCATGTGGTGTCTGGTGGTAGCACATAGGTGCCCTGGAAATTGTCGAGAATCGGCTTCCGAGTCCTCCCGGCAACAATTGACTCTGGCTGGCAAGCTGTTAAGCCAATGCGAGCTGGTCCTTTAAGCTTGAGTGGGAGGTATTTGATGGCGTGTAGATCATCACCGCGGGCCATGTGGATATGAAGGAGATAATCCTCGATCCATACATGCAGGATCTGTTGTGCCATCGTATGATTCGATGTTCTGAGTTTGAAACCCTCGGGGATTTGATGATCCATTACTTCATCACATGAAGCATAGTGGGTGTCTTGGCGCCTACATCTTGGGCTATATCACGGCGTGGCTCAAATGAGCTTTGTCTCTGTGTTGACCCGGCGGTTGCCATATCCGGCATAGCGGTTATCGTGGGCGCCACGCGATCCGTGAATTGATCTTGTTTGCCTTGCCTTGTCCTCCATTATATCTCGCAGGTCGTGGCGTTTCCGTGCCTTGGTATTTTGGAAGCGATGCGAGAGTGCGGCTTGAGTGGAGGCCAAGAAGGCCTCTGTCGCGACACGGGTGGCGGTCGGCCGTGTCGTGCCTTTGGTGATGTAGGTTTAGGTGCTTCCTCCTCTAATCGGGGTAGCAGCATGCGCTTTGGTAGCTCTTGCAGGCGTTGAGTTCGTACTCTTGATGCAAGGACTTGATCCATCTGCCGGCTAGCAAGTCTTGGTCAGCTCTAAGCTGTTGTTGTTTTCTTGAGGCTACTACTTGCGTGGCCATAAGCCTGCATTTGAAACGCTCTTGTTTGTGGGATCCTCGGGCACGACAAATTACGTCATCGTCGAGGCTTGCCTCGTCTTGAGGAGGCATGTAATTATTGTCCTCTACCTCTTTATGCCGCTCTCTCATGAGGCTGGCTTCTCCATCCTCTGTGTTGAATCCTCTTTGGAGGGTTGTCTTGGCCTTGTCGGTGTTATTATCTCCGTGCGAATCGCGTTTTGCTTTGGCGGGATTTAGAAGCGGCGCCCGCCGGCGCGGTGCTTAGGCTGCTTCTTGGAGGGTCATCCTCCGTTGTTCCATCGCCATTCCCTTCTTTTGGGTGTCCACCATGTATATGTCGTATGATGAGGTGGCCTTCGGTGCCTATGGCGCTGGTTCTTGGTAAATCTCCTGCATCGGCGTCCATACCGTCGATGTCTTGGTCGAAATCGAGCATGTCGGTTAAGTCATCGGCGGTGGCTACAAAAGTGGGTGGTGGGTGGGCTTTGAATTTCTTAAATCGTCGCATCCCAACCTTGCTGACCATTGTCGGCGAGGGGCTCTCTGATAAAGAGAGACTTTAGTGATTTCGAGGATGTCGCGAAGGCGAGTCTTGGAAAGATGTCCTGTGACAAACTCCATGATCGGCGTGTCGGATTTGATTGACGAGGCGGAAGGTTGGTCGGAGGTCCGGCACCTTGGAAGTCTGAGCCGCAAAGAGACAAGGCTGGTGTTGACTCGATCACCGTAAATTGCAGCCCCGGCGGTGTCCACCCACCCGTCCTCGATTGGCCTTGATCGGCTCGAGATAAGGTCGGGCGGACAGTCTTGACCTCGAGCGCTGACCGATGGCGAGCTAGATCATGCCCATCGTGGCCGGTCTGTGGCAGCTTAGGCGTGGCTCGAACTCGTCGAAGATCAAGTCTCCACGGACGTCGGCCGTGTAGTTCAAACTTCAAATCTGACCTGATGGCGGGCGTAGCTTTCGATCTGCTCGAAGGCCAAGCGAATTCAGCCCGCGATGCAAAAGCCGTATCTGAAGATCTGTCCGGGAGAAAAGTCTCACCTAGACAGCATCGTTGTTGATGATCGGAGGAGCCATCGGGCCTAAAGATGGCGACACGGAGGAACTCTCAATGAAAGCACCAATGTCGGTGTCAAAACCGGCGGATATCGGGTAGGGGTCCCGAACGTGCGTCTAGGCGGATGGTAATAGGAGACAAGGGACACGATGTTTTACCCAGGTTGGGCCCTCTCGATGGAGGTAAAACCCTACTCCACCTTGATTAATATTGATGATATGGGTAGTACAAGAGTAGATCTACGCGAGATCGAGAGAGGCTAAACCTAGAAGCTAGCCTATGGTATGATTGTTGTTAGTCCTATGGACTAAAACCCTCCGGTTTATATAGACACGGAGAGGGCTAGAGGAATTACAGTCGGTTACAATGGGAGGAGATCTACATATCCGTGTCGCCAAGCTTGCCTTCCATGCCAAGGAAAGTCCCATCTGGACACGGGATGAAGTCTTCAATCTTGTATCTTCATAGTCCAGGAGTCCGGCCAAACGTTATAGTCCGGCCATCCGGACACCCCCTAATCCAGGACTCCCTCACCTATCTTTACCGTTTTTCTTAGTTCGATCCTATTAGTAGTATCTTGATCTAGTAGAATAAAGTTAATGGCATGATCTAGTTTTGAGTTTTACTTTAGGATCTCTCTATATGTCGAGTCCGTGAGCTATATAATAAAGATTAGTGTTGAGTCAAGGGCTTGATTGTTTTGCCATGATCTTGAGTGAATAAAGAATAGAAAGAGAATAAAAAAAAAACAAAGAGTTCATATTGATCTTGTTGAGAGTAATGATTTCACATAGAAAGAGTATGATGATTAATAGTTGTTGGGAGTTGGCAAACATAGCTTTGGTCATCGTTGCAATTAATAGGAAGTTATAAGGAAAGAGGCCTCACATATAGATATACTATTATTGACATCTTTTATGATTGTGAGCACTCATTAAAATATGACATGCTAAAGAGTTGATGTTGGACAAGGAAGACAGCGTAATGGGTTATGTTTTCATATATCTGAGATAAATTATGTTGTTATGGATCTTCTCACCACCAAGTAGAGATACTACTTGTGATTCCATAAACCCTTAAACCAGTTTTGCCATGAGAGTCCACCATATCTACCTATGGATTGAGTAAGATCCTTCAAGTAAGTTGTCATCGGTGCAAAGCAATAAAAATTGCTCTCTAAATATGTATGATTGATTAGTGTGGGGAAATAAGCTTTATACGATCTTGTGATGTGGAAGAAATAAAAGCGACGGACTGCATAATAAAGGTTCATATCACAAGGGGCAATATAAAGTGACATTCTTTTGCATTAAGATTTTGTGCATCCAACCATAAAAGCGCATGGCAACCTCTGCTTCCCTCTGCGAAGGTTCTATCTTTTATTTATTATCCTCTACCTTATGCAAGAGTCAGGGTGATCTTCACCTTTCCTTTTTCATTTTATCCTTTGGCAAGCACAATGTGTTGGAAAGATCCTGATTGATATATCTAATTAGATGTAGGGGGCATGAGTTATTATTGTTGACATTACCCTTGAGGTAAAAGGTTGGGAGGCGAAACTATAAGCCCCTATCTTTCTCTATGTCCGATTAAAACTCCGTAACCACAAGTATCGCGTGAGTGTTAGCAATTATGAAGGACTAAATGATAGCTGAGTATGTGGACTCATTTGTTAAGCTCGACATAGACTCTTTACGATGTTATGATAAATTGCAATTGCTTCAATGACTGAGATTATAGCTTGTTGGTTTTCAATAAAGTTTATGATTCGTACTCTTCATTGCGAATTGATTATTACTTGAACATAAGAAATCATATGACAATACCTATATATGTTGTTGTTATGAGAATAATCATGATGCCTTCATTTCCATATTTTATTTTTATCGACGCCTCCACCTCTAAACATGGGGACATATTTATCGTTATCGTCTTTCGCTTGAGGACAAGCAAGGTCTAAGCTTGGGGGAGTTGATACGTCCATTTTGCATCATGCTTTTATATCGATATTTATTGCATTATGGGCTGTTATTACACGTTATGTCACAATACTTATGCCTATTCTCTCTTATTTTACAAGGTTTACATAAGAAGGAGAATCTTGGCAGCTTGAATTACAGAGGTGGAAAAGGAGCAAATATTAGAGACCTATTGCACAACTCAAAAGTCCTGAAACTCCACGGAATATCTTACAATAAATAATAAAAATCCTCGCCAAAGATGAAGGCGGGGGCCCAAACCACATCCCACGAGGGTGGGGCGCGCCCCCTACCTCGTGGGCCCCTGGTGGCTCTCCGTGCCCATCTTACGCTATATGAGGTCTTTAAATAGAAAAAATCAGAAGCAACCTTTGGGGCCGAAACTCCGCCGCCACAGGCGGAACCTTGCGGAACAAATCTAGGGCTCCGTGAGGCTGTTACTGAGGGACACTTCCCTCGGGAGGGTAAATCATCGTCATCATCATCACCAGCGCTCCTCTCGTGGGAGAGGCAATCTCCATCAACATCTTCACCAGCACCATCTCCTCTCAAAACCCTAGTTCATCTCTTGTATCCAATTATTGTCTCCAAGTCCGGGATTGGTACTAGTAGGTTGCTAGTAGTGTTGATTACTCCTTGTAGTTGATGCTAGTTGGTTTATTTGGTGGAAGATCATATGTTCAGATCCTATATGCATATTAATACCCTCTGATTATGAACATGAATATGCTTTGTGAGTAGATTCGTTTGTTCACGAGGACATGGGAGAAGTCTTGCTATTAGTAGTCATGTGAATTTGGTATTAGTTTGATATTTTGATGAGATGTATGTTGTCTAGCCTCTAGTGGTGTTATGTGAGCGTCGACTACATAACACTTCACCATTATTGGGCCTAGAGGAAGTCATTGGGAAGTAATAAGTAGATGATGGGTTGCTAGAGTGATAGAAGCTTAAACCCTAGTTTATCGTTGCTTCATAAGGGCTGATTTGGATCCATATGTTTCATGCTATGGTTAGGTTTACCTTAATACTTTTGTTGTAGTTGTGGATGCTTGCAATAGAGGTTAATCATAAGCTGGGATGTTTGTTCAGGTAAGAACAGCACCCAAGCACTGGTCCACCACATACCAAATTATCAAAGTACGAACGCGAATCATATGAGCGTGATGAAAACTACCTTGACGATATTCCCATGTGTCCTCGGGAGCGCTTTTCCTATTATTAGAGTTTGTCCAGGCTTGTCCTTTGCTACAAAAAGGATTGGTCCACCTTGCTGCACTTTATTTACTTTTATTAATTGTTGCCCGTTACATATTATCCTATCACAAAATTATCTGTTACCACTTATTTCAGTACTTGCAGAGAATACCTTGCTGAAAACCGCTTATCATTTCCTTCTGCTCCTCGTTGGGTTCGACACTCTTACTTATCGAAAGGACTACGATAGATCCCCTATACTTGTGGGTCATCAGAGGGCGGTCTCCACAAGCCTGGAGGCGGGGACACCCAAGAAGGGGAAGGGCTCCTTCACGGACAAATCCGTGTGGGACGTCAACAGTAGTCCGGAGCGACACCCCCGTACCAAGCCTCAAGCTGCTTTGTAAGTGCTATGACTCCCGCATACCCATAAGTCCAGTCTGTCCATTTCAATGTATTGACATAGCTTCTTATGCTATTACAGTCCGGCCCACGACAGCTCCTAGCGATCCTCATCAAGAGGTTCGTTGGACCCAAAGGAGCTGGCCAGCGAGACACTTGATCGCTTACTCTCCCAAGGCCAAAGGGGCGACGAGGTGCTCTCCCACGGACCTTCGGGCCGGGAGAGGCTCAAGCGCCAGCGTAGCCCGTCACGAACACGGGGGACCCATCCCGGGAGGCCAGGGAGGAGGTCGTGCCAGATTCGGCCCTCAACGGACTTGATTACGGAGACGTCGGCTCCGGAATCCGGCACATAACCTCCTTGAAAGAAGGGGTATGCCTATTCAGCGGTGACCCTGTCCAACAGGGGCACGGATGATCTCTTTGGAAGCGTTGCGGCGCTTCCATTGTGGATGAGCATCACGGTGATTGAAAGGGTTCGATCGGCCAGGCGGACTAACGAAACTGCGACGACTGGTGGCGAGTTTTGAGTAGCGGCGTAAAGAAAATCCCCATATAGGCGGTAGCCCACGAGACCTTGTCCGGTGTATGCGGAAAGAAAAGCGGACGGAGGATCATTCCTTTATTGCGGGAACTAACTAAATTTATGCGGAATGCATATGCGGCGTCCTTTGCTGGCATGAGCTCACATGCTGCGAAGTCTCGAACTTAAGCGGAAGCTGGAGCAAGCCAAGGAGGCTTCGGCGGTGAAGAGGCAGCTCGGGAGAATCAAGGTATGTAATAACCCAAAGTATTCGAAAGAGTAGAATGTTATATATTGACGAAGTGTCTTGATATAAATAGGAGCAATGACCGATGTCGAGGCCACGAAAAAGGCCACTGGCAAAGCCGGGGAAGGCCGTCAAGGCAGGCTGCCGTAAGAAGCTCAAGGCCGGTCAGCGAGGTCAACAAGAGCTCCACGCAGCGGTGAAGAAGTGTGAGACCTTGGGCGTGTAGCGTCGGCTAAAGGCGAACTCTCAAGGCTCATCGGGCCGGAGGCGGCCGGAGCGAGGACGAGGCGCCCTCAAGAGGTCGGGAGGCGAGGAAGATTGCTGCGGGTTAGGCATTACGTATGCAAAGCAAATATCACGAAGATGAAGTATCTTTTACTAACCGGATTCGAGTTCTCCGGGGCTTTGCTGATTTGCCACGCGATGTGTCCGAAACCAGCGGAGTTCTTGAGCCAAAGAAGGGCTCTCACGAAGCTATTCTGGTGCAATATCTTGCGCGAGCATCCGTGCCCTTCACCGATCAGCTGAAACAGCTGGTGGAGCTGCATAGGGTGGCGAACTAGCCATGAAGGATTTGATAATCCAGCTATGGCGGCCGAAGCTATGCGGCAGCTTCGCCGGACTTCGTGAGGCGGATGGTGGGCCTTTGTCCTCGGCTGGATATCGTCAAGCGATCGGCTGTATTAAGGGTGCTCATATGGCCTTCGCTTGGTTGCAAGATGTGGTGGCGAAGATGAATGTCGCTGAGGTGGCGGGGGGCGCCCGGCAAGGAGCACCGTACACCCGGCGCTATTTTGCGGATGTCTGGAGAGGTCTCGCATTGTGCTTGTGCCTTGATGTGGGCAGGACATTATTTTTGAGTGAATACATTACGTGTTGTCTTTGCCTTGTATGGTGAAACAAAGTGGGTTTGTAATATAATGATTGTTATGTTTTTAATTTTACCTCACAATGCGGCCGTGTTTATATGAAATCTAAGGGTTGGCGGTCATAAACTACCTTTACGTAGGTAATCTGAGAGGTTTGAGATGGAATCTAAACAATCTTGATCCAATTATATGGTCCTTGATGGAGTTGTTTAGCGCCTTGAACGGGCAACAGACTATTAAACTAACGTCCTCACTTAGCCATAGGAGTTCGACAATAAAAACATTGGCGCAGCCCTAGTTTTGAACTAGAGTGCTATAAGCGTCGATCGGGAAATGCCGATCCTTCGCATATGCGGAAGAAATCTCCAATGATTTGCAACCTCGAACAGTGACCAGCTCTCGCTGCATCATGACGATCAGTTTTGGCTTTCTCTCTTGAGGTGCTCCTTTGGATAAACCAGGGCACTGTCGCGATAGTTCTCCCTTTACTACCTCGGCCGATATAGCGGGCGTAAGGTAGCAAGCACGAGGCGAGGCACCCAACTATTGACCAAAGACATGATTAAGTAGCCAATGCATATAATGCTAAATTGAGTGCGAACTACACTATAAAAGTGTTCAGACTTTGTTGCCGTATTGTAGGCGCTGGGAGCCACAGCAAATATGAAGCGTACCAAAGTGTCACGGGTGCTAGAAGATAAGTTATTAAAGGAAAACAGAAATAAAGAAGAGGTGATATCTTGGGCCCTTAGACTTGAGCCATGAATTGTTTCCATTATAATTGGGTTAATGCGTCAAAGCACATTAATACAAATAGTGCGATAAGCAATCCGGCTATTTAACATGCCATGACTAAGGGTGAGCTGCGTGTGGGGCCTGACAACAGGTAGAGTGGTCGTTGAAGTGACCTCTAGAGCTTCCCCTATACGTATGTGCTTCTTGCCATCACAGTATTTTATCCTTTTACGGAGATGATAATCAGGCCGTCCAAGAAAACCTATGTAAAAGAAACCTGGAAAGGAAAAAGGAAATAGTGAAAGTATATGTGTGTCAGGGATCGAATCGATCCGGACTGTGGATCCTAAGCTGGCTATGCCTCCGCCGATGTCCATGGAATTTTGAGTGCGTAATTATGTACGCGTGGTACGAATGCCACCGCCTAATCGGGACTGGGACGGAGGCGGAATTGCTAATCAAGCTCTTGACGAGCCGAGCTATTCTGTTGCAGCGTAGTTCAGACCTTCTTAACGGTGTCCAGGGGCTCGGCAGCCGGACGGTTCTGCTTGAGAAGGCCATTATGTACTTCTGCTGCTAGGGCGGCGGTGTGCTCCTATGTACGGAGGGAGCGTTCCGTATTTCCGTTGACCTAATGATGCCGCGTGGACCGGGCATCTTGAGCTTAAGATAGGCATAGTGTGGCACTGCATTGAATCGAGCGAACGCGGTTTGTCCGAGCAATGCGTGATAGCCGCTGCGAAAGGAGACGATGTCGAAGATTAATTCCTCGCTTCAGAAATTGTCCGGAGACCTGAAGACAACTTCTAGCGTGATTGCGCCCGTGCAGCGGGCCTCGACACCTGGTATGACTCCTTTGAAGGTAATCTTCGTGGGCTTGATCCGTGATGGATTGATGCCCATTTTGCACACTGTATCCTGATAAAGCAGGTTGAGGCTGCTACCTCTGTCCATAAGGATGCATGTCAGGTGAAATCCATCGATGATTGGGTCGAGGACTAGTGCGGCTGAGCCGCCATGACGGATACTAGTCGGGTGGTCCCGGCGATCAAAATGATCGGAAATAGCGACCATGGATTGAATTTTTGAGGCGTGGCTCTATCGCATAGGCGTCCCTTAGTGTGCGTTGCGCTCCCTTTTGGGGATGTGTGTAACATATATCATGTTTCTTTTTTTCACTTGAGAAACTTCTTTTGCCCCCTGTGTTGGTTGCGGGGCTCCTCGTCGTCGTCCTTGCTTTGTGATCCCTTTTCCCTGTTCTCGGCGTTTAATTTGCGGCTGTTTAAAAACCAACAGTCTCTGTTGGTATGATTAACTGGTTTTACGGGGTGCCATGTATACATGCAGGCGTCGAGTATCACGGTCCAGGCTGGATGGTCCCGATTGTTTCTCTTGTATGGTTTCTTCCGCTGGTTGGACTTGGAGCCATTGAATCCGGCATTGACTGTAGTGTCGTCGGTATTATTACCATTGCTTCGGTGTTTGTGTGCATTGCGTCGGAGCTTGTCGTTGTTGTTCTTATCCTCGGAGGGGCCTGCCTTGCTGGTTGTGTTTTTTCTGTGAGCCAACCAACTATCCTCACCCGCGCAAAAGTGGGTCATGAGTGCCGTGAAGGCTGCCATAGATTTTGGCTTTTCTTGGCGAGGTGGTGGGCGAGCCATTAAATCACGGATGCTATGTTTAAAGGCCGCTAAGGCTTCGGCATCTGGACAGTCAACGATCTGGTTCTTTTTAGTTAGGAACCTGGTCTAGAACTTCCTGGCTGGCTCCCCAGGATGTTGAACTATGTGACTTAAGTCATCGGCGTCTGGCGGCCGAACATATGTACCTTGGAAGTTGTCGAGGAAAGCTTCTTCTAGGTCCTCCAAGCTGCCAATAGAATTTTCAGGCAGACTGTTCAGCCAGTGCCGAGCTGGGCCTTTGAGTTTTAGTGGGAGGTATTTGATGGCGTGAAGATCATCCCCGCGGGCCATGTGGATGTGGAGAATAAAATCCTCGATCCATACCGCGGGATCGGTTGTTCCATCGTATGATTCGATGTTTACGGGTTTGAACCCTTCTGGGAATTCATGATCCATTACTTCGTCAGTGAAGCAAAGAGGGTGCGCGGCGCCTCTATATCGGGCCACATCGCGACGTAGCTCTGATGGAGTCCGTCTGCGGCATTCGGCCCGGGCGTGGTTAGGTTTATCACATCCAAATAGGTAGCCGTCGCCGTGTGTCAAGGCACGTCCTCACGATCCATAGATCGCTATTGTATGTTCTGCTCTACTATCCAGGTCTTGACGAAGGTCATATGTATAGCCCCGAGCTGTCTTATCCCTGCCTTTACGGCGAGGTGGGACAGTCTGGATTTCGGCACGGGTTGCAGTTTTATCCCGACCGCGCGGTGGCCGATCAGCCGCGTTGCGTGACGCTGGTGCGGGATCTGGCGCCTCATCATCGAAATGAGGTAGTAATCTGCGCTTCGGGTAACTTTTGGCTGGGTGTTTAAGGCTGTATTGCTCGACTGCCAGGACATTGGTCCATCTGTCATTTAGCAGGTCTTGGTCAGCTTGAAGCTGCTGCTGCTTCTTTTTCAGGCTTCTCGCAGTGGCTATTAGCTGAAGCTTAAAGCACTCCTGCTCCAGGGGCTCCTCAGGCACGATGAAGTCTTCGTTGCCGAGGCTCACCTCCTCCTCGGAGGGAGGACGGTAACTACCGTCCTCCGAGTCTTCTTCTATGGCCTGTTCGTCAGGGCTGGCATGCCCTGATTCCCGATTGTCTCGTTCGGCAGTTTGTTCATCAGGTTCTTCTGTGTCTTCGACACCATCCGGAGTGTTGTCATCTCCTGTGCCGGTGTTGCTATCCCTGTTGCGGCGGGATTTAGAGCGGCGTCGCTGATGTCGGCGCTTTGGTTGTGTTTTAGGAGGGTCCTCCTTTGCTGGGTTTTCCTTGTCATCGCCGCTATTATTTTTCGGCATATCTACCATGTAGACGTCATATGAGGAAGTGGACGTCTATCGTCCAGTGAACGGTCGGTTTTGGGCCTCCTCGTCTCCGGCATCGTCGTCCATACCGTCGATGTCTTCGGAGTCATAGTCAAGCGTGTCGGTTAAGTCTTTGACAGTGGCTATGAAGTGGGTGGTGGGTGGGAGGCGAAATTCTCCCCCATCATCAGCCTCCAGCTCGAACCGGGCATAATTCGGTTGTGAGTCCCCCGCCAAGGATAGATTTATTAATGAATTTAGCACATCGCCCAAGGGCGAATGCTGGAAGATGTCTGCGGCGCTAAACTCAAAGCTCGATAAGCGATCCAGTTCGGCGTCCGCGGATGCACATGTCTCAGAATTTATGACCAGAGACGAGTCCGGAGTTCCGGTGACAAAGACATCGTGTGACTCTAGGTCTATGTTCGACTCCAACGCCATGGAATCTGCGGCCTCCGCGGTGGGGTTAAGCCTCCCATCCTTGGACGGCGCAATGTGCTCCGGATCTACAACCAGAGCAGTTACAGGAGCAATCTCCTGGATGCGGTCCGATGACAGATTTAGGTCATGTTCATCGGGGTGACTAGGAGCGGTCGCCGTGGTCTCGAATCCAGTGAAGATCAAATCTCCACAGATGTCCTCGACGTAATTCAAGCTCCCAAATCGACACGATGGCGAGGCGTGGCTGTCGATCTGCTCCGGTGGCCAGCGAGTTGGCCCTTGATCGCAACCGCCGAACACGAAGATCTGTCCGGGAGGAAGGTTTCCCCTTGGACAACATTGTTGTTGGCGGTTGAAGGGCCATCAAACCTTTTGGGGCGGCCGCGTGGAACTCTCAATGAAAGCACCAATGTCGGTGTCAAAACCGGCGGATCTCGGGTAGGGGGTCCCGAACTGTGCGTCTAGGGTCGATGGTAACAGGAGACAGGGGACACGATGTGTACCCAGGTTCGGGCCCTCTCTATGGAGGTAATACCCTACTTCATGCTTGATTGATCTTGATGAATATGAGTAGTACAAGAGTTGATCTACCATGAGATCGTAATGGCTAAACCCTAGAAGTCTAGCCTATATGACTATGGTAATGAGTCTCTCTCTTTCCCGACTAAGTCCTCCGGTTTATATGAACACCGGGAGGATCTAGGGTTACACATGGTCGGTTACAAGGAAAGGAATCTACATATTCGGTCACCAAGCTTACCTTCCACGCCAAGGAGAGTCCCATTTGGACACGGGTGCAGTCTTCGTATCTTCATAGCCCATCAGTCCGGCCCATGGCTAACAGGCCGGACGCCCGAGGACCCATTAGTCCAGGACTCCCTCACTACCAAACATCACAACGTAACTGGGTGATTATAAAGGTGCTCTACAGGTGTCTCCGGAGGTGTTCTTTGAGTTGGCATAGATCGAGAATAGGATTTGTCACTCCGATTGTCGGAGAGGTATCTCTAGGCCCTCTCGATAATGCACATCACTATAAGCCTTGCAAGCAATGTGACTAATGAGTTATTTGCGGGATGATGCACTATGGAACGAGTAAAGAGACTTGTCGGTAACGAGATTGAGCTAGGTATTTAGATAACGACGATGGAATCTTGGGCAAGTAACATATCGATGACAAAAGGAACAACGTATGCTGTTATGTGGTTTGACCGATAAAGATCTTCGTAGAATATGTAGGAACCAATATGAGCATCCAGGTTTCGCTATTGGTTATTGACCGGAGATGAGTCTAGGTCATGTCTACATAGTTCTCGAACCCGTAGGGTACGCACGCTTAACGTTTGATGACGATCGGTATTATGAGTTTATGTGTTTTGATGTACCGAAGGTAGTTCGGAGTCCTGGATATGATCACGGACATGACGAGGAGTCTCGAAATTGTCGAGACATAAAGATCGATATATTGGACGGCTATATTTGGACATCGGAATGGTTCCGGGTGGGATCAGGAATATACCGGAGCACCGGGAGGTTACCAGAACCCCCCGGGAGGTATATGGGCCTTAGTGGAAAGGACGGGAAAGGAGCCAAGGAGGGGGCGTGTCCCCCCCCCCAAGCCCAATCCGAATTGGGAAGGGGGCCGGCCCCCTTTCCTTCCTCCCTCCTTCCCCTTCCTTCCCTCTCCCACTCCAACTTGGGAAAGGGGAATCCTACTCCCACCGGGAGTAGGACTCCCTCCTTGGGCGAGGGCCGGCCCTCCCCCTCCTCCACTCCTTTATATACGGGGGAGGGGGGCACCCCATAGACACACAAGTTGATCATTGATCTCTCTTAGCCGTGTGCGGTGCCCCCCTCCACCATAATCCACCTCGGTCATATCGTAGCGGTGCTTAGGCGAAGCCCTGTGTCGGTAACGTCATCAATACCATCATCACGCCGTCGTGCTGACGAAGCTCCCCCTCGAAGCTCTACTGGATCATGAGTTCGTGGGACGTCGCCGAGCTGAACGTGTGCAGTCCGGGAGGTGTCGTAACTTCGGTGCTGGGATCAGTCGATCGTGAAGACGTACGACTACATCAACCTCGTTGTCATAACGCTTCCGCTTACAGTCTACGAGGGTACATAGATGATACTCTCCCCTCTCGTTGCTATGCATCACCATGATCTTGCGTGTGCGTAGGAAAATTTTGAAATTACTATGTTCCCCAACAGTTTTTATATTTTTAGATTACAAAAAGCTATATCTACCATCCATACTATAGTTGTATCACCATCTCTTCGCCGAACTAGTGCACCTATACAATTTGCCATTGTATTGGGTGTGTTGGGGACACAAGAGACTCTTTGTTATTTGGTTGCAGGGTTGTTTGAGAGAGACTGTCGGGGATATACCCCGCGGTATGACCCGGCCGGAGTCGTAACCCGGTCGGGACTTGGTAAACCGGCGACTGGTAAACCGGCAGACAATTAAGATAGATGGATAAGACAGACGGTAAACCGGCGAGTGGTAAACCGGCAGGTGGTAAGACAGATGGTAGCACCGGCAGGAGTTATGTCAGACAATAACCCGACAGGTGTTAAGTCAATCATAAACCAGCAGACCATCATAAACCGGTAGACCATGTTAAACCGGCAGACAATGTTAAACCGACAGACCATGTTAAACCGGCAGACCATGTTAAACCGACACACGGTAATAACTGGGTTGCCAGTGGTTATGAAGCCCATGAAGGGAAGTCAAAATAGTTTAAGTCTTAGTCCGATATGGAATCTACATGTAACCCGCCCCTTCAACTTATATAAGGAGGCGGGGCTCTAAAGGGACGAGAGAACAAGCAATAATCTCTAGGGCTAGACACAACTAGAGGAGAGCGGTTCTGGCGACTCCCTCGTGATGATAATGAGACCTAGCCTCAAACAGCATGTAGGGTTGTTACCGGATGATGTTTCCCGGGGCCCGAAGCTGTCTAAATCCTTGTCTTGTGTTGCGTCTCTCGATTCCTCTCAACCCCTCTCAAGCTACCACATAGATGTGTTGGCCTCACGACTAATTGAGACCATCTTAATCCTACGCCTCCCACGGATTGATAAACCTTAGTGCTACCTCTTGAGCAGTGCGTTGGTTTTCCCTTGAAGAGTAAAGGGTGATGTAGTAAAGTAGCGTAAGTATTTCCCTTAGTTTTTGAGAACCAAGGTATCAATCCAGTAGGAGGCCTGATACATCTCCAACGTATCTATAATTTTTGATTGCTCCATGCTACTTTATCTACTGTTTTGGACTATATTGGGCTTTATTTTCCACTTTTATATTATTTTTGGGACTAACCTATTAACCGGAGGCCCAACCCGAATTGTTGTTTTTGCCTATTTCAGTATTTGAAGAAATAGAATATCAAGCAGTCCAAAGCGAAATGAAACCTTGAAGCGTGATTTTCTCACGAGCGTGATCCGGAGACTTGGACCCTCGCCAAGGAACAGAGAGGCGGTCACGAGGTGGGGCGCCCCCTAGGGCGCCCCCTGCAGTGGGCCCTGTTGCTCCACCGGCGTACTCCTTCCTCCTATATACCTCGTACCCCCAAGCGATCGAGCAGGGCAAAACCTAATTCCATCGCAGCAACTTCCTGTATCCACGAGATCCCATCTTGGGGCATGTTAGGAGCTCATGGGAGGGCATCCACCACAGAGGGCTTCTACATCAACACCATAGCCCCTCCGATGAAGTGTGAGTAGTTAGTTCATACCTTCGGGTCCATAGCTAGTAGCTAGATGGCTTCTTATCTCTTTTTGGATCTCAATACAATGTTCTCCCCCTCTCTCGTGGAGATCTATTCGATGTAATCTTCTTTTTGCGGTGTGTTTGTTGAGATCGATGAATTGTGGGTTTATGATCCAGCTTATCTATGAATAATATTTGAATCTTCTCTGAATTCTTTTATGTATGATTGGTTATCTTTGCAAGTCTCTTCGAATTATCCGCTTGGTTTGGCCAACTAGATTGGTAGTTCTTGCAATGGGAGAAGTGCATAGCTTTGGGTTCAATCTTGCGGTGTCCTTACCCAGTGACAGAAAGGGTTGCAAGGCACGTATTTTATTGTTGCCATCGAGGATAACAAGATGGGGTATTTATCATATTGCATGAATTTATTCCTCTACATCATGTCATCTTGCTTAAGGCCTTACTCTATTTTTAACTTAATACTCTAGATGCATGCTGGATAGCCGTTGATGAGTGGAGTAATAGTAGTAGATGCAGAATCGTTTCGATCTACTTGTCTCGGACGTGATGCCTAGGGGTGGAAAGTGGTAGCGGATAATCCAAAATATCCGATATTCGTATCCGAGAAAATGCCTATTCGTATCCGAAACATCCGCATCCGAACCAAAATGGAAATGGAAATTATCCGTATCCGAATTTATTAAACAAATAAAAAATAAAATATGGTAGGACATTTTGACACAAATATGGATATGGAAGTGGATACATCCGTATCCGAATAAGATTATGGGAGGTAATTTTCAAAATTCTAGCCCCGATGTTCCAATGGTCCAACATAAAAGCCAAATAAGTGGTCAAATTTTACTCTTTGTATGATTAAACTTAGAAATTATTATGCATTACAATAGTATTTATTCATAAACATATTTATCAGTGACTTCTTGTATGTCACATAGCTATTGACTAATTTATTTAAGAAATATGTCAATATTATTCGTATCCGTTCCGAATCAAGAAAACATCCGACATGTATCCGTATTCGAATAACATCCGAACCGCATCCGTATCCGATAACATCCGTATTCGGATTCATATTCGTTTTGAAAATATGAAAACGGAAGTGGTAAGAGCACTATCCGATCCGTATCCGATCCGTTTCCACCCCTAGTGATGCCTATATACATGATCATACCTAGATATACTCATAACTATGCTCAATTCTGTCAATTGCTCAACAGTAATTTGTTCACCCACCGTAGAATACTTATGCTCTTGAGAGAAGCCACTAGTGAAACCTATGGCCCCCGGGTCTATTCTCATCATATCAATCTCCATCACTTTAATACTTGCTTTGTTTTTACTTTGCCTTTTACTTCTCACTTTGCATCTCTATACCGAAAATACCAAAAATATTATCTATCATCTCTATTAGATCCCACTCTCGTAAGTGACCGTGAAGGGATTGACAACCCCTAATCGCGTTGGTTGCGAGTAGCTATCGTTTTGTGCAGGTACGAGGGACTTGTGCGTGGCCTCCTACTGGATTGATACCTTGGTTCTCAAAAACTGAGGGAAATACTTACGCTACTTTGCTGCATCATCCTCTCCTCTTCGGGGAAATCCAACGCAGTGCTCAAGAGGTAGCAAGAAGAATTTCTGGCGCCGTTGCCGGGGAGTCTATGCAAAAGTCAACATACCAAGTACCCATCACAATCCCTATCTCTCACACTACATTATTTGCCATTTGCCTCTTGTTTTCCTCTCCCCCACTTCACCCTTGCCGTTTTATTCGCCCTCTCTTTCCCAAATCTCCTCCTCTTTTTCCCGTTGCCTTTTTCCTCGTCCGCTTGTTTGCTCGTGTGTTGGATTGCTTGTTTGTCGCGATGGCTCTACCTAGATTTGGTGATCTTCACCTTAAAAGGTTAGAGGAGATCGAAACTAATGTCAGGAAGTTTATGGTTTTGTAATTTGAACATAATAATTTCTTTAGAAACGAGCTTAAGGAACAAAAAGGTTTTATGAGTTATATGAATAAAGAGCTCTATGATATGTCTAAAGAATTTGATGGTATAAGATCCCAAATTTCTCGTCTTGAAAAGTTGACCGCTGAAATTTCGGATATGCAAGCTACCTTAGTCAATAAGATGGCCGCTAAACCGAATTCCTATGAAAATCAAGATGAAGATCTAAAAGTTATTGATGTGTCCCCCATTAAATCTTTTTTTCGCAATATGAATCTTGATGAAACTGAATATGATCTTCCTTTACCTAGAAGGCGTTCTAAGAATTCGGAGTTTTTAGATCTTGATGATGAAATTGATAAAAGTGGGATTGAAAGAAATAAAAACCTAGATGTTGCTAAACCCAGTATATTGGATCTCAAGGAATTTAATTATGAAAATTGCTCTTTAATTGATTGTATTTTCTTGTTTCAATCCGTGCTAAATTCTCCTCATACTTATAGTCAAAATAAGGCCTTTACCGAACACATTATTGATGTCTTGATGCAATCTTATGAAGAAAAACTTGAGTTGAAAGTATCTATCCCTAGAAAGCTCTATGATGAGTGCGAACCTACCATTAAAATTAAAATCAAAGATTATGAGTTTCATGCTTTGTGTGATTTGGGTGCTAGTGTCTCCACTATTCCCAAAACTTTGTGTGATTTGCTAGATTTCCGTGACTTTGATGATTGCTCTCTAAACATGCATCTTGCGGATTCCACTATTAAAAAACCTATGGGAAGAATTAATGATGTTCTTATTGTTGCAAATAGGAATTATGTGCCCGTAGATTTTATCGTTCTTGATATAGATTGCAATCCTTCATGTCCTATTATTCTTGGTAGACCTTTCCTCAGAACGATTGATGCAATTATTGATATGAAGGAAGGGAATATTAGATTACGATTTCCATTAAAGAAAGGCATGGAACACTTTCCTAGAAAGAAAATAAAATTACCATATGAATCTATCATAAGAGTCACTTATGGATTGCCTACCAAAGATGGCAATACCTAGATCTATCCTTGCTTTTATGCCTAGCTAGGGGCGTTAAACGATAGCGCTTGTTGGGAGGCAACCCAATTTTTTTTTTGCTTCTGTTTAGGAATAAATAATACATCTAGCCACTTTTTAGATGTGGTTTTATGTTTTAATTAGTGTTTGTGCCAAGCTAGACCTATTGGATCTTCTTGGATGATAGTTATTTGATCTTGCTGTAATTTCCAGAAATTTTGCGCTCAGTGCCCGAATTATTAAAAATCACCAGAACGTGATAAAATACTGATTCCAATTGCTTCTGATCAATAAACAAATTGTATAGGTCGTCTAATTTTGTTAGATGTTTTGGAGTTACAGAAGTTTGCGTTAGTTACAGATTACTACAGACTGTTCTGTTTTTGACAGATTCTGTTTTGCGTGTGTTGTTTGCTTATTTTGATGAATCTATGGCTAGTAAAATAGTTTATAATCCACATAGAAGTTGGAATACAGTAGGTTTAACACCAATATAAATAAATAATGAGTTCATTACAGTACTTTAAAGTAGTCTTTTGTTTTCTTTCTCTAGCAGACTCACGAGATTTCTATTGAGTTTTGTGTTGTGAAGTTTCAAGTTTTGGGTAAATTCTTTTGATGGATTATGGAACAAGGAGTGGCAAGAGACTAATCTTGGGGATGCCCATGGCACCCCCAAGATAATCCAAGGACACCAAAAAGTCAAAGCTTGGGGATGCCGGAAGGCATCCCTCTTTAAATCTACTTCCATCGGTAATTTACTTGGAGCTATATTTTATTCACCACATGATAAGTGTTTTGCTTGGAGCATCTTGTATTATTTGTGTCTTTGCTTGTTAGTTTACCACAAGCATCCTTTCTGTACACACCTTTTGAGAGAGCCATACATGAATTGAATTTGCTAGAATACTCTATGTGCTTCACTTATATCTTTTGAGCTTGATAGTTTTGCTCATAGTGCTTCACCTATATCTTTTGAGCGTGATAATTTTTGCTCTAGTGCTTCACTGTAGCGATCCGACCTAGGACGGTCAAGCCTCTGTGTTGCTGTGCCATCCCTGGATCAGTATGCTGGCACACACAGTACATCAATGTATATATCAAAGTGCAATCACATGTATAATTAACGTAAAACTGATATATACCTCATAAGTCACAATGAAACAAATAGTCGGGTGTGGAGTCCCATCAACGCCATCGGCAGGTTGAGTGTGAACCGTAACCCTGTATCGTAACTCTTACTCGTCGAAGAAAATCCTGCAACATGATACGTTGCAGCCGTGTAAATCGATACATTGAATGTACGGCAAGATCACAATAAGAAAGCAGATGATAAACTATACTATATGCGGTATGGCTTTGTGGCTCTGTATCTGAGTTTTGTTTGCGTAAAGCTGGTTTTATTTTCCCTACATCAAAGTAATAAATGAAGTCTGTACTATAGAGTTTTCTATCGACATGGTTCCGCCAACCGATGTCTCATAGCCCAAATTCATCATAAGTTGCCCACAATTAAGTTATCAGTCCGGTGTTGAGAGTTCGAGATAGATCCAAGTCCGAGAGGCTCAAATTGTCCGTAACAGGGGACACGGCTAATCGATTAGGTTTTAACCCTCTGCAGAGGTTTGTACACTTTACCCGCAAGATTCGATCCCTCTTTTTACGTTCTCGCACTTGAGGTGTTTGAGAACAAGACGACGAAACATGGTCTTCGAAGAGTTCCTCGACCCTTTGTCCGTACTCATCCCATCCTACCGTAGTTCTACATCTGCTAGTACCGTCCCAGCCAGAGTCACCACTAAGGTCAACCAAGCGAGCCCATAATGACTTGCGGTTGCGGGTAAGCTTCGGGCATGAAGTATTCTTCCGTCTCTTTGGAGTGCAGGTGAAGCTTTCCGCAAGATGTCATGGCACTTCTCCATGCATCGGCCAACCACTGGTTTCTCCAGGTGCCGTCAACCGTCCTTCACCCAGTGAGTGTGTATTGAATTCTTGTCTTGAGTCTTGAAGTCTTGAGGCCTTGAAGATGCAGTCCTTGCAGATTCCATCATGGAGTTATCGTCATTGGCGTAGATCCTCCATTCTCACACCACTCCAGTACTCATACCAACCCGTCTACTATAGCGTAGCATTTAAATAAATAACGTCCGGGCTTGGTAACAGGGTGATGGGTTCCTACCTCATGCATACTACTCAACTACAAGGATTCAATAACACTCTTGAGGGGATTGTTGCGAAGATGACACTAGATGCAATAGAACACATAGGTATGAAAAACATGATCAAAGTGAACTTGCCTTGTTGGCGATCTTGAAACTAGGGACTCGTGGTAGCAACTTCGCACTCCGGAAATTCTACCGAGGCAAACAATAACCACAATAAGCACATAGCATAGGATCACTTAACACAATAGCATAGTAACATAACACACCAAAACAAACGAATCAAAACCCAAAGGAAAACTCGAAGAAATCCAACACAAAGCTTTTCCTATCTCAAGCAACAACTAAAATAGTTATATATAACAAAATTTTCTCAACATAACCTAATCATGGTTTTATGTTAACTTAACAGAAAAGATTTCATTAAGCAACTAGGAGCAAAAAGAATTAATTTAAAATCTATTATGAAACTCCTATTAGGCCTAATTCAATTTCTATTAAGAAAAATAAAATAAAACTTTTATTTATTATAAATAAAAGTTCATCCTATAAAGTGACAGAAACTATCCTAGAATAATCAATCACATGTTAAAAATAAATTTATTTACTAATTAAAATAATAGGAAAAGCAGTAGCTAGTCAATTAATTAGGATTAACAAGATTCTACTTAAAACTATTTTTCTATTAATCTTAAAATACCCAAATTAATTTCTATGGTTTGGCAATGTCAAAATAAAGTTGGGACAAAAAGAATCATTTAAAAATATTTTTCTAACTCATGTTATAACAGATATACTATTCTGACCAAAACTAAATTAAAGCAATTTAAAATAATTTTAACATAGCTAATAATATTTTCTACAGAAACTATAGAAAATTTGCAACCCAACAAAAAATAATCACCTAAAAATATTAAACAGAACAAAAGATATGAATTTTTCAAAACAGGAACTATTCATTAAAGCAGAAAATGAAAATAAATGAAAAAGGGCCTAATGGGCTAAAGCTGCATGCCTTGGCGTAAAATAAACTAAGCGGGCTAGGGTTAAGCGAGTCGGGCGGGCTAATAAAAATAAAACCCTAACTAAATTTAAACCATAGCGAACCGGTGGTTTTTTATAAAAACATACCCCTTGAGGTTCTAATCTACACCGTAGATAGCGCATCAGACGGGAGGAGATCTCCGGTGACTCACGGCGCTCGGCAGTGGCGGGCGGCGAAGTCGCTGGCCTCTCCGGTCGTCGGGAGGTCGGTGGAGTGGCTCGGCGAGTCTTGAGACGAGCTCGGGGGCTCTTGGTGGGGTCGGTGGGGGTCGGGAGGGCTAGGGCGGCGGCGGCGCGCAAATGGCGGCGGGAGGTTCGAACTCGGCGGCAGCGTGAGAGGAGGAGGAGCTCGGCGAGGTAAGGGGAATGGGGTGCGGGAGGGGCTTATATAGGCGGGGCCTCGTCCGGGGCAAGGGAGGCGATCGGGAGGGATCGATCCGGATCTCATGAGATCCGCGATCGGGCGGTGTGGCGTTGCGTGGGGCGGGGTTGAAGGCAGGCGAGGTCCACCTGCGAGAGAGAGAGAGAGGGTGCAGGCGGCGGGCGGCCGGCTCCAAAGGTTTTGAGGCGAGGGAGGTGAGGCCGGCTCGGTTGGCTCATTGGCTGGCCTCTGGGCACTGGTGGGCAGTCTTGATCGGCCGGTATTGGCTGAGCCAAGGGGCTGGTGGCGCTGAGGGGGTTTCTTTTTAAAATTTATTTTTTAATAAAACAAAAACAGAGATAAAACATAAACTATAAATATTTTATATAGGACATATATATACCAAAATGATCAAGGAATATTCCTATCTTTTGAACATTTTCCAAAGGCAAAATCAAACTTTATAAAATCCATTTTTTCAATATTCAAATAAAACTCAAATTTGAATTCAAAACTTTTGGCATTGTTTTCTTCGACATATTTGGAGTGTCATGTTACTCCTCTCATACTTTTCTCAAGTAGTTGTCGGGCATAGTTTTGAAATGAATTCACTCAAAATCTTGAAACTCCAAATGGCACTTTCAAATGACTTTCAATTTGATACCTTTTTAACTTCAACTCATATTTCATATAATTGAAGAAGTCATTTTATCTTCCCTCATGAAAATCATTGAGTTGCATAAAGCTTTGAATTTGAAATATTCTCAAATGAAATTCAAATCTTTTCAAAACCCTTTTCATTCCAAATGGAAGAAGTCATGTCATCTTCACTCTAGGGTTTGGTGTTGGAATGAACTTGAGTTCATTGAGATCCAAAAGGCAAAGGGAAAGTTTGGGAAAATCATTTCATTCCTCTCATTCAACTTTCAAAAGTTTCAAATTCCACTCAATTTCACTCAATCAATCGGACAAACAATCGGACAACAAGCATAGTTATTTATTTAATATAACATTCCAAAATTTAGAATTTTGGGATGTTACAAACCTACACTTAAAATGAATCTCGTCCTCGAGATTGAAGAAACTAACAAGAAAGGGTTAGGGGTTGGGGTCTTCTAGCAAAAGTTCTGGTCGAGAAAGGTCGGGGTGCTACCACACTCAAAACAAGTTCTGATTCAATAAACTCAGATACTTCCTCTAGATGCCGACAATGTATGCCTCTTCACATATCTTACAATAGCTCCTTCATTAACGCTCTTACATCGGAAGCATAGAGTTTTCCTCAAAATCTTGGGTCGGTTCGTCAAAGTTGAAGTTAAATCGAGACTGGATCTTCTTAGTGATAGGTCGTGTCCATTCTAGACAACCATCGAAATACTCATGGTGGTCTACAATTTATGGTTTCTCCTGCAGAAAGCGGGTGCAGGTTGAACCTCACCGTATAACCTACGATTGGCAACGGTTGCCTGTAAGGGGTTCCATCGTCCTACCATTCTATGGTTTTATGGCTTATCGCGTCGACACTCTTCTAAGGTTTTCGAGGCTCTCTGATTTTCTATCAACATATGATAGTTCATGATAGAAGTCTCCGGTATGGGGGCCAATCCATCCCGTACTTGAATCATTACCACATACGTAAATATCGAATCACGTATTCTAACACTTGGGCATACTCACAAGCATTGCAGGATTTCTCTTGTTCTCGAACTGGGTTCGAGTAATTCCATGGTTTCTGCAAGCCAAACAAAACATCTATCGTTACTTCACCACTCTCAGGTTTTTGCGTAACCTCCTACGAAACGTATGCTGATTGGATCACTGATTCTTCCAATTTATTCCTTTATCAAGGTTACATCTGTTCCTTCCCAAATCCTGGGCCTGTGGGTTATGGCCCACGTCAACACTAGTGCAGCTTTAACTCATCCTTGGAGTAACTCTCTTGTTCCATATTACACCTACTTTAAATCCAGTAGTACTCTGTTTCTTCATACCATCATATCAAAAGCAAAACTCCAACTTATTTTGTCCAGCTTCCTTTTATGGACCGTCATGAATAACACATTTCTTTCTTCATTGATCCTGTGGCTCTACGGAGTACTACGACACCAAGGAAAAAGGCACTAGTTTATCCATAAATCTCATTATTTTCATATCAATCTTTTAGTACATCCTTAACCATTTTTGGAATCCAAATCTAAAAGTTTATTACAAATGCTGCCACCCACATGGTTGGTATGGTGGACATTACTTCCAACTTTATTTATTTTTCCTCCTTGAGGATTCTTGATCCCTTTGGAATTGTGCGACATGTGCCTTGAATTCTTCAATCTTACATTTCATCGTGGTGGCCTTGAGCTTCACCTCCATCATCTCTGCATGCACTTCGCTTAGGTATTCCTGAGTATAACGAAGTCTTGCTTCAAGTATTTCTCCGATCTGGCGTATGGCTTCCATGGCTGCTTCACGAACCGCATCGAAGAAAGTTGCTTGTGGCACACGTGAAATGAAAAATCTGCCCCATCATCTTTGGGCAAACTCCTTTCAAATGGTGGAGGTGTACCTCCACATACCAAAGTTCCACTCCCTTTTGCATGAAGGGGTAGCCTTTGTAGACTGCATCTCCTTCAAGGTGAATATGCTTCATCATGTCCTTCAGGATCTTCGGGTAATCATGATCACTTGTCAGGGTCATGATTGTTTCCGGACCTTTAAGGAAAGACTCGTAAAGGGTCATCATCTGCAGTTGTGAAACAGAAATGATGCTCAGAATAAGGTACTTATCTCCTGGGGCACACATTCATATCATCCAAACAGAACTTCAAACTCAATTTCCAATTTCTTGTTTATGCATCACAACTCACCTTCTTCCATGTTCATCAAGAATATTAATTTCCAAGTTAAAATACGACAACTCCTTAAAGCTTTTCAGCATGTGACATTACAACTTTATTGAGTCATGAACTATTACAATCTCAGAGTAATCTATTACATAACTCAACTCATTGAGCTCATGAAAATGAAATTGCTTTCTACTACTCTTATTATCCATATCAAAATTTCAACTACTCAACTCCAGCTTTCATCTTGTCGGGACATTTAATAGCATAATGTCCTGCCTCCTTGCAGCGAAAACAAATGACTTCCGACATGTCTCGGGGCTTCTTTGTGATTATGCGGGCTCCTTGGATTCTTGGCTTCTTTTCTGGACATTTACTAGCGTAATGACCTAAATCCTTGCACCTGTAACAAGTGATATGACTTAGGTCCTTCTCTGCAAAAATTGCGTTGTTCTCGGGTTGCCTTCTTTTCTCTTCTGGATTTCTCTGTAATGATCGAGTTTCTATCTCCGAGGTCAAACTTCACTTCTGCTGTGGAAATATCCCGGATACTCTTTTCTTCCCTTGGGGCAATCTTGTGAAAAATGTCCTTCTTTTCCACATGAATAGCAGGCATTGGAGTAAAATCTGTTGAGGCCTTCTCCATCAAGGTCTTCAACACTTTCATTCATCACTGGTTCTTTCATAACTTCTTGGAGAGCTTCTTTCATTCCTCCTTCCTGCTCCTAAATAGTTTGTTGCACCATGGGGTAAATGTGACACTGCACCGGGTAGTGGGTGGTTCCTTCACACAGGAAGCAAGTCACCTGACTAGTTGGGCATTCCTCAGCTGGGTGTTTCTCCTCACAATGAGGGCATCCATCTTTGTGTTCCTCATGGGTGTGTCCTATTTCTCCGCAAATCTTGCAGGCACAAGGTTTACTTCTTGGTGTATCATTGTGCTTCCGGATAAGACGTGATCTCATCAGGGTCTTCTTGAGTTCCTCCCAAGTTTTTGCTCCATTCCATCCCTGTATAGCTTGATGCATCTGCCACCATGTTGCAGCACTTCCTTCAAAGTACTGAAGAGCGTACGATACTTCATTCTTCCTTGAAACCAAATTGCTCCCGAAGTGATTCTCCATGTTCTGAATCCATAGCTCTGCCTCCGGCTGGGTTTTCGATCCAGAGAATATCAGTCCAACTTCATTCATCATCTATGGGGTCCAAAAGTTTTGGGATGAGATGTGAGAGAGGTGGGGAGGGATATACACAATACACACAATAGTCTTGAAGAAATGAGTTTTATTTTGTGGCTGTCGGAAAACATCAAACAAATGATAGCTCACAAATCGCGCATCTAACGTAAGTATATAACAGGGTTTGGTCTTCTAAAAGTCAAATAAATCTTTAGATTCTTCAAATTCTTCAAGTCTTCAGAGTCTTCAATTGTTGCAGCTTCAACTCTTCTAATGCATGGTGAAACCCTTGTTACTTTGAAGAGGTCATCGGTTGTCCGATATCTTTCTTGGGCGGCAGTTGATCCTTCATGTGGTCAAAAGGAAAAGGGTATATTCTAACAATTTGAGGAGAGGGTCTATTTGATAAAATCTGAAAGATGAGAAGTAAGAGTCTTTTGAAAATAAAGTTTTAGAAATTTCCTGTCCTAGGGCTTTCCGGTTTCTAGGGTCACGTCCTCTGATCAACATGTGCTCGATACCATTTACATAGCGACCCGACCTCAGACGGTCAAGCCTACGTGTTCTTGTGCCATCCTTGGATCAGTATCTTTGGCACACAGTACATCAATGTATATATCAAAGTGCAATCACATGTATAATTAACGTAAAACTGATATATACATCATAAGTCACAGTGAAACAAATAGTCGGTGTGGAGTCCCATCAGCGCCATCGGCAGGTTGAGTGTAGACCGTAACCCTGTATCGTAACTCTTACTCGTCGAAGAAAATCCTGCAACATGATACGTTGCAGCCGTGTGTAGGTCGATTACATTGAATGTACGGCAAGATCACAATAAGAGAAAACAGATGATAAACTATACTATATGCGGTATGGCTTTGTGGCTCTGTATCGAGTTTTGTTTGCGTAAAAGCTGGTTTTATTTTCCCTACATCAAAGGAATAAATGAAGTCTGTACTATAGAGTTTTCTATCGACATGGTTCCGCCAACCGATGTCTCATAGCCCAAATTCATCATAAGTTGCCCACAATTAAGTTATCGTCCGGTGTTGAGAGTTAGAGATAGATCCAAGTCCGGAGGCTCAAATTGTCCGTAACAGGGGACACGGCTAATCGATTAGGTTTTAACCCTCTGCAGAGGTTTGTACACTTTACCCGCAAGATTCGATCCCTCTTTTTTACGTTCTCGCACTTGAGGTGTTTGAGAACAAGGCGACGAAACATGGTCTTCGAAGAGTTCCTCGACCCTTGTCCGGTACTCATCCCATCCTACCGTAGTTCTACATCTGCTAGTACCGTCCCAGCCGAGTCACCACTAAGGTCAACCAAGCGAGCCCATAATGACTTGCGGTTGCAGGTAAGCTTAGGGCATGAAGTATTCTTCCGTCTCTTTGGGTGCAGGTGAAGCTTTCCGCAAGATGTCATGGCGCTTCTCCATGCATCCCAGCCAACCACTAGTTTCTCCGGGTGCCCGTCAACCGTCCTTCACCCGATAGTGTGTATTGAATTCTTGTCTTGAGTCTTGAAGTCTTGAGGCCTTGAAGATGCAGTCCTTGCAGATTCCATCATGGAGTTATCGTCATTGGCGTAGATCCTCCATTCTCACACCACTCCAGTACTCATACCAACCCGTCTACTATAGCGTAGCATTTAAATAAATAACGTCCGGGCTTGGTAACAGGGTGATGGGTTCCTACCTCATGCATACTACTCAACTACAAGGATTCAATAACACTACTGAGGGGGATTGTTGCGAAGATGACACTAGATGCAATAGAACACATAGGTATGAAAAACATGATCAAAGTGAACTTGCCTTGTTGACGATCTTCGAAACTAGGGACTCGTGGTAGCAACTTCGCACTCCGGAAATTCTACCGAGGCAAACAATAACCACAATAAGCACATAGCATAGGATCACTTAACACAATAGCATAGTAACATAACACACCAAAACAAACGAATCAAAACCCAAAGGAAAACTCGAAGAAATCCAACACAAAGCTTTTCCTATCTCAAGCAACAACTAAAATAGTTATATATAACAAAATTTTCTCAACATAACCTAATCATGGTTTTATGTTAACTTAACAGAAAAGATTTCATTAAGCAACTAGGAGCAAAAAGAATTAATTTAAAATCTATTATGAAACTCCTATTAGGCCTAATTCAATTTCTATTAAGAAAAATAAAATAAAACTTTTATTTATTATAAATAAAAGTTCATCCTATAAAGTGACAGAAACTATCCTAGAATAATCAATCACATGTTAAAAATAAATTTATTTACTAATTAAAATAATAGGAAAACAGTAGCTAGTCAATTAATTAGGATTAACAAGATTCTACTTAAAACTATTTTTCTATTAATCTTAAAATACCCAAATTAATTTCTATGGTTTGGCAATGTCAAAATAAAGTTGGGACAAAAAGAATCATTTAAAAATATTTTTCTAACTCATGTTATAACAGATTTGCTATTCTGACCAAAACTAAATTAAAGCAATTTAAAATAATTTTAACATAGCTAATAATATTTTCTACAGAAACTATAGAAAATTTGCAACCCAACAAAAAATAATCACCTAAAAATATTAAACAGAATAAAAGATATGAATTTTTCAAAACAGGAACTATTCATTAAAACATAAAATGAAAATAAATGAAAAAGGGCCTAATGGGCCTAAAGCTGCTGCATTGGCGTAAAATAAACTAAGCGGGCTAGGGTTAAGCGAGTGGGCTGGGCTAATAAAAATAAAACCCTAACTAAATTTAAAACATAGCGAACCGGCGGTTTTTTATAAAAACATACCCCTTGGGTTCTAATCTACACCGTAGATAGCGCATCGGACGGGGGAGGAGATCTCCGGTGACTCACCGGCGCTCGACGGCGGCGGCGGCGGCGGCGGCGAGTGTGCTGGCCTCTCCGGTCGTCGGGGAGGTCGGTGGAGTGGCTCGGCGGGTGCGGACGAGCTCGGGGGCTCTTGGTGGGGTCGGTGGGGGTCGGGAGGGGCTAGGCGGCGGCAGCGCAAATGGCGGCGGGAGGTTCGAGCTCGGCGGCGGCGTGAGAGAGGAGGAGGGCTCGGTGAGGGTAAGGGGAGGGGCTATATAGGCGGGGGCCTCGTCGGGGCAAGGGAGGCGTCGGGAGGATCGGATCCGGATCTCATGAGATCCGCGATCGGCGGCCTTGGCGTTGCGTGGGGCGGGGTTGAAGGCAGGGCGGGGTCCACTGCGAGAGAGAGAGAGAGGGGTGCGGGGTGTCACGCCCAATATGCGACCCTATCCAAAAGGAACTCGAAGGTTCCACCAAGGATAGACCCGCATATTGGGCGTGACAAGTTGGTATCAGAGCCTCGACCGACCCTAGGAGCCCCCTTGATTGATCGTGTAGTTTTGCCGCTGTTGAGTCTAGAAGAAAACTGTTTTCGGAGTCTAGTTATATCGGAGAGTAGGAATTCTTTTTACTCCTCAGCCCCTTCGTCGCTCTGGTGAGGAATCTTGACGTAGGTGTTTTGAATTACTTCTCTTCCCCTTCAAATTTTTTTAGGATCACGCAGTTGGTTTTCCGTTCGTTGTTCCTCAGCTCTTTTCATCCGGTGCTTTTCTCGTCAAGTCGACTCGAGTCTCTTCATCTTTGCCAAGTTCAATGCTCAGCTATTTCCGATCGATGTTGTTTCTCTGTCCGAAGTTGTCCTTGTTTTTCCCACCCGCCCACCCTTCTTCTTCTCGGAACCGGAGTCCGTAATCGAGTATCCTTCCTACGTGTGCGAAGTCTTTGTTTTATTTCCTCAATGATTTCAACCGGTGTTTTCTCTTCAAGATATTCGTTGGTTCCCCCTTCCAAGTTGCCTTTGTTTTCCCGCCCGCCCACCCTATTATTCCCGGAGTTCGAGTTTCTTCCGACCATCTATTTCATTCGCACGGAGCCTCTTCAGTCCTTCGTCAATCATTTCAACCGTTGAATTCTCGTCTCGTTCGTCATTCTTCATCTCTTTTCTTCTCCGGTGGACTCAATTCAAGTTTTTCGGGTTAATCATATTCTTTCCTTCGAAGTGTTTTCCTTGCTCGTTCGCCTCTCGCCACTTTATCCTTCCGGAGTGCTCAAGTCATCTCAGGAGATTCGTCTGTGTTCCAATAAATTCGAGGTTGTCACCTCATTTAAATATTTCAATCATTCCGGTGCATCATCTATCTATTCAACATCCCTTTCCAACGGTGTTTTCTTTTAGTGGGCCCTAACCCACAGGTCTTTTCCCAGGATCTTACCTGACTCTTCTAATTTTCCCGGAGTTATTCTATAATTCTTTTTGAAATTTGACGTAAGAATGGATTTCATCAGTCATATGTTTTTCCAAGATCGATTTCAAACCATTTCATTGGGGGCTCAACCTCTTCGTTTTTCATCCTCCCGGAGTATCTCAGAGATTTTGGTGGTGTTTCTTGTCGACATTTGAAGACCGAAGAAGAGTTCCTTCTAAATTTTGTCCGTTCTCTCGAAGATTCGTGGTTCAAGCTTCATGTTATCCTCTCGAATTATTCCATTTGTTAGTTATTCTTTTCATCCATCCGGAGTATGTCAGGAGTTGATTTCTGTTTCTTTTCACCAGAGGCCATCATTCCAGCTATCGTTCTATATTTATTCCGGAGCTTCGTTCAAATGTTCTGTAATCAGCTCGAGTTCTTCTCGTTCTCTTGTATCTAAATCCCCTCTTGCTTATTTGCTTTTCTAATTCTTCCCGGTGATTCATTCTCTTTCATCAGTCATTTTGAATTCTTACAGTGGTTCCTTCAGATTTTTTTTCCTTGATTATCATATAAATTTCATTCGTTCTTTTCAACCTACCGGTGATTCATGAAGCCCTTCTCAAGTTGGCGCTATGTCACTTCTCAATCCTTTTTTCAAGAAGAATAAGTAGTTTGCAAATCCATTGCTTGTCATCAATTTAATTTGATGAAGGATAAGCATAACATAAATCTTATTCTTATTTCATCCAAGTGATTAATCTTTTTCTTGGAGTTTGTTACGAGGAATAAATTCTAGTTCAAGTGTTATCATCTTTCTTTTCCGGAGTTCAAATTTCCTCAGCCATTTCTTGAACCTCCATCTAAATCATCATAGCGCTCATCTTATTCCTTCATCCTCCTTTTCTATCTCATCATCTTTTTGTTACCGGAGTTCTTCACGGTGGTTATTCATGTTTTAATTCATTCTTCAAGAGTTCATCAAGATTTTGTTGGCGGAGTTCAAATATCTTTTCTTCTCGCGTCTCGAAGTGCAATTAATTCTCCACATTTCTTTTGAAGTGGAGTTTTGCATTTCTTTGTTCTTCTCAGTTATTCAATCATTTCCGTTTGCGGCTGGTTATCAGCTCATAATTTTGAGATGTTATCCATAAGTCCACATCAAGCTTATTCTTTCGTTGTTGATTTTCTCAACAACTCCAGTCAATCCTTCCTTCTAAGTTCTTTTCTTTCAATTTTTCCAATTCTTCCGGAGGCATTGCGTTGTTTATCTCGACAAGTATCATTCCATCCTCTCAAGTTCAAGTTCTATTCCTCCATGTTTTAGCCGAGTGTTGCCTAAATACTTTCAGTCTTATCCATTTCTTTTCTCATTCTAACCACTCCGGTTAGAACGAGTGGTTTCATAGTCTATCTGATTCCGTGATCTTTCGATTCTCGTCATTCTCATCGTTCCTCTCTTCTTCTCGAGTGCTCTCGATTCCTTGCTTCTTCTTTGAGTTCTTGTTTCACCTCATTCCTTTTTCTCTTCCGTCTCAGTCCTAAGATCTCGGGACAAGATCTCTTGTTAGTGGAGGAGTGTTGTAACGCCCCGGTTTCGATGCGCCAGGTGTCCTTCAGTTATTCGTCGTCTTTGCCATGTCATGTGCTTGCGTGTTGCACTTTGCCATGTCATCATCTGCATTTTTATTATGTCATCATGTGCTTTTCATTTTGCATACATGTTCGTCTCATGCATCCGAGCATTTTCCCCGTTGTCCGTTTTGCAATCCGGCACTCCTATGTCTCCCGGCGCCCCCTTTTACCTCTTTTCATGTGCGGGTGTTGAGCGGTCTCGGAATGGACGAGGTTTGTCAAGCGGCCTTGGTATAGCACCGGTGACCGCTGTCAAGTTTCGGATCATTTGGAGGTCGTTTGATACTCAACAGTTAACAGGGTAACCAAAAAGCCTCTTTTGTTGCAGCCCAACTCCCCTTCAAAGTGGCCCAAAACCCAGCAAACTCCCTCCATGCTCTCGGTCGTTCGATCACGATCGCGTGGCCGAAAACCGCACCTCATTTGGACTCTCCTAGCTCCCTCTACCTATATATTGCCCTTCCCCTCCAAAAATTCGCAGTCTAACCCTAGCTTCTTCCCTCCCTGGCGCGAGACGCATCTCCCATTGCCGGACATGTCCGCCGCTCCCTCCCGTCATCCGGCCAATGGCAGGCCGCCACCTCGGCATCGCCGCCCCCTCCTCCAATCCCACGTCGCCGCGTGGCGCTGCCACCTCCCCCGCGCCCGCCTCCGCGCCGCGAGCCCGCCGCCGCCGCCTCGGCCCGCGCTGGCGCCGCCGCGCCCCGCCGCCTCGCGCCCGGCCCGCCCGACCGGCGCCCTCCGGCGACCTCCGCTCCGCCCGCGCCGCCCATGAGCGCCGCGCCGCTTCCCGCCGTCCCGGCCGGCCGCCCGCCGCCGTCTTCCTCGGCCGCGGCCTCGCCCTCCGGCCGCCGAGCTTCTCGCGGGCTGCCCACCCGCAGCGCCACCGGCGCCGCCCGCCGTCCGGCGCCCCTCCGCGGCGGATCCGCCTTCTCGGCGTCGCCCAGGTCTCCTCCGCCCGTGCCTCGCCGGCCCTTTCTCCTTCCTCAACTCCGGCGAAGAATCCCGGCCTTCCTCGTAAACCGTGCCAAGGGTTGACTTCTCCCCCCCCTCAAAATTCATCTAAGTCCCGAGCATTTTTGATATTTTGTGCCATTTTCATTGCATCATATCTCTGTCATCATTGCTCCGTTTTGCGCGTGTAATATGTCAAAATGTTCGTCTCGAAGAGTAGATCATTTTATCTCATTGCATCATTTTCATTTGAGTTCATCTTGATGCCCGAAATGCTGTTGGAAGAGTGCTATGTGATGTTAGTTTCTGATTTTTATCAGAACTTGCACTTTTGTCATTTTGCCATAATTGATGTGTGCACCCTATGATCTTGAGTCCTACATGTGTTTTGTAATATGCCATGCCATCTTTCCAGGGGTGTATGCCATGTATTTTTGTGATCAATGTGGTGACTAGCACAAGCATGCAAAGTAGGCTTCCTGATGTTGCTGTTTTCAGCCCAGTTTTGCTGATATTTTGATGCCATGTTAACTTGATGCTACAGAGAGTTCCATGCATATTTTGAGATACTTCAGTAAGGATGTTTTGGTATACATGTCTTGCTCTATCCATCCATGCCCTTGTTTGCAATTATGGAGTGCCTTAGATTGAGTCAATCGAGCTCTACTTTTGCTATTAAATGTTTCCTGGCAGATTGTTTACATGTTATTCAATTTTGCCAAGGTTATTGTGGTTGATCCATGTATGCTATGTTATTGTTCTTGCCATGTATGTCTTCTATGCCATGTCTTCTTGATGTATGTATGCTTAGTTTATCATATAAGGCTCTGTAGTGAGTGCATTGAGCTTGTAAACATGCCTACTCATCGTTGTTCCTGCCATGTTTAAATCTGTAATATAAATTGCCATGTTTACGTGGGTGCCATCATATTTTCTGATCCTTTTTGGCTCATGGTCAGTAAGGGACTTTTGTTCTATGCATTTAGTAGATTCATGCCATGCCTTTGTTTGCCATGTTAAGTTCCTGTAACATGTTGTTTGATAGCTCTAAACATTGCAATCTGATGTTATTTCTGCTAATGTCTGAAACTGTTATTATTTGCAATCTTGCCATGTGTTTTTGAGCATGTTCTAGTGATTTCTGGAGATAGCTCAGTGTTCATGTTTTGTAATGCTTTACCTGTACATCATGCCCATGCCTTTTGTTTTTATGTTGAGGTCCTGTAGCATGTTGTTTTGATGCTTGCAATATGCCTAGTTGCTGTTTTGGACAGATTGTTGCTATAACTTGTATAGGGTGTATGTGTTGAACCGTTGCTCCGTTTTGAGTGTGCTCTATATGAAACTTGCTTGATTTTGCATGTAGCTTCATATTATCATGTTTCATCCTTGTTTTGAGGTGTTTGCTTGATGTTTGTATGCATTTTGCATCAATGCCATGTTTAACTTGTTTTGCTCATATCTTCTAGGCCGTAGCTCCGAATCTAATGAACTTTATATGTAACTTGACTAGAATTTCGTGTAGATCATTGTGGTGCATCTTAACTTGCTGTTTAACAACTTGAACTTAAGGTTTATTCAGATCTGGACCAATTTCGAAATTTGCATATGAGGACTTACCGGAATTGTTATATGTTGTTCCCGGCCTCATTTAAACTTGCTTTGATGTGTTGTTCTTGTTTGCATCATCTCTTGCCATGTGTAGCTTTGTCATGCATCATGCTTGGTTGTGCATCATGTCTTGTCTATGTGTGGTGTGTTTACTATGTTGTGTGCTTCTTCTTGTTAGTTCCTGTTGCGTTGCGATCATGAGGATTCGTTCGTCTACGCTTGGTTCGTCTACTTCCGTTCGTCTTCTTCATGGACTCGTTCTTCTTCCTTGCGGGATTTCAGGCAAGATGACCGTTACCCTGGATCTCACTACTATCATTGCTATGCTAGTTGCTTCGTTCTATCGCTATGCTGCGCTACCTATTACCTGTTCTTCAAGCCATCCCAAATCGCCATGAACCTCTAACCTTTTGCACCCTTCCTAGCAAACCGTTGTTTGGCTATGTTACCGCTTTGCTCAGCCCCTCTTATAGCATTGCTAGTTGCAGGTGAAGATGAAGTTTGTTCCTTGTTGGAACATGGAGATGTTGTTCCTTGTTGGAACATGTTTACTTGTTGGGATATCACAATATATCTTATTTTATTAATGCATCTATATACTTGGTAAAGGATGGAAGGCTCGGCCTTATGCCTGGTGTTTTGTTCCACTCTTGCCGCCTTAGTTTCCGTCATATCGGTGTTATGTTCCCGGATTTTGCGTCCCTAACGCGGTCGGGTGATTTATGGGACCCCTTGACAGTTCGCTTTGAATAAGACTTTTCGGCAAGGCCCAACATTGGTTTTACCATTTGCCTCACCTATACCCCTTTTCCTTGGGTTTCGGAGCCCGAGGGTCATCTTTATTTAGCCCCGGGCGGTGCTCCTTCAGTGTTGGTCGAACCGAGCAACCTCTTGGGGCCTGCAGGGCAACTCGAGGTTGGTTTTACTCGTAGCTTGACTTATCCGGTGTGCCCTGAGACCGAGGTACGTGCGACTCCTATCAGGATTTGTCGGCACATCCGGGCGGCTTTGCTGGTCTTGTTTTATTGCTATCGAAATGTCTTGTAGCCGGGATTCCGAGACTGATTGGGTCTTCCCGGGGAGAAGGAATATCCTTCGTTGATCGCGAGAGCTTATCATGGGCTAAGTTGGGACACCCCTGCAGGGTATAAACTTTCGAGAGCCGTGCCCGCGGTTATGTGGCAGATGGGAATTTGTTAATATCCGGTTGTAGTATACTTGAAGCAAACTCTTCTAAAATACACCAACCGTGTGCGTAACCGTGAGTGTCTCTTTTCGGGGTTGATCGAGAGGAGAACACGGTTTCTGGGTTATGTTTGACGTAAGTAGGAGTTCAGGATCACTTCTTGATCATTGCTAGTTGACGACCGTTCCTTTGTTTCTCTTCTCGCTCTCATTTGCATAAGTTAGCCACCATATCATGCTTAGTCGCTGCTGCAACCTCACCACTTTACCCCTTCCTTTCCCATTAAGCTTCGCTTGTCTTGATACCCATGGTAATGGGATTGCTGAGTCCTCGTGGCTCACAGATTACTACACCACCAGTTGCAGGTACAGGTTGTGCGATGCTCATGACGCGAGAGCGATGTTTGCTTCTGTTGGAGTTCTTCTTCTGCTTCTTCTTCGATCAGGGGATAGGTTCCAGGTCGGCAGCCTGGGCTAGCAGGATGGATGTCGTTTGAGTTTCTGTTTATGTTTCATCCGTAGTCGGATGTTGATCTCTTGTATATGATGATGATGTATTCTTGTGGCATTTGTGCCTTATGTATGTATCCCTATGTATTATGTAATGTTGATGTAATGATATCCACCTTGCAAAAGCGTTTCAATATGCGGGTCTATCCTTGGTGGGACCGTCGAGTTCCTTTTGGATAGGGTCGCATATTGGGCGTGACAAGTAACATGTATGCAAAATGAAATGCAGATGATGACATGGCAAAGTGCAACACGCAAGCACATGACATGGCAAAGACGACGAATAACTGAAGGACACCTGGCGCATCGAAACCGGGGCGTTACACGGGGCGAGCGGGCGACCGGCTCCAAAGGTTTTCGGGCGAGGGGGAGGTGAGGCCGGCTCGGTTGGCTCGCTGGGCTGGCCTCTGGGCGCTGGTGGGCAGTCTTGATCGGCCGGGCTGGCTGGGCCAAGGGGCTGGTGGCGCTTTGAGGGGTTTCTTTTTTAAAATTTATTTTTTAATAAAACAAAACAGAGATAAAACATAAACTATAAATATTTTATATAGGACATATATATACCAAAATGATCAGGGGAATATTCCCTATCTTTTGAACATTTTTCCAAAGGCAAAATCCAAACTTTATAAAAATCCATTTTCAATATTCAAATAAAACTCAAATTTGAATTCAAAACTTTTGGCATTGTTTTCTTGACATATTTGGAGTGTCATGTTACTCCTCTCATACTTTTTCTCAAGTAGTTGTCAGGCATAGTTTTGAAATGAATTCCACTCAAAATCTTCTGAAACTCCAAATGGCACTTTCAAATGACTTTCAATTTGATACCTTTTTAACTTCCAACTCATATTTCATATAATTGAAGAATTCATTTTATCTTCCCTCATGAAAATCATTGAGTTGCATAAAGCTTTGAATTTGAAATATTCTCAAATGAAATTCAAATCTTTTCAAAACCCTTTTCATTCCAAATGGAAGAAGTCATGTCATCTTCACTCTAGGGTTTGGTGTTGGAATGAACTTGAGTTCATTGAGATCCAAAAGGCAAAGGGAAAGTTTGGGAAAATCATTTCATTCCCTCTCATTCAACTTTCAAAAGTTTCAAATTCCACTCAATTTCACTCAATCAATCAGACAAACAATCAGACAACAAGCATAGTTATTTATTTAATATAACATTCCAATATTTAGAATTTTGGGATGTTACATTCACTAGATATTTTAGAAACGCGGTGGTGGATTTGTTTTAAAGAAACTATTGATCTCTCATGCTTCACTTAGATTATTTTGAGAGTCGTTAATAACATGGTAATTTGCTTAATGTTAATATACTTGGTATTCAAGATATGTGAAACTTTCTTTTGAGTGCGTTGAATACTAAGATAAGTTTGATGCTTGATAATTGTTTTGAGATATGAAGATGGTGATATTAGAGTCATGCTAGTTGAGTAGTTGTGAATTTAAAGAATACTTGTGTTGAAGTTTGTGATTCCCGTAGCATGCAAGTATGGTGAACCGTTATGTGATGAACTCGGAGCATGATTTATTTATTGATTGTATTCCTTATGAGTGGCGGTCAGGGACGAGCGATGGTCTTTTCCTACCAATCTATCCCCCTAGGAGCATGCGCGTAATACTTTGCTTTGATAACTTCTAGATTTTTGCAATAAGTATATGAGTTCTTTATGACTAATGTTGAGTCGATGGATTATACGCACTTTTTCCCATCCTTCCACCATTGCTAGCCTTTCTAATACTGCACACTTTTCGCTGGTATCATACACCCACCATATATCTTCCTCGAAACAGCCACCATACCTACCTATTATGGCATTTCCATAGACATTCCGAGATATATTGCCATGCAACTTTCCACCGTTCCGTTTATTATGACACGCTCCATCATTGTCATATTGCTAGCATGATCATGTAGTTGACATCGTATTTGTGGAAAAGCCACCTTTCATAATTCTTTCATACATGTCACTCATGAATCATTGCGTATCCCGGTACACCGCCGGAGGCATTCATATAGAGTCATACTTTGTTCTAAGAATCAAGTTGTAATTGTTGAGTTGTAAGTAAATAAAAGTGTGATGATCATCATTATTAGAGCATTGTCCCAGTGAGGAAAGGATGATGGAGACTATGATTCCCCCACAAGTCGGGATGAGACTCTCGACGAAAAATAAAAAATAAAAATAAAAATAAGAAAAAAATGAGAAAAAAAGAGGCCATAAAAAAAAGAAAAGGCCCAAATAAAAAAATGAGAGAAAAAGAGAGAAGGGACAATGTTACTATCCTTTTACCACACTTGTGCTTCAAAGTAGCACCAAGATCTTCATGATAGAGAGTCTCTCATTTTGTCACTTTCATATACTAGTGGGAATTTTTCATTATAGAACTTCGCTTGTATATTCCAATGATGGGCTTCCTCAAAATGCCCTAGGTCTTCATGAGCAAGCGAGTTGGATGCACACCCACTTAGTTCTTTTGTTGAGCTTTCATATACTTATAGCTCTAGTGCATCTGTTGCATGGCAATCCCTACTCACTCACATTGATATCTATTGATGGGCATCTCCATAGCCCGTTGATACGCCTAGTTGATGTGAGACTATCTTCTCCCTTTTTGTCTTCTCCACAACCACCATTCTATTCCACATATAGTGCTATATCCATGGCTCACGCTCATGTATTGCGTGAAGATTGAAAAAGTTTTGAAAATCTTAAAGTATGAAACAATTGCTTGGCTTGTCATCGGGGTTGTGCATGATTTAAATATTTTGTGTGGGGAAGATGGAGCATAGCCAGACTATATGATTTTGTAGGGATAACTTTCTTTCGCCATGTTATTTTGAGAAGACATAATTGCTTAGTTAGTATGCTTGAAGTATTATTATTTTTATGTCAATATGAACCTTTGTCTTGAATCTTTCGGATCTAAATATTCATACCACAATTAAGAAGATTTACATTGAAATTATGCCAAAGTATCACTCTGCATCAAAAATTCTCTTTTTATCATTTACCTACTTGAGGACGAGCAGGAATTAAGCTTGGGGATGCCTGATACGTCTACAAAGTATCTATAATTTTTTTATTGCTCCATGCTACTTTATCTACTGTTTTGGACTATATTGGGCTTTATTTTCCACTTTTATATTATTTTTGGGACTAACCTATTAACCGGAGGCCCAGCCTGAATTGATGTTTTTGCCTATTTCAGTGTTTGAAGAAGCAGAATATCAAACGGAGTCCAAACGGAATGAAACCTTCGGAAACGTGATTTTCTCATCGAACGTGATCCAGGAGACTTGGATCCTACGCCAAGGAACAAGAGAGGCGGTCACGAGGGTGGGGGCGCGCCCCCCTGCCTCGTGGGCCCCCTGTTGCTCCACCGACGTACCCCTTCCTCCTATATATTCCTATGTACCCCCAAACGATCAGAACAGGAGCCAAAACCTAATTCCACCGCCGCAACTTCCTGTATCCACGAGATCCAATCTTGGGGCCTGTTCCGGAGCTCCGCCGGAGGGGGCATCCACCACGGAGGGCTTCTACATCAACACCATAGCCCCTCCGATGAAGTGTGAGTAGTTTACTTCAGACCTTCGGGTCCATAGCTAGTAGCTAGATGGCTTATTATCTCTTTTTGGATCTCAATACAATGTTCTCCCCCTCTCTCGCGGAGATCTATTTGATGTAATCTTCTTTTTGCGGTGTGTTTGTGTAACATCCCAAATTTTCAATTTGGAATGTTATACATTCGATCATCATGCATATCATATTTTCTTGCATTTTGTTGATCCTAGAAATTTCACGCAACTCAAGGACCCTCGGAGAGAGTTGTAGATTTCGACATTTTCGTATTTGAGTTCTCTCAAAACTATGAAAAGAGGATCATTGGATTTATTTATTTTATCTTCAAATATTTTTCCAATATCCAAAAATAAGAGAGGGAATAATATGACTTTCCCAAAATTTAGGAAAAATGAAGATTTAATACATAAATCAAATTTTGCATTTTTCTTGGAGTTTATTTGCCTTAGGGAAAAATGCGTGTTTTCAAAAAAATTGTATTTTAGGCCCCGAGTAAAAGTTCATTTTGTTCGACTCATTTTTAGGAGTCGGGGAAAGTTTACTTTATTAATTTTGGAGTTCATTTAGATTTTTTCTCTGTATTTTTCTCTTGTGAAACCGATTTAAAAAAAACCATGAGCGCCTTGGGCCAAAGGCCCAAGCCGTAAGCCAACCCGGCCGGCCAGGAGGCCAAGGCCATCGCTAGCGCGCGCCGCACGAGGGAGCCAGGGAGCCGCCCCGGTTTCCTTTTCTTTTACAAATCCTAGTAGGATTTGGACCCGTTTCGTTATTCCGTTTATATTCCTAGGATTCCTAATCCTACTCTAATTCTTGTCCCCTACTCCAAGCAAAAACCCTCCCCTCCCCAATATAAATACCCAAGCACCCCCCCCCTCTAACACATCAAACCAACACCTCTCCTCTCCTCTCCTCCCAGCAGCAGCAAGCGCCCGCCCCCTACACCGCCGCCAAGTGCCGCCGCCGCCACGGAGCCCCTCGCCTCTTCGAGGTACTAGCCCCGCGCCGCGTCACCTTTTCTTTTCCTCGGTTCGGTTTTTCAGAATCGTTCGGTTTCCGTTCGGTTTTCTAGATCGGTTTTTCGTTTGGTTTTCTTTCCGAAACCCTAGATCGGTTTTTCTCGCGGTTTTTCTTTCGGTTTTCTTTATAGCGTTCGCGGACCGTTCGTCCTAACGAACGTGATCACCGGTTTGCTTCGGTTAATGAGCGTCCGTTCGTTCAACCGTTCGTCGTTTTCTTTCTCATCGGTTTATTCCGCTATTTTTCGATAGCGATTTCAGATCCGATTTTCTTTCTAGTCTATCTTCTCGCTCGTTTATCGGCATCGGGTGATTCAAGCGCTGGAGTTTCATCTCGAAACCGCCGTTCCGATTAATCAACTTAAACAAAGTTTTGCTCTGTAAAATTTGACTTAGTTTCAACTTGCTAGAACCGAGTTGTTTTCTTTCGTCGTTTGACTTTCGTTGCTTTATTTGATTCGATTCTTTTTGCAACAGGGTTCTTAAGTTGAACTTTCTGGTTAGATCTTCTATTCGAGATTTACTGTGCATTAGATGAGTACTTATTGTATGCTTGTTGTTTGTCTGTGATAGATCACCCGGAGTGCGCCGCTTGTTACTTCGAATCTCTAGGTTTCGCGGATCATCAGCAAGGCAAGTAACACTTGATCATACCTTTTCTACTACCCAGTTTTTATGCATTAGATCAATCCTCAAACACTTGCATGATTAGGATCTAAATAAATTGTGGGATGGGAAGTAGATTGAGGTAGTACCTATTACCTGTTTTACTTATGAAACCTTTGGGAGTTACTTCTACGTTTGCTTATTATGCCATGCTATGCTAGTAGACGTGGATTGGGTGAGTGCATTCCATGACAGATGTGAGATTGTTAAATTAATGGTTTATTTAAGGTGGCAACTTAAACACACATCTGGGTGGATTGAGGCACCTGGTTTCCATCAGGACTTGCCTGTTTTTCTTGGACCGCCACCCAGGCTCAAAGGGATCATGAGATTATTCAAACTAGTAACTTCCGTGTGCAGCCACAAGCCATTATGGGCTCTGGCATAGTTGATTAAGTCGTGCGAACTCTTATAGTGGTGGACTAGCAGATGTAAGGGATGTAGGTGTACCGGTCTACCCATCGTAAGGTGCTAGCGCTTCTGAAAGACTATGTCTCGGTCATCCGTTTCTCAAACACCCTGTAGTGCGAGAAACCAAACGGAGGCGATCGAGTCTTGTGGGGAAAAGTCATAAACCTCTGCAGAGTGTACAAACTAATCATGATTAGCCGTGTCCCCGGTTATGGACATCTTGAGTATCTAGTACTTGAATATCATGTGAATCACAACATGCTACTCTAATTAATATTTTTGGGTTGTAATGAGTACCTTTAATGGGGATTGAGGATGCTGTCAACCATTCTCAATGTTTAACAACCACCATGATAGTTAAACAAATTTATTCCTTTGCAGTAGGGAAAAACTGGCTTTATGCAAAACTGTAACCGTAGAGCTTTTCCACCAGCCACATATGCATGTATTACAGGCTTATCATTCATTATTTCTCTATGTGTTAAATTGCCAGCATATTACATGTGCTGACCCGTTTTCGGGCTGCAACTTTCATGTTGCGAGACTTTTGAACGACAGTAAGGTGCTTTAGGTCGTGGTTCTATACTCGATGATGTCACTGGAGTTGATGGACTCACTTATCTTCCAAGTCTTCGCTGTTATCGTTATTAGATGGCCTTAAACCATATTTATTGTAATAAGTCCTCTTTTGGGCAGCGATGTAATAAGTGTGTGATTGCTACTCTGTTATAAATCCTTCAATCTTGTGTGGTGTCGGCATTCTTGATCCGGGGATGACACCGAGCACGAGACTTGATCCATTCGGTCGGGTCGCTCTGAGAGATGGTCAGAGCACACGTTGATCAGAGGACACACGACCACTAAGTTAAAACCATAGATCACTACTCTCTTCCCATTTTCTAACTCCTCATCTTTTCTACTCTTTTAGGATGAAGGATGCGAAAGGAAGGATCATCGAACTTGAAGAAGATCTAAAGTCTACACGTAAGGACTACATGGACGAGATCGTGGCTGTAGCAAGACACAATAACGATCTTAAGTATGAGATTGAAGAACTCAAGAAGAAATTGGCGCTCAAGAATGAAGACAAGTACATCGCTGTGTCGAGCAACTACATCATCATCGGCGACACCAATTCGGATCCAAGTGAACCCGACTTTGAAGACGGTGGAGCAGACATCATGGAGTCTTCCTTTGGTTCAAATTAGTAGATGACCCCACACATTAGTAGTATTACCTCCATGTAACATCATAGTACACGCACTTTTGCGATAGTTAGATCGTTGTAAGCCCTTTGTTTGAATTGAATGAAGTGATTTTGTGTGCATTTGCTCATATACATTTGGGTAGTGTTTCTCCTTAGACCTCACTCTATTCTTAATTTCTCATCTTTTCTAAACCCATCGATGCCTCCAGGCGCAACCCGGGTTTGTTTTCCCGCCAGAGATCACCCAGTTGATTCAGCAGCAGAACACTTTGATCCAAACATTGGTACAGAACCAAGGCAACAACAACAACCCACCGCCACCTCCACCTGCGGATCACTTGACACGTTTCTTAAGGCTGAACCCGCCGGTGTTTTCCAAGAGCACCGAGCCGATAGTAGCAGATGATTGGCTCCGTAAGGTAGGGAGGAGTTGACCACTGCAGGATGTCTGAGATGGAGAGAAGGTGAAGTTTGCTGCACACCAGCTTGAAGGACCCGCAGCAGCATGGTGGGAGAATTTTACAGCCACTTACCATGTAGACACTTTGTCACATGGGATCGTTTCAACAAGCTTTCCGACTGCCCATGTCTCGGCAGGAGCTATGGCCATGAAGAAGCGTGAGTTTCGCAACTTACGCCAAGGAGGAAGGACTGTTGGCGATATGTGGATGATTTTAGTAAGTTAGCACGTTATGCCCGGATGGCGTTACTACTGAGATGCAACTAAGCGGAGAAGTTTCGGAAGGACTGAATGATGAGTTAAGTATGCAGTTGATGGTAGCAAGTTTCAATAACTACCAGGAGTTGGTAGACCGTGCCCTCATGATTGAAGGAAAGCAGCAGACAAATTGAGAACCGCAAGAGGAAGTATGGGGGGGAAATATAACTCTGGAGCCCAGCAGAAGCCCGATATACCCCTAAACAGGGAGTTCAGTTTCAGCATACCCATGGAGGAGGTAGTTCGCACAACCATAATGGCCACAAAAATGGTAATGGGAATGGAGGAAGCAACGGCCAGAACCGGACCACATCATCAACCCCAACCAAGAAAGACCTGAGCCACGTCACCTGTTACAAGTGTTCCAAGACCGGACATTATGCAAATGAATGTCCCGAAGGCCAAGGTGGAAATGGAAGCTCTGGAAAGAAGCCAAACCCTTTCAACAAGGGACAGGTGAACCACATTGATGTGGAGGAGGTTGAAGATCAGCCCGATGCAGTAATCGGTAAGTTTTTGGTTATGTCATTTACTGCACTAGTTCTTTTCGATACCGGTGCAACGCATTCATACATATCAAGGGGATTTGTAGAAAAGTATAGCCTGCCTACTCAGATTCTTAAAATCCCTATGCTAGTAAGCTCACCAGGAGCGGAGTATATGGCCAGACAAGGATGTTTTCAAGTGCCATTAAGGATAGGAAGGCATGTGTTCCCGACGGATTTGATCATTTTGGAATCCCAAGGATTGGATGTGATTCTTGGTATGGATTGGCTGTCGATGTATGGGGGAAACATCGATTGCGCCGATAAGACGATTTTGCTCGTAACACCGAAGGAAGAAGGATTAGGTATGTATCGCGACATGGACCAAATAGGAATCAAGTAAATTCCTTATCGGGAGTTGTGCAGGAAGAGGTGCCGGTGGTGAAGGATTTCCGATGTATTTCCGAGGAATTGCCAGAATGCCACGGATAGAGACATTGAGTTTTGATTGAGCTTTTGCGGTGCATGGCCCAATATCGAAGCGACCATACGGGATGCCCGCACGAGATTTGGCGGAAATCAAGAAGCGATTAAGGAGCTATTGGATAAAGGTTATATCGCCCAAGTTCTTCGCCTTGGGGATCACCCGTACTCTTAGTAGAGAAGAAGGACGGATCATTAAGGATGGTTGTAGACTATCGTGGTTTAAATGAAGTAACGATCAAGAACAAGTACCCACTACCTATGATAAATGATCTGTTTGATCGTTTGCAAGGAGCTAAAGTGTTTTCCAAGATCGATTTGCGATCGTGGTACCATCGATTGAAGATTCGGGAGCAGGACATACCTAAGACAGCATTTACCACGAGATATGGACTGTATGAATATACCGTTATGTCATTTGACTGACTAACGCCAGCCTATTTCATGAACCTGATGAACAAAGTGTTTATGGAGTTTTTGGATAAGTTCATCGTGGTGTTCATTGATGATATTTTGGTTTTCTCGAAGAATGAAGAAGAACATAGGGAACATTTGCAATTGGTTTTGGAGAAGCTGAGGGAACATCAGTTATATGCCAAGTTCAGCAAATGTGAGTTTTGGCTAAAGGAAGTTGGATTTCTTGGACATGTTATATCCGGGGAAGGGATAGCAATTGACCCCACGAAGGTTGAGACCGTAACCAAATGGGAAGCACCAACGACAGTTGGAGAGATCCAGAGTTTCCTTGGACTCGCAGGATACTACCGAAGATTCATTGAGAATTTCTCAAGGATTGCAAAGCCTATGACGGAATTGCTGAAAAAGGATACCAAGTTCATATGGACTGAGGATTGTGAGGCAAGTTTTCAGGAGTTGAAGAAAAGATTGGTTACCTCACGGTGTTAATTTTGCGGATCGGACCAAGGATTATGAGGTGTATTGCGGCGCTTCACGTCGAGGACTTGGAGCAAGTGCTTATGCAGGAAGGAAGAGTTGTTTCGTATGCTTCACGACAGCTTAAGCCTCATGAGTTGAATTATGCCACACATGATTTGGAGTTAGCAGCCGTTGTGCATGCATTGAAGACATGGAGACATTTTCTCATTGGAAATCATTGTGAGGTGTACACGGATCACAAGAGTTTGAAGTACATCTTCACGCAGAAGGAATTAAATCTCAGCCAGAGGAGATGGTTGGAGCTTATTAAGGATTATGATATGAGATTGCATTATCACCCCGGGAAGGCTAACGTTGTAGCAGACGCATTGAGCCGTAAGAGCCACATCAATACACTAACGGTGGGAGGAATACCCAAGGAGTTAGCCGAAGACCTTCGAGAGCTATGTTTGGAAATAGTTCCGAGGGGCTATGTAGCAGCATTGGAGATTCAGTCTACGTTGATGGACAAAATCAGAGAAGCTCAAAAGGCAGATAAGGAAGTTGCCTCTATAAAGGAGAAAATGAGCGAAGGAAAAGCTAAGGGATTTCATGAGGATGAGCACGATACCCTATGGTTTGAGGACCGTGTTTATGTGCCAAATGACCCGGAGATCAGGAAGTTGATTTTGCAAGAAGCACATGATTCACCCTACTCGATTCACCCAGGAAATACCAAGATGTATTTAGATTTGAAGGAAACATTCGGTGGACCGGAATGAAGAAGGATATCGCGGAGTATGTAGCGATTTGCGATGTATGTCAGAGAGTGAAGGCAGAACATCAGAAGCCAGCAGGATTGTTGCAACCATTGTCGATACCAGAATGGAAGTGGGATAAACTAGGCATGGATTTCATCACAGGTTTGCCAAAGACTCGTTCAGTCTATGACTCGATTTGGGTTATAGTCGACCGCTTGACGAAGGTAGCTGATTTCATTCCAGTCAAGACTACCTATAGCAGTGCTAAGTTGGCAAAGATATACATGACCAGAATTGTGTGTTTGCACGGAGTTCCAAGGAGTATCGTGTCGACGATAGAGGAACCCAATTTACCTCAAAGTTTTGGAATCGGTTGCACGAAACATTGGGAACCAGGCTGGAATTCAAGACAGCTTTCCACCCATCGACCGATGGATGCAGACCGAGAGAGTCAATCAGATTTTGGAGGATATCTTTGAGAGCTTGTGCACTAGATTATGGATCTAGTTGGGATGATAACTTGCCGTATGCAGAGTTTTCTTATAACAACAGTTACCAAACCAGCTTGAAGATGGCACCTTTCGAGGCTTTGTACGGAAGGAGGTGCAGGACACCGTTATCATGGGATGAAGCTGGAGATCGTCAGTTGTTTGGACCAGATTTGATCAAGGAGTCCGAACAGAAGGTTAAGTTGATTCGCGATAGGCTCAAGGTAGCCCAGTCCGCATGTAAAAGCTATGCGGATTCAAAACGCAAGGCGATAGAATATGAAGTTGGAGACAGAGTTTATCTTAGAGTATCCCCACTTCGAGGAGTTAAGCGATTTGGAGTTAAAGGAAAGTTAGAACCACGTTTCGTTGGACCGTATAGGATCTTGCAACGCATGGGAGAAGTTGCTTATAAGCTGGAATTACCAGAGGGACTGTCAGGAGTTCATGATGTATTCCATGTTTCTCAGCTGAAGAAATGTCACGCCGAGATGGCGGAAGTACCGCTAAGAGATACAGTGCCACTTGAAGCAATTCAGTTGAAGGATGATTTAACATATGAGGAGAAACCAGTCAGGATTCTCGAATATGCCAGCAGAGTTACTCGCAACAAGGTTATCAAGTTTTGCAAGGTTCAGTGGAGCCACCACACTGAGGATGAAGCCACCTGGGAAAGAGAAGAAGAATTGCTCAAGGATCACCCTCACCTATTTTCTAGCCAACCCGAATCTCGAGGGCGAGATTCATCTTAAGGGGGGTAGGTTTGTAACATCCCAAATTTTCAATTTGGAATGTTATACATTAGATCATCATGCATATCATATTTTCTTGCATTTTGTTGATCCTAGAAATTTCACGCAACTCAAGGACCCTCGGAGAGAGTTGTAGATTTCAAATTTTCAGATTTGAGTTCTCTCAAAACTATGAAAAGAGGATCATTGGATTTATTTATTTTATCTTCAAATATTTTTCCAATATCCAAAAATAAGAGAGGGAATAATATGACTTTCCCAAAATTTAGGAAAATGAAGATTTAATAAATAAATCAAATTTTGGATTTTTCTCGGAGTTTATTTGCCTTAGGGAAAAATGCGTGTTTTCAAAAATTGCATTTTAGGCCCGAGTAAAAGTTCATTTTGTTCGACTCATTTTTAGGAGTCGGGGAAAGTTTACTTTATTAATTTTGGAGTTCATTTAGATTTTTCTCTGTATTTTTTCTGTGAAACCGATTTAAAAAAAAGTCATGGCGCTTGGGCCAAAGGCCCAAGCCGCCAAGCCAGCCGGCCGGCCAGGAGGCCAAGGCCATCGCTAGCGCGCGCCGCACCAGGGAGCCAGGGAGCCGCCCCGGTTTCCTTTTCTTTTACAAATCCTAGTAGGATTTGGACCCGTTTCGTTATTCCGTTTATATTCCTAGGATTCCTAATCCTACTCTAATTCTTGTCCCCTACTCCAAGCAAAAACCCTCCCCTCCCCAATATAAATACCCAAGCACCCCCCCCCCTCTAACACATCAAACCAACACCTCTCCTCTCCTCTCCTCCGCAGCAGCAGCAGCGCCGCCGCCCTACACCGCCGCCGCCAAGTGCCGCCGCCACCCAACGCCGCCGCCACCGGAGCCCCTCGCCTCTTCAAGGTACTAGCCCCGCGCCGCGTCACCTTTTCTTTTCCTCGGTTCGGTTTTTCGTAAATCGTTCCGGTTTCCGTTCCGGTTTTCTAGATCGGTTTTTCATTTCGTTTTCTTTCCAAACCCTAGATCGGTTTTTCTCGCCGGTTTTTCTTTCCGGTTTTGTTTATGGCGTTAGCGGACCGTTCGTCCTAACGAACGTGATCACCGGTTTGTTTCGTTAATGAACGTCCGTTCGTTCAACCGTTCGTCGTTTTCTTTCTCATCGGATTTATTCCGCTATTTTTCTGATAGCGATTTCAGATCCGATTTTCTTTCTAGTCCATCTTCTCGCTCGTTTATCGGAATCAGGTGATTCAAACGCCTGGAGTTTCATCTCAAAACCGCCGTTCCGATTAATCAACTTAAACAAAGTTTTGCTACTGTAAAATTTGACTTAGTTTCAACTTGCTAGAACCGAGTTGTTTTCTTTCGTCGTTTGACTTTCGTTGCTTTATTTGATTCGATTCTTTTTGCAACCAGGGTTCTTAAGTTGAACTTTCTGGTTAGATCTTCTATTCGAGATTTACCTGTGCATTAGATGAGTACTTATTGTATGCTTGTTGTTTGTCTGCGATAGATCACCCGGAGTGCGCCGCTTGTTACTTCGAATCTCTAGGTTTCGCGGATCATCAGCAAGGCAAGTAACACTTGATCATACCTTTTCTACTACCCAGTTTTTATGCATTAGATCAATCCTCAAACACTTGCATGATTAGGATCTAAATAAATTGTGGGATGGGAAGTAGATTGAGGTAGTACCTATTACCTGTTTTACTTATGAAACCTTTGGGAGTTACTTCTATGTTTGCTTATTATGCCATGCTATGCTAGTAGACGTGGATTGGGTGAGTGTATTCCATGACAGATGTGAGATTGTTAAATTAATGGTTTATTTAAGGTGGCAACTTAAACACACATCTGGGTGGATTGAGGCACCTGGTTTCCATCAGGACTTGCCTGTTTTTCTTCAGACCGCCACCCAGGCTCAAAGGGATCATGAGATTATTCAAACTAGTAACTTCCGTGTGCAGCCACAAGCCATTATGGGCTCTGGCATAGTGGATTAAGTGGTGCGAACTCTTATAGTGGTGGACTAGCAGATGTAGGGGATGTAGGTGTACCGGTCTACCCATCGTAAGGTGCTAGCGCTTCTGAAAGACTATGTCTCGGTCATCCGTTTCTCAAACACCCTGTAGTGCGAGAAACCGAACGGAGGCGATCGAGTCTTGTGGGGAAAAGTGCGCAAACCTCTGCAGAGTGTACAAACTAATCATGATTAGCCGTGTCCCCGGTTATGGACATCTTGAGTATCTAGTACTTGAATATCATGTGAATCTCAACATGCTACTCTAATTAATATTTTTGGGTTGTAATGAGTACCTTTAATGGGGATTGAGGATGCTGTCAACCATTCTCAATGTTTAACAACCACCATGATAGTTAAACAAATTTATTCCTTTGCGGTGAGGGAAAAGCGGCTTTATGCAAAAGCTGTAATCAGAGAGCTTTTCCACCAGCCACATATGCATGTAGTACAGGCTTATCATTCATTATTTCTCTATGTGTTACATTGCCAGCATATTCCATGTGCTGACCCGTTTTCGGGCTGCAACTTTCATGTTGCAGACTTTTCAGACGACGAGTAAGGTGCTTTAGGTCGTGGTTCTACACTCAGTGATGCCGCTGGAGTTGATGGACTCACTTAGCTTCCAAGTCTTCCGCTGTTATCGTTATTAGATGGCCTTAAGCCATATTTATTGTAATAAGTCCTCTTTTGGGCAACGATATAATAAGTGTGTGATTGCTACTCTGTTATAAATCCTTCGAAGTACTGTGTGGTGTCAGCATTACTGATCCAGGGATGACACCTGAGCACAGAGACTTGATCCATTCGGGTCGGGTCGCTACAGTTTGTTGAGACCGATGAATTGTGGATTTATGATCCAACTTATCTATGAATAATATTTGAATCTTCTCTGAATTCTTTTATGTATGATTGGTTATCTTTGCAAGTCTCTTCGAATTATCCGTTTGGTTTGGCCAACTAGATTGGTAGTTCTTGCAATGGGAGAAGTGCATAGCTTTGGGTTCAATCTTGCGGTGTCCTTACCCGATGTGAGAAAGGGTTGCAAGGCACGTATTGTATTATTGCCATCGAGGATAACAAGATGGGGTATTTATCATATTGCATGAATTTATTCCTCTACATCATGTCATCTTGCTTAAGGCGTTACTCTGTTTTTAACTTAATACTCTAGATGCATCTTTGGATAGCGGTCGATGAGTGGAGTAATAGTAGTAGATGAGAATCATTTGATCTACTTGTCTCGGACGTGATGCCTATATACATGATCATGCCTAGATATACTCATAACTATGCTCAATTCATCAATTGCTCAACAGTAATTTGTTCTGCCAGTAGAATACTTATGCTCTTGAGAGAAGCCACTAGTGAAACCTATGGCCCCGGGTCTATTCTCATCATATCAATCTCCATCACTTTAATACTTGCTTTGTTTTTACTTTTCCTTTTACTTTTCACTTTGCATCTCTATACCAAAATACCAAAAATATTATCTATCATCTCTATTAGATCTCACTCTAAGTAAGTGACCGTGAAGGATTGACAACCCCTAATCACGTTGGTTGCGAGTAGCTATCGTTTTGTGCAGGTACGAGGGACTTGTGCGTGGCCTCCTACTGGATTGATACCTTGGTTCTCAAAAACTGAGGGAAATACTTATGCTACTTTGCTGCATCATCCTCTCCTCTTCGGGGAAATCCAACACAGTGCTCAAGAGTTAGCACACCTACACAAACAAATAAAATCCTCGCAACCAACGCGATAAAGGGGTTGTCAATCCCTCAACGGTAACTTACGAGAGTGAGATTTGATAGATATGATAAGATAATATTTTTGGTATTTTTGTAATAAAGAGTAAAAGTAAAGATTGCAAAAATAAACGGCGCCAGAAATAGCTTGTTGACGGGAGATTAATATGATGGAAAATAGACCCGGGGGCCATAGGTTTCACTAGTGGCTTCTCTCAAGATAGCATAAGTATTACGGTGGGTGAACAAATTACTGTTGAGCAATTGATAGAATTGAGCATAGTTATGAGAATATCTAGGTATGATCATGTATATAGGCATCACGTCCGTGATAAGTAGACCGACTCTCGCCTGCATCTACTACTATTACTCCACACATCGACCGCTATCCAGATGCATCTAGAGTATTAAGTTCATAAGAACAGAGTAACGCTTTAAGTAAGATGACATGATGTAGAGGGATAAACTCATGCAATATGAAATAAACCCCATCTTGTTATCCTCAATGGAAACAATACAATACGTGCCTTGCTGCCCCCATCACATCGGGAAAGGACACTGCAAGATTGAACCCAAAGCTAAGCACTTCTCCCATTGCAAGAAAGATCAATCTAGTAGGCCAAACCAAACTGATAATTCAAAGAGACTTGCAAATATAACCAATCATACATAAAAGAATTCAGAGAAGATTCAAATATTGTTCATAGATAAACTTGATCATAAACCCACAATTCATCGGTCTCAACAAACACACCACAAAACAAAATTACATCGAATAGATCTCCACGAGAGAGGGGGAGAATTTTGTATTGAGATCCAAAAATAGAGAAGAAGCCATCTAGCTAATAACTATGGACCCGAAGGTCTGAGGTAAACTACTCACACATCATCGGAGAGGCTATGGTATTGGTGTACAAGCCCTCCGTGATCAATGCCCCCCCCGTGAGCACGGAAAAGGCCCAAGATGGGATCTCGCGGGTACAGAAGGTTTTGCGGTGGAATTAGGTTTTGGCTCCAGATCCGTAGTTTGGGGTGCGAGGTATATATAGGAGGAAGAAGTACGTCGGTGGAGCAACATGGGCCCCACAAGGGTGGAGGGCGCGCCCCCCTACCTCGTGCCCTCCTGGTTGCTTTCTTGACGTAGGGTCCAAGTCCTCTGGATCACGTTCGTTCCGAAAATCACGTTCCCGGAGGTTTCATTCCGTTTGGACTCTGTTTGATATTCTTTTTCTGCGAAACTCTTAAATAGGAAAAAACAGCAATTCTGGGGTGGGCCTCCAGTTAATAGGTTAGTCCCAAAATAATATAAAAGTGTATAATAAAGCCCATTAAACATCCAAAACAGAATATAATATAGCATGGAACAATCAAAAATTATAGATACGTTGGAGACGTATCACTTAGGTCATCCACTTGAGGGAAATTTGCTACCGTCCTACAAAATATGCGCTTGGAGGCCCAACACGAGTCTACAAGAAGAAGGTTGCGTAGTAGACATCAAGCTCTTTTTGGGCGTCGTTGTCGGGGAAGTGAGTGCTTGGAGGTATATCTTTAGATCTTGCAATTGAATCTTTTAGTTTCGTGTTTATCGCTAGTTTAGTCTATAAAAGAAAACTACAAAAAATGGAATTGAGGTTGCCTCATATGCTTCATCTTTTTAATGTCTTTCGTGAAAATGATGGAAAGGAAAATCATGCTCAAGTGTTAGAAGAAGGAGTTAATAAAATGTTGGGCGCTAAATCTTTGAATGATGAGCATGATTGCAATGTTGTTAGTATGAATTTCTTGAATATCCATGATGCTAATGATATGCAAAGCCACAAGTTTGGGGATGCTATGTTTGATGAAGATGATATTTTTAGTCCCCCAAGTTTTGATGAGAAAATTTATTATGATGATAGCATGCCTCCTATTTATGATGATTGCAATGTTTATGGAAGTGGGTTTGGAAGAGTGTCAACTTTAGATAATAATTATCCCACTATTTTGGAGGGTGTTGCATCTTATTACAATATTGATGAAAGTGGATTTGGAGAGGTCGTGACTTTATTTAGTGATGAATCCACTATTTGGAAGAGGTTTCAATTGATTATGAAAACAAAGTTTGTATCTATGATGATTATTGTGATGACATGTATGCTATAAAGAGTAATGATACCCATGAAACTTGTCATCGTGATTTTAATGTTCAATTTGATTATGACAGTCAAGTACCTCATGATAGTTATTTTGTTGAGTTTGCTCCCACTACAATTGTTGAGAAAATTTTTTCTTATGTGGAGAGTAGTAAAATTTCTATGCTTATGAATCATCAAAAGAATTATTTATGTGATGGTTATATTGTTGAATTCATTCATGATGCTACTGAAAATTATTATGAGGGAGGAATATATGCTTGTAGGAATTGCAATAATATCGAGTTCCCTCTCTATGTGTTGAAAATTTTGAAGTTTTGCTTGCTTTACCTTCCTATATATGCTAGTTAATTCTTGTTCCCATAAGTTGTTTCCTCACAAAATCCCTATACATAGGAAGAGAGTTAGGCTTAAATGTTATAGTCACGTGCTTCATGATGCTCTCTTTATGTTTCAATTCTTATCTTTTATGTGAGCATCATTGAAATCATCATGCCTAGCTAGAAAGGCATTAAAGAAAAGCGCTTGTTGGGAGACAACCCAACATTTACCCCTACTGTTTTTTTGTGTCCACATGATTAATGTACTGTAATAATCATGTTTTATAGCTTTTGTTTCAATAAAGTACCAAGTAAAGCCTTTGAGATAGTGTGGATGATAGTTGACTTGATTCTGTGCAAAAACAGAAACATTTGCTTCCAGTCACAGAATTGTTTAAATTCACTGGAGCGTGATAAAATTCTGAATTTTTTACACATGATTTGTATACAAATTGACTCTGTTTTCCTATTTTTTCAGAAATTTTGGAGTTACAAAAGTACACGAAATTTCCAGATTACTATAGACTGTTCTGTTTTTGACAGATTCTGTTTTTATGTGTTGTTTGCTTATATTGATGAATCTATGAGTAGTATCGGAGGGTATGAACCATGTAGAAGTTGTAATACAGTATATATAATAGAAATACAAATTTATAATGAGTTCACAAACGTACCTAAGTGGTGATTTTCTTTATTATACTGACGGAGCTTATGAGTTTTATATTGAGTTTTGTGTTGTGAAGTTTTTAAGTTTTGGGTAAAGATTTCATGGACTATGGAATAAGGAGTGGCAAGAGCCTAAGCTTGGGGATTGACAAGGCACCCCAAGATAATATTCAAGGACAACCAAGCATCTAAGCTTGGGGATGCCCCAGATGGCATCCCCTCTTTTGTCTTCAATCCATCGGTAAATTTACTTGAGGCTATATTTTTATTCACCACATGATATGTGTTTTGCTTGGAGCGTCTTGTATGATATGAGTCTTTGCTTTTTAGTTTGCCACAATCATCCTTGATGTACACACCTTTCGAGAGGGACACGCATGAATCGTGAATTTATTAGAATGCTCTATGTGCTTCACTTATATCTTTTGAGCTAGGAAGTTTGCTCTAGTGCTTCGCTTATATCTTTTTAGAGTAGGGCGGTGTTTTTATTTTGAAGAAATTGATGAACTCTCATGCTTATCTTATATTATTTTCAGAGTCTTAAGTAGTATGGCAATTTGCTTGGGTTATGAATTTAGTCCTAATATGATGGGCACCCAAGAGAGATATAACAAAAACCTTCATATAAAGAGCGTTGAATACTATGAGAAGTTTGATTCCTTATGATTGTTTTGAGATATAAAGATAGTGATATTAGAGTCATGCTAGTGGGTAATTGTGGATTGGTGGAAATACTTGTGTTAAAGTTTGTGATTCCCGTAACATGCATGTATGGTGAACCGTTATGTGATGAAGTCGGAGCATGGTTTATTTATTGATTGTCTTCCTTATGAGTGGCGGTCGGGGACGAGCGATGGTCTTGTCCTACCAATATATCCCCCTAGGAGAATGCGTGTAGTACTTTGTTTCGATGGCTAATAAATTTTTGCAATAAGTATGTGAGTTCTTTATGACTAATGTTGAGTCCATGGATACACACTCTCACCCTTCTACCATTGCTATCCTCTCTAGTACCGCACAATTTTCGCCGGTGCATTACACCCACCATATACCCTTCCTTAAAACAGCCACCATACCTACCTATTATGGCATTTCCATAGCCATTCCGAGATATATTGCCATGCAACTTCCACCATTCCATTTATTATGACACATACCATCATTGTCATATTGCTTTGCATGATCATGTAGTTGACATCGTATTTGTGGCAAGGTCACCATTCCTATATTTTTTATACATGTCACTCTTGAGTCATTGAACATCCCGGTACACCGCCGGAGGCATTCATGTAGAGTCATATCTTTTGTTCTAATATCGAGTTGTAATTCTTGAGTTGTAAAGTAAATAAAAGTGTGATGATCATCATTATTAGAGCATTGTCCCATGTGAGGAAAGGATGATGGAAGCTATGATTCCCTCACAAGTTGGGATGAGTCTCCGAACTTTACAAAAAAAATAAAAGAGGCCAAAGAAGCCCAAATAAAAAAAGGAGGCTAAAGAAGCCCAAACAAAAAAAGAAAATAAAAAGAGGGAAAAAGAGAGAAGGGGCAATGCTACTATCCTTTTACGACACTTGTTCCTCAAAGTAGCACCATGTTCTTCATGATAGAGAGTCTCCTATGTTGTCACTTTCATATACTAGTGGGAATTTTTCATTATAGAACTTGGCTTGTATATCCCAGTGACGGGCTTCCTCAAATTGCCCTAGGTCTTCGTGAGCAAGCGAGTTGGATGCACACCCACTTAGTTTCTTTTTGAGCTTTCATACACTTATAGCTCTAGTGCATCTGTTTCATGGCAATCCCTACTCACTCACATTGATATCTATTTATGTGCATCTCCATAGCTCGTTAATACGCCTAGTTGATGTGAAACTTTCTCCTTCTTTTTATCTTCTCCACAACCACCATATTCTATTCCACCTATAGTGCTATATCCATGGCTCACGCTCATGTATTGCGTGAAAGTTGAAAAGGTTTGAGAACATCAAAAGTATGAAACAATTGCTTGGCTTGTCATCATAGTTGTGCATGATGAAATACTTTGTGTGATGAAGATGGAGCATAGCCAGACTATATGATTTTGTAGGGATAACTTTCTCTGGCCATGATATTTTGAGAAGACATGATTGCTTCATTAGTATGCTTGAAGTATTATTGTTTTTATGTCAATATTAAACTTTTATTTTGAATCTTATGGATCTTACTATTCATGCCACAATAAATAAGATTGCATTGATAAATATGTTAGGTAGTATTCCACATCAAAAATTTTGTTTTTATCATTTACCTACTCGAGGACGAGCAGGAATTAAGCTTGGGGATGCTTGATACGTCTCCAACGTATCTATAATTTTTTATTGTTCCATGCTATTATATTATCTGTTTTGGATGTTTTATATGCATTTATATGCTATTTTATATTATTTTTGGGACTAACCTATCAACCTAGAGCCAGTGCCAATTTCTGTTTTTTTCCTTGTTTTTGAGTTTTACAGAAAAGGAATATCAAACGGAGTCCAAACAAGCTGAAAATTTATGATGATTTTTTATGGACCAGAAGAAGCCCATGGAGCATCGGAGTTGGGGTCAGAAGAGTCCCAAGGCAACCACAAGGGTGGAGGGCGCGCCCCTGGCTTGTGGGTCCCTCGGGCACCTCCTTGACTTGTTTCCAACGCCAAAAATTCCTATAAATATAGAAACCCCCAAAAAGAAACCTAGATCAGAAGTTCTGCCTCCGCAAGCCTCTATAGCCACGAAAAAACAATTGGGAGCCCATTCCGGCACTCTGCCGAAGGGGGAAACCATCACCGAAGGCAATCTTCATTATCTCGCGGTCTCCATGACGAGAAGGGAGTAGTTCTCCCTCGGGGCTAAGGGTATGTACCAGTAGCTATGTGTTTGATCTCTCTCTCGTGTTCTTGATTTGGCACGATCCTGATGTACCGCGGGCTTTGTTACTATAGTTGGATCATATGGTGCTCTTCCCCCTCTACCTTCTTGTGATGAATTGAGTCTTACTCTTTGAGGTTTTGTTATGTTGGATTGAGTATTGGATTTGAGAACACTTGATGTATGTCTTGCAATGGGATATCTGTGGAGACAATGGGATGTTCTATTGATTCACTTGATCTATGTTTTAGCACTCAACTCGCGGATTCCTGAGGTGACATTGGGGTAATCTATGCATAGGGGTTGATGCACGTTTTCGTCCTACGTTCTCTGATAGAAACTTTGGAGTGAGATTCTTTATTGCACGTCGAGGGATTATTATATGATCCAATTATGCTATCATTGTTGAGAGACTTTGCACTAGTGAAAGTATAAACCCTAGGCCTTGTTTTCAAGCATTGCAATACTGTTTTTGCTCACTTTTGTTACTAGTTACCTTGTTGTTTTTATATTTTCAGATTACAAAAAGATATATCTACCATCCATACTACACTTGCATCACCATCTCTTCGCGGAACTAGTGCACCTATATGATTTACCATTGTATTTGGGTGTGTTTGGGACACAAGAGACTCTTTGTTATTTTGTTGCAGGGTTGTTTGAGAAAGACCATCTTCATCCTACGCCTCCCGCGGATTGATAAACCTTAGGCCACCCACTTGAGGGAAATTTGCTACTGTCCTACAAAACTCCGCGCTTGAAGGTTGCGTAGTAGACATCATTCCCTTGGAATTGTTTCTTTGAAAAGTGCACCGTATGCTCATTACCGTTGATATGAAAAGTGACCTTGCTTTTATTGCAATCAATAACAGGCCTTGCAACATTCAAAAAGGGTCTAACAAGGATAATCAACATGTTGTCGTCCTCAGGCATCTCAAGTATAACTAAGTTAGTTAAGACGGTAACATTTGCAACAACAACGGGCACATCCTCACAAATACTGAGAGGTATGGCAGCTGATTTATCAGCCATTTGCAAAGATATTTCAGTAGGTGTGAGTTTATTCAAATCAAGTCTTTTATACAAATAGGAAGGCGTAAAACTAACACCAGCTCCTAAATCACACACAACAGTTTTGACATAATTTATTTTGATGGAGCAAGGTATAGTTGGTATTCCCAGATCTCCAAGGTTTTAGGTACTCCATCCTTAAAAGAATATTTATCAAGCATTGTGGAGATTTCAGCTTCCGATATTTTTCTCTTATTAGTAATGATGTCTTTCATGTATTTTGCATAAGGGGCCATTTTTAAAATATCAGTCAAGCGAGTGCGCAAAAAGACTGGCCTAAGCATTTCAGGAAAGTGTTCAAATTCTTCATCATCTTTCTTTTTAGTTGGTTTTGGTGGAAAAGGCATGGGTTTCTGAACCCATGGTTCTCTTTCTTTACCATGTTTTCTAGCAATAAAGTCTCTTTTATCATATCTTTTATTTTTAGGCTATGGGTTATCAAGATCAACAACAGGTTCTATCTCAATATCATTATCTGGTTCTTTATCATTGTCTGGTTGAGTATCTTCACGAAACTCATCATTATCTTTTTCATTATCACTAGATGAATGTTCATTACCAGATTGAGTTTCAGTGTCTGAGATAGAGACATCATTATTATCTTCAGAAGGTTTTTCTATTTCAGGTTCACTAGATCTATGCAAAGTCCTATCATTTTTCTTTTTCTTTTTCTTTCTAGAAGGACTAGGTGCATCAGTGTTAATTCTTTGAGAGTCTTGTTCAATTATTTTAGGGTGACCCTCAGGATAAAGTGGTTCCTGAGTCATTCTACCTCCCCTAGTTACTACTCTAATAGCATGGTCCTTCATATTATTGTTCATTTCATCAAGCAACTCTCTTTGAGATTTAGCAACTTGTTCTAACTGAGTGTGAACCATAGAAGCATGTTTTCCTACGCCTCTAACATCATTGGAAATTCTAAATAACAAGTTACTCAAGCGATCAATCATATCAGAGTTGTATTCAATTGTTTCATAACATTTTCATTGAAGTGATCTTGTTTTCTAATGTAGTTATCAAACTCATAAAGGCATTCACTAGGATGATGATGTCTACTACGCAATTTTATTCTTGTAGACTCGTGTTGGGCCTCCAAGCGCAGAGTTTTGTAGGACAGTAGCAATTTTCCCTCAAGTGGATGACCTAAGGTTTATCAATCCGTGGGAGGTGTAGGATGAAGATGGTCGCTCTCAAGCAACCCTGCAACCAAATACCAGAAATCTCTTGTGTCCCCAACACACCCAATACAACGGCAAATTGTATAGGTGCACTAGTTCGGCGAAGAGATGGTGATAAAAGTGTAATATGGATGGTAGAAATATATTTTTATAATCTGAATAAATAAAAACAGCAAGGTAGCAAATAGTAAACGGGCACAAAAATGGTACTTTAATGCTTGAGAATGAGGCCTAGGGTCCGTACTTTCTCTAGTGCAATCTCTCAACAATGCTAATATAATCGGATCATATAACCATCCCTCAACGCGCGATGAAGAATCACTCCAAAGTTCCTATCTAGCGGAGAACATAGGAAGAAATCGTATGTAGGGTACGAAACCTCGAAGCTATTCTTTATGATCGGTCTATTCAAGAGTTCGTACTAAAATAACACCAAATAGTTTCAAATTCATAATACTCAATCCAACACAAAGAACTCAAAGAGCGCCCCAAGATTTCTACTGGAGAAACAAAGACAAGAACATGCATCAACCCCTATGCATAGATTTCCCCAATGCCAGCTCGGGAATCCACGAGCTGAGTGCCAAAAGATATATCAAGTGAATCAACATAATACCCCATTGTCACCACGGGTGTTCATATGCAAGACATATATCAAGTGCTCTCAAATCCATAAAAGTATTCAATCAAATAAAATGAAATCTCAAAGGGAAAACTCAATTCACAACAAGATAGAGAGGGGAAAATACCATATGATTCAACTATATTAACAAAGCCCGCGATACATCAGGATCATGACATCTCAAGAAAATGAGAGAGAGATTAAACACATAGCTACTGGTACAAACCCTCAGCCCCAAGGGTGGACTACTCCCTCCACATCGTGGCCGCCGGGATGATGAAGATGGCCACCGGAGATGACTCCGCCCTCCGCCAGGGTGCCGGAACGGGGTCTAGATTGGTTTTCGGTGGCTACAGAGGCCTGCGGCGGCGGAACTTCTGTTCTAGGTTAACCCCGAGGGTTTTTGGAATATTTGGGAATTTATAGGGTAAAGACGGGGTGTGGGAGGCCACCAAGGTGGGCACAGCCCACCTGGGCGCGCCTGGGCGCCCTGGTGGGTCATGCCCCCTTGGGGCACCCCCAAGTGCTCCTCAGGCCCACTGGTGGTCTTCTGGTCCATAAAAAATCCACAAAAAGTTTCACGGTGTTTGGACTCCATTTGATATTGATTTCATGTGATGTAAAAAATAAGCAAAAAACAGCAACTAGCACTGGGCACTGGGTCAATAGGTTAGTCCCAAAAAATGATATAAAGTTGCTATAAAATGATTGTAAAACATCCAAGAATGATCATATAACAACATGGAACAATAAAAAATTATAGATACGTTGGAGACGTATCAGCATCCCCAAGCTTAATTCCTACTCGTGCTCGAGTAGGTAAATGATAAAAACAGAATTTTTGATGTGGAATGCTGCCTAACATGTCATCTCAGATTCTTTTCTTTGTAGCATGGACATTTGGACTTTTACATGGTTCAAAGCAATAGTCTAGTTTTGACATGAGGACTTTAATACTCAAGCATACCAACAGGCAACCATGTCTTTCAAAATATTAACGCTAAAATAAGTTATCCCTAGCCCATCATGCTCAATCATTGATCCATTCATGAAACACACTCGCATATTAACTACACCCAATGCTCAAGTACGATCATAGTGCCCCCTAGTTGGTGCTTTATAAGAGAAGATGGAGACTCAAATTAAAAATAAAAATTGCATAAAGTAAAAGAAAGGCCCTTCACGGAGGGAAGTAGGGATTTGTAGAGGTGCCAGAGCTCAAAGCAAAAATTGAGAGATAAAAACATTTCTAGAGGCATACTTTTCCTACCAACGAAAACGACCTAGAGTTCCCAACACTTTCCATGCTAGATATATCATAGGTGGTTCCCAAACAGAAAATAAAGTTTATTCCTTTTTCCACCATACTTTCACTTTCCATGGCTAACCGTATCCACGGGTGCCCTCCATACCAATACTTTCCAAGGAATTTATTATTTGACAACATAAAGTAAATTCATTTTTCATTTGGGGACTGGGCATCCCTAATACCTTTGCCTTACTCTCGTGCAATGATAAGTGAATAAACACTCATCGTGAGAATAACACATCTAGCATGGAAAATATCGGCCACCCCTCACCACCTCGCGAGCGGTATGAGCACACAAAAGAGAATTTTATTTTGAAAATTAGAGATGGCACATACAAATTTTCTTAGAACGACAAAAGAATACCGCATATAGGTAGATATAGTGGACTCATGTGGCAAAACTGGTTTAAAGGATTTTGGATGCACAAGTAGTGATCATACTTAGTGCAAAATGAAGGCTAGCAAAAGATTGAGGAGCGTCTAACCAAGAAACAAATAATTTCATAAGCGAGCATTGAGCATAATTAACACCGAATAATGCACCACAAGTAGGATGTAATTTCATTGCATAACTATTGACTTTCGTGCTTGCATAGCGAATCACAAACCTTAACACCAATATTCTTACTAAAGCATAATTACTCATCAACATGACTCACATATCACATCATCATATCTCAAAACTATTACAAGGAATCAAGTTTATTTTTTCCAATGATCTGCATGAAGGTTTTTATTATATCCTTCTTGGATATCTATCACTTTGGAACTAATTCTCATGTGTTGCTTTTGATAAGCTGAAACAAATATAAGTGAAGATCATGAACATAATGTTTCTTTCTCTCAAATTAATTTAAGTGAAGCAAGAGAGAATTCCTTGAAAATTTTCTAACTCTAAAATTAATCTAAGTGAAGCAAGAGATCAAATGACAAGCTACTCCAAAAATATATAAATGAAGATCAAGCGAGTAGTCAAGTAAATAGGTAGCTATTTGAGGACTCGCTCTTACTCAAAAAACTTTCAGATCTAAGTATTTTATTAAAACATCAAGCAAAAACAAAATAAAATGACATTCTAAGAATAGCACACATCATGTGAAGAAGCAAAAACTTAGGCTCGACCGATGCTAACCGATAATTGTTGAAGAAGAAAGGTGGGATGCCTACGGGGCATCCCCAAGCTTAGATGCTTGAGACTTCTTGAAATATTATCTTGGGGTGCCTTGGGCATCCCCAAGCTTGAGCTTTTGTGTCTCCTTAATTCCTTTTATATCACGGTTTCCCTAAATCTTAAAAACTTCATCCACACAAAACTCAACAAGAACTCGTGAGATAAGTTAGTATAAACCAATGCAAAAACCTTATCATTCTCTACTGTAGCAAACCACTAAAATTATTATTCAAAATTGCATACTAAATGCCTCTGCATATTTAATACTCCTATCCTCAAATAGAATCATTAAGCAAGCAAACATATGGAAACAATGCAACCATAACAGCAATCTGCCAAAGCAGTACAGTCTGTAAAGAATGCAAGATTCATCATACTTTCCTAACACCAAAAATTCTGAAAATTTACCACACTGTAGAAAATTTGTCAGATCTTATTGTGCAAAAAGTTTCAACATTTTATCACATTCTGACTTTTCTAGGGAATTTTTGCAACAGTGATAAACTTTCTGTTTTGAAACAGCAACATGTATACTTGCAAAATAAGCACGGTAAAGGTTATCCTTGACATTTTTATTGAGAATAAAGATGCAAAACATTATTCTAGATAATAGTAAGCAAATGCTAGCAAAAGAAAATGACGCTCCAAGTAAAACACATATCATGTGACGAATGAAAACATAGCTCCATGTGAGGTTACCGATAATGTTGGAGATGAAAGAGGGGATGCCTTCTGGGGCATTCCCAAGCTTAGTTGCTTGGATCTTCCTTGAATATTCTTGGGGTGCCTTGGGCATCCCCAAGCTTAGGGTCTTGTCACTCCTTATTCTCACTACTAGGGAAAACCCTAGCAGTAGTGCGGGTATTTTGCCTATCAGAGCGCGGAGACGACACGCCATCGATAAGGCGCTTCAACTAACGTGTAGCGATGGCGCCGTCGATCCACGCCACTGCTATACATGGCTAGCGATGGCGACTTTAGTGCAGAGCGCTGCTAATATCTCTAGCGCTTTTAGCGAAGCGCTCTTCGTAAGGTAGCGCCATCGCTAACTTTGTTCCCTTGCTACGCTAGTTTTATTAGTTTCTGTTTTTTCTGCATATTTGTTTTGTATTTGAATAGGCTTTATACAATAATCTTTAGCATATCATACACATACAAATGTAATCATAGCATATACATACAAATAGTCTCATCAAATCATGTCATCATCATAATCATCATCAAGTCATCATCTCGAAAATAGCAATACAAGTCTCGATTACTTGCAACTACATCGTCATCCATCTAAACAATGATATACGCGAGAAGAGCTATCACTTTGAGTGAAAGCGGAACTATGCAGTACATGAGTTCGTATCCCTCTCTCGCATTAGCGTGAACCTAAACTAACTACCGCCTGTCGCTCGGAAACTGGAAGCCCGTACACCTGGGCCTGACACTCCGGCCACTCGTCGTATATATACTCCTGGCGTAGCACTTCTTCACCATCGATGATCTATGCACCTGCATCGTCACATGAGTCGATGATATGCAACATATATAGTTGAGCAACACAAAGAGACAGACTTGGAAAAAATAGAAGCAACATATCGTAAGCACAAATAACAAAGTTGATCGTACCGAAAATGCCCTAACTAGAGTGATCATCACTAGTCGAGGAGGACGGTTTAATTACATCACAAATAAAGTTTCGTCGTGCATAACTCAAAGTTTCATCATACAGAAAGTATGGACTAAACGGACACATTGTCATATATCGACAATCACTCCAACATGTAGTGCCATCCATCCAAGTCAGGGAGATAGTCCCCGAGCCTAGTGAAAGGCTTCAGGTCGAGACGTTGAGGGGCTACCCGTGTTCGGACGTCTTCCCGCGACATTTGTCCTTCTTCATAGAACATCCCTGTTTTTCCGACGACCTCCTTCATGATGATTTGGGCAAGTTCGCGCTGGATGTGATAGAACTCAGCTCGAAGTCGATGATCCTTGATATCTCCTACGTTCTTTGCCCATTGCAGAATATGGGCATCACCAGATGTAGGTGACATGCGAAGGTTCTGGTGATCCCGTCTGTACTCCAGCATGTGGTGTAGGACATACAATCCATCATTAAGAGAATCACTTTCGGTTCTTTGGATGCAATGAAGTTGGTCTTATGGCGAAGGCGGGCTGCCGTCCCTTCTCTTCTTGTCCTTGACCTCTCCACCCCGTGCATCATAGTAAAACATAGCACTGTCGAGAACATCCTTGATGTGGGTGTAATCCTTTTTGTTAATGTTATTCGAGGAGTCCAAGTAAAGAGCGTGGGGGTATCGGGGGTAGAGGATGATGAGGATGGCGCGCCCGCCGCTGCGCAATATAAGTATACCTCAAATTAATTAGCCTCCACCGTGCAAATGAATGATTGAAATCGAAGGAAGGATATGCGTGGATGACTTACAAGGGATGATAAGGCACGAGAATCGCATCCTTGTCCTTATTGGTGAGCATGAAATTGACGATGTATTCCCTCGCGTATTCACAGTGCTTTGCGCAGACTCCCAAGAAGCCCTCGTGCATGAAGTACGGGTCAGCGACACAGATATGATGTATCTGCTCAACCCCGATGATGTAGTTCATGTGCAAGGCACAAAGGCGGACAAACGTGAAATCCAGCTTCTTCACGTGAAACATGTCGAATATGTAATCGAATCGAAGGAAGAACTTCTCCGCGGGGAATGTGTTGACGTACCACAATTGCTGCGGAACGTTAACCACGTAGAGTGGGTATCCTGGATCTTTCGAGGCGATGAGGCCTTTCTCTATCCGCAGCACATCGTCATGAAGTCTCCTTAGATTGCCGAATCTGGCCCCTAGTGCTGCTTCAGGCAGGATTGGTTGACCGGGGATATGCCATTATTCCGCACCAGGGATATCTATACGGTCTTGAACCCGAGGCTGCTGAGGCGGCTGGATCATAGAAGTAGCTTTTTTACCTTTCCTCCGTCTCTTCCTAGACTTATTTACTACCGGAAGGTCGTCCATAATACGTTCAGCCTCCGGAGATGGCAATTCAGGCACCGACTCAAGACGCTCAAACCCTTAAGTAGGCGCTAGTATTGACATACTGTTGAGTGTCATCGTCATCCTCATCCTCATCTATGGCGGCGTCACCAGTGACTAATGGAGCCTTTTCCTCACCCCCTCCGCTATCAACCAGCACGACAGCCGACACTAATTGGGTAGGTGAGGTGTTGATGTTCATACCTAACTGCGTACTCGTGGGTGTGCTCCCGGCCGCCTCCAGACGAAGTAGACTCTTTGGCCACAACAAGACCCACCCATTGCAACAATCACCAAGCCGCCACGGGGTCTCGTCGTCATCCCCCACTTGTACCAGAGGAGGCAAATTCTCGTGGCCCGGTTTTACACTGGCCATGGAAACCTTGAAGACGTCCGGGGGGATCGACCGGCTGTGGAACAATGGTTCCTTCGGCTCCATTATCGTTGCCTTCCCCACGTCCACCTTCTAGTCGCCGATGGTGTACAATATGGTGCACGGGGTTTCGTCGGCCTGCAAAGAAAATTCTGCGATGTGAGACATCTAAAAGGCAACGAAAACATGAGATTATACATTTATTGAAGGGGGCCGGTGTGACAGATACCGTGAGGGCGTCGAGCTCAGCCAAAGAGGAAGCACCGCCGAGCATGTCCGGTGCCGGAGCCGGTGCTGGAGCAGGTGCAGGAGCCGGTGCGGGAGCCGGTGCAGCTGCAGGTGCTCGTGCAATGCTAGTCGAGCTGCTCCCCAAGAAGTCAGCAAGGGGAAAGTCCACTGCATTTTTTTCTGGATTTTGCCTGCTCCAATTGAAAACGGACGGAACCAAGGAAGTAGACATATCTACAAGCACCTGTTTTGCGGAAGCTACCGCTGTTGCGACTGTCTCAGATGATTTCTTCTCAACCGCAATCTCAACCTTCTTATCGATGTTTTCTTCAGTTAACCTCCGTCTTTCCTTTCTCTCCTCTGTGGTCTCACAGTAGTACTTCCTCCACGTGGCGCCGTCTCTGACACCGTGCACGCGTCCATACGACGGTCGAGTCTCCACCGGGATTCATTTCAATATGTTCAACGCCCGGTTGAATGGAGTGTCCCACTTAGGCCTCGCCAATGCCTCAGACGGCGAGTCGCTTTCAGCCGCAATCCTGTCCTGCTCTCTCTGAAAAAGGCACAAGGATCGTTTAAAAATATGACTAACGTGTAGTCGAATTGATCAGAAACTAAAATTACCAGCAGTCTCATGAACTCCGTCGTGACCGCGTTCGTCTCGAAAACCTTCTTCACTGGGTCCCAACGGTGTCGGGCCCTGAGGACATCACGCTCCTGCAGGACGGTGAACTCCGCCAAGGGGTCTGGGATGCCCAGGCTCGCGGCTTCCGCGTCCTCCTTGGCCCATATGGACCTCTTCCCGCCGTAACCACGGCTTCCGAGGTGGTGGCACCCAATGTTCCTCTGTTGAAGCCCCTTCATGTACTTTGACTTTTTTTGGCACCTTCGGCCTCACAAGCCGCCTTGAATATTTCAAAGTGCTCTGCCGTGATTGTCGGATTATCCTTTACAATCTCGGAGTAGGGTTCCTTTTTGTTGACGATTCGATATTTCACCCTTGATTTCCAGGCGGCCAACGCGTCGCTAAACTTGGTCATGGCGTGTTTGTTTATCTTGTTCATTGTCGGGTCCTTATCTGGATCTTTATGATCCTTTTCATTCCGGCCCGGGAACAAGAATATCTGGTGCAGCTTCTTTAGGAGGGAGGGCCTCATATTATCTATCTTATGTAGTTTCTCATCGTTGATGGTGGCGGTTGTCCATATGATGCAGCCTATTTGATTCCCGTAGCACGTGCGCGCTTCCTCGAGCACGGTTGGCTCAAAATTGCCGCCGTCCACCTCCGTGACCACCAGTCTAGTAGTCCTGAGCTTGTTAGGAAGTCGTTGCCTCTTTGCTTTTGGTTCTATACCGGCTCCGCTAGTCTCGGCGCCGGTCTCAGTCTGAGCGTCGGTCTCAGTCTCAGCGCCGGTCTTGATATCGGTCTCAATCTCCGACAGGTGGACCCAACAACATCAACTCTTGATCGTCGGCTTCCCTCAAAAATTCTTCTACCGCCAGGTAGACATTGTCGCAGTCACCAGAATCCTGTTCTTCATCGTTGCTAGCCATCTTTCCTACGATTAAATCTAGTCAATTAATTCTAGACCTAATAAAATGAATAATGACATAAAAAAACGCCTATGCTTTGCAGGAACGTTGACTCCTTACCGGTGCGGCAAATCGCGGGCACTTGATATGTCCTAGTTTGTAGCACAAGTCATGCCGAAATTCACGGAAAAATTTGGCATGACCTTTGCTAAAAAGTGGACAAATCGAGCACTTGAAATTTGTCGGAACGGAAATGAATCAAAATTCCGGCAAAACATAGGCCACCCGCGCTTCATTCCCTGGAAACAACAAAAGGCCACATGGGCACAATTGAACCACTTCAATGAAAAGATATAACATGACCACTTCAATGAAAAGATAAAATCAACAATAAAAGTCTAGGAAAGATCAACATTATTTTCTCTAACGCTTCTCTGCCTAGGACAGAACCCAATTAATTTGCAAAGGAACTCCATTTCTCTAACCCTTCTCACCTAATGCTCTAAAATAAATTTTTCCTCTAACCTAGTGAACCTAGTTAACCTAGCTTGTTAACCTAACGAACCTAATTAACCTAGCTATTTAACCTAGTTAGTTAACCTAGCTTGTTAACCTAACGAACCTAATTAACCTAGCTAGTTAACCTAGTTTACCTAGATAATTAACCTAATTAAAGTAGTTAACCTAGCTAGTTCTCTGTCAAAGCCCTAACTAAATTTTTGCACTAACCTAGATAATTAACCAAATTAAACTAGTTAACCTAACTAGTTCTCTGTCAAAGCCCCTAACTAAATTTTTGCACTAACCTAGATAATTAACCTAATTAAACTAGTTAACCTAGCTAGCTAGTTCTCTGTCCAATGTTTGTGCTATGCATGAGAGAGAGGAGGGGTGGGGGCTTACAGAGGATGGCTCCCGTCGTGGCGAGGGAGGCGGTGGTGGCGAGGGAGGCAGGGGCGTCTCCGGTGACGGCGAGGGAAGCAGTTGTGGCGAGGGAGGCAGGGCGTCAAGGATGGCTCCGCTGGCGCCGAGGGCGGCTCCAGTGGCGTTGATGAGGCCGCGCGGCTCCGGTGGTGTCGATGGTGCGTGGCTCTGGTGGCTCCGGGGGCGTTGACGTCGACAGGAGAAGGCGGCGATGTAGGGCGACAGCAAATTGGGGAGACAACGATGAAGTGGGGCGAGAGATTTGGGGGACAAGTGGTGGCCGGGGGGAAACCACTTTTGGGTTAAGTCAAACTTAGCGGTAGCACATTTCTGTAAAAGCGCTATAGCTAAGTTAGCTATAGCGCTTTTCAGTAAACGCGCTAAAGCTATAGCTATGTATTTTCCTTCTCTTTTCTTATTTCCTTTTCTCTTTCTATAGCGGAGGTCTAAACAAGTGCTACTGCTACGTTATCTATAGTGCCTCTGATGAACAGACGCTACTGCTATTCCTTTCTCCTTTTTCCCTTTTTCATTTATTTTTCTTTACATTTTATTTTTTTCCTTTCTCCTTTTTTTATTTCTTTCATTTTCATTTACTTTTATATTTGTTTTCCATTTAATTTTCTTTTCATTAACAGTAGCGCGTTTCACAGTAAATGTGCTCCTAAAATAAACTTAGCGGTAGCTTTCTTTCTGGAAGACCACTACTACTATATGTAGCCTATCGACTTAGTAGTGAGAATTATAGTAGTAGTGCTTTAAAAAGTAGACGCGCTACTACTACGTTTGTGTCTGCAGCGCGTTTATCCTGCACGTGCTACTGCTATTTAGCAGTAGCGCCCTTTTTTAACAAGCGCTACTGCTAAAGTTTTGTGTATAAGGTTTTCCCTAGTAGTGTCTCCTCATATCGATATCTCACCCAAAACTTGAAAACTTCAATCACACAAAACTTAACGGAACTTCATGAGGTAGGTATGATAAAGAGCAAACCATTTCACTTTGGTACTGTCAAACACAAGATTTGTAATTGTTTCCACACAATGCCTACTGTAGCATATCATTTCCACAATTTATATTGAGCAATATAAGCCATAGAAATTAGAAAACTAGCAAACTATGCATTGAAAACAGAATCTATAAAAAACAGAACAGTCTATAGTAATCTGTACTCCAACCATACTTCTGCTACTCCAAAAACTCTCAAAAATTGGGACAATGTGGGGAATTTCTATATCTATAACCTATAAAAATTCAGATCAAAAGCACGTTCTAGTGAATTTTTAAAATTCCTGGAATGAGCGCAAAAGTTTCTATTTTTGCACAGATTCAAGTCAACTATCACCCACACAATCCCAAAGGCTTTACTTGGCACTTTATTGAAACAAAAGATATAAAACATAATTACTACCGTAGCCTAATCATGTAAACACACAAAAACAGTAGGGGTAAATGTTGGGTTGTCTCCCAACAAGCGCTTTTCTTTAATGCCTTTTAGCTAGGCATGATGATTTCAATGATGCTCACATAAAAAGATAAGAATTGAAACACGAAGAGAGCATCATGAAGCATATTACTAGCACATTTAAGTCTAACCCACTTCCTATGCATAGAGATTTTATGAGCAAACAACTTATGGGAACAAGAATCAACTAGCATAGGAAGGCAAAACAAGCAAACCTTCAAGATTTTTAACACATAGAGAGAAAACTTGATATTATGGCAATATGTAGAAGCATATGTTCCTCTCTCATTATAATTTTCAGTAGCATCATTAATAAATTCAACAATATAACTATCGCATAAAGCATTCTTTTCATGATGCATAAGCATAGAAATTTTCTTACTCTCCACATAAGCAAATTTATTCTCATTCATAGTAGTGGGAGCGAACTCAACAAAATAACTATCATGTGATTGAAAATTAAGATCATGATGACACGTTTCATGGTTATCATTATTCAATATAGCATACATGTCATCACCATAATCATCATAGATAGCAACTTTGTTATCATAGTCAATTGAAACCTCTTCCAAAATAGTGGATTCATCATTAAATAAAGTCATGTCCTCTCCAAATCCACTTTCATCATTATAGTCATCATAAATAGGAGGCTTGCAATCATTATAACAAATTTGCACATCAAATCTTGGGGGACTAAAAATATCATCTTCATCAAACATAGAATCCCCAAGCTTATGGCTTTGCATATCATTAGCATCATGGATATTCAGAGAATTCATACAAACAACATTGCAATCAAGCTCATCATTTATACCAAACATTCTATTGAATTCTTCTTCTATCAATTGAGCACAATTTTCCTTTCCATCATTTTCACAAAATACATTATAAAGATGAATAATATGATGCAACCTCAATTCCTTTTTTTTGTAGTTTTCTTTTATAAACCAAACTAGTGATAAAAACAAGAAACTAAAAGATACGATTGCAAGATCTAAAGATATACCTTCAAGCACTCACCTCCCCGGCAATGGCACTAGAAAAGTGCTTGATGTCTACTACGCAACTTTATTCTTGTAGGCTCGTGTTGGGCCTCCAAGCGCAGAGTTTTGTAGGATAGTAGCAATTTTCCCTCAAGTGGATGACATAAGGTTTATCAATCTGTGGGAGGTGTAGGATGAAAATATCTCTCTCAAGCAACCCTGCAACCAAACACCAGAAATCTCTTGTGTCCCCAACACACCCAATACAATGGAAAATTGTATAGGTGCACTAGTTCGGCGAAGATAAGGTGATAAAAGTGTAATGTGGATGGTAGAAATATATTTTTTATAATCTGAATAAGTAAAAACAGCAAGGTAGCAAATAGTAAACGAGCACAAAAACGGTATTGCAATGCTTGAAAATGAGGCCTAGGGTCCGTACTTTAGCTAGTGCAATCTCTCAACAATGGTAATATAATTGGATCATATAACCATCCCTCAATGTGTGATGAAGAATCACTCCAAAGTTCCTATCTAGTGGAGAACATAAGAAGCTATTCTTTCTAATCGATCTATCCAAGAGTTCGTGCTAAAATAACACCAAATAATTTCAGATTCATAATACGGAATCCAACACAAAGAACTTCAAATAGCGCCCCGAGATTTCTACCGGAGAAACAAAGACAAGAACATGCATCAACCCCTATGCTTAGATTTCCCCAATGTCACCTTGGGAATCCGCGAGTTGAGTGCCAAAACATATATCAAGTGGATCAAAATAATACCCCATTGTCACCATGGGTATTCATACGCAAGACATATATCAAGTGCTCTCAAATCCGTAAAAGTATTCAATCCGATAAAATGAAATCTCAAAGGGAAAACTCAATTCACAACAAGAGAGGGGAAAACACCATATGATCTGACTATATTAACAAAGCCCGCGATACATCAAGATCGTGACATCTCAAGAACACGAGAGAGAGAGAGAGAGAGAGAGAGAGAGAGAGAGATTAAACACATAGCTACTGGTACAAACCCTCAGCCCCGAGGGTGGACTACTCCCTCCTCATCGTGGTGGCCACCGGGATGATGAAGATGGCCACCAGAGATGATTCCCCCCTCCAGCAGGGTGCCGGAACGGGGTCTAGATTGGTTTTCGGTGGCTACAGAGGCATGCGGCGGCGGAACTTCTGATCTAGGTTAACCCCGAGAGTTTTTTAATATTTGAGAATTTATAGGACAAAGAGGGGGTGCGGGAGACCACCGAGGTGGGCACAACCCACTGGCGCGCTGGGCCCCAGCGCGCTCGGTGGGTTGTGCCCCTCGGGCACCCCTGTGTGCTTCTCTCCGCCCCTTGGTGGTCTTCTGGTCCATAAAAAATCCACAAAAAGTTTCGTGGTGTTTGAACTCCGTATGATATTGATTTCATGCGATGTAAAAACAAGCAAGAAACAGCAACTGGCACTGGGCACTGGGTCAATAGGTTAGTCCCAAAAAATGATATAAGGTTGCTATAAAATGATTGTAAAACATCCAAGAATGATAATATAACAGCATGGAACAATCAAAAATTATAGATACGTTGGAGACGTATCAGATGCATATTATAAGGATTGTCACTTTCATCAAATTTCGTTTAAGAGTTTACCTCTACCGCCTTTGGTGGTGGCATGTCAAGTCCATGTATTTCTTCAATAGGAGGTAAATTTTTAACATCCTCTACTTTAATACCTTTTTCTTTCATACTTTTATTTGCCTCTTGCATATCTTCAGGACTGAGATATAATATACCCCTCTTCTTCAAAGTGGGTTTAATTGGTGGTTCAGGAAGAGTCCAATCATCATAATTTTTCTATATTATTCAATAAGTCCTCAGCTTGTTCAACAGTTTGTTCCCTGAAAACACAACCTCCACAACTATCTAGGAAATCCCTAGAAGCATCAGTTAGTCCATTGTAGAAGATATCAAGTATTTCATTTTTCTTTAGTGGGTGATCAGGCAAAGCATTAAGCAATTGGAGAAGCCTCCCCCAAGCTTGTGGGAGACTCCCTTCTTCAATTTTCACAAAGTTAAACATTTCCTGTAAGACAGCTTGTTTCTTATGAGCAGGAAAATATTTTTCAAAGAAGTAATAAATCATATCCTGGGGACTACGCACACAACCAGGAGCAAGAGTATTGTACCATATCTTAGCATCACCCTTTAATGAGAACATAAATAATTTGAGAATATAATAATATTAAATTTTATTCTCATGAGCAAAAAGGGTGGCTATATCATTTAATTTGCTAAGGTGTGCCACAACAGTTTCAGCTTCATAGCCATGGAAAGGATCAGATTCAACCAAAGTAATTAACTCTGGGTCAACAGAGAATTCATAATCCTTATCATCAACAAAGATAGGTGAAGTAGAAAACTTAGGATCACATTTCATTCTAGCATTCAAAGATTTTTCTTCCAGTTTGCATAATAATTTCATAAAATGATCTTTATCATTGAAAGCAAGAAAATCTCTAGATGTCTCCTCATCCATAACATAACCCTCAGGTACCTTAGGCAATTCATATCTAGGAGATCTAGGTCCAATAGGTGTTTCAAGATTTTCATTTTTGAGTACTTCATCAGTTTCAATAATTTCATCAGCTTTAGCATGCACCATATCTTTAGCTCTAGCAATTTGTTCATCAAGAAATTCACCTAGTGGCATATTATCATCAAGCAAGGTACTAGCATCATCATGAGTAGCATTCATAGAAGTAGCATCATCAATAACTTGCGACACATCAGGATTAATAGCATGTGGTGGTTTTGCAAGTCTACTCAAAATAGAAGGTGAATCAAGTGCAGAGCTAGATGGCAGTTCCTTACCTCCCCTCGTCTTAGAGGAAAAAATCTTAGTCTTTGTATCCTTCAAATTCTTCATAGTGATAAATTGATAATAATCCCAAGTGACTCAATAAATATAGCTATGCTCCCCGGCAACGGCGCCAGAAAAAGGTCTTGATAACCCACAAGTATAGGGGATCGCAACAGTTTTCGAGGGTAAAGTATTCAACCCAAATTTATAGATTCGACACAAGGGGAGCCAAAGAATATTTGAAAGTATTAGCAGTTGAGTTGTCAATTCAACCACACCTGGAGATTAAATATCTGCAGCAATATGATCAGTAGCATAGTAATATGATCATAGTGATAGTAGTGATGATAGTAGCAGTAACGGTAACAGTGATAGCAATGATTTTGTAGCAAGTGTAACAGTAGCAACAACAGTAGTAACTTAGCAAGAACAATATGTGGAAAAGCATTGGATCAGTGGATTCGTTGGATGATATTCATCATATAATATTCATAACCTAGGGCGATACAAAACTAGCTCCAGTTCATAAATATAATGTAGGCATGTATTCCGTAAATAGTCATACGTGCTTATGGAAATAACTTGCATGACATCTTTTGTCCTACCCTCCCGTGGCAGCGGGGTCCACAAGGAAACTAAGGGATATTAATGCCTCCTTTTAATAGAGAACCAGAACAAAGCATTAAACACATAGTGAAAACATGAACTCCTCAAACTACGGTCATCACCGGAAAGTATCCCAATTACTTTCACACTGAGGTTTGCGGATCATAACACGTAGTACGTGAATATGACTTGCAAGATCGGATCTAGAATGTGACGCCCAGATAATTAAGCTACAGTAATTCCCTGCTAATGATGACATGTCATCATGATTATTGTTGTTAAACTCGCGTTGGTTCGAATCCGGTCCAAATTCAAATTTAAATTAAATTCAAAGCTTAAAGTTTTCAAAATGTCAAAAATAAAATGTTCAAAGTGTGTCAAATAATCCTTGGATATTTGTCATGTTGGAACCAACCTCTTTTGGGTTCCCAAGTGCCCTTGGAAATTTATATAGTGGTCCATCAACATATTATTTGGCTTATTCAATTTTCCAAAAATGCTTGAACAAGTCCTTTGGCTCTGAAACTTTTTATGCAACACTACAATCTTGTGTCTGAATTATATGTTAAGTTAAACTTTCAACTAAATTCATTTGGTCACTCAATTAAATACAAATCAGTAACTAATTAGATACAGAAAAGAAAAAGGAGAAACCAAAATAGAAACAAAAGAGTAAAGCCTTTCCCCCTCACCCTGGACCTTGGCCCAGCCAACAGGCCAGGCCAGCCCACCTACCCCTCCCTCCTCCTCCTGTTCACGAGGGGAGGGGTCGTGGAGGGCATCGGCCATGGCGTCGGCCAGATGCCGCCCATCCACCGCGCCCCCCTGCCTACATATGGCCGGCGCCCCTCCCCTGCACCCGAACCCTAGCTACCCCACGTCACTCCCCCCTTTTCTCGATCTGGATTAGGAAATCCCCCTCGCGCCCGACGCCGTGACCCGCCGTCGTTGTCCGTCGCGACGACTGTCGCTCCCCGTCCCGCACGATGCGTCCAGGAGCTCCCTCTTCCTCGCCTACGTCAACTACCTCGCCCCATTCGAGCTCAGCGCCACCGCAACATCGAGGACAAGGTCATCTTCAACCTCCAACCACCGAGCTCCGCCGAGTCGGATTCGTCGCCCCCTGCTGCTCCTAAGTTGTCACTGAGCCTCCATGTGCTCCGATGTGAGCTACTCCCCTCCTTCCCCTCCTCTCTGTGCCCCACCGTAGTCCGCGACCGCGCGAGCCATTGGTTTGGCCCCCATCTGCTCCGTACGTACGACCGCCGCGGCCTTGTGTGCCTGCTGCCCCACCCAGTCGCACTCGCCGCTTGTTCTCGCCCCGACCATGCCCCTGGCCGCCTCGCGCGTGGCCCTGCCGACCGCTGCCCTCGTTGCTCTGCCTGCTACCTGCGTCGCCTCTAGCGCAGCTGCTACCCGCGCCTCGCCATTCACCCGTGCCCGTCCCCTCCCGCCTCGCTCGCCGACGCCGCCGTCCATTGTCGCTGCCTTGCTGCACCGCCCATGTGCCCCATCGTCTTGCGCTCCTCGCTATCAGCCACGGCCACCCGCTGCTGCCGCCGGTGCCCGCCCGCGGTCGCTCGCATCGCCGGCTGGCCACCTTCCCGATGTGCCCCTGCCGCCGTGTCACGCCCAATATGCGACCCTATCCAAAAGGAACTCGAAGGTCCCACCAAGGATAGACCCGCATATTGGAAACGCTTTTGCAAGGTGGATATCATTACATCAAAATTACATAATAGATGGGGATACATACATAAGGCACAAATGCCACAAGAATACATCAACATCATATACAAGATCAACATCCGACTACGGATGAAACATAAACGAAGCTCAAACGACATCCAACCCTGCTAGCCCAGGCTGCCGACCTGGAACCTATCCCCTGATCGAAGAAGAAGCAGAAGAAGAACTCAACGCAAGCAAGCATCGCTCTCGCGTCATGATCATCGCATAACCTGTACCTGCAACTATTGGTGTAGTAATCTGTGAGCCACGAGGACTCAGCAATCCCATTACCATGGGTATCAAGACTAGCAAAGCTTAATGGGAAAGGAAGGGGGTAAAGTGGTGAGGTTGCAGCAGCAGCTAAGCATATATGGTGGCTAACATACGCAAATGAGAGCGAGAAGAGAAACAAAGGAACGGTCGTCAACTACTAATGATCAAGAAGTGATCCTGAACTCCTACTTACGTCAGACATAACCCAGAAACCGTGTTCTCCTCTCGATCAACCCCGAAAAGAGACACTCACGGTTACGCACACGGTTGGTGTATTTTAGAAGAGTTTGCTTCAAGTTTACTACAACCGGATATTAACAAATTCCCATATGCCACATAACCGCGGGCACGGCTTTCGAAAGTTCAAACCCTCCAGGGGTGTCCCAACTTAGCCCATGGTAAGCTCTCGTGATCAACGAAGGATATTCCTTCTCCCCGGGAAGACCCGATCAGTCTCGGAATCCCGGCTACAAGACATTTCGACAGCAATAAAACAAGACCAGCAAAGCCGCCCGGATGTGCCGACAAATCCCGATAGGAGTCGCACGTACCTCGTTCTCAGGGCACACTCGGATGAGCAGTCCGTACAACTAAAACCAGACCTCAAGTTGCCTTGAGGGGGCGCTGCACAGGGCTCTAGTTCGGGCCAGCACTCGAAGGAGCACTGGTCCGGGAGGGCTAAAATAAAGATGACCCTTGGGCTCCGGAAACCCAAGGGAAAAAGGGCATAGGTGAGGTGTAACATCCCAAATTTCCTATTTGGAATGTTTTACAATTATAGCTAAGCATCTATGCATTTTGTTTGAATTTGAGTGGCATTTGAAGTTTCAGAAGTTTTGGAGTTGTTGGAATTTGAATTCAAAATTTTGGCAGTGGAAAATCATTTCAAAAACTATGCCTGATAAATACTTGAGAAAAAGTATGAGAGGAGTAAACATGACACTCCAAAAATATCAGAGGAAAAACATTGCCAAAAAGTTTGAATTCAAATTTGAATTTTATTTGGGAATTTTTGAAAAAAATGATTTTTATAAAGTTTGGATTTTGCCCCTGAAAAAATGTTCAAATGATAGGGAATATTCCCCTGATCATTTTGATATATATATGTCCTATATTAAATATTTATATTCTATATATTTATCTCTATTTTATTTTCAAAAAATAGAAAAAGAAAATACCAGCGCCACCAGCCGATCGCCCACCAAGACTGGCGACCCACCACCAGGCCCACCTAACGGCCGAGCCGGCCCAATGAGCCAACCGACCGAGCCCTCGCCCAACGGTTTCCTCGGCCAACCGACGCGCGCCCTCCCTCTCTCCCGATAGGCGGGCCCCACCTCCTTCTTCCTCGCCCACGCAACAACCCGGCGTCGGCTGGCCGGAGATCCCGCGATCTCCGGATCTCACCCGATCCTCCCGATCGCCCCTCGCAAGTTGTGCCCTCCGCCTATTTATACCCCTCCCTCACCCCATTCCCCCTCGCCCCTCACGGACCCTCTCTCTCAAGACGCTGGCCGGAGCAACCCGGGCCAGGCCATTAACCCCAAGACTCGCCGCCCAGCCCTCCCGAGCTCACTGACTCCACCGGACCCCCTCGCCCGTCAAGACTGGGCTGGAGACCTCCGCCGACGCCCCCGACCACCAGAGTCGCCGGAGCACTCGCCGCCCGAGCCGCCGTCGCCGTCGCCGTCCGGTAAGTCAACGGAGTCCACTCCCGCCGTCCGATCTAATCTCAACGGCGTACATTAGAACCCCCGAAGGGGTATGGTTTTATTAGGTTAGTTTAGTGAACCGGTTTAGTCCCGGTTAGTTCCGGTTTATTTTAGTTAGGGTTTTTAGTTGAACCGGCCCGACTCGTTTTAAACCCTAGGGCCCGTTTAGTTATATTACGCCGAAGCGTTAGATAGGCCCATTAGGCCGTTTTTCTTTATTTTTCGTTTTCTGTTTTAACAGAATAGTTTCAGATTTGAAAAATTCATATCTTTTAATCTACTTAATATTTTTAAGTAATTATTTTTTTGTTGGTTTGAAAATTTCTTATAGTTTCTGCAGAAAATATAATTAGCAATGCTAAAATTATTTAAAATTGCTTTATTTTAGATTTAGACAGAATAGTAATTCTGCCATAAAAGGAGCTAGGAATATTATTTTTAATGATTCTTTTTGTCACAACTTTGTTTTGACATTGTCTAACCGTAGGAATTTATTTGGGCATTTTAGGATTAATAAAAAATAGTTTTAATCAGAATCATGTTATTCTTAATTAATTAACTAGCTACTGTTTTCCTATTGTTTTACTTAGCAAATTAATTTATTTTTCATGAGAGATAGTTTATTCTTGATTAGTTTCTGTAACTTTAGAGCATGAACTTTTATTTATAATAAATAAAACTTTTATTTTATTTTTCCTACTAGAATTTGCTTTAGGCCTTATAGGAGTTTTATAATAGATTTTAAGGTGATTCTTTTTGCTACTAGTTGCTTGATGAATTCTTTTCTGTTAGGTAGCATAAACCCATGCTTAGGTTCTGTTAAGAAGAATTTTGTTATGTAAAACTATTTTTAGTTGTTGCTTGAAGTAGGAAAACATTGAGTTGGATTTCTTCGAGTTTTCCTTTGGGTTTTGATTCGTTTGTTTGGTGTGTTATGTTAGCATGCTATTATGTTAAGTGATCATATGCTATATGCTTATTATGATTGTTGCTTGCCTCGGTAGAATTTCCGGAGTGCGAAGCTTGCTACCACGAGTCCCTAGTTTTCGAAGATCGTCAGCAAGGCAAGTTCACTTTGACCATGTTTTCATACCTATGTTTTATTGCATTTAGTGGCATCTTTGCAACCACCTCTAGTAGTGTTATTGATTCTTGAAGTTGAGTAGTATGCATGAGGTAAGAACCCATCACCCTGTTACCAATCCCGGGACGTCATTTATTTTTATGCTACGCTATAGTAGACGGGGTTGGTATGAGTGTTCGAGAGTGGTGTGAAAAAGGAGGACTCTACGTCAATGACGACAACACCACGATGGAATCTGCAAAGACTGCATCTTCAAGGCCTCAAGACTTCAAGACTCGAGACAAGAATTCAATACACACTACTGGGTGAAGGATGGTTGACGGGCACCCTGGAGAAACCAGTGGTTGGCCGGGATGCATGGAGAAGCGCCATGAAATCTTGCGGAAAGCTTCACCCTGACTCAAAGAGACGGAAGAATACTTCATGCCGGAAGCTTACCTGCAACCGCAAGTCATTATGGGCTATGGCTTGGTTGACCTTAGTGGTGACTCTGGCTGGGACGGTGCTAGCAGATGTAGAACTACGGTAGGATTGGATGAGTACCGGACAGTGGTTAGAGGAACTCTTCGGAAGACCATGTTTCGGTCATCTTGTTCTCAAACACCCGAAGTGCGAGAACGTAAAAGAGGATCGAATCTTGCGAGTAAAGTGTAAAAACCTCTGCAGAGGTTAAAACCTAATCGATTAGCCGTGTCCCGATTACGGACAATTTGAGCCTCTGGACTTGGATCTATCTGGAACTCTCAACACGGATTGATAACTTAATTGTGGGCAACTTATGATGAGGTGGGCTATGAGACATCGGTTGGCGGAACCATGTCATGATAGAAAACTCCATAGTACAGACTCAGTTATTCCTTTGATGTAGGGAAAATAAAACCAGCGTTTGCATAAACAAAACTCGATCTGAGCCACAAAGCCATCGCATATAGTATAGTTTATCATTTGTTTTCTCTTAGTGTGATCTTGCGGTACATTCAATGTCTTGACCTACACGGCTGCAACGTATCATGTTGCAGATATTTTCCTCGACGAGTAAGAGTTACGATCTGAGGCTACGGTCTACACTCAACCTGCCGATGGCGTTGATGGGACTCCATACCCGACTATTTGTTTCATTGTGACTTATGAGGTATATATCAGTTTTATGTTATTTATACATGTGATTGCACTTTGATATATACATTGATGTCTTTGTGTGTGCCAAAGATCTTGATCCGTGGATGGCACGGATTCACAGAGGCTTGACCGTCGAGGTTGGGTCGCTCTGATATGGTATCGAGCACATGTTGGTGTGAGGACGTGACCTAGAAGTCGGAAAGCCCTAGGACAGGATGTCTCAAAAACTTTATTTTCAAAAGACTCTTACTTCTCATCCTTTCTGATTTTATCAAATAGACCCTCTCACCTCAAATAGTTAGAATATACACCCTTCCCTTTGACCAGACGGAAGATCAATCAAGTCGCTCCAAGAATTAACGATATCGGACAACCGATGGCCATTTCAGAGTAAAGAGGATTTCACCATGCGTTGGAAGGATTGCAGCTGCAACAATTGAAGACTCGAAGACCGAAGAATTTGAAGTTCTGAAGAAATATTTGACCTTTAGAAGACCAAACCCTGTTACACACTTACGTTAGATGCGACGATTTGTGAGCTGTCATTTGTTTGATGTTTTCGACAGCCCCAAAATAAAACTTGTTTCTTCAAAACTATTGTTTGTATTGTGTGTATATCCTCCCCACCTCTCTCATATCTCATCCCAAAACTTTTGAACCCCATAGATGATGAATGAAGTTGGACTGATATTCTCGGATCGAAGACTCAGCCGGAGGCGAGCTATGGATGCGAGAACATGGAAAATCACTTGGAGCAATTTGGTTTCAAGGAAGAATGAAGTATCTTACGCTCTTGAGACTTTGAAGGAAGTGCTGCAACCTGGTGGAAAATGCATCAAGCCATACAGGATTTAATGGAGCAAGAACTTGGGAGGAATTCACGAAGACCTGTTGAGATCACGTCTTATCCGGAAGCACCATGATACACCAAGAAATAAACCTTGTGCTGCAAGATTTGCGGAGAAATAGGACACACCGGGAGGAACACAAGGATGGATGCCCTCATTGTGAGGAGAAATACCCAGTGAGGAATGCCCAACTAGTCGGGTGACTTGTTTCGGTGTGAAGGAACCACCCACTACCCGACTCAAGTGTCACATTTACCCCATGGTGCAACAAACTATTCAGGAGCAGGAAGAAGGAATGAAAGAAGCCCTCCGAGAAGTTATGAAAGAACCTGTGATGAAGGAATGTGTTGAAGACCACGATGGAGAAGGCCTCAACAGATTTTACTCCAATGCCTGCTATTCATGTGCGAAGAAGGACATTTTTCGCAGATTGCCCCAAGGGAAGAAAAGAGTATCGGGATATTTCCGACAGCGAAGTGAAGTTTGACCCTCGGAAATAGAAGCTCGATCATTACAGAGAAATCCGGAAGAGAAAAGAAGGCAACCCCGAGAACAACACAATTTTCGCAGAGAAGGACTTGAGTCATATCACTTGTTACAGGTGCAAGGATTTAGGTCATTACGCTAGTAAATGTCCAGAAAAGAAGCCAAGAATCCAAGGAGCCTACATAATCACAAAGAAGCCCCGAGACATGTCGGAAGCCTTTTGTTTTCGCTGCAAGGAAGCAGGACATTATGCTACTAAATGTCCCAACAAGACGAAAGCTGGAGTTGAGTAGTTGGAATTTTGATATGGATAATAAGAGTAGTAGAAAGCAATTTCATTTTCATGAGTTCGATGAGTTGAGTTATGTAATAGATTACTCAGAGATTGTAATAGTTCATGACTCAATAAAGTTGTAATGTCACATGCTGAAAGGCTTTAAGGAGTTGTTATATTTTAAATTAATATTCTGGATGAACATGGAAGAAAGTGAGTTGTGATGCATAAACGGGAAATTGGAAATTGAGTTTGAAGTTTTGTTTGGATAAGATGAATGTGTGCCCCAGGAGATATGCACCTTATTCTGAGCACCATTTTTGTTTTACAACTGCAGATGATGACCCTTTACGAGTCTTTCCTTAAAGGTCCGGAAACAATCATGACCACGACAAGTGATCATGATTACCGAAGATCTGAAGGACATGATGAAGCATATTCACCTTGAAGGAGATGCAGTCTACAAAGGCTACCCTTCATGCAAAAGGGAGTGGAACTTTGGTATGTGGAGGTACACCTCCACCATTTGAAAGGAGTTTGCCCAAAGATGATGGGGCAGTACTTTTCATTTCACGTGTGCCACAAGCAACTTTCTTCGATGATGTTCGTGAAGCAGCCATAGAAGCCATCGCCGATCGGAGAAATACTTGAAGCAAGACTCCGTTATACTCAGGAATACCTAAGCGAAGTGCATGCAGAGATAATGGAGGTGAAGCTCAAGGCCACCACGATGAAATGAAGATTGAAGACTTCAAGGCGCATGTCGCACAATTCCAGCAGGACTAAAGAATCCTCGAGGAAGATAAATAAATAAAGTTGTAAGTAATGTCGACCATACCGAACCATGTGGGTGGCGGCATTTGTAATAAACTTTTGGAATTTGGATTCACAAAAATGGTTAAGGATGTAATAAAAGATTGATATGAAAATAATGAGATTTATGGATAAACTAGTGCATTTTTCTTTGGTGTCGTAGTACTCCGTAAAGCCACAGGATCAATGAAGAAAGAAATGTGTTATTCATGACGGTCCATAGAAGGAAGCTGGACAAAATAAGTTGGAGTTTTGTATGATCGTCACCACAAGGGTATGAAGGAAGAAGTACTATTGGATTTACAGGAGATGTAATGTTGGAATATGGAATGATAATCCTAGGAAGGATGAATTAAACTTGTACAAGAGTTGAAGTGGGCCATAACCCACAGGCCCAGGAGTTAATAAGAAGCAAGCACACTCTTCTCAGAGGAACATATTTCGGAAGAAAACACCGAGTTTAAACATCCGACATTTTTTAGGAGGATACGAAAACCCAAGGATTGTGAAGAACGATAGATGTCTTGTTCAGCTTGCGAAACCATGGATTTATACGAACTCGGTTAAATCGACAAGTGAAATTCTGCGGTGCTTGTGAGTATGCCCAAGTGTTAGAATCGTGATTTACTATTTACGTATGTGGTAATGATTCAAGTACGGGATGGATTGGCCCCCATACCGGAGACTTCTATCATGAACTATCATATGTTGATGGAAAATCAGAGAGCCTCGTAAACCTTTGAAGAGTGTCGACGCGATAAACCATAAAACCATAGAATGGTAGGACGATGGAACCCCTTTACAGGCAACCGTTGCCAATCGTAGGTTACACGGTGAGGTTCAACCCAGACCCGTTTCTGCAGGAGAAACCATAAATTGTAGACCACCATGAGTATTTCGATAGTTGTCTAGAATGGACACGAACCTATCAACTAAGAAGATCCAGTCTCGGACGAACTTCAACTTTGAGGAACCGACCCAAGATTTTGAGAAAACTCTATGCTTCCGGATGTAAGAGCGTTAATGAAGGAGCTATTGTAAGATATGTGGAGAGACATACATTGTCGGCACTCGGAGGAAGTATCTGAGTTTATCGGAACCGTAACCTTGTTTTAAGTGTGGTAGCACCCCTGACCCTCCGACCAAACATTTGCTAGCAGGCCCCCAACCCCTAACCCTTTCTTGCTAGCCTCTTCGAATCTCGAGGACGAGATTCATTTTAAGTGTGGTAGATTTGTAACATCCCAAATTTCCTATTTGGAATGTTTTACAACTATAGCTAAGCATCTATGCATTTTGTTTGAATTTGAGTGGCATTTGAAGTTTCAGAAGTTTTGGAGTTGTTGGAATTTGAATTCAAAATTTTGGCAGTGGAAAATCATTTCAAAAACTATGCCTGATAAATACTTGAGAAAAAGTATGAGAGGAGTAAACATGACACTCCAAAAATATCAGAGGAAAAACATTGCCAAAAAGTTTCAATTCAAATTTGAATTTTATTTGGGAATTTTTGGAAAAAATGATTTTTATAAAGTTTGGATTTTGCCTGGAAAATGTTCAAATGATAGGAATATTCCCTGATCATTTTGATATATATATGTCCTATATAAAATATTTATATTCTATATATTTATCTCTGTTTTATTTTCAAAAAAATTAGAAAAAGAAAATACCCAGGCGCCACCAGCCGACCGCCCACCAAAGACTGGGCCACCCACCAGGCCAGCAGCCAATTAACGGCCGAGCCGGCCCAGCGAGCCAACCGACCGAGCCCCTTGCCCGAACCGGTTTCCCCTCGGCCAACCGACGCGCCGCGCCCCTCCCCTCTCTCCCCGACAGGCGGGCCCCCACCTCCTTCTTCCCCTCGCCCATGCAACAACCCGCGCCGCCGCTCGCCGGAGATCCCGCGATCTCCGGGATCTCACCCGATCCCCTCCCGATCGCCCCCTCGCGCAAGTCGTGCCCCTCCGCCTATTTATACCCCTCCCCCTCACCCCATTCCCCCTCGCCCCTCACGGACCCTCTCTCTCCAAGACGCTTCGCCGGAGAAACCGAGGCCTTGCTGCCATTAACCCCTTTTCGCCGCCCCAGCCCTCCCCGAGCTCACCTGACTCCACCAACCGGACCCCCTCGCCCGTCCGCACCCGCCGGAGACCTCGTCGACGCCCCCGACCACCGGAGTCGCCGGAGCACTCGCCGCCCGAGCCGCCGTCGCCGTCGCCGTCCGGTAAGTCACCGGAGTCCACCCCCGCCGTCCGATCTAATCTCAACGGCGTAGATTAGAACCCCCGAAGGGGTATGGTTTTATTAGGTTAGTTTAGTGAACCGGTTTAGTCCCGGTTAGTTCCGGTTTATTTTAGTTAGGGTTTTTAGTTGAACCGGCCCGACTCGTTTTAAACCCTAGGGCCCGTTTAGTTATATTACGCCGAAGCGTTAGATAGGCCCATTAGGCTGTTTTTCTTTATTTTTCGTTTTCTGTTTTAACAGAATAGTTTCAGATTTGAAAAATTCATATCTTTTAATCTACTTAATATTTTTAAGTGATTCTTTTTTTGTTGGTTTGCAAATTTCTTATAGTTTCTGCAGAAAATATAATTAGCCGTGCTAAAATTATTTAAAATTGCTTTATTTTAGATTTAGACAGAATAGTAATTCTGCCATAAAAGGAGCTAGGAATATTATTTTTAATGATTCTTTTGTCACAACTTTGTTTTGACATTGCCTAACCGTAGGAATTTATTTGGGCATTTTAGGATTAATAAAAAATAGTTTTAATCAGAACCATGTTATTCTTAATTAATTAACTAGCTACTGTTTTCCTATTGTTTTACTTAGCAAATTAATTTATTTTTCATGAGAGATAGTTTATTCTTGTTTAGTTTCTGTAACTTTAGGGCATGAACTTTTATTTATAATAAATAAAACTTCTATTTTATTTTTCCTACTAGAATTTGCTTTAGGCCTAATAGGAGTTTTATAATAGATTTTAAGGTGATTCTTTTTGCTACTAGTTGCTTGATGAATTCTTTTCTGTTAGGTAGCATAAACCCATGCTTAGGTTCTGTTAAGAAGAATTTTGTTATGTAAAACTATTTTTAGTTGTTGCTTGAAGTAGGAAAACATTGAGTTGGATTTCTTCGAGTTTTCCTTTGGGTTTTGATTCGTTTGTTTGGTGTGTTATGTTAGCATGCTATTATGTTAAGTGATCATATGCTATATGCTTATTATGATTGTTGCTTGCCTCGGTAGAATTTCCGGTCTGAAGCTTGCTACCACGAGTCCCTAGTTTTGAAGATCGTCGGCAAGGCAAGTTCACTTTGACCATGTTTTCATACCTATGTTTTATTGCATTTAGTGGCATCTTTGCAACCACCTCTAGTAGTGTTATTGATTCTTGAAGTTGAGTAGTATGCATGAGGTAAGAACCCATCACCTGTTACCAATCCGGGACGTCATTTATTTTTATGCTACGCTATAGTAGACGGGGTTGGTATGAGTGTTCGAGAGTGGTGTGAAAAAGGAGGACTCTACGTCAATGACGACAACACCACGATGGAATCTGCAAAGACTGCATCTTCAAGGCCTCAAGACTTCAAGACTCGAGACAAGAATTCAATACACACTACTGGGTGAAGGATGGTTGACGGGCACCCTGGAGAAACCAATGGTTGGCCGGGATGCATGGAGAAGCGCCATGAAATCTTGCGGAAAGCTTCACCCAGACTCAAAGAGACGGAAGAATACTTCATGCCCGGAAGCTTACCTGTGCAACCGCAAGTCATTATGGGCTATGGCTTGGTTGACCTTAGTGGTGACTCTGGCTGGGACGATGCTAGCAGATGTAGAACTACGGTAGGATTGGATGAGTACCGGACAGTGGTTAGAGGAACTCTTCGGAAGACTATGTTTCGGTCATCTTGTTCTCAAACACCCTGAAGTGCGAGAACGTAAAAAGAGGGATCGAATCTTGCGGGTAAAGTGTACAAACCTCTGCAGAGGGTTAAAACCTAATCGATTAGTCGTGTCCCCGGTTACGGACAATTTGAGCCTCTGGACTTGGATCTATCTCGGAACTCTCAACACCGGATTGATAACTTAATTGTGGGCAACTTATGATGAGGTGGGCTATGAGACATCGGTTGGCGGAACCATGTCATGATAGAAAACTCCATAGTACAGACTCAGTTATTCCTTTGATGTAGGGAAAATAAAACCAGCGTTTATGCAAACAAAACTCGAATCTGAGCCACAAAGCCATACCGCATATAGTATAGTTTATCATTTGTTTTCTCTTAGTGTGATCTTGCGGTACATTCAATGTACTAACCTACACGGCTGCAACGTATCATGTTGCAGATATTTTCCTCGACAGTAAGAGTTACGATCTGTGGTTACGGTCTACACTCAACCTGCCGATGGCGTTGATGGGACTCCATACCCGACTATTTGTTTCGCTGTGACTTATGAGGTATATATCAGTTTTCGTTATTTATACATGTGATTGCACTTTTATATATACATTGATGTCTTGTGTGCCAAAGATCTTGATCCGAGGATGGCACGGATACACAGAGGCTTGACCGTCTGAGGTCGGGTCGCTACATGAGGCAAATGATAAAACCAATGTTGGGCCTTGCTGGAAAAGTCTTATTCAAAGCGAACTGTCAAGGGGGTCCCATAAATCACCCGACCGCGTTAGGGACGCAAAATCCGGGAACATAATACCGATATGACGGAAACTAGGGCGGCAAGAGTGGAACAAAACACGGGCATAAGGCCGAGCCTTCCACCCTTTACCAAGTATATAGATGCATTAATAAAATAAGATATATTGTGATATCCCAACAAGTAAACATGTTCCAACAAGGAACAATATCTCCATGTTCCAACAAGGAACAAACTTCATCTTCACCTGCAACTAACAACGCTATAAGAGGGGCTGAGCAAAGCGGTAACATAGCCAAACAATGGTTTGCTAGGAAGGGTGCAAAAGGTTAGAGGCTGACATGGCAATTTGGGATGGCTTGATAAACAGGTAATAGGTTGCGCAGCATAGCGATAGAGCGAAGCAACTAGCATAGCAATGATAGTAGTGAGATCCAGGGTAGCGGTCATCTTGCCTGAAATCCAGCAAGGAAGAAGAACGAGTCCATGAAGAAGATGAAGCCACGAAGACGAACCAAGCGTGAGCGAGCGAATCCTCACGATCGCAGCTAAGCGGAACTATCGAGAAGAAGCACACAACATAGTAAACACACCACACATGAACAAGACATGATGCACAACAAGCATGATGCAAGACAAAGCTACATGAAGCTACTCATGGCAAGAGATGATGCAAACAAGAGCAACACATCAAAGCAACTTTAAATGAGGCCGGAAACAACATATAACAATTCCGGTAAGTCCTCATATGCAAATTTCGAAATTGGTCCAGATCTGAATAAACCTTATGTTCAAGTTGTTAAACAGCAAGTTAAGATGCACCATGATTATCTACACGAAATTCTAGTCAAGTTACATATAAAGTTCATTAGATTCGGAGCTACGGCCTAGAAGATATGAGCAAAACAAGTTAAACATGGCATTGATGCAAAATGCATACAAACATCAAGCAAACACCTCAAAACAAGGATGCAGCATGATAATGTGAAACTACAAGCAATTCTAAGCAAGTTTCATATAGAGCACACTCAAAACGGAGCAACGGTTCAACACATACACCCTATACAAGTCATAACAACAATCTGTCCATAACAGCAAGTAGGCATATTGCAAGCATCAAAACAACATGCTACAGCAACTCAACGTAAAAACAAAAGGCATGGGCATGATGTACAGGTAAATCATGACAAAACATGAACACTGAGCTATCTCCAAAAATCACTAGAACATGCTCAAAATGACATGGCAAGATTGCAAATAATAACAGTTTCAGACTTAAAGCAGAAATAACAGCAGGTTGAAATGTTTAGAGCTATCAAACAACATGTTACATGAACTTAACATGGCAATCAAAGGCATGGCATGAATCTACTAAATGCATAGAACAAAAGCCCCTTACTGACCATGAGCCAAAAAGGACCAGAAGATATGATGGCACCCATGTAAACATGGCAAGTTATATTACAGATTCATACATGGCAGGAACAACAATAAGTAGGCATGTTGGTGAGCTTGAACCACTCACCACAGAGCAATACATGATAAACTAAGCATACATACATCAAGAAGACATGGCATAGAAGCTATAGATGGCAAGAACAACATCATAGCATACAAGGATCAACTACAACAACCTTGGCAAAATTGATTAACATGTAAACAACCTGCCAGGAAACATTTTATAGCAAAAGTAGAGCTCGATTGACTCAAGCTATGGCTCTCCATAATTGCAAACAAGGGCATGGATGGATATAGCATAACCATATGTTCAAAACATCCTTACTGAAGTATCTCAAAATATGCATGGAACTCTCTGTAGCATCAAGTTAACATGGCATAAAAATATCAGCAAAACAGGGGCTGAAATCAGCAACATCATGAAGTCTAGTTTGCATGCTTGTGCTAGTCACCACAGAGATCACAAAAATACATGGCATACACCCCTGTAAAGATGGCATGGCATATTAAAAAACACATGTAGGACTCAAGTTCATAGGATGCACACATCAATCATGGCAAAAATGACAAAAGTGCATGTTCTATTAAGAAACAGAAACTAACATCACATAGCACTCTTCTAACAGCATTTCGGGCATCAAGATCAGCTCAAATGACAATGATGCAATGAGATGAAATGATGTACTCGTCGAGACGAACAATTTGACATATTACACGCGCAAAACGAAGCTACGGATGCAGAGTTATGACATGATGAAAATGAATGAAAATATGCAAAAACTTCGGGACTTAGAGGATTTGGAGGGGAAAAGAAAGTCAACCGGCGCACGCGAACCGAGGCGGCGGCGGATCTCGCCGGATCCGCGGCGCCGGTGGCGGTGGACGCCGACGAGGCGAGGGCGAGGCGGCGGGAGGCGCTGGGAGGCGCGGCGAGGGCGCGGCGCGGCTCCGGCGGCGCGGCGGCGAGGCGCGGACGACGGGCGCGGTTGGCCGGACTGCGCTGGGCGAGGCGCGGCGGCGCACAAGGGCGGGCGCGGGCGGGCCACGGCGGCGGAGGGCGGACGGAGGCGACGGCGGGCTGGGCGGAAGCGGCTTGGCTGGGGCAGCAGCGGCGGCGCGCCGGCGGGGCAAGGGAGCAGCGAAGCGGCGGCGGCGGCTCGCGCTCGGGCCGACCAGGCCCCGATGGGCTTGGGGCCTGCTGGCTCAAGCGGGCAGGCGGCTGGGAGGCGGCGGGGACAGGTGGCGGCGTGGATTGGCGCGGGGGCGGCGGCTGAGGGCGGCGGACATGTCCGGGCGGCGGGGAAGTGTCCGGCGGCGCGAGGAGAGGGATGACTAGGGTTTGTACCGCGATTTTGGACGGGGGATGCCTTCTTATAGGTAGTAGGAGCTAGGAGAGTCCAAATGAGGAGCGGTTTTCGGCCACGCGATCGTGATCGAACGGCGGAGAGCATGGAGGGGAGTTAGATAGGTTTTGGGCCACTTTGAAAGGGGTGTTGGGCTGCACACAAAAGAGGCTTTGCGGTTACCCGGTTAACCGTTGGAGTATCAAACGACCTCCAAATGATCCGAAACTTGACAGGCGGTCTACCGGTGCTATACCAAGGCCGCTTGACAAACCTTGGTCCATTCCGAGACCGTTTAACACCCGCACACGAAAAGAGGCAAAAGAGGGCGCCGGGAGACATAGGAGTGCCGGATTGCAAAACGGACAACGGGGAAAATGCTCGGATGCATGAGACGAACACGTATGCAAAATGAAATGCACATGATGACATGATAAAAATGCAGATGATGACATGGCAAAGAGAGACACGCAAGCACATGACATGGCAAAGACAACGAACAACTGGCAGACACCTGGCGCATCGAATCCGGGGCGTTACACGCCGCCCGCTCCAGCCGCGCATGCGCGCTCGCTGCTCCTCCCCCCGCGTTGCTCCTCCCCTACCTTCTGCTGTTGCTGCTACGCTGCTCACCCCGTTGGGCGCCCATTCACCCGCCCCGCTTCGCCCAGGACCCGCTTAGGCCATGGGCCACTGACCACGCGGGCCCATGCCATGGAAAACAAAAAAAACAATATTAATAATTAATTAATCAATTAGATAGTTAATTAACTTAATTAATTTTGCCTAATTAACTAATTAGCTAATTAGTTAGTCAGAGGACTCTATGACAGTGGGGCCCCACCCCTAGTTAGTTTAGTTTAAACACCCCTTTTAAAATATGTGACACTAACAGATGGGCCCCATTGACCCTGTTGACTGGTCAACATTGACCCGATCAAAGTCGATCAGATCTTGTTTTGGCATCGACCGCCCCACACGTCAGGGTTGACCATGGTCAACTCAGCTGACTGCTGACATCATGATGATGTCATGCGGGTGCAATAACCCTATTTTAGATTAATAATAAATCTAGGATATCGCATAAACTTTAGAAATTCATATAAATTAATCTGTAACTCGGATGAAAAAGTTTTATACATGAAAGTTGCTCAGAAAAGCGAGATTAATCCGGATAAGCTCTACGTTCACCTACCGCATGCCTCTAGCATAGCGAACATGCAACCTTTTCCCTCCATTTCATCTGTCCAAAAATGCCAAACTTCGGGAAAACTTTCTCGGATGTTTTCCCCCTTCACTGGTATTGTGTAGCACCGCGTTAGAACACGTCTAGCGCTGCCTGTTGTCTTCTTATGCTATTGCTTGCTATGCATTTACTGTTTCTTCCCCCTCTTCTCTCTGGTAGACCCCGAGACCATTACTGATGCCACTGTGATCAACTACGTTGATGACGACCCCTTCTTCCCTTTCAGCGGAGCTTCCAGGCAGGCCGCCCCGGAGTGGGCTGGGCTAGCCCTTGTCGTATTTCCTCGAGACGGGGCGACGGGGTAACATTATCGTGAGTCTCTGCTCGTCTCCGCAAGCTAATAATACACTATGGTTTGGGTATTTGTTCTGAGTTGGCCTTTGGCCTTTACGCACTAACCACCACGCGAGAATAGTTATGGGCCTCGACGTCGCAGTATCAGCCGAAGTTTTGTCAGACGTCCAGTTCAGCATTGCGGCACGGCTGGGCCGGCACAATCCGGTCAGCCTGGATCCGCCCTGCATGCAACGACCCGGAGTGCAACGGGCGATGGGCCCAGACCCCGGAGTGCTTAGGATGTAGACCGACAGGGGCCTCTCTGCTAAGCCTAGGTAGGGCTACGACGTGTAGATTTTCCGAGGCCGGACATTGACCCAGAAAAGTGTTTCCGGCCAGAGTAATCAAGCATGTTGGAAAATGTGGTGCACCCCTGTAGGGAAGATTATCTATTAATAGTCGTGTCCACGGGAACGGACGTTCAGACTTATATCCTGATCTTTTACAACTAGAAATGGATACTTGAGATATGTGGCTCCGGGATTGCTTTCTCGCAGGGAGTCGAGGAAGGATCTCTGGGCACTAATGCTACAACATGTTTGTTAAATACAAACAACTAGTCTTTACTCATCGACATGCTGCAAGATGCTTGGAGCTACTTGAAGATGCTAGTCTTCGATAGGCTAGGCCTTCCCCTCTATTCTGGCTTTCTGCAGTTCAGTCCACAGATACAGCCCTTCCTTTTGATACCAATGCATACTTAGTATAGATCTGATGCTTGCGAGTACTTTGGATGAGTACTCACGGTTGCTTTGCTTACCCTTTTCCCCCTTCCTTCTTCTTTCTGGTTGATGCAACCAGATGGTGGATCCTTGGAGCCTCTTTCGATAAGTAAGAGTGTCGAACCCAATGAGGAGCTAAAGGTAGAACAAATATTCCCTCAAGTTCTATCGACCACCGATACAACTCTACGCATGCTTAACGTTCGCTTTACCTAGAAAAAGTATGAAACTAGAAGTAGGTGCTTTTGGATAGGTTTGCAAGATAATAAAGAGCACGCAAATAAAAAGTAGGGACTATTTAGATAAAGAAACAATAAAGTTAGTATAGTGAGTGTGGAAAAGTGGTGGTAGGAGTTGCAAAATTGTCCCTAAGCAATTGACTACTTTACTAGACCGATAGCAAGTTTTCTGTGGGAGAGGCCACTGCTAGCATGTCATCTCTGACTTGGAATTCTATGCACTTATGATTGGAACTATTAGCAGGCATCCGCAACTACTAACGTTCATTAGGGTAAAACCCAACCATAGCATTAAGATATATTGGTCTCCCTTCAATCATGTATGCATCAATTTCTATGCTAGGTTGAAGCTTCTGTCACTCTTGCCCTCCAATACATAGTCCTATCAACATACAACTAACCCTATGGTGTGATCCACGCGCGCGCTCATATGATGGGCACCAAAGGACATCAACATAACCACAAGCAATTTAAACCAATCATAGCAATTATGGGACCCCCTTGACAGTTCGCTTTGGATAAGACTCCTCCAGCAAGGCCCAACATTGGTTTTACCATTTGCCACCTAAGCCTTTTTCCCCCGGGTTTTCGCGAGCCCGAGGGTCATCTTTATTTTAACCCCGGACCAGTGCTCCTTCGAGTGCTGGCCCGAATCGAGCTACTCAGGGGCCACCACGGGAAACTCGAGGATTGGTTTTACTCGTAGCTAGTCTCATCCGGATGTGCCACGAGAGCGAGATATGTGCAGCTCTTATCGGGATTTGTCGGCACAATCAGGCGGCTTTGCTGGTCTTGTTTTATTCTTTGTCGAAATGTCTTGTAGTTCAGGATTCGAGACTGATCGGGTCTTCTGGTAGAAGGAATATCCTTCGTTGACCGTGAGAGCTTATAATGGGCTAAGTTGGGACACCCTGCAGGTATTATCTTTCGAAAGCCGTGCCCGCGGTTATGAGGCAGATGGGAATTTGTTAATGTCGGTTGTAGAAAACCGAAGTTGACCTTAATTAAAATACACATCAACGCGTGTGTAACCGTGATGGTCTCTTCTCGCGGAGTCCGGGAAGTGAACACGGTGTTGGAGTAATGTTTGGCGTAAGTAGTTCAGGATCACTTCTTGATCGCTACTAGCTTCACGATCGTGCTTTGCTCCTCCTCTCGCTCTCTTTGCGAATGTAGCCACCATATATGCTAGTCGCTGCTGCAGCTCCACCTCACAACTCTGTCCTTCCTATAAGCTTAAATAGTTTTGATCTCATGGGTGTGAGATTGCTGAGTCCCGTGACTCACAGATTCTACCAAAACAGTTGCAGTGCCGGCGATGCGGTCAGGTGGCGCAGCTGAGCTCAAGTGGGAGTTCGACGAGGAACGTGGTCGTTACTATGTGTATTTTCCTGATGATCAGTAGTGGAGCCAGTTGGGACGATCGGGGATCTGTGTAGCATTTGGGGTATCTTCTTTTATTTTGGTTCCGTAGTCGGACCTTGAGTGTAACCTGAATGATGGATGTTTATTTATGTCTTGTGTGAAGTGGCTAATTGTAAGCCAACTATGTATCTCTTTCCTTATGTATTACATGGGTTGTGTGAAGATTACCTCGCTTGCGACATTGCTTTCAATGCGGTTATGCCTCTAAGTCGTGCTTCGACACGTGGGAGATATAGCCGCATCGAGGGCGTTACAAAGGTGTTTCTTAGGGTCTTCAGAACAACAAGTAAAATCATATATTTCACATAAATTCCAAGCATAGCATTGCAAACGATGAATTTGATCCAGTAAAAATTTCCCTTTTTGAAATAAGCGGTGTCGCACATAACAAGCATGCTCATCTAAAGATTTGCCCTCAACTAAGCTAGTTGGGGTTTCAGCACGAGCACATAGGGACCGAAAATGATCCAAATAAAAAGCTTTAGGAGTGTGATAGATTTTGAGTGGTTCTTCAACCATTGGAGTAGTAGGTACCACTAATTTTTTGGTATTTTGCGTTTCCTACCCATAACTAAAGATAGAAAACAAGAGCAGAAAATAAAAATTACTTAGTGATAAAGCAAACAAGCACACACGAGAATATTCACCCCACTCTATAACTCCCCGGCAACGGCGCTAGAAAAAGGTCTTGATAACCCACAAGTATAGGGGATAAATTGTAGCCTCTTTCGATAAGTAAGAGTGTCGAACCCAATGAGGAGCTAAAGGTAGAAAAAATATTCCCTCAAGTTCTCTTGACCACCGATACAACTCTACGCACGCTTAACGTTCGCTTTACTATAACAAGTATAAAACTAGAAATACATTGTAGGTGCTTTTGGATAGGTTTGCAAGATAATAAAGAGCACGCAAATAAAAAGTAGGGGTTGTCTAGATAAAGAAACAATAAAGTTAGTATAGCGAGTGTGGAAAAGTGGTGGTAGGAGTTGTGAAATTGTCCCTAAGCAATTGACTACTTTACTAGACCGATAGCAAGTTTTACGTGGGAGAGGCCCTTTGCTAGCATGTCATCCACGACTTGGAATTCTATGCACTTATGATTGGAACTATTAGCAAGAATCCGCAACTACTAATGTTCATTAAGGTAAAACCCAACCATAGCATTAATATATACATTGGTCCCCCTTCAATCCCGTATGCATCAATTTCTATGCTAGGTTGAAGCTTCTGTCACTCTTGCCCTCCAATACATAGTCCTATCAACATACAACTAACCCTATGGTGTGATCCACGCGCGCGCTCACATGATGGGAACCAAAGGACAGCAACATAACCACAAGCAATTTAAACCAATCATAGCAATTCACCAATTACCAATAGGACAACGAAAATCTACTCAGACATCATAGGATGGCAACACATCATTGGATAATAATATGAAGCATAAAGCACCATTTTCAAGTAGAGGGTACAGCGGGTTGCGGGAGAGTGGACCACTGTAGATAGAGGGGGGAAGGTGATGGAGATGTTGGTGAAGATGGCGGAGGTGTTGGTGAAGATGGCGGTGATGATGATTGGCCCCGGCGGCGTTCCGGCGCCACCGGAAGCGAGGGGGAGAGAGCCCCCCTCCTTCTTCCTTGGCCTTATCCCTAGGTGGGAGAAGGGTTTCCCCTCTGGTTCTTGGTCTCCATGGCATGGGAGGGGCGAGAGCCCCTCCGAGATTGGATCTGTCTCTCTGTCTCTCTGTGTTTCCGCGTTATTGATTCTGCCCTTTCACCGTTTCTTTTATAATCGGAGATCCGTAACTCTGATTGGATTGAAATTTGAACATGATTTTTATCTGGATATTAGCTTTCTTGCAGCGAAAGAAGGGCAACAACCGCCTGAAGGGGTGTCCACGAGAGTCAGGGGCGCGGCCCCTGCTTCATGGCCCCCTCGGGCATCGTCTCGGTTGATTCTTCTTCCCAAAAATCATAAATATTCCAAAAAAATATTCGTCAGTTTTTATCCCGTTTGGACCCTGTTTCATATGGGTTTTCCGCGAAACAAAAAAACATGCAACAAGCGAGGAACCGCTTTGGGCCTTTGGATCAATATGTTAGTCCCAAAATAGTATAAAAGTTGCCAAAAGTATATGGAAGTTGTATAATATTGGCATGGAACAATCAAAAATTATAGATACGACGGAGACGTATCAATGCCATCGCCAACGGATGCTACTACGTGGAGACCGCCGACGACCAGGAGTAGTTAGGAGGTCCCAGGCAGGAGGCCTTGCCTCTATGATCGTTGATGTTTGTGCTAGCCTTCTTAAGGCATCCTTGTTTAACTTATGTCTGTACTCGGATATTGTTGCTTCCGCTGACTCTTGTGTATCGAGCTTGTATTCGAGCCCTCGAGGCCCCTGGCTTGTAATATGAAGCTTGTATTATTTCTATTTGTGTCTAGAGTTGTGTTGTGATATCTTCCCGTGAGTCCCTGATCTTGATTGTACACATTTGCGTGTATGATCAGTGTACGATCGAGTCGGGGGCGTCACATAGAACATAGATATAATGGTGAAAACATAAACGGTTCAAATCTGAAATCATGGCACCCAGGACCAAAGTGACAAGCATTAAGCATGGCAAAGTCATAACAACATAAATCTCAGAACATAATGTATACTAGGGATCAAGCCCTAACGAAACTAACTCGATCACATGATGAATCTCATCCAACTCCTCACCGACCAGCGAGCCTACGAAGGAATTACTCACTCCCGGAGGGGAGCATCATGAAATTGGCGATGGAGAAGGGTTGGTGATGACGAAGACCGAAGATCCCCCTCTCCGGAGCCCCAAACGGACTCCAGATCTAGCCTCTTGATGAAGAATAGGAGGTGGCGGCGGCTCCATCTCGTGAAACACGATAATTCTCCCTCCCTGATTTTTCTCCAAATATAGGTATTTAAGGAGTCGGAATCAGGGTCTATGGGGCCACCAGGTGGGCACAACCCACCTGGGCGCGCCTGGAGGGGGGCGCCCTGGTGGATTGTGCTCACCCAGGGGCCCCCCTCCGGTGGTTCTTGGCTCCAGTATTTTCCTTTTATTGTATAAAAATTCTCCAGAAAGTTTTGTTCCATTCGGAGAACTTTTATTTCTGCACAAAAACAACACCATGATAGTTCTGTTGAAAACAACGTCGGTCCAGGTTAGTTTCATTCAAATCATGCAAATTAGAGTCAAAACAAGAGCAAAAGCATTAGGAAATGTAGACACGATGGAGACGTATCAAACACCACAACGTAATGGTGTGTCCGAACATCGTACCCGTACTTTATTATGTATGGTGCGTTCTATGATGTCTCTTACCGATTTGCCTTTATCATTTTGGGTTTATGCATTAGAGGCAGCCGCATTCTGTAGGACCTTGAAGTATGTCTAGAGGGGGGGTGATTAGACTACTTGACCAATTAAAAACTTAACCTTTTCCCAATTTTAGAGTTTGAAAGATTTTAGCTATCTTAGTACAAGTCAAGCAATCATCACACAAATCAAGCAAGCATGCAAAGAGTATATAGGCAGCGGAAATTAAAGCATGCAACTTGCAAGAAAGTAAAGGGAAGGGTTTGGAGGATTCAAACACAATTGGAGACACGGATGTTTTTGGCCTGGTTCCGATAGGTGGTGCTATCATACCTCCACGTTGATGGAGACTTCAACCCACGAAGGGTAACGGTTGCACGAGTCCACGGAGGGCTCCACCCACGAAGGGTCCACGAAGAAGCAACCTTGTCTATCCCACCATGGCCGTCACCCACGAAGGACTTGCCTCACTAGCGGTAGATCTTCACGAAGTAGGCGATCTCCTTGCCCTTACAAACTCCTTGGTTCAACTCCACAATCTTGTCGGAGGCTCCCAAGTGACACCTAGCCAATCTAGGAGACACCACTCTCCAAGAAGTAACAAATGATGCGTTGATGATGAACTCCTTGCTCTTGTGCTTCAAATGATAGTCTCCCCAACACTCAACTCTCTCTCAGAGGATTTGGATCTGGTGGAAAGAGGGTTTGAGTGGAAAGCAACTTGGGGAAGGCTAGAGATCAAGATTCATATGGTAGGAATGGAATATCTTGGCCTCAACACATGAGTAGGTAGTTCTTTCTCAGAAATGGTAAGTTGGAAGTGTAGGTTTAGTCTGATGGCTCTCTCCACGAATGAAGAGAAGGTGGAGGGGTATATATAGCCTCCACACAAAATCTAACCGTTACACACAATTTACCAAACTCGATGGGACCGATTCAACAGACTCGGTCGGACCAATTTAGTAAACCTAGTGACCGTTAGTGATTTTCGGTGGGACTGACATGCAACTCGATGAGACCGATTCGGTTAGGGTTAGGGCATAACGTAATCTCGGTGAGACCGATTACACAAACTCGGTGAGACCGATTTTGGTAATAAGCTTTCCAGAGAGTTGGTTAGGTAAACTCGGTGGGACCGATTTGCTCTTTTCGGTGAGACCTAAATGTTACAAAAGGGAAACAGAGAGTTTACATTGCAATCTCGGTGGGACCAATCGCTCACTTCGGTTAGACCGAAACATTAGGAAGGGAAACTGAGAGATTACAATCCCATCTCGGTGAGACCGAGATCCCTATCGGTAGGACCGATTTGCCTAGGGTTTGTGGCAGTGGCTATGACTTTTGAAATCGGTGGCGCCGGGTAGGAGGAATCGGTGTGACCGATTTTGGCTTAGGGTTTAGGTCATTTGTGGATTGTGAGAAAGTAGCCGAGGGTTTTGGAGCATATCACTAAGCACATGAAGCAAGAGGCTCATTAAGCAACACCTCATCCCTCCTTGATAGTATTGGCTTTTCCTATAGACTCAATGTGATCTTGGACCACTAAAATGTAAAATGAAGAGTCTTGAGCTTTTGAGCTTGAGCCAATCCTTTGTCCTTAGTATTTTGAGGGATCCACTTTCATCATCCATGCCATGCCATTCATTGAGCTTTCCTGAAATAATAGTCTTGGAATAGCATTAGCTCAATGAGCTATATGTTGTTATGAATTACCAAAACCACCTAGGGATAGTTGCACTTTCAATCACCCCCTTTTTGGTAATTGATGACAACATATAGATCAAAGCTTCGACAAATGATAATAAGATTGAAAAGCATCGTCGCTTTGAGAAGTATGTAATAAGCAAGAGCTCCCCTAAATTTGTGCATAGTTTAAGATTTGCTTTGGACTGCAAATGCACAAGGAATTAGGCTCATGGGTTACTCTTCCATGTCATATACATCTTGGTGGAGCGCTCAAAATGATAAAGATTGAATACATGCACTCATCACCAATTAAGGTGAATGATCACATAGGATAGATAAGATAATATCATCAAACATGCATAAGTGTAGCTTATGATCAAACACATGATCATCAATGTCTCACAAGAATAGCATAGTATCTCAAGCAATCAAAAGCAAACAAGTTTGAACCACCAAATCAAGAGAGAACAAAAGCGACACTCTCTTTCTAGAAGCCTGTGATCTATACATTTTTCTCCCCCTTTGGCAACAAGTTACCAAAAAGTTCATAGAAAATGCATAGTGCTAGATCGACTCTCGGGCTTGATCTTGGTGGTGGTGTAGAGATGGCTCCTTGGGCGAAGACTTGAGTTGATGTAGAGGAGCTGGAGGAGTTAGTTTGGAGCTGATTGCTTTGGAGCTGTGCTGGTGCGAGATGATGTTGCTCTAGTGTCAGTGCACTGCACTTGCATCGATCTCTGAGCTCTAGGCACTCTGGCAAATACATTGGTGGTAGTCTTGCCCTTCCTCTCCTGCATGTCATCCTGCGGCTGCTCCACAACCGATCAATCTTAGTTACTTTGACATCTAGATCATAGAATTTTTGTTCCATGATTCTTTCCAAGCTCTCCGATTTTGAGTGAGGGTGGCCAATCCCTTCTCAATCCTCAGAGATGATGTTATCAAGTAACCAAGCTGCTCCTACTTGTTCTTCAAGAAATACTCAGATGCCTCCTCTTGAGTTGGCATCTTGGCAGCCTTCTCCTTCCTTGCCTTCTCCTTCTTCTCTTGAGCTTGAATTGATGATGGATCATTCTCATTCATGACAACCTCATTGTCCTCAAAGTCTGGATAAAGTGGAAAATGTTCCTTATCCAATAGATATTTTCTGTGCCCATCTTTGAGTTAATCAACTCCTGAATCGAGGGCATATCCACAACTCCTCTTATGATCTGCTGCAGTCCTCTTAATGGTTTCAACTATAAGGCTCATGACCTTGAATTTCGAGGCACATCAAATAAATGCAACATATTGATTGCATGCCCTCTGATCATGTTGTGGTCACCTGACTTAGGCAATAGAGTGTGCCTTAGGATCCAATTGATTGTAGGCAGCCTGACAGAAGAAAGTGGACTGATCCAAAAGAGAAAGTCTCTAGGGCTTTGTCTGGGATCTCCTTGTACATATGTGCCATGGTATTGTGTCCCATTTTCTTCTTGGCATATACATCCAGGTCATCATCATTTTCCTTTGGGGCATTTATCAGCTTTTGCCCACTCCACAACAGTTGGTGGTACCTTGTACCTTGAGACATCAAACTATCCTCCCATCTGGATAGAAGTGTCTTGTGGAGTAGAATTGCATGATAAGTTCATCATTCCAGTTGGTGAGCTTTTGCCCAACAAAATCTGCAACTCCACAAGCAAAAAAACGGTCTTGCACTCCAGGATAGTGCTCTTCATTTTCCTTCATGTAGGTCCAGTCGACCCACCTCATATCACACACAATGGGCTTCTTGTCCAACAAGATTGTCTCATAGAAGTCCTGATGTTCCTTTGTATGGAACTTGTAATCAATAGCAGTCCTTCTCCTTGTGGCATATGGATCTGCCAACCTCCATAGCCTCAACCCTGAATCTTTTCTGATGTTCATGTCCTCAGCCACAGGATGGGCATCATTGTGGTCTGGTATCTTGGGCTTGAGCTTCCTCATAACTTGTCCTTCTTCATCTTCCTCCTCAGCAACCTCAGGCACTGTGGCCTTGTTCTTCTCAGCAGTTGGAATACTCATGGTATTCCTCTTTGGTGCAGACTTGGCCTTGGGGGCAACTTTGGGTGCTTCCTTGGGCTTAGATGTTGCAGCCCCTGATCTAATAGCATCACCCATAAGCTTTGGTGCCTTGGGTGCTGGTGCAGCAAGCTCTTCTTCCTCTTCCATCATGGAAGGTTGCCCAACAACTCTGGCCATGGTCTTCTTGACCCTTTCCTTCCTTTTCTTTCCTTCAGCAGTTGGCTCTTTGGGATCAGGCTTCTCAGGCAGTTTAGTTGAGTCTCTGGCTTTGTACATTGGTTGTCTTCCTGCAGGCCTTCTAATCTTCATGCTTGGCTTTGTATGCTTTGCTGAGCCATACTCCTTTTTGAGTACTACTTTCTTGGAGGTAGCCTCATCTTCTTCTTCTGCTCTATAATCCTCATCTTCAGAGTCTGAAGTTATCTTCTTCCTTTGACTAGTAGCATCCTTAGGCAGGTTGCTAGGAGTGCTCCTGCTGCCTTCATCTGAAGTGCTGGAGGGACTAGTGCCCTCACTCATGTCAATCTGCTCTGCTGACCTGTTCTGGCTGTCACTCAGTGCGTCATGCTGCAAACACCGATCGCTGACCTGTGAAGAGTTATAGATGAGATAGAGTGGATGAGCATCACAAAATGCAGAGATTTTTGCAAAAGAATGATTCAAAAATATAGTTTTAGTTTTCCAATGAAAGCATTTCGGATCAACCGATTTTCAAACTCGGTGATACCGAAGCAGTTTTGGAACCTAAACTGATGAACTCGGTTGGACCGAGTCACAGTTCGGTGGCACCGAGACTGCTAGGGTTTCACAAAGTCCTAAAATCGGTCGCACCGATTAGCAATTCTCGGTCAGACCGAGAGTTACTAGTGCAATGGCATAAGCCAAATCGGTGGGACCGAGTTTTTCAACTCGGTGTGTCCAAGATGGTTTCGGCGGAAACCTAACCCTAAATTTTCAAATCTCATCTAATCTACGGATTGCATTGACTGGATAGGAGTGTTTCAATCGTGGCAAGAATCAATAAGAACACAATGTGCTAGGAATCGGACGAGGATAGCACTGTGATCGATTCCATACCCTAGCTCGGCGATGAGCTCGCTACGGCGGCAACGACGGGGTTGAATTCCGTTGACAGCGGCGGAGACCAGCGACAGGAGGCGGCTGGCGATGAGGAGACGATCCGGAGACCTTGGAGGCAGAGCGAGCTATTTCGCGGGCAAAGGGGTTCGGAGAAATTTCCAAAATTTTGCCCGTGACTATATATAGCCCGACCCTGTCGGTGTGACCGAGTGGAACAACTCGGTGGCACCGAGATGTATAACGTGTTCGATTCTGACAACTCGGTGTGACCGAAAATTTCAAATCGGTTGCACCGAGATTGAAAACCTAGATCGACTTAGTGATCTCGGTAGGACCGAAATGGAGGAATCGGTCAGACCGAGAATCACAAAGAAGTTTTGGAAGTTTAAGTCTATGACGAATCGGGGACTCCGAGTGCTCCTCACACAGAGTGGTTCAAATCTGACTTGATCAAATTTTGTGATGTAGCATGAATAGAGTTTGGGACGAGAAAAGCATAGATAGCTAGAGAAAGTTCTTAGGCATTCTTGTCTATCTTGGCCAAAAGAAGAAAGAACCAAACAATCAAAACAACAAGTGGATGTCCTTGAATGAGTAAAATATGCACCAACATGCTCACACAAAAAGATAGCAAATGAAATATGTGGCAAAGCATGCACAACCAATACTAGCATCTATCAAACAATTGGCGATGACTAGGTCATCTATATATGAGTATATTGACTTAGGAGTCAAATGATAAACATTTGATCATAGGTCATACTCATCGTTTAAGCTTAAGTGGGGTTACCACTTTTACATAATGCATTGATGTGTTCACACCATTAGAGTTGCTTTGACTCAATTCTTAGAGTTAAGCTCCCCCTAGCTATGAGATCCCCCCTTAGAGGGATGAACTAACCTTGGGTTTTGTCGATCATGACTTCATGTAGGTGTTGAAGATGTGGGTGCTCAATGTTGATGTAGATCAATTGGAGCAATCCTTTGGAGTCAGTTGCACTTTCAACTTGCCTACATGGGTTAGTCCCACAAGGAACAAACAAGAATATCCATAGACATAGAGTGATGCACACACAAGATGATGTCCATGAAATCATTAGGTTACCTTGTCCCTTGCCTTACCAACATGAGGGTTTGTGACTCCTTGAACTAGTGCAAGATGTGGAAGTTGATTGCACTTGTCCTTGCCATAATGATATGTGTGAAGAATGTTGGTGAGTCACCCTCAAGAACTCTCTAGTTCTTCTTCTTTGGGATCCACATCATCTTGATGGGAATCCTTGGAGTTATAGTTGTACTTGATGAAGTAGAACTTGTAGTAGTCTTGGGAATCCACTTGAGCGAGGCCTTAGGTGCTTCTTCAAATGCATCAATCTCTTCTTGAAGCTTGTCCTTGCCTTTGTTCTTGTGGTCTTGTGGTGGAAGATCATCTTGTGCTTGTGTTCCCTTGAAGGAAGTAGGATCATACTTCTCTTGTTGAGGAACAAACTTTGTCTTGGGGTATTGATCTTCTTCCCACTCAACTCCATTGGCATTGAACTTTCGTTCAAAACCAACACCTTAGTTCTTCGGTGTCTTCCTTGCTTGCATACAATTTCCTCGAATTGCTTACTCCGGCAAGGCTCTTGTAAACACCTTTCTCTATAATTCCCTTCAATAAGCTATTTTTTGCTCAAGTGTAACTTGGCTAAGAGAATCATTAGTGGAATCAAGAGAACTACTAGAAGCAACAATATTGGATTTGACATTATTATTGTTACTACTAGAGGAAGTATCTTTCTTGTACTTGTTACTAGACTTGACTTGAGGCATGTAAGTAGATAGGAGTGGCGCTTGGCAATGTAAGAACTTTTCTTACGGAGATCATCATTGATTGCTTTTAAGAACTCATGCTCTTGCTCAAGATTGAGCTTTTCAAAGCGTAACTTCTCATGAGCCCTTAAAAGTTCTCGATGATCTTCGAAGATAGTTTCATGAGCCAACTTAAGAGTGTTTAGTTCTTTAGTTAGAAGCTCAATCTTCTCCTTATCATTGTCATTCGTTTTATCTTGATTAGCATGATTAATTGACGTTTCATCATAGTATTCATCACTAGAGTTGTCAACAAGTAAATCATCATCCACAAGCAAGTCATCTTCATCACTATTGAAATCAACATACTCAGGATGTGTTACCTTTGGACCTTTGGCCATGAAGCATCTTCCAATTCCTTCATTTGGTGAATCAAATATGTAGTAGGAGTTGGTTGACACAAGTGCTAGACCAGCAACACCTTCATCTTGAGTATATTCGGAGTCGGAGTGATAGCTTCTCTCGGAGTGATTGTCGGAGTCGGAGCCGGATACCCATTCACCAACATGAGCTTGATGTCTTCGTTTTGTGTAGCTCTTTCATGACTTGTCCTTCCTTTCCGAATCCTTGCTTCTCCGTGAGGGTCTTCGTTCATAACGATCATCTCTACTCCTTCTCTCTCTTGGTGGTGATTCTTCTCTTTTGCTTCTTCTTCTTGGAGAATCTTCTCTTCTTTTGTAGGTGTCATACACTCATTGGAATAGTGTCCAGGCCTCCCACAATTGTAGCAATTGCGCTCTCGACTAGAAGATCTTTTGTCATGGTAAGTCCTTGACTTGGAGCTTCTTTCTTTGCTTCTGCTCTTGTAGAATTTGTTGAAGTTCTTCACCATTAAGCTCAATTCTTCATTGAAGGTTTGTTTCTCAATTGATGATGTGGGGGCTTCACTTGAGGCTTTGTAAGCACCACTTGACTTGTTGTGAAGTTCCTCCTTATCCTTGAGTGACATCTCATGAGCAACAATTCTTCCAATGACTTCCGTTGTCTTGAGATCTTTGTAGTTTGGCATCATTTGGATCAATGTGCACACGGTACCATACTTTCCATCCAATGCTCTTAGGATCTTCTTGATGATGAATCTGTCGGTCATCTCTTCACTCCCTAAGCCGGCAATCTCATTTGTAATAAGAGCAAGCCTAGAGTACATTTCAGCGACACCTTCACCATCCTTCATTTTGAACTTGTCAAGCTGACTTTGGAGCACATCCAACTTGGATTCCTTGACGGATTCGGTACCTTCATGCATATCAATCAAAGTATCCCAAATTTCTTTTGCATTCTCAAGATGGCTGATTTTGTTGAATTCTTCGGGGCACAATCCGTTGAAGATGATATCACAAGCTTGAGCGTTGTATTGCAGCATCTTCAATTCTTCAGCATTAGCTTCACGGTTCGGCTCTCTCCCATCAAAGAATTCACCTTGCAAGCCAATACAAATAATTGCCCAAACGGCGGGGTTATGACTGAGAATATGCATTTTCATCTTATGCTTCCAACTAGCAAAGTTAGTACCATCAAAGTAAGGACCTCTACGGTGATAATTTCCCTCGCTAGACGCCATACTCTCCTAGGTTGTGAAACCAAGGCTATGACCACCAAAAGCTATGGAAATAAAAGCAAATGGAGACCAAAGCTCTGATACCACTTGTAGGACCTTGAAGTATGTCTAGAGGGGGGGTGATTAGACTACTTGACCAATTAAAAACTTAACCTTTTCCCAATTTTAGAGTTTGACAGATTTTAGCTATCTTAGTAAAAGTCAAGCAATCATCACACAAATCAAGCAAGCATGCAAAGAGTATATAGGCAGCGGAAATTAAAGCATGCAACTTGCAAGAAAGTAAAGGGAAGGGTTTGGAGGATTCAAACGCAATTGGAGACACGGATGTTTTTGGCGTGGTTCCGATAGGTGGTGCTATCGTACCTCCACGTTGATGGAGACTTCAACCCATGAAGGGTAATGGTTGCGCGAGTCCACGGAGGGCTCCACCCACGAAGGGTCCACGAAGAAGCAACCTTGTCTATCCCACCATGGTCGTCGCCCACGAAGGACTTGCCTCACTAGCGGTAGATCTTCACGAAGTAGGCGATCTCCTTGCCCTTACAAACTCCTTGGTTCAACTCCACAATCTTGTCGGAGGCTCCCAAGTGACACCTAGCCAATCTAGGAGACACCACTCTCCAAGAAGTAACAAATGGTGCGTTGATGATGAACTCCTTGCTCTTGTGCTTCAAATGATAGTCTCCCCAACACTCAACTCTCTCTCATAGGATTTGGATCTGGTGGGAAGAGGGTTTGAGTGGAAAGCAACTTGGGGAAGGCTAGAGATCAAGATTCATATGGTAGGAATGGAATATCTTGGCCTCAACACATGAGTAGGTAGTTCTTTCTCAGAAATGGTAAGTTGGAAGTGTAGGTTTAGTCGATGGCTCTCTCCATGAATGAAAAGGAGGTGGAGGGTATATATAGCCTCCACACAAAATCTAATCGTTACACACAATTTACCAAACTCGGTGGGACCGATTCAACAGACTCGGTCGGGCCGATTTAGTAAACCTAGTGACCGTTAGTGATTTTCGGTGGGACTGACATGCAACTCAGTGAGACCGATTCGGTTAGGGTTAGGGCATAACGTAATCTCGGTGAGACCGATTACACAAACTCGGTGAGACCGATTTTGGTAATAAGCTTTCCAGAGAGTTGGTCAGGTAAACTCGGTGGGACCGATTTGCTCTTTCCGGTGAGACCGAAATGTTACAAAAGGGAAACAGAGAGTTTACATTGCAATCTCGGTGGGACCGATCACTCACTTCGGTTAGACCGAAGCGTTCTGAAGGGAAATAGAGATTACAATCCCATCTCGGTGAGACCGAGATCCCTATCGGTAGGACCGATTTGCCTAGGGTTTGTGGCAGTGGTATGACTTTTGAAATCGGTGGCGCCGGGTAGGAGGAATCGGTGTGACCGATTTTGGCTTAGGGTTTAGGTCATTTGTGGATTGTGAGAAAGTAGTTGAGGGTTTTGGAGCATATCACTAAGCACATGAAGCAAGAGGCTCATTAAGCAACACCTCATCCCTCCTTGATAGTATTGGCTTTTCCTATAGACTCAATGTGATCTTGGACCACTAAAATGTAAAATGAAGAGTCTTGAGCTTTTGAGCTTGAGCCAATCCTTTGTCCTTAGTATTTTGAGGGATCCACTTTCATCATCCATGCCATGCCATTCATTGAGCTTTCCTGAAATAATAGTCTTGGAATAGCATTAGCTCAATGAGCTATATGTTGTTATGAATTACCAAAACCACCTAGGGATAGTTGCACTTTCACATTCACGTTAAACAGAGCATCGTCTAAATCTGTTGAGACGACACCATATGAACTATGGTTTGGCAAGAAACATAAGTCGTCGTTTCTTAAAGTTTGGGGATGCGACACTTGTATCAAAAGGCTTCAGCCTGATAAGCTCGAACCTAAATTGGAGAAGTGCATCTTCATAGGATACCCTAAGGAAACTATTGGGTACACCTTCTACCACAGATCCGAAGGCAAGATCTTTGTTGCCAAGAATGGGTCCTTTCTAGAGGAGTTTCTCTCGAAAGAAGTGAGTGGGAGGAAAGTAGAACTTGATGAGGTAATTGTACCTACTCTCGAGTCGGAAAGTAGCACATCAGAGAAAACCATTCCCGTGATGCCTACACCAACTAGAGAGGAAGCTAATGATAATGATTATGAAACTTTGGATCAAGTTACTATTAAACCTCGTAGGTCGACCAGAACACGTTCCGCACCACAGTGGTATGGTAATCATGTCCCGGAAGTCATGTTATTAGACCACGGCGAACCTACGAACTATAAATAAGTTATAATGAGCCCAGATTCCGATAAATGGCTTGAGGCCATGAAATCTGAGATATGATCCATGTATGAGAACAAAGTATGGACTTTGGTGGACTTGCCCGATGATCGGCAAGCCATTGAGAATAAATGGGTCTTCAAGAAGAAGATAAACGCTGATGGTAATGTCACTGTCTACAAAGCTCAACTTGTCGCAAAAGGTTTTCGACAAGTTCAAGCGGTTGACTATGATGAGACTTTCTCACCCGTAGTGATGCTTAAGTCTGTCCGAATCATGTTAGCAATTGCCGTATTTTATGATTATGAAATCTGGCAAATGGACGTCAAAACTGCATTCCTTAGTGGATTTCTTAAAGAAGAGTTGTATATGATGCAACCAGAAGGTTTTGTAGATCCTAAAGGTGCTAACAAAGTGTGCAAGCTCCAGCGATCCATCTATGGACTGGTGCAAGCATCTCGGAGTTGGAATATACGCTTTGATGATGTGATCAAAGCATATGGTTTTATACAGACTTATGGTGAAGCCTGTATTTACAAGAAAGTGAGTGGGAGCTATGTAGCATTTCTGATATTATATGTGGATGACATATTGCTGATTGGAAATTATATAGAATTTCTGGATAGCATAAAAGGATACTTGAATAAGAATTTTTCAATGAAAGACCTCAGTGAAGCTGCTTATATATTGGGCATCAAGATCTATAGGGATAGATCGAGACGCTTAATAGGACTTTCACAAAGCACATACCTTGACAAGATTTTGAAGAAGTTCAAAATGGATTAGTCAAAGAAAAGGTTCTTTCCTGTATTGCTAGGTGTGAAGTTGAGTGAGACTCAATGCCCGACCACTGTAGAAGATAGAGAGAAAGTGAAAGTCATTCCTTATGCTTCAGCCATAGGTTCTATCATGTATGCTATGCTGTGTACCAGACCTGATGTGTGCCTTGCCATAAGTTTGGCAGGGAGGTACCAAAGTAATCCAGGAGTGGACCATTGGACATCAGTCAAGAACATCCTGAAGTACCTGAAAAGGACCAAGGATATGTTTCTCGTTTATGGAGGTGACGAAGAGGTCGTCGTAAAAGGTTACATCGGTGCTAGCTTCGACACAGATCCGGATGACTCTGAGTCACAAACCGGATATGTATTTATACTGAATGGTGGAGCAGTCGGTTGGTGCAGTTCCAAGCAGAGCGTCATGGCGGGATCTACGTGTGAAGCGGAGTACATAGCTGCTTCAGAAGCAACGCATGAAGGAGTCTGGATGAAGGAGTTCATTTCCGATCTGGGTGTAATACCCAATGCATCGGGTCCAATGAAAATATTTCGTGACAACACTAGAGCAATTGCCTTAGCGAAGGAATCCAGGTTTCACAAGAGAACCAAACACATCAAGAGACGCTTCAACTCCATTCGTGAAAAGTCAAGGATGGAGACATAGAAATTTGCAAAGTACATACGGATCTGAATGTAGCAGACCCATTGACTAAACCTCTTCCGCGAGCAAAACATGATCGACACCAAGACTCCATGGGTGTTAGATTCATTACAATGTGATCTAGATTATTGACTCTAGTGCAAGTGGGAGACTGATGGAAATATGCCCTAGTGGCAATAAAAAAGTTGTTATTGTTATATTTCCTTATTCACGATAAAGGTTTATTATTCATGCTAGAATTGTATTGATCGGAAACTTAAATACATGTATGGATACATAAACAAATACCGTGTCCCTAGTAAGCCTCTATTAGAGTAGCTTGTTGATCAAAGATGGTTAAGGTTTCCTAATCATGGACATGTGTTGTCACTTGATACCGGGATCACATCATTAGGAGAATGATGTGATGGACAAGACCCATCCGTTAGCTTAGCATATGATCGTTCATTTTATTGCTACTGCTTCCTTAATGTCAAATACATATTCCTTCGCCCATGAGATCATGCAATTCCCAGATACCGGAGGAATACCTTGTATGCTATTAAACGTCACAACGTAACTGGGTGATCATAAAGATGCTCTACAGGTATCTCTGAAGGTGCTTGTTGAGTTGGCATGGATCGAGATTAGGATTTGTTACTCCGTGTATCGGAGAGGTATCTCTGGGCCCTGTCGGTAATACACATCACAAGAAGCTTGCAAGCAAAGTGACTAAGGAGTTAGTTATGAGATGATGTATTACGGAACGAGTAAAGAGACTTGCCAAAAAAACGAGATTGAACTAGGTATGAAGATACCGACGATCGAATCTCGGGCAAGTAACATACTGACAGACAAAGGGAATTACGTATGTTGTCGTAAAGGTTCGACCGATAAAGATCTTCGTAGAATATGTAGGAACCAATTTGGGCATCCAGGTCCCGCTATTGGTTATTGACCGGAGAGGCATCTCGGTCATATCTACATCATTCTCGAACCCGTAGGTCCGCACACTTAACGTTTGTTGACGATATAGTATTATATGAGTTATGTGAGTTGAATGTTGTTCGGAGTCCCGGATGAGATCACGAACATGACGAGGATCTCCAGAATAGTCCGGAGGTAAAGATTGATATATAGGACGATACTATTTGTTCAATGGAAAGGTTTCAGAATGTATCGGGTAGTCATCGGATCACCGGAAGGGGTTCCGGGATGCCCCGAAAGGTTACTGGGCCATATGGGCCAAAAGAGGGGAGCACACCGGCCCACAAGGGGCTGGCGCGCCCCACCTCTAGGCCGTCGGCCCTATGGAAGAAAAAGGGGGAGGGCTAGCCCCTCCTGCCTTCCCTCCACCTAAGAGAAAGGAAAGGGGGGGCACCCCCTCCTGCCTGCTCCCCACGCGCCCAAGAAGGATGGGGGAGGGGGCGTGGCTAGGGCAGGGGCCAAGGGTGGCCGCCGGCCCCGTTGGGGTTGCCCTAGGCTGACTTCCCTCTTCCCCCCACCTATATACTCCCCCCGTCCGAAAATACTTGTCATCAAAATTGATAAAAAGAGATGTATCTAGAACTAAAATACATCTATATACATCCCCTTTTATCCATTTTGATGACAAGTATATCCGGACGGAGGAAGCATATGTGTGGAGGGAGAGGGGCAACACACACCATAATCCCCAGACCGTGGGCGGCGCCCCTCTCCCTCTAGTTCATCCTCGGTCATATTTTCGTAGTGCTTGGCGAAGCCCTGCGGAGATAGTTGCACCACCACCGTCATCACGCAATCGTGCTGCCAGAACTCATCTACTACTTCGCCCGTCTTGCTAGATCAAGAAGGCGAGGACGTCATTGAGCTGAACGTGCGCTGAACACGGATGTGCCGTACGTTCGATACTTGATCGGGCGGATTGTGAAGGTGTTCAACTACATCAACCGCGTTGATAAACGCTTCCGCTTAACAGTCTACGAGGATACGTAGACACACTCCATGGATAGATTCTGCGTGTGCGTAGAATTTTTTTTTGGTTTTCCATGCAACGTTTCCCACCACCTATTTGGCGCTTAAGCGCCCGTTCGCAAAGGGGTGCCTAAAACGCACTCGCACTTCTACGAGCTGGGCCGGCCCATGTATCATCTGTTTATTCATTAAAAATAATAAAAAGGTGCGCAACCGAAGTTTGAACGTGCGCCCACTTCCTTTAGCGCCAATGACACTCACCATTACGCAATCGAACACTAGTGGTTTCGAACATGTTTTATTTTTATTTTTATTTGTCTCTTCGGTCGCGGGAATCGTCCAGCTTTGGGAAGCTTCCAGACTATTTTTCCCGGTAGGTTGGTCATTTTCGAGGCGATTTTATTCAGGTTTTATTTTTATTTTTATTTGTCTCTTCGATCGCGGGAATCATCTAGCTTTGGGAAAGCTTCCCAAACCGTTTTCCTGGTTCGCTGGTCATTTCCGGGGCGGTTTATTTGGATTTTATTTTTTATCGTTTTATCTTTTTTAATGCGTGATTTTTCTGAAATTTGTGTTTTTTATTTAAAATTGATGATTTTTCTTTTAAAAATTAGTGAACTACTCCCTCTCTAAATAAATATAAGAGCGTGTAGTTCACTAAAGTAGTTATCTAAACACTCTTATATTTCTTTACGGAGGAAGTATTTTCTAAAGCAATGAAATTTTCTAGATGTGATGATTTTTTTCAAATTCGGTGAACTTATTTTCATAATTAACGAACTTTTTTCAAATTTAATGAACTTTTTTTAAATCCAATGAACTTTTTTCAAATTGGTGAACTTTTTTTAAAAAAACATGCACATTTTTCAATTAACGAATCTTTTTCATTTATTTTTTTACGTAAATCAACGGTTGACTGCTCAAGGACCGCCAGAGTCGCCCCCGCCGCCGCCGGCCGAAGCGGTGTTTCCGTCCTCGTCGCTACCACGGCGCAGCAACGATCGACGCTCCCTTCTCTCGCCTTCGTCCGTGGACACTCACCACAAGTGTCGTGACGCGGAAGGACCTGTCCGCTGCACTGCACTGCATGCGCACGTCGGTTTCAGATTTCAGACGCGGTCGGAGGTCGCTATGCGCTGTGGCAAATGGCAAACGAAGCTGTCATGCGTGTGTGTCGGTGCGGGCTAAGTTTTCAGGCTAATAAACTTGCTACTAATGCGCAGCTCAGCTACCTGCCGACCTCCAATGATGCTGCCTGTTTGGGACACAATCCTCAGTCTCAGTCTACCCGCTGATGCTAGGCTGTGACACTGGTCGTGCTCTTGCCCTTTGCACGGAGCTGACGTGACGCGCTGCCAAATTACGTTTCACACGTACGTACGTACGTTGGCCTGTCACTCTCCATCCCCAGCTCAAAAAACCATCGTACATTCCTCTTTCGCATGGCACCATCCTCAACCAAACATCAACACGTACGTCTGTACAGCAATGCGGACACTGAGATGCATGCAGTTGCAGGGAAACTCTGCTTTTACTAGTAGACTCTGCTCGCTCGGTGTACAGATTGTCAAATGAGAAGCAAATTTGATAGATACTCAGTGGTAACAAGAACAGCTTATAATACGATGTAGTATAAAAAGTGGTAGCATTATTCTGCACAGATTCAGAAAAAACAGGGTAAGGAAATTGGTGATAATTATACACTATCATATCATGGTTGTTGCTACTCTACAAGATTTACTCCTGCAAATAATTAAGAGCGCTGGACGTCGCTCTCAACGTCGCCCCGGCGAGACGACGCGCGTCCGCGTCACTCACACGTCGACGGTGCAGTAGGACGGCTGCGTGAACTTGAGCGAGACGGTCTGCTTGCCGCCCACCGTGGCGCTCATGGCGAAGGCGCCGCCGACGGAGCCGCCGCTGGCGGAGAGCAGCGCGGGGCAGTTGACGAAGATGTGGTAGCCGCCGGAGACCCAGCTGCCGACCTTCCACTTGACGCGGCCCTCCACCTTCACGTGCAGCAGCACGTACCCGGCGGCGATGTCCTGCTTCATGGCGTCCGCCACGTAGGGCGCCACCGGCACCGAGTCCCCGGACATCACCGGCGACCACACCGACTGGTCCTTGTGTCCCTGGTAGATCGCCGGCAGCGACACCGGCACCGTCACCGGCTCGTCGCGGTACGTGGTGAAGGCGTGCAGGGTCTTGTAGTAGATGCCCACCCGGTCGTTCGGGTTCCGCGACGCGATGGTCACCTGCGTCAGATATATACCAGAGCATATACTGCTTCAGATACTCACTATGTAGTACGAAATGTACTTTATTTCGTGACAAATTTGGATATGCTTAACTGACTACGATCCAGCTAGATTCCCTCACACTGATGTTACTCTTCTAAGAAAAACATTCTCTCATCCTAGCTAGCAGGATTCACTAACTATAGTAGCTAGCTCTGCAAAAAAAAACGGAAACAGGACGCTAAAACAGTCCGCTTTAACTAATTTTGTACGTTGTTGCCTAATTGGGATCGATGACCAAACTGTGAACTTTGTTTGTCTCCCCTATCTTAATATAGAAGACGCACAGCTTGTGTGTTCTTGAAAAGATAATGAAAAAAGAAGAAGTTTGAGATGTGCAACCTGGACGTCAAGGGAGAGAGCCGGATCGGCGAGGTCGATGGAGCGGAGCTGGATGTCCTGGAGGTAGAAGGACGGCTTGGAGGGGTGCAGGGCGAGGTAGATGACGAGCGCGACGAAGCCGACGAGGACGGCGAGCGTGAGGATGCAGGCGGCGATGGAGCCGCAGCACCGCCGGAGGATCCAGTCGTGGTGAACCTTGCCCTTGCTCATGGTGGCCTGATCTGATCAACCGGGCTTCGGTGTGTGTGTGTGTCTTCGAGTGAGGGCTGCTAACTAGGACTGTGGCTGTTTGCGATGTGTAGCATGTGGGTCGAAGGAAAGCTCGGAGTGAGTGGGAGTGGCTATAGGCTTACAAAAGTCCTAAATAGATTACACGCAGGAGGTGGTGTGGTGTGGCGCATGTTTCAAAAGGTTGATTATCTTTTGGGGGTTAGGGGAGGAGGCGAGGTGGCGAAAGGTACAGCTCAACTGACGAAGATTCTTCTGCTTCTTCTTCCTGGGCCCCGGCGGCGGTATGGAGCTTACCTATCTACTCTGTTAATCCGAGATCGCTGTTCTGCGGCCTACAGTGCGTGAGTCTGGTGCTTGTGAATTGCGATTCACTCCGATCTCAGGTCAGGTGGTCAACTGCGTCAGATTCCTTCTCTTGTAGGACCTTTTACTATGAAGGTTGGTGTCTTGCATTGCATGTGCACGTACTCCTACTTCTGAGAACATGAGCTGATCTTTTTGTGGTTGGTCTGTCAATCATTGACCTGTGCTAGCGGTGCTGAAATTCCACACTACTAGGAGTTATGAAAAAGCAGAGCCGTTAAACACTGGTTACTTCTTCGCTCAAAGCTTAACTTGATCACTTGATCAGAGCGGCATGGATCCGGGGAGAGAGGCATGGTCGGTCACACCTCGCACGCATGGCGGTGACTGGCCACTGGCCAGGCCTAGCTCGGCAACCAGCACGGCACCAGAGAAATCTCTGATCCCTAGCTAGCTTCTCCCATCCCGCTGCAGCCTAGAGCACAGCGCGGCGCGCAATAATTTAGACCGAGGCGTCGTGCAAGTGCCCGATCTCTCGTGGCCCGGCCGCTGCCGATCCGGTGGACGCGCGCGCGCGCGCGTAGTGGGAGTGGGAAAGGTTGGTGGCGCGTACTACTGGCATAGCATAGCACGCGAGCGTCGACGACGGTTCCGACGTCGCCTCACGCAACAGGGCAAAAGGCCCCCGAATTGGCCCAAGCAAGCGCGCATGGCGCCGCGCAACGTTCCGGCCGGGAGCGTGCGTTCGGCCGATGCCCTTCATTCCTTATCTCCCTCCCACTCCCCCCACCGGCCGCCCTGTGCCCCATGGCACCATGTGCTCCAGTTAAATAAACATGTAGCCTTGCCGATCTCCTACCTAATCATTCATTCGAGTTGCATCAGAATTTAGAAGGATCGATCATTCATCCGAGTTGCATCGCAATTCAGAAGGATCGGTCATACTCGCTCCGTCACAAAATAAGCGCAGCTAATTTAGTACTACAACTTTAGTTCACATCCGCAAACCAACCTATGGTTGAGATGGTTAGGTGGACAGTGATATCCCTAACCCACCGCGCTCAAATCCGGTCTTCGCATTATTCCCGAATTTATTTCGAGATTTCCGCGATCGCTCTAGTGGGAGTAGACGTTAAAATCGACGACGAAGCGCTTACGTGGCTTCGAATCTCAATGATATCTACGCCGGTCTGCTGGAGGTCTTTCGTAGGGATAGGGTGTGCGTGTGTGCATTCGTAAGGGTGAGTGTTGCGGCGTGTATAGATAGTGTTCATGCATCTTGACGCTTAAAGAAAAAACTTTAATTCACATCCATGGTAAATCAACTATATTTATTTTGGCACGGAGGGAGTACATGTGCACAACCTTCTCAATCCACATCGACGAATATACTAGCCGCTCAAAAAAGCTGTAGTTACGGGAAGAAATGAAAACATTCAGTGTTCCAGTTGGATAACGTTGTCGCGTAGTAGTGCGTATGGTGGTGCCATGGTGCCGTATTATTTTTCTTCAGAATTTGGGCTTTCGGATAGAAAAGCGTTAAAGCAAAGTTGTGGAAGCGCTTTGGGATCGCGAGATTCATTTCCGAGTCACAAATGACTCGTGACTTTGTGAGGCGGGGTCCTTTTTTTTCAGAAAGGGAGAGTTTGCTGGGTAAACATGCGCCGAAAAGAAGATATGAGGAAATTCCTCTTTTATCTCCTCCATAGCAGTGTGGGGAAAAAGGCGGGCACCAAAACGAAGCTGCATGAGGGTGGCCCTTTAACTTGGGAGGCAAGAGATTAAAGACCCACAAACTTGCAAGATGTGTGATAATTTAGTCCAGAAACTTACAAAAGGTGAACATTTCATTCCTAAACTTACACTGCACGGGATAATTTAGTCCACAACCAATCACAAGCTGACATTTGGCGCCATGCTGGCAGCATTGTGGAACGGCTGCTCAGCCCGGCACTTTTGCAAAAAGGACCTTCCCCTCTGTGATTTGTACGTGTAGGTTTTGGTAGGTTTAGGCGGACGGTAGTAGGATCGATACTCTATTTTCGGAAAGCAGATGCGACCTGTACATGGGCCTAGCCTGACAATTACAGTCCATCTATGTCTACTTCGCGCTCTCTCCGGCGGCTCGTAAGGCTCATCCACACGGCGGACTCCGCCGCGCCCGTTCGACGGAATTCCTGACCGGGACAGTTTCACGTTCGCAGCGATGCTGGGCGCCGGTGACGAGATGCATCGGCGTGGGCAGATATTGAGTCGTGACGCTTGATACATAAGTCGAGTGGGAGGGAGCACTGTTGGATGTGTGCCCATGCGTTGTTTGTACAGCAGGATGGCTTCTCCGAATCTTGTCACTTTGGTTTTAGAGAGTATTGCCCTTTCCATGTCTTGTTTGTACAGCATGATGGTTCTCTCGATCTTGTTACTCTGGTTTTCAAGAATGTGTTGGTATGTTGCTTTCAGTAGGAGGCTTCTGATGGAGTTGGCGTTTTGCTGCTGGTAGATGTATGTTGCTGTTGCTGGGCATGTATGGTAATTACGGGTATTTGTAGATGCTTTCACATCATTCTTTGCATGTTTTGTTAGAGCATCTATAACCGGACTTGATAAATTCGGTCCCTCAAACGCTCGCGGACGCGTAGAGACGTGATTTAGGACCATGGTTCAGCCGAATCTATGGCCTATGCCGTACGATTTAACATCTTACTATATGTGGATCTGCGACATGCATGCCACATTTTTTAATCAATCATGCATGGATCCTCATGAATAGACATGCATGCCAACTGCATTTTTTAATCAACCATGTATGGATCCTCATAAATAGTGTCTAGAAATCAATAATGTCGAACGTAGGTTTAGCTGAACCATGGTAGCGTAAAACATTTTCGTCTGGACACGCGTGCGGGCTCATCCAGACGGGTTCTCATATTTTCGTTCCGGCATCCATATATCTCAAATTCGGACCCTCAAATCCATACAAATACATGCACGTCGATCATATAAGACAATGTCGCGCGTAAATAGCAAATATTGATACGAAGCATAGATAGCATTTATATAAAATTTATTTTAAGTGCCAAACTCAAGCATTGTTTCCTTGGTTGGCATTGTGGATCCAGATGTGCTCCACAAGATCATTGAATAGTTGCATGTGCATCTGCTGATCTCGAAGATTCTGATGCATCTGCAGAAAGTTCATCAGCTGAGCCACATCTTGATCTTCCGGGATTTTAACTTATTCTCCAGGTGCTTCGAAATCATGGGTTTTAACTCATCCTCGATAATCATATTATGTAGAATAACACAACATGTAATCAGCTGCCACAAAGTTTCTGATTCCCACATCATTGCAGCACTCCGCACAATTCCCCAACGAGTTTGAAGCACACCAAATGCCCTCTCCACATCCTTCCTAGCCGCTTCCTGCATTGTTGCAAAGTGGCTTTGTTTATTGCCACGCGGCTCGTACATGGTCTTGACAAACGCCGCCCACTGAGGATAGATACCATCGGCAAGATAGCAAATGGATCCGGCTGGTCTTCGGGATGGATTTGGTGCAATTTGAGTGAGATCGGGCTGTCGGGTCCGACGTGAAGGACGTGCCAGGGGGCCCCATATTTGGACAGGATATGAGGGGTGCCGGTCAGCCTGGGCGTTTGAGGCCCGTTTAAGGAGTCCATCTGGATCAAAAAATCGTGACCGGACAGTGACTGGGCGGCCCGTTCGGGCATATGAGGCGGGTTTGAGGCGCCCGATTGTAGATTCTCTGTTCTAATATGATGTACATGCGTTGTTCAATCTACTAGTATTAGTACATATCATCGTCAACTAATCTGTCTGGAGTGTTCATGACCAGAGTTCCAAATGCCATCTTAAATTTGTGTTCTTGAAGGGAACAACACCTTTGCACTCTGCACCCTTAGTTTCCAGGAGCTTCAGCATCAACACCTTACAGCTTCAAGTTGCAACTCATGCATATATGTTTCAGATTATCAATTTTATCTTTACACTATTGATTTCATCCACACTCTATTCTCTTACCCTGGGCTAGTAAGTAGTATTATCAATCCATTTACCAGAACTTACTGTTTTTTTTTTCAAATAGCGAAGCTTACTCCTGCCGCTCGTTCATCTGTTTATTTTTTCCAGCAGCCTCTTCTTACTCCGAACTAGCACAAAATACATTTTTAATTATCTACCAGTCATAATTCTGTAACTAGTCTTGAGGCCATATAATACAAAACAAACCCAAGTAGATTATCTGTTGTAGGGGCCCATCATATTTAAAAGGGGTATACTATAATCTTTTGGCGTTGATTTCCAAAAAGCACCAACGTGGGCGGCTGTGCCACGACATGGCCAGCATGGCGTCAAATGTCAACTTGTGATTGGCTGTGGACTAATTCATCTCGTGCAATGCAAGTTTAGGGATGAGTTGATCACCTTTTGCAAGTTTCTGGACTAAACCATCACGCACCATGCAAGTTTATGGGTCTCTAGTGCTCTTGCCTCTTAACTTGGTCTAGAGGCAACATTGCCACTGATTTTCCAAAATATATGCAGATCGACCCTGAAGTTTGGGGTTACGGTTCGTTACGCGCCCAATCACTCTAGAACAATCAAACAAAACGATTGCCAGGTTATTAGAGATGGAACTGAATGTAAACTAACCCGCAAAAAAAATTGAATGTAAACTAGTTCCTTAAGATTGTGCATACAGTAATTCACACCGGATGACAATGTCGAAGTATAAATGCATAGCCCACCTTTCCTTGTTAGCTTGAGATTTTGGGTGAACTGACTGGCGCTTGTTGTTGGAAATGTTAGCACCTTTTCGATTAGACTAATCCATGAATATACAGTAAACATGGCAAATACAGTAGGGACTTATACATTTCATCCATTAACTTGAACCTACTCAGATTTACCCTTAATTTTAAAGTGTGCTCAAATTTACCACTAGAAATACCCCTAAATGATGTTTTTGTCAGCTCTTCTCTACTTTATAAGCTTTGCAACGTCCCTCTGTAGCTGCTGGTGCTTTCCGTTCTTTTGTAGCATTCTCGAGCATCTCCATGATGACAGTTCTTGTTTTCGGGTGTTTATGTTTTCAGGGAAAATAAATATTTTCAAGGATGCTACAAAAGAACGGAAAGCACCAGCAACTATAAAGGGACGTTGCAAAGCTTATAAAGTAGAGAAGACCTCACAAAAATATCGTTTAGGGGTATTTCTATAATACCACATAACGGCGGAGGGGCAAATTTCAGCACACATTGAAATTAGGGGTAAATCTGAGTAGTGGGTTCGAGTTAAGGGCTGAAATGTAAAAGTCCCAATACTACAGTATGCATCTTATACCGATACCTAAGCATGTGAGCACGTACAGTACATAGAAACGAAATATTTATGAACAACATATATACAGGCAACACATGAACGAGCAAATAGAGGATGAACGAGTCATACCCTCCGACTGGCCAGGCCAACGCGGCGGCGGCAACGGCAGCCTCGGCATCGGCTTCATCGTCGGCCATAGAGTCGATGCATGGAAGTAGTGAAAGCAGAGGCGGACGGAGATGGATCGGGTTAGGGTTGTGCAAGAGGGAGTGAGTGAACTAAGTTAGGGTTCACCCCACTGGCCAGTGCCTCCATACATAGGTCGTCAGGTAGGTGGGCTCGGGCTCAGGCCCACGACCAAGTCCGTGAACAACCCACAGTCCAACGTCTTCAATTAATCTGAGATTAATTAATCATTCCTGACCGGCAAAAATAAGTTTTGGCTCGGCTCATTCCCCGCAACCGGCGGCGTGCGCGTGTAGTGACGGCGAGGCGAGGCGGACGGTGGAGAAGGAGGAGCGCGCGTGTACAAATCCTCTTCCCAAGCTCCCAATGGCATGTGGTAGAGCAACCCTTATAAAGGGGTCTCACTCTCACTCCCCTAGCAGTATGATACTAAACTTCCCACCACTTGCCATGCACCTAAATGGGCCTTAGAGATTAACCAGAGTTATTGTCTTATATGGGCCTAAGCCCATTTATAATCAACAACCCCCCATCAGATCTCGAGGCATATAAGTTTGTCAACTGTTCCAAATAATGTTTGATATACCAGAATTTTCAATGGAAACTATTAAGTGGAACAATAGGATTAGACCTCTTCACAACTGAACAATGGACTATGCCTTGAATTCTCAGTTTTGCGTGTAGAGGTTTCGCCCATTGTCGGCTGATACATGGTTGCCGAACACTAAACCCCACGGGTGGAGCTTATTAGTCATACTCCTTACCTTCTCATGAGCTTACTAGAGATTACCCAATCTCATAGACTATAACCAGTAGTTGGGCTCACATAGGTGTGTTCCTCCAAAGAGTGCTCCGTAGGATAGCATCTTACTTACATAAGCTTTGGAACACATTATGAAAAAAAGTCAGCTTGCCTTATAGATCATGAGATTATTATTACATCTCCAACATAGTGGGTAATTAAGGATACTCTCCTCGGTTGCCGCTGGGTTCTTTTCCCAGGTCCTAATTCACTGGATCTCCGATCACGTAGGTTGGGCTACCCCCATGGCAACTTACGTGGGTCTCATGCCCATCTCCCTCGATGCATTTTGTATCACAATCTGTGATAGCCCTTGCTACTTCTTGAGCTTGTGTTGGTTTTTCCCTTGAAGAGGAAAGAGTGATGCAGCAAAGTAGATATAAGTATTTTCCCTCAGTTGAGAACCAAGGTATCAATCCAGTAGGAAGAACACACAAGTCTCCAATAATAGCACCTACACAAACAAACAAATACTTGCACCCAACGCGATAAAGGGGTTGTCAATCCCTTCATGGTAACTTGCAAGGTATGAGCTCTGATAGTGATAGATATAAAAGTTAAGTTAATTGTGAAATAAAATAAAAGTAAATAAATTACAGCAAGGTATTTTGGGTTTTTGATTTTGTAGATCTGGAAATAATATGATAAAAGATAGACACAGGGGCATAGTTTTCACTAGAGGCTTCTCTCTTGAAAGAAAGCATATGGTGGGTGTCGGTGTCAAAACCGGCGGATCTCGGGTAGGGGGTCCCGAACTGTGCGTCTAGGCGGATGGTAACAGGAGACAAGGGACACGATGTTTTACCCAGTTCGGGCCCTCTTGATGGAGGTAAAACCTCACGCCCTGCTTGATTAATATTGATGATGTGTGTTACAAGAGTGGATCTACCACGAGGTCAAAGAGGCTAAACCCTAGAAGCTAGCCTATGGTATGATTGTTGTTCGTCCTATGGACTAAAGCCATCCGGTTTATATAGACACCGGAGAGGGCTAGGGTTACACAAAGTCGGTTACAAAGGTAGGAGATCTACATATCCAGATCGCCAAGCTTGCCTTCCACGCCAAGGAAAGTCCCATCCGGACACGCGACGAAGTCTTCAATCTTGTATCTTCATAGTCTTGGAGTCCGCCGATAATGATAGTTCGCTATCCGAACACCCCTAGTCCGAACTCCTCAAGAGCCCCGAACGGGCTTCAGCGACGACGAGTCCGCGCAGATATTGTCTTCGGCGTTGCAAGGCGGGTTCTCCTTCAAACTTCATGTTCCCGTCGAATAGTGTCCGGCTTCCTTATAAATGTTGCGCTCCTTGGCTTCTACGCCTGTAATGGTCTTCTTCCACGTGTCGCATTTAATGCGAAAGGCTGGGATATTTTACATTTTACCCCTAGTCGTGCGAACGAGCCGCCTATAAGAGAGGCGAGGATCTAGATCCAGCTCACACCATCCTCCATCCGCAAGTTCTCATTGAAGCGCCTCGACAAAAATCCATTCTATCATGGATAGCCGACGCGCCTCCTCCTCTCGCTCCCAGCCCTAAGCCAGAGATTGGGGAGATGCTCGGCCCACACAATGAGCTAGTGGTACTTCAAACCGAGGATATCTTCCCCAGCTTTCATGGTTCGGTTCGTGCCGGACTAGCCACCTACAAGGGTGGAAAGCAAGCGGAGAGCGCCCCAACCCTTCCAAAGGGAGCGGGTATGCTTTGTCCCCTATCTAATAAGGGGACTCGGATTTCCCATACATCCGTTTCTCCGGGGATCCTAGAGTTCTACGGACTCCAACTTCACCACCTCACGCCGCCTCCATTTTGCACATCGCGGGCTTCGTAGCTTTTTGCGAGCTGTTCTTGGGCATCGAGCCCCATTTTACCCTGTGGAAGAGATTGTTTTGTCTCGCACCCGTTCTCATGAGGGGTCGATATATCAAGTGGGCGGAGCCGAAATATGGCGCATCGCCGGACCGGATATCTATCCGGCACTCAAGAAGGCGCTCAAGACCGGCCTTCGAATGGTTCTACATGGAGGACGCCCTCCGGATCCAGTCCGGATCGGCCTCCGGAGTTCAACAATGCTCCCTTGAAGAAACGCTGAGTTGGCGCCATGAGCCCTCAACGGAAGATGATAGGAGCGCCCATTATCGATGGGCCGGATTAGGTTATCGCCCACTCCGGATTGACCATGATTGGAGTCATGGCCACGTGCATTATGCGAGGGTGCAGCCACTCCAATATAGGGGCCACCCTATGTGGGATTTCAACGGGAAGATGACGCCACCCGTCATGGCCGCAAAGGGCAGGCTCGGCAGCCGATCCGCAAAGATCCTGTCCGGCTTGTACAAGGGAGAGGAGGAGGACTTCTCCGCAAGAATCTGATGAATGGATTTTCTATGAATAACCCTGAGCTGGGTAGCGGATGTTCATCTACCCGATCCATACTTTTTTAAAGTCAAGTATCTTACTCGTGATTTCGACGCAGAGCTGCGCCGGACGTGGAGGGCATCTGAATCCTAACTCCACAGCCCGAGGATCCGGAAAGATCCTTGATCCGACCTCCAAGAGGATCCGGACATAAAGGTGGAGTTGATTGACGGGGTGTTCCACCAACGTAGCATGCACAATGCCCTAGTCGCCATTACGGCTGACTACCCCGGTTTGTTTCGCCTCCCGGTGACTACGACCGAGGTCTTGACACCATCAATTGATCCGCGCTCAATTCGACCATCCCATACCGATGGTGTACCGCAGAGGTGCCTTTAAGGCGGAAGCGAACCAGCGCGGCCGACCAACAAGGGTCATCCCGCCCGGTGGGCGGAAGAGGAGTACGACGCGAACCGAAACGTCGCCACAACGGTACGGAGCGCCGCTATTTTTAAGGGAAGGATCCCTAGGAGGTATATTAATGCTCATAACCTTTCCAGAAAGAGCGCTCGCCGGACAGTGTTCGGAGAGGTTGCCAATCAAGCCTCCGCCAGCCATGCTCCAACGCATGGTCCGGGAGGGGAGGCGAATACAAGGCGTGAGCCGGACGCTCCTCCGACGGAAGATGCCGACAGGCTGTCTGCCACCCGGTCTGAGGTGGAGAGCGCCATGAATCACAGGCGTCGCCAGACAGTTCTTCTTGACGCGTGTTTCTCCCCGGAGGCGTTAAATGCCTTTGCTGCGGGAAACGCGCACCTCCGTGCCGCTCAAGATGGGTTGACCAGAGCCACGGAGCAGTATGTGAAAGACATACGGGTAAATAATTTTAAGAGTTTATATATGCCAGTAGCCCCCGAGACTTAAAATAGTTGAAATAACTGATTTAAGGATCAAATATTATGCAGGATCTTACGAGAAGAATACCCATCTGTCCCAGGAGCTCCAAGAGTGCAAGGCCCAACTTGAGGCCGCACTGGCCACCGCAGGGGGAGCCACAGAGACCCCCACTGGTAAGACATACTTTGAAAAGATAATTATTTAACAAAGTGCGCGTGAATCGACAATAATATTGCAGAGGGCGCCGGACTAGATCCGGATAAGCAACAGCCACTGCGTCGGCTAAAGGCCGCGAGAGGGTGCTTATGAAGGTGCAGCAGAGAGAAACAAGCTCCAAGATGCCCACACCCAGCGAGGAGAAGAGCTGAAAGGTGTTCGGCCCACTGTCTCAGCTCCGTGAAGGAGAATCACGGCTTGTCGCTGCATTTACTGAGAAGTGCTTGAACAAATTCCTTTGAAAAGAAGAATTCGTGAAGAAGTCGATTGATAGAAATATGTCTTTAGGTGTGCTCACAGTGTCGCCTCATGGAGGAAATGCTCGAGTCAACGGGTGACCAACTTCCGAGCTGGTGCAATTGCTCGAACGTGTTCGGCAAAGCGGCGAGTGGCGCCGCTCATGCTTTATGGCCATCCGTCTCCCTACCCGAGGGCCTTGGTGAGCTTTGAGAAGAAGCCAGGAGCACGCGACGCCTCCGTTTGTGGAAGATATCGGCTGCCGTCGTGGCGCCAGGAAGCTGGGCCATGGTGAAGACACGCTACACGAAGGCTGACCCAAACCACATGGCCGAGGTCGGACTGCGGGGCTGATGGGAAGGAGATCCTGTGAGTTGATGTACGCCAAGTAGAACTGGCCACGAAATATTCCCAACAGGATCAGAATTAGACAGCTTGTTAGATGGGATTGAGGAGGAGTACAATCATCGGTTTGACGATGTAATTTGAAATGACATGAAAATGCCTTCTAGCCGGATTGTAGATCGTTTGTCTTTGCGGACCGTTTCGCTTCAACCTCGAGACCCAACAGTCCGGAGTGTGTCCGAATACCCTTACGGTTATAAGAGTACCGGGGCATGCATGGAGACAAGGCGTCGGGGTCATAATTGCTTTATCAGATAAGTGCCCAACTAGTTATGTTATATTACATGGTTAGTAAGAAACATCTTCCAGGGAGAATAGTTCCGTTAAGGGTTCCTTTCCCTGGGAGGCATGCCCTAAAGTGCAATGCCGGACTGCGAAAATTGCAGAAAAAGCATCTGGGGGCAGATAAATAAGTAAGTAATAAATCATCTTTCAATTCACCGACCAATATTCTCTTAAGAACGCTAGCTTTCGGCTTCACCCACCGAGGTACACATCCGCTGACCCGGCAAGTAGCAATCGCAGAGGTGCTCCTTTACCTCCTAGCCGAACAAACGGGAACGTAGGGGTAGCACAGAGCCAAGCAACCCAGCTTGGCCAAAACTTAAGTCATATCGATGCATATAATGGTGAATAAAAGGTACATGCGAAGTATGACACATGTATTGGGCATGAAGCCCAGATGAATAAGCTTCATTAAAGAAGCCCCTGTGTATAATGAGTGCCAGAGCACGTCAAGTGTAAAAGTAACAAAGCGCAAATCAGCCTATAAAAGGTACTGAAAAAAGAAAGTAGGAAGAAGGAGGGGACAAGAGATAGTAAAAATATAAAAGGGTGGACGGGAGTGAGACGAACCCGAGTCCGGCGTTAGGCGAGAATCTTCGGAGACGGGCTGCGCTCCATGGGTTCGGCTCGAGTCGGTTGTCGATCGTTACGTGAGACGGTATGCTCCGCCGGTCGGGACTTGGTCGATGATGAAGGGACCTTCCCACTTGGGCTTAAGTTTGTCCTTTTTCTTGTCCGCAGCGAGAACAAGTTCGCCAACATTGTAAGTTTTGGCCCGTACTTCGCTTTGATATCTTCGAGCCTGCTGCCGATAAATTGCGGAACGAGCCTTTGCCACGCCGCTCCTCCTCTAAGGCGTCCAAACTGTCCTGCCGATCCAACTCGCTTCTCTTTCTTCGTACATGCGCATTACCAGGTGAGTCATGAATTATATCGCAGGCGTAACCGCCTCTGCGTCGATACCATATAAAAATGGTGTGAATCCAGAGTTCGGTTTGGCGTGGTCCGCAGCCCCAGTACGGAGTCGAGCTCCTCTACCCAAAGGCGTGTTAGATTCCTTGAGGGACCGCACTAGTCCGGGTTTGATGCCGCCATGATTAGACCATTTGCTCGGTCGACTTGACCGTTAGTTTGGGGGTGATAGATCAAGCGTAATCGAGCTTGATGCCCATGTTTTTGCACCGAGTTTAACCTCGTCGGCCGTGAAGTTCGTGCCTTTATCGGTGATGATGCTGTGGGGACGCCAAAACGGTGTACTACCCGGATATGAAGTCTATCACCGGTCCGGATTCGCCGTTTTAACGGCTTGGCCTTAATCCATTTGGTGAATTTGTCCACCATGACCAATAAGTATTTGTGCTTGTGGGTTCGCCTTTAAGGGGTCCAACCATGTCAAGCCCCTGCACCGCGAACGCCGGTAATGGGTATAGTTTTGAGGGCGGTGGATGGCATGTGGCTCGATTAGCAAAGAGCGGCAACCGACGATCGTTGGACTAAATCTCGAGCATCCGCCCGGCTGTCGGCCAATAAAATCCTGTACGGAAGGCCTTACCTACAAGGGCCCGGGCTGCAGCGTGGTGCCCGCCGAGTCCGGCGTGAATTTCAGCCAGAGATTTCGCCTTCCTCTTCGGAGATACACCTTTGAAGGACTCGGTTGTGCTTTTCTTATAAAGTTCTCCTCATGGACCTTGTAGGCTTTAGATCGCCGAACTATGCAGTGGGCCTCATTTTGGTCTTCGGAAGTTCTGCCGCATTAAGTAGGCTAGGAATGGTTCTGTCCACGGGCAATTACTGCCATTATTTCGTGAGTGAAGGTGTTATTTCATTGGTGAGCTACCGATTGTGTCGTAATGGTCTGAGTTAGGTGATGCAGGTGGCTCCGGATTGTTATTTCGGACTCCTCTTCCCATAATACGGATGGCTTAAAGAGCCGTTCGTGAAGATGTTTGGAGGGGCGGTGTCTCGTTTAGCGCCGATGCGTGCTAACACGTCCGCTGCCCTGGTTATTATCCGGGCTACATGGTGGAATTCTAGTCCTTGAACCGAGCTGACATTTTTAGGACGGCGCTATGTAAGCTGCCATTTTGGATCTTTGGCGCCAAAGTCTCCATTTACTTGGGATATTGCGAGGTTTGAATCGCGCACCTCTAGGCGTTGAATGCCCATGGAGATTGCCATCCGGAGGCAATGTAGAAGGGCCTCAGATTCGCCGCGTTGTTGGAGTCTGTGTACATTATTTGAAGTACGATTGATTGTGTCTCCGCTGGGGACGCCAGACGACGCCAGCCCCCAAGCCAGCCAACATTTTGGATCCGTCGAAATGCATGATCCAGTTGAGTACGCTACGCACTTTTTAGGGAGTTCGGCTTTGGTCCATTCGGCGATTTAAGTCAGCCGTAACCTGCGATTTTATAGCTCACCGTGGTTTGTAGGTTATGTCAAATGGTAAGAGCTCGATAACCCATTTTGCAATCCTGCCCGTTCGTCGCGATTGTTTATAATATCGTTGAGAGGTACTTCGAGGCCACCGTTATTGAACACTCTTGAAAGTAGTGTCGCAGCTTCCGGATGCTATGAACACCGTGACACGCTATCTTTTGATAATGTGGGTACCGGATTTGCATGGAGTTAGAACAAGTGGATACGTAGTACACTGGTTTTGAAGAGGGAATTTGTGCCCTTCGCTTCTCGCTCAACGACGAGTACCGCTACCGACAACTTGATGTGTTGTTGCGATATATAAAATCATAGGTTCGCCCGGGTTGGGCGCGCCGAACCGGATTTGTTGCCGTGATGGCTTTTATTTCTTCGAAGTCGGCTGTGGCAGCATCCATCCATTCGAAATGTTCGTGCGCCGAGGAGGCGGTAGAGGGCGAGCCTTTTCTCCCAAACGGGAGATGAAGCGACTTAAGGCCGCCACGCATCCGTTAGTTTTGTATCCGCTGAGGTCTTTTGGAATATCCAATTGTGACAGAGCTCGGATTTTGGCCGGTTTGCTTCAATTCCTCTACCGGATACGATGAAGCCTAAGAGCTTTCCTACCTGGTACGCCAAGATGCATTTTCCGGATTGAGCTTAATGTCATATGTTCGGAGGTTGTCGAATGTCACCTCAAGTCTTCTACTAGAGTTCCGACGTGTTTGGTCTTGACGACCACATCGCTCACGATGCCTCTACTGTTTTGCCTATCCGGTAGCCGGACATGTTTGAATCATGCGCCGATATGTTGCGCCGGCGTTTTTGAGCCCGAAGGGCATTGTGTTGAAGCGTAATGGCCCATATGGAGTAATGAATGCCGCTGCGGCCTGATCTTTCTCTGCCATCTTGATTTGATGGTATCCGGAGTATCGCCAAGGAAGCACAATGAATCGTGCCTGCGGTAGCATCGATGATTTGGTCGATGCGAGGGAGGGGGAAAGGGTCCTTTGGACAGGCCTTGTTAAGGTCTTTAAAATCGACGCAGAGGCGCCAGGATTTGTCCTTTTTTGGTACCATTACTAGATTGGCTAGCCAGTCCGGATGTTTTATATCTTTGACGAATCCGGCTTATAAGAGTTTGGCTAGCTCCTCTCCCATTGCATGTCTTTTGGGTTCAGAAAATCGCCGAAGAGCTTGTTTGACCGGCTTGAATCCTTTTAGGATATTTAGGTGTGCTCGCCACTGCGTGGGATTCCCTGGCATGTCCGAAGGGTACCGTGCAAAAATGTCCCAATTTTCCGAAGGAATTTCGAGAGCGGCTTCGACATCGGGACTTAATTGTGCCCCAATGGAAGCCGTCTTTGTGGGGTCCGTTGGATGGACCTGAAATTTGACTATTCCGCTCGCTGGTTTAAAAGAGGTGGACTTGGACCTCTTATCGAGTATCACATCGTCCCTATCCACCGTGGAGCGCAGCGTAGTTAGTTCCTCCGCCGCTAGGGCTTGGATAATGCCTCTAGGTCCAAAGTCGGCTGTCTTATTTTCAGCGCAGAGTGCTGTATCCGGATCATTGGCGAGAGTGATTATCCCATTGGGTCGGGCATTTTGAGCTTCATGTACCCGTAGTGGGGTATAGCTTGAAGATTGTGAATGCCTCTCGCCCTAACAAAGCGTGATATCCGCTGCCGAATGGGGCCACTTGGAACGTGACCTCCTCGGACCTGTAATTGTCCGAAGGAGCCAACACTACATCTAGTGTGATTTTTCCCATGCAGCGTACTTCTCGACTAGGGATTATCCTCGAAGGTTGTGCTGCTGCGCCAATGCGGCTCCATCAATTTCCATTTTTGAAGGGTTTCCTCATAGATGAGGTTTAATCCGCTGCCGCCATCCATGAGTACCTTAGTAAGACGGAAACCGCCCACTATCGACCGAGGACCAATGCAGCTGGTGCTCTAGCTGTTCGAATTTAGGTTAAATCGCTGGCGTTGAAGGTGATAGCCATGTCGCCCATGGATTTGTTGTTGCTACTTGGTAGACTTCGCGAGGCTGCGGATTGTTTGTTTCGCATGTTATTTGATGTGAAAGTCTCAAGACTGTTAATACCGTCTCGGTATCGCTGGATTGGTCGCCGGGGCTAAAAATCCACGCCACTTTTGGCCACTGCCGTAGTATCCAACACGCCAAGGCTGTGTGTTGGAGTGGCGCCCTCCCAGATCGTGGATTTTGCAGGTCCGCTGAGCCAACCCTCCAAAGTCGGTTCCGCACTTTTAGGGGTTTTGGTTTTTTGGTATTCAACCCGGGTGCTTGATAATGATGCACCCTTTTGTTTCGGACTAGGGATGTATTCGGGGGCGGATTATCCCAAAATTTACTTTCGGTTTTCCAGGCGCTCTCCATCGCACAGTATTTTTGCACTATGGTCACCAAGTTAGTAAAGCGTGTAATTTCGCGACGACTTATGGCGTTTATGATTCCCTTATCCGTGCAATTATTGAAGAAAATTGGGATTGCGTCCTCCTCTCGGCAGTCCTTTATCCTGTTCATAACCAGGAGGAATCTGGCCCAGTAATGATGTACTGTTTCAGCGGGCTCTTTCCGAATTCGAGAGAGATCGCTAATGTTTGGGTGGGCGGGTGGAACCGTTATCCGGAACCCCGTCCAATTTAGGACTCAAGGGCCGAGAAGTTTCCGAACTTGGAAGTTTGGATTGTTGAGTGTTATCCCATGAGTCCAACCCACCGCCTGAGTTTAAGTTCAGGGCTTGATCGACATCCGTCCCTCTGCGGGAATCCGGCATGGAGGGATCGGGAATCCGGACGTAACTAGTCCTTAAGATACAAGAAGAATCGCCGACCGCTGCTCTATCACAGCAACATGATGGGTAGCACGGGAGAGTTGATCTCTCTCGATCGGTTTTAGGCCCGATCCGGTCGTAGTCTGTGGCGACTCCTGTGGCGGCGATGCGATCCAAGAGCTCGTTTATGGAGGAGAGCTCGATCGGATCTAACTGTTCGGCAAGTTCCGAACTAACCTGGAGATTGGTTTCGATGACTCGAGAGGTCATCGTCGGCGCGGTGGCCGGACTGGAGGTTATAAGAAAACCACCTAGCCGAAGAGCCTGGCCAGCGGCCAAGGCTCCTTTGGCGATAGTATCGTCTTTAAAGACGAGATGAGGCATCCTACCTGACGGCGACTGCCGGTGTCAAAACCGGCGGATCTCGGGTAGGGGGTCCCGAACTGTGCATCTAGGCGGATGGTAACAGGAGACAAGGGACACGATGTTTTATCCAGGTTCGGGCCCTCTTGATGGAGGTAAAACCCTATGTCCTGCTCGATTGATATTGATATTGTGGATGTTTACAAGAGTGGATCTACCACGAGATCAAGGAGGCTAAACCCTAGAAGCTAGCATATGGTATGATTGTAAGGGTTGTTGATGTTGTGATGATAGTCCTACGGACTAGAGCCATCCGGTTTATATAGACACCGGAGAGGGCTAGGGTTACATAGAGTCGGTTACAATGGTAGGAGATCTACATATCCATATCGCCAAGCTTGCCTTCCACGCCAAGGAAAGTCCCATCCGGACACGGGGAGAAGTCTTCAATCTTGTATCTTCATAGTCTTGGAGTCCGGTCGATGATGATAGTCCGGCCAATGATAGTTCGGATGATGATGGTAGTCCGGCTATCCGGACACCCCCTAATCCAGGACTCCCTCAGCGACGACACAGAGGAACTCTCAATGAAAGCACCAATGTCGGTGTCAAAACCGGCGGATCTCGGGTAGGGTGTCCCGAACTGTGCGTCTAGGCGGATGGTAACAGGAGACAAGGGACACGATGTTTTACCCAGGTTCGGGCCCTCTTGATGGAGGTAAAACCCTACGTCCTGCTTGATTAATATTGATGATGTGTGTTACAAGAGTGGATCTACCACGAGATCAAAGAGGCTAAACCCTAGAAGCTAGCCTATGGTATGATTGTTGTTCGTCCTATGGACTAAAGCCATCCGGTTTATATAGACACCGGAGAGGGATAGGGTTACACAAAGTCGGTTACAAAGGTAGGAGATCTACATATCCGTATCGCCAAGCTTGCCTTCCACGCCAAGGAAAGTCCCATCTGGACACGGGACGAAGTCTTCAATCTTGTATCTTCATAGTCTTGGAGTCCGGCCGATAATGATAGTTCGACTATCCGGACACCCCCTAGTCCGGAACTCCCTCAGTGGGTAAACAAATTATTGTTGATCAATTGATAGAAAAACGCATACTTATGATGATATCTAAGGCAATGATCATGTATATAGGCATCACGTCTGAGACAAGTAGACGGACTCCTGCCTGCATCTACTACTATTACTCCACACATCGACCGATATCCAGCATGCATCTAGTGTATTAAGTTAACAAGAATGGAGTAACGCCTTAAGCAAGATGACATGATGTAGAGGTATACATCCAATCAATATGAACAAACTCCGTCTTTTTATCTTTAATGGCAACAATACAACTACGTGTCATGTCCCTTTCTGTCACTAGAATTGAGCACCGCAAGATTGAACCCATTACAAAGCACCTCTCCCATTGCAAAAAAAAAAAATCAATCTAGTTGGCCAAACCAAATCAATAGATCGAAGAGAAATACAAACCTATATAAGTCATGCATACAAGATTCAGAGAAGACTCAAATAATATTCATAGATAATGTGATCATAAACCCACAATTCATCGGATCTCAACAAACACACCGCAAAAGAAGATTACATCGAATAGATCTCTAAGAACATCGAGGAGAACATTGTATTGAAGATCAAGGAGAGAGAATAAGCCATCTAGCTACTAGCTATGGACCCGTAGGTCTGTGGTAAACTACTCACACATCATCGGAAGGGCAGCAAGGTTGATGTAGAAGCCCTCCATGATCGACCCCCCCCCCTCCGGCAGAGTACCAGAAAAGGTCCCAAGATGGGATATCACGAGGATAGAAGCTTGTGGCGGCGGAAAATTATTTTTGGTGTGCCCTCTAGTCTTTGGGGAATATTTTGGTATATATAGAAGAAAAGTTAGGGTTGGAATGTGGGGGGGGGGGCACAAGCTTTGGGGGTGCGCCCCCTGAGCTTGGAGCCACCTCATGGCTCTTCTGGCCTCCTCCCGAAGCTTCCAGGGTGTCTTGTGGTCCAAGAAAAATCATCAAAAAGTTTTGTTCCATTTGGACTCCGTTTGGTATTGATTTTTTGTAAAGGCAAAATACAAGGAAAACACAGCTACTGGCACTAGGCACTAGGTTAATAAGTTAGTCCCAAAAAATGATATAAAATAGCATAATGATGCATATAAAATATCTAAGATTGATAATATAATAGCATGGAACAATCAAAATTATAGAAACGTTGGAGACATATCAAGCATCCCCAAGCTTAATTTCTGCTCGTCCTTGAGTAGGTAAATGATAAAACAGATTTTTTTTGATGTGGAATGCTACCTAACATGTTTATCATGTAATCTTTATTTATGTCGTATGATATTTCGGATCCATAAGATTCAAAACAAAAGTTTAATATTGACATAAAAACAATAATACTTCAAGCATACTAAAAAGCAATTTATGTCTTTTCAAAATATCATGGCTAAAGAAAGTTATCCCTACAAAATCATATAGTCATGTTATGCTCCCTCTTCTTAACACAAAGTATAAATCATGTACTACCCCGGTGTTAGCCAAGCAATTGGTTCATACTTTTTAATGCGCTTCAGTTTTTTCAACTCTCACGCAATACATGAGCGTGAGTCATGGATATAGCACTTTAAGTGGAATAGAAGGTGGTAGTAGACAGAAAAGAAGGGAGGAAATCTCACATCAACTAGGAAAATTAATGGACTATGGAGATGCCCATCAATCGATATCAATGTGAGTGAATAGGGATTGCCATGCAACGGATGCACTAGAGCTATAAGTGTATGAAAGCTCGAAAAAAACTAAGTGGGTGTGCATCCTACTTGCTTGCTTATGAAGACCTTGGGAATTTGAGGAAGCCCATCATTGGAATATACAAGCCAAGTTCTATAATGAAAAATTCTCACTAGTAATATATGAAAGTGACAAATTAGGAGACTCTCTATCATGAAGAACATGGTGCTACTTTGAAGCACAAGTGTGGAAAAGGATAGTACCATTGTCCTTTCTCTCTTTCTCTCATTATTTTTTCTTCTTTTTGTTGGGCACTTTGGCCTCTTTTTTCTTAATCTCATTTGGCCTCTTTTTTTATTCCTCACATGGGACAATGCTCTAATATTGATGATCATCACACTTTTATTTACGTACAACTCAAAATAACGGAACGGTGGAAGTTGTATGGCATTATATCTCAGAATGGCTATGGAAATGCCATAATAGGCAGGTTTGGTGGCCGTTTTGAGGAAAGGTATAAGGAGGTTTTAATGCACAGGCGAAAGTTGCGCGGTACTAGAGTGGCTAGTAAAAGTAGAAGGGTGAGAGTGCGTATAATCCATGAACTCAATGTTGGGGAACGTAGTAATTTCAAAAATTTCCTACGCACACGCAAGATCATGGTGATGCATAGCAACGAGAGGGGAGAGTGCTGTCTCACGCCCTCAGAGACCAAAGCGAAGCAATCACAACGTAGAGGAAGTAGTCGACGTTCTCCTCGCGATCCAACCGATCCCAGCGCCGTTACTTCGGCGCCCGAAGTTCTTGACACACGTACAGCTCGGTGACGCTCCTCAGCTCCGATCCAGCAAAGCTCGGGAGAGAGAGTTCCACAAGACGACGGCGGCAGGACGATCTTGATGTTCTATCGACGCAGGCTTCGCCTAAGCACCGCCACGATATGACCGAGGTGGAATATGGTGGAGGGGGCACCGCACACGGCTAAGGAACGATCTCAAGGATCAACTTGTGTGTTCTAGGGTGCCCCCTGCCCCGTGATATAAAGGAGCAAGGGGAGGGCGGCCGGCCCTAGGAGGCGCGCCAGGAGGGGGAGTCCTCCTCCTAGTGGGAGTAGGACTCCCTTTCCTAGTCCAACTAGGAAGGAGGAAGGGGAAGGAAGAGAGGGAGGGAGAGGAAGGGGGCCCCCCCTTGTCCTATTCGGACTCCCCATGGGGGGGCGCCACCTCCTGGTGCAGCCTCTCTCTCCCTCTTGGCCCAATAGGGCCCATTACTTCCCGGGGTTCCGTAACCCTCCGGCACTCCGGTTTTCTCCGAAACTTCCGAACCTTTCCGTGTCCGAATATAGCCGCCCAATATATCAATCTTTATGTCTCGACCATTTCGAGACTCCTCGTCATGTCCGTGATCACATCCGGACTCGAACTCCTTGGTACATCAAAATACATAAACTCATAATATAACCGCCATCGAAACCTTAAGCGTGCGGCCCTACGGTTCGAGAACAATGTAGACATGGCCGAGACACGTCTCCGTCAATAACCAATAGCGGGACCTGGATGCCCATATTGGCTCCTACATATTCTACGAAGATCTTTATCGGTCGACCGCATAACAACATACGTTGTTCCCTTTGTCATCGGTATGTTACTTGCCCGAGATTCGATCGTCGGTATCCAATACCTAGTTCAATCTCGTTCATCGCATGTCTCTTTACTCGCTCGTAATACATCATCTCACAGCTAACTCATTAGCTGTAATGCTTGCAAGGCTTAGTGATGTGCATTACCGAGAGGGCCCAGAGATACCTCTCCGACAATCGGAGTGACAAATCCTAATCTCGAAATACGCCAACCCAACATCGCCTTTGGAGACACCTGTAGTACTCCTTTATAATCACCCGATTCGTTGTGACGTTTGGTAGTACCAAAGTGTTCCTCCGTAAACGGAGTTGCATAATCTCATAGTTATAGGAACATGTATAAGTCATGGATAAAAGCAATAGCAACATACTAAACGATCGGATGCTAAGCTAATGGAATGGGTCATGTCAATCAGATCATTCAACTAATGATGTGACCTTGTTAATCAAATGACAACTCCTTTGTCTATGGTTAGGAAACTTAACCATCTTTGATTAACAAGCTAGTCTAGTAGAGGCATACTAGTGACACTCTGCTTGTCTATGTATTCACACATGTATTATGTTTCCGGTTAATACAATTCTAGCATGAATAATAAACATTTATCATGAAATAAGGAAATAAATAATAACTTTATTATTGCCTCTAGGGCATATTTCCTTCATCTCCCACTTGCACTAGAGTCAATAATCTAGATTACATAGTAATGATTCTAACACCCATGGAGTCTTGGTGTTGATCATGTTTTGCTCGTGGAAGAGGCTTAGTCAACGGTCTGCTACATTCAGATCCGTATGTATCTTGCAAATCTCTATGTCTCCCACGGACTAAGTCCCGGATGGAATTGAAGCGTCTCTTGATGTGTTTGGTTCTCTTGTGAAATCTGGATTCCTTTGCTAAAGCAATTGCTCCAAAGATTGTCACAAAAGATTTTCATTGGACCCGATGCACTAGGTATGACACCTAGATCGGATATGAACTCCTTCATCCGCACTCCTTCATTAGCTGCTTCCGAAGCTGCTATGTATTCCGCTTCACATGTAGATCCCGCCACGACGCTTTGTTTAGAACTGCACCAACCGACAGCTCCTCCGCTTAGTGTAAATACGATCCGGTTTGCGATTTAGAATCGTCCGGATCAGTGTCAAAGCTTGCATCAACGTAACTGCCGTTTACGAGCTCTTTGTCACCTCCATATACGAGAAACATATCCTTAGTCCTTTTCGTGTATTTCGGGATGTTTTTGACCGCTGTCCAAATGATCCACTCTGGATTACTTTGGTACCTCCTGCTAAGCTTATAGCAAGGTACACATCAGGTCTGGTACACAGCATTGCATACATGATAGAGCCTATGGCTGAGGCATAGGAACATCTTTCATTTTCTCTCTATCTTCTGCGGTGGTCGGGCATTGAGTCTTACTCAACTTCACACCTTGTAACACAGGCAAGAACCCTTTCTTTGCTTGATCCATTTTGAACTTCTTCAAAATTTTGTCAAGGTATGTGCTTTGTGAAAGTCCAATTAAGCGCCTTGATCTATCTCTATAGATTTTGATGCCCAATATGTAAGCAGCTTCACCGAGGTCCTTCATTGAAAAACTCTTATTCAAGTATCCCTTTATGCTATCCAGAAATTCTATATCATTTCCGATTAGTAATATTTCATCTACATATAATATCGTAAATGCTACTGAGCTCCCACTCACTTTCTTGTAAATACAAAGCTTCTCCAAAAGTCTCAGATAAACCCAAATGCTTTGATCACACTATCAAAGCGCTTATTCCAACTCCGAGATGCTTGCACCAGTCCATAAATGGATCGCTGGAGCTTGCACACTTTGTTAGCTCCCTTTGGATCGATAAAACCTTCGGTTGCATCATATACAACTCTTCTTCCGTAAATCCATTCAGAATGCAGTCTTCACATCCATTTGCCAAATTTCATAATCATAAAATGCGGCAATTGCTAACATGATTCGGACAGACTTAAGCATCGCCACTGGTGAGAAGGTCTCATCGTAGTCAATCCCTTGAACTTGTCGAAACCCTTTGCGATAAGTCGAGCTTTGTAGACATAATATTACCCGTCGTCGGTCTTCTTCTTGAAGATCCACTTGTTTTCTATTGCTTGCCGACCCTCGGGCAAGTCAACCAAAGTCCACACTTTGTTTTCATACATGGATCCCATCTCAGATTTCATGGCCTCAAGCCATTTTGCGAATCTGGGCTCACCATCGCTTCTTCATAGTTCGTAGGTTCATCATGATCTAGTAGCATGACTTCCGAACAGGATTACCGCACCACTCAGTGCGGTTCTTACTCGTTGATCTACGAGGTTTCGTAGTAACTTGATCTGAAGTTTCATGATCAACATCATCAACTTCCTCACTATTTGGTGTAGATGTCGCAAACCGGTTTCGTGATAAACTACTTTCAAATAAGGGAGAAGGTACAGATTACCTCATCAAGTTCTACTTTCCTCCCACTCACTTCTTTCGAGAGAAACTCCTTCTCTAGAAAGGATCCATTCTTAGCAACAAATGTCTTGCCTTCGGATCTGTGATAGAAGGTGTACCCAACTGTCTCCTTTGGGTATCCTATGAAGACACATTCGATTTAGGTTCGAGCTTATCAGGTTGAAGCTTTTTCACATAAGCATCGCATCCCCAAACTTTAAGAAACGACAACTTTGGTTTCTTGCTAAACTATAGTTCATAAGGTGTCGCCTCAACGGATTTTGATGGTGTTCTATTCAGCGTGAATGCGGCCGCCTCAAGAGCATAACCCCAAAACGATAGCGGTAAATCTGTAAGAGACATCATAGATCGCACCATATCTAGTAAAGTGCGACACGACGCTCGACACACCATTGCGCTGTGGTGTTCCGGTGGCGTGAGTTGCTAAACTATTCCGCATTGTTTCAAATGTAGACCAAACTCAGAACTCAAATATTCGCCTCCACGATCAGATCGTAGAAACTTTATTTTCTTATTACGATGATTTTCAACTTCACTCTGAAATTCTTTGAACTTTTCAAATGTTTCAGACTTATGTTTCATTAAGTAGATATACCCATATCTGCTTAAATCATCTGTGAAGGTGAGAAAATAACGATATCCGCCACGAGCTTCAACATTCATCGGACCACATACATCTGTATGTATGATTTCCAACAAATCTGTTGCTCTCTCCATAGTACCGAGAACGGGTTTTAGTCATCTTGCCCATGAGGCACGGTTCGCAAGTGCCAAGTGATTCATAATCAAGTGACTCCAAAAGTCCATCAAGATGGAGTTTCTTCATGCGCTTTATACCGATATGACCTAAACAGCGATTGCCACAAATAAGTTGCACTATCATTATCAACTCTGCATCTTTTGGTTTCAACATTATGAATATGTGTATCACTACTATCGAGAAAAAATAGACCACTCTTTAAGGGTGCATGACCATAAAAGATATTATTCATATAAATAGAACAACCATTATTCTCTAATTTAATGAATAACCGCCTCGCATCAAACAAGATCCAGATATAATGTTCATGCTCAACGCGGCACCAAATAACAATTATTTAGGTCTAAAACTAATCCGAAGGTAGATGTAGAGGTAGCGTGCCGATTGCGATTACATCGACTTTGGAACCATTTCCACGCGCATCGTCACCTCGCCCTTTGCTGCTTGCTTAATCCGTAGTCCCTGCTTTGAGTTGCAAATATTAGCAATGTAACCAGATCAAATACCTGTGTACTATCTGCGAGCTCTAGTAAGGTACACATCAATAACATGTATATCACATATACCTTTGTTCACCTTGCCATCCTTCTTATCCGCCAAATACTTGGGGCAGTTCCGCTTCAAAGGACCAGTCCGCTTGCAGAGAAGCACTCGATTTCAGGTTTAGGTCCAGACTTGGGTTTCTTCTCCGATCAGCAACTTGTTTGCTGTTCTTCTTGAAGTTCCCTTCTTCTTCCCTTTGCCTTTCTTCTTGAAACTAGTGGTCTTATTGACCATCAACACTTGATGCTCCTTCTGATTTCTACCTCCGCAGCCTTTAGCATTGCGAAGAGCTCGAGCATAGTCTTTACTAACCCTTGCATATTATAGTTCATCACGAAGCCTTTGTAGCTTGGTGGCAGTGATTGAAGAATTCTTTCAATGACACAATCATCCGGAAGATTAACTCCCAGTTGAGTTAAGTGATTGTAATACCGGACATTACGAGTATGTGCTCACCGACAGATCCATTCTCTTCCATCTTGCAGCTATAGAACTTATTGGAGATTTCATATCTCTCAATCCGGGCATTCTGTTGAAATATCAACTTCAACTCTGGAACATCTCATATGCTCCATGACGCTCAAAACGTCGTTGAAGACCCGGTTCTAAGCCGTAAAGCATGGCACATCGAACTATAGAGTAGTCATCAGCTTTGCTCGCCAGACGTTCTTAACGCCGCGGTTGCATCAAGAAGAGGCTGGCACCTAGCGGTGCATCCAGACGTAACTCTTACGTGCAGCAATGAGGATAATCCTCGAGTTACGGACCCAGTCCGTGTAATTGCTACCATCATCTTTCAACTTTGCTTTCTCAAGGAACGCATTAAAATTCAACGGAACAACAAAGACGAGCCATCTATCTATAAACAAACATAGACAAGCAAGATACTATCGGTACTAAGTTCATGATAAATTTAAGTTCAATTAATCATATTACTTAAGAACTCCCACTTAGACAGACATCTCTCTAGTCATCTAAGTGATCACGTGATCCAAATCAACTAAACCATAACCGATCATCACGTGAGATGGAGTAGTTATCAATGGTGAACATCTTATGTTGATCATATCTACTATATGATTCATGCTCGACCTTTCGGTCTCCGTGTTTCGAGGCCATATCTGCATATGCTAGGCTCGTCAAGTATAACCTGAGTATTCTCGCGTGCAAAACTGGCTTGGACCCGTTGTAGATGGACGAGAGCTTATCACACCCGATCATCACGTGGTGTCTCAAGCACGACGAACTTTGGCAACGGTGCATACTTAGGAGAACACTACTTGATAATTTTAGTGAGAGATCATCTTATAATGCTACCGTCAATCAAAGCAAGATAAGATGCATAAAGGATAAACATCACATGCAATCAATATAAGTGATATGATATGGCCATCATCATCTTGTGCTTGTGATCTCCATCTCAAGCACCGTCGTGATCACCATCGCCACCGGCGCGACACCTTGATCTCCATCGTAGCATCGTTGTCGTTACGCCATCTATTGCTTCTACGACTATCGCTACCGCTTAGTGATAAAGTAAAGCAATTACAGTATGCTTGCATTTCATACAATAAAGCGACAACCATATGGCTCCACCGATTGCCGATAACTTCGGTTACAAAACATGATCATCTCATACAATAAAATATAGCATCACGTCTTGACCATATCACATCACAACATGCCCTGCGAAACAAGTTAGATGTCCTCTACTTTGTTGTTGCAAATTTTACGTGGCTGCTACGGGCTTAATCAAGAACCAATCTCACCCACGCATCAAGACCACAACGATACTTCGTCAAATAGACTCCGTTTAACCTTCTCAAGGACCGGGCGAGCCATACTCGGTTCAACTAAAGTGAGAGAGCAGACACCCGCCACCACCTTTAAGCACGAGTGCTCGCAATGGTGAAACCAGTCTTGCGTAAGCGCACGCGTAATGTCGGTCCGGCCGCTTCATCTCACAATACCGCTGAACCAAAGTATGACATGCTGGTAGGCAGTATGACTTGTATCGCCCACAACTCACTTGTGTTCTACTCGTGCAAAACATCAAACCATAGAAACCTGGCTCGGATGCCACTGTTGGGGAACGTAGTAATTTCAAAAAAATTCCTACGCACACGCAAGATCATGGTGATGCATAGCAACGAGAGGGGAGAGTGTTGTCTCACGCACTCGTGAGACCAAAGCGGAAGCAATCACAACGTAGAGGAAGTAGTCGACGTTCTCCTCGCGATCCAACCGATCCCAGCGCCGTTACTCGGCGCCTCGAAGTTCTTGACACACGACAGCTCGGTGACGCTCCTCAGCTCCGATCCAGCAAAGCTCCGGGAGAGAGAGTTCCACAAGACGACGGCGTGGTGATGATCTTGATGTTCTATCGACGCAGGCTTCGCCTAAGCACCGCCACGATATGACCGAGGTGGAATATGGTGGAGGGGGCACCGACACTGCTAAGGAACGATCTCAAGGATCAACTTGTGTGTTCTAGGGTGCCCCCTGCCTCAGATATAAAGGAGCAAGGGGAGGGCCGGCCGGCCCTAGGAGGCGCCAGGGGGGGAGTCCTCCTCCTAGTGGGAGTAGGACTCCCTTTCCTAGTCCAACTAGGAAGGAGGAAGGGGAAGGAAAGAGAGGGAGAGGGAGAGGAAAGGGGGCGCGCCCCGCTTGTCCTATTCGGACTCCCCATGGGGGGGGGGGGGCGCCACCTCCTGGTGCAGCCTCTCTCTCCCCTCTGGGCCCAATAGGGCCCATTACTTCCCGGGGTTCCGTAACCCTCCGGCACTCCGTTTTCTCCGAAACTTCCGAACCTTTCCGTGTCCGAATATAGCCGCCCAATATATCAATCTTTATGTCTCGACCATTTCAAGACTCCTCGTCATGTCCGTGATCACATCCGGACTCGAACTCCTTCGTACATCAAAATACATAAACTCATAATATAACCGCCATCGAAACCTTAAGCGTGCGGACCCTACGGTTTGAGAACAATGTAGACATGGCCGAGACACGTCTCCGGTCAATAACCAATAGCGGGACCTGGATGCCCATATTGGCTCCTACATATTCTACGAAGATCTTTATCGGTCGACCGCATAACAACATACGTTGTTCCCTTTGTCATCGGTATGTTACTTGCCCGAGATTCGATCGTCGGTATCCAATACCTAGTTCAATCTCATTCATCGACAAGTCTCTTTACTCGTTCCGTAATACATCATCTCACAGCTAACTCATTAGCTGTAATGCTTGCAAGGCTTAGTGATGTGCATTACCGAGAGGGCCCAGAGATACCTCTCCGACAATCGGAGTGACAAATCCTAATCTCAAATACGCCAACCCAACATCTGCCTTTGGAGACACCTGTAGTACTCCTTTATAATCACCCGATTACGTTGTGACGTTTGGTAGTACCAAAGTGTTCCTCCGTAAACGGAGTTGCATAATCTCATAGTTATAGGAACATGTATAAGTCATGGATAAAAGCAATAGCAACATACTAAACGATCGGATGCTAAGCTAATGGAATGGGTCATGTCAATCAGATCATTCAACTAATGATGTGACCTTGTTAATCAAATGACAACTCCTTTGTCTATGGTTAGGAAACTTAACCATCTTTGATTAACAAGCTAGTCTAGTAGAGGCATACTAGTGACACTCTGTTTGTCTATGTATTCACACATGTATTATGTTTCCGGTTAATACAATTCTAGCATGAATAATAAACATTTATCATGAAATAAGGAAATAAATAATAACTTTATTATTGCCTCTAGGGCATATTTCCTTCACTCAACATTAGTAATAAAGAACTCACATACTTATTGCAAAGTTTATTAGCCCTCGAAGCAAAGTACTACTACTACGCATGCTCCTAGGGGGAGGTTGGTGGGAGTTAACCATCGCGCGCCCCCGACCTTCATGCACAGGAAGACAGTCAAGGATAAATTGTGCTCCAACTTCATCACATAACAGGAAGACCATACGTGCATGCTACAGGAATGACAATCCTTAACGCAAATATTCTTTCTATTCCACACTTACTCACTAGCATGACTCTAATATTACCATCTTTATATCTCAAAACAAATTCAAGGAATCAAACTTCTCATGTATTCAATGATCTTCATGAAAGTTTTTATTTTATCCCTCTTGAATACCCATCATATTAGGACTAAATTCATAACCCAAGCAAATTGCCATACTATTTATAAGACTCTCAAAATAATATAAGTGAATCATGAGTGTTCATCAATTTCTTAAAATTAAAGCCACTGTCGTGCTCTAAAAGATATAAGTGAAGCACTAGAGCAACTACTTAGCTCAAAAGATATAAGTGAAGCTCAAAGAGTATTCTAATAAATTCACGATTAATGTGTGTCCCTCTCAAAAAGGTGTGTCCAGCAAGGATGATTGTGGCAAACTAAAAAGAAAATAAAGCAAATATTCATATAATACATGACGCTCCAAGCAAAACACATATCATGTAGTGAATAAAAATATAGCCTCAAGTAATTTTACCGATAGATTGTAAACAAAAGAGGGGATGCCATCCAGGGCATCCCCAAGCTTGGATGCTTGGTTGTCCTTGAATATTACATTGGGGTGCCTTGGGCATCCCCAAGCTTAGGCTTTTGCCACTCCTTATTTCTTAGCCCATCGAAACTTTGCTCAAAACTTGAAAACTTCACAACACAAAACTCAACAGAAAACTCGTGAGATCCGTTAATATAATAAATCAAATCACCACTTTTAGGTACTATTGTAAACTCATTCCAATTTTATATTTTCATTATATCTAATGTATTCGAACTTCACCATGTGTCGGTGTCAAAACCGGAGGATCTCGGGTAGGGGGTTCCGAACTGTGCATCTAGGCGGATGGTAACATGAGACAAGGGACACGATGTTTTTACCCAGGTTCGGGCCCTCTCGATGGAAGTAAAACCCTACTCCTGCTTGATTAATATTGATGATATGGGTAGTACAAGAGTAGATCTACCACGAGATCAGAGAGGCTAAACCCTAGAAGCTAGCCTATGGTATGATTGTTGTTCGTCCTATGGACTAAAACCCTCCGGTTTATATAGACACCGGAGAGGGCTAGGGTTACACAGAGTCGGTTACAATGGGAGGAGATCTACATATCCGTATCGCCAAGCTTGCCTTCCACGCCAAGGAAAGTACCATCCGGACACGGGACGAAGTCTTTAATCTTGTATCTTCATAGTCCAGGAGTCCGGCCAAAGGTTATAGTCCGGCCATCCGGACACCCCCTAATCCAGGACTCCCTCAGTGACCCTCAGGATACAAAGGTTCCTGAGTCATTTTACCCCCTCTAGTCATAACTCTAATAGCATTATCACAAACACTAATTAAATCACTAAAACTCCATAATAATATAATCATAATGGTATATTTATTGTGAAATAGAAGAAAAAGCTTGAAAAATAAAAAAACTTTGGGTTGCCTCCCAACAAGCGCTATCGTTTTACGCCCCTAGCTAGGCATATTGCATAGATCTAAGTTTTCATCTTTGGTATTCAATTCCTCAATTGCACATCCATACTTCCTAGGGATTTCATTAGGTTTATTAATGATCACGCTCCTAGGTAGAAAATCAAGGAACTTGTTTGTAAGAGTAGGTTCCTTAATCATATTGATAAAGTTAGGGCAAATACTTATCATCTTAAGATCCTCGTTTCCTTTACTAGATGATCCACCCTTATTTTTAGGACCATAAATAAACTTAGTAGTTTTAGTAGGAGAAAATTTTGGAATAGTTTTGATGGAAGCAAAAGCAGAACCCAAATTGGTAATAATCTCCCCCAACTTATCGATTCTAGCGGGACTTCTTTCTACCCTCTCATTAATTATAGGCTCCTTCCTTTAGAGTTTTAAAGTAATTCCTACCTTTGATCCAATCTGGGTAATATGATTGTGAATATTTTTATCCAAACTCTCGATATGCTCTATAGTAGAAATTTTATTCTCAATAATATCTAGCCTTTGCATCACGTGTTCCAAAGTTAATGCAATCATGATTGGTGGGGAACCCACCCGATTTCCCATAGCATTAAAAGCATCCATAGGGTGAATACCCAAGAAATTTTCCCCCAGTAATAGTGTCTAGCACAAATCTATACCAAGTGGTAACACCCACATAAAATTCCGAAGAAGAATGGTAGTAGATTGCTTACGAGTAGATGTATTCTAAGCATCACAAATTCTATACCAAGCATCTTTTAAATTCTCTCTTCCCCTTTGTATAAAATTAAGAATTTCACTTCTTGGGGTACAAGCTATGAAAAAAGAACTAGCCATGATAAAAAAGAAAGCAATCTAGCACACAAGCAAGCAAAAAAGCAAACGAAAAGGCAAATGGAAAGAAGGCAAATAAAAAGGCAAATATTTTTGTATTTTTATGAAAACATTTTAGAAGTGGGGGAGAGGAAAATGAGAGGCAAATGGCAAACAGTGTAAATGCAAGAGATGAGGGTTTATGATAGGTACTTGGTAGGGTTGATGTAGATCCTCCCGGCAATGGCACCAGAAATTCTTCCTACTACTTCTTGAGCTTCCGTTGGTTTTTCCCTTGAAGAGGAAAGGGTGATGCAGGAAAGTAGAGATAAGTATTTCCCTCATTTGAGAACCAAGGTATCAATCCAGTAGGAAAAACACACAAGTCTCCAATAATTGCACTGCTACTTCTTGAGCTTGCGTTGTTATTTCCCTTGAAGAGGAAACAGTTATGCAGCAAAGTAGAGATAAGTATTTCGCTCAGTTAAGAACCAAGGTATCAATCCAGTAGGAGGAACAAGCAAGTCTCCAATATATGCACCTACACAAACTAACAAACACTTGCACACAACGCAAAAAAGGGGTTGTCAATCCCTTCACGGTCACTTGCAAGAGTGAGATCTAATAGAGATAGATATAAAAGATAATTAAAAGGCAAAATAAAGTAAAGGTAGATAAATTTCAGCAAGGTATTTTTGGGTTTTTGGTTTTATAGATCTGAAAATAATATGATGGAAAATAGACCCGGGGGCCATAGGTTTCACTAGAGGCTTATGTCTTGAAAGAAAGCGTACGGTGGGTGAACAAATTATTGTTGAGCAATTGATAGGAAAGTGCATAGTTATGACAATATCCAAGGCAATGATCATTGATATAAGCATCACGTGCATGAGAAAGTAGACCGAAATGATTCTGCATCTACTACTATTACTCCACACATCGACCGACTCCTGCCTACATCTAGAGTATTAAAATCAAATGAACAGAGTAACACATTAAGCAAGATGACATGATGTAGAGGGGTATACTCAAGCAATGTGATATAAACCCCATCTTTTTATCCTTAATGGCAACAATACAATACGTGCCTCGCTACCCCTACTGTCACTGGGTGAGGACACCGCAAGATTGAACCCATCACAAAGCACCTCTCACATGGCAAGATAAATCAATCTAGTTGGCCAAACCAAATCAATAGATCAAAGACAAATACAAAGCTATTTTAACCATGCATAAAAGAGTTTAGAGAAGACTCAAATAATATTCATAGATAATTTGATCATAAACCCACAATTCATTGGATCTCAAAAAACACACCGCGAAAGAAGATTACATCGAATATAACTCCAAAAACGTCGAGGAGAACATTGTATTAAAGATCAAAGAGAGAGAAGAAGCCATCTAGCTACTGGCTATGGACCCTTAGGTCTGTGGTAAACTACTCACACATCATCAGAAGGGCAGCAAGGGTTGGTGTAGAGGCCCTCCGTGATCGAATCCCCCTCCGGCAGAGTGCCAAAAAAGGCCCCAAGATGGGATCTCATGAGAACAGAAGCCTAGGGGCAGCGGAAGAGTATTTTTGTGGACGCCTCTGATGTAGAGGGAATATTTGGGTATTCATAGAGCAAGAATTAGGGTTAGAAGGTCTACGAGGGGCCCACAAGCCTAGGGGGCACGCCCCAAGGGCTTGTGGCCACCTCGTAGGTCTTCTGGCCTCCTCTCCAAGTCTCCTGGTTTTTTATTCTGTTTGGACTCCGTTTGATATTGTTTTTCTGTAGAAGTCAAAAACAAAGAAAAAAATAGCAACTGGCACTAGGCACTAGGTTAATAGGTTAGTCCCAAAAAATGATATAAAATAGTACTAGAATGCATATAAAACAACCAAGATGGATAATATAATAGCATGGAACAATAAAAAACTATAGATACGTATCAAGCATCCCCAAGCTAATTCCTGCTCGTCCTCGAGTAGGTAATTGATAAAAACAGAATTTTTGATGTGGAATGCTACCAACATGTTTATCAATGTAATCTTTCTTTTATGTGGCATGAATATTCAGATCCATAATATTCAAAACAAAAGTTTAATATTGACATAAAATCAATAGTACTTCAAGCATACTAATAAAACAATTATAGCTTTTCAAAATATCATCGCTAAAGAAAGTTATCCCTACAAAATCATATAATCTTGTCATGCTCTATCTTCATCACACAAAGTATCAATCATGTACTACCCCGGTATTGGTCAAGCAATTGTTTCATACTTTTGATGTTCTTAAGCTTTTTAAACCTTCGCGCAATACATGAGCGTGAGCCATGGATATAACACTATTGGTAGAATAGAAGGTGGTAGTAGACAAAAAGGAGAAAGAAATTCTCACATCAAGTAGGCAAATTAATAGGCTATGGAGATGTCTATGAATCGATATCAATGTAAGTGAGTAATTGCCATGCAACGGATGCAGTAGTGCTATAAGTGTATGAAAGCTCAAAAGAAAACTAAGTGGGTGTGCATCGAACTCGCTTGCTTGCGAAGACCTAGGGCACTTTGAGGAAGCCCATCATTGGAATATACAAGCCAAGTTCTATAATAAAAATTCCCGCTAGTAATATATGAAAGTGACAAAATAGGAGACTCTCTATCATGAAGAACATGGTGCTACTTTGAAGCACAAGTGTGGAAAAAGGATAGTAACATTGTCCCTTCTCTCTTTTTCTCTCATTTTTCCTCTTTTTTATTTTTGGGATCTTTGGCCTATTTTTATTTTTATTTTTTTGGGCTCTTTGGCCTCTTTTTATTTATTTAAGTCCGGAGTCTCATCTCAACTTGTGGTAGAATCATAGCCTCCATCATTCTTTCCTTTCGTGGGACAATGCTCTAATAATGAAGATCATCACACTTTTATTTACTTACAACTCAAAAATTACAACTCGATACTTAGAACAAATATGACTTTATATGAATGCCTCATGCATATGAGAACAATATGACAATGATGGTGTGTGTCATAGTAAAATGGAACGATGGAAGTTGCATGGCAATATATCTCAGAATGGCAATGGAAATGCCATAAGAGGTAGGTATGGTGGCTGTTTTGAGGAAGGGTATATGGTGGGTTTAATGCACCGGCGAAAGTTGCGCGATACTAGAGAGGCTAGACATGGTGGAAGGGTGAGAGTGCGTATAGTCCATGGATTTAACATTAGTTATAAAGAACTCACATATTTATTGCAAAAATTTGTTAGCCATCAAAGCAAAGTACTAATATGCATACTCCTAGGGGAGAGGTTGGTAGGAGTTAGCCATCGCGTGCTCCCGACCTCCACACAAAGGAAGACAATCAAGGATAAATTATGCTATAACTTCGTCACACAACGAGAGACCATACGTGCATGCTTCGGGAATCACAAACTTTAACACAAGTATTATTACTCAACCAGAAGTACCAACTAGCATGACTCTAATATCACCATCTTTATATCTCAAAAAATTTGCAAGGAATCAAACTTCTCATATATTCAATGATCTTCATGAAAGTTTTTATTATATCCCTCTTGAATGCCCATCATATTAGGACTAAACTCATAACCTAAATTGATTGCCATACTATTTTCAAGACTCTCAAAATTATATAAGTGAAGCATGAGAGTTCATCAATTTCTATAAAATAAAATCACTGCCGTGCTCTAAAAGATATAAGTGAAGCACTGCAGCAACTGCCTAGCTCAAAGATATAAGTGAAGCACATAGAGTATTCTAATAAATTCATGATTAATGTGTGTCCCTCTCAAAAGGTGTGTACAGAAAGGATGATTGTGGCAAACTAAAAACAAAGAATCATATGTACAAGACATTCCAATCAGAACACATATCATGTAGTAAATAAAAATATAGCCTCAAGTAATTTTACCGATGGATTGAAGACAAAAGACGGGATGCCATCCGGGGCATCCCCAAGCTTAGATGCTTGGTTCTCCTTGTATTTTACCTTGGGGTGCCTTGAGCATCCCCAAGCTTAGGCTCTTGCCACTCCTTATTCTGTGGTCCATCAAAACTTTACCCAAAACTTGAAAACTTCACAACACAAAACTCAATAGAAAACTCATAAGCTTCGGTAGTATAATAACAAATTACCACTTTTGGTACTGTTGTGAACTCATTCTAAATTTATATTGGTGTTATATCTACTGTATTCCAACTTCTCCATGGTTCATACCCCCCGATACTACCCATAGATTCATCAAAATAAGCAAACAACACAAGGAAAACATAATCTGTCAAAAACAAAATAGTGTGTAATAATCTAGAAACTTCGTATACTTCTGTAACTCCAGAAATTCTGAAAAGTTAGTACAACTTAGGAAATTTGTATATCAATCTTGTGTAAACAATTTAGATCAAAAGCACGCTTCTGTGATTTTTTAAAATTCCGGCAATGAGCGCCGAAGTTATTGTTTTTCAGCAAGATCAAATCAACTATCACCATAGATCATCCCAAAGGTCTTACTTGGCTCAACACTAATTAAAAACTATTACTACAGAAGTATTATTGTGTATTTATTCAAAAACGGAAAAACAAAAAACACGAAATAAAATTGGGTTGCCCCCCAACAAGCTATTGTTTAACGCCCCTAGCTAGGCATATTGCAATAGATCTAGGTGTTTTCATCTTTGGTATTTAATCCATAAGTAGCCCTCATAATAGATTCATATGGCAACTTAATTTTCTTTCTTGGAAAGTGTGCCATGTCCTTCCTTAATGGAAATTGAAATGTAATGTTTCCTTCTTTCATGTCAATAATTGCACCAATCGTTCTAAGGAAAGGTCTACCAAGAATAATAGGGCATGTAGGAATGCAATCTATATCAAGCACAATAAAATCTATAGGCACATAATTCCTATTTGCAGCAATAAGAACATCATTAATTCTTCCAATGGGTTTCTTAATAGAGGAATCCGCTAGATGCAAATTCAAAGAGCAATCATCAAATTCATGGAAACCTAACACATCGCACAAAGTTTTTGGTATAGTTGAAACACTAGCACCCAAATCACATAAAGCATAACACTCATAATCTTGAATCTTAATCTTTATAGTAGGTTCCCACTCATCATAAAGCTTTCTAGGGATTGAAACTTCCAACTCAAGTTTTTCTTCAAAAGATTTCATCATAGCATCAAGATACGTTTAGTAAAAGCCTTATTTTGATTATAAGCATGGAGTGAATTAAGCATGGATTGTAACAAGGAAATACAATCAATCAAAGAGCAATAATAATAATTAAAGTCCTTAAAATCCAAAAGAGTGGGTTCATCACTACCTAAAGTTTTGACCTCTCCAATCCCACTTTTATCAAATTTTTCATTAAGATCACCACTCTCCAAATTATTGGGACGCCTTGTAGCTAAAGTTGACTCATCTCCAGTACCATCTTGATCAATTTTTATATTTACAAACAAAGATTCAATAGGAGTCACACCAATCACTTTAAGATCTTCATCATTATTATCACAAAAACTAGAGGAACACGTTTTTACAAACCAATCTCTTTTAGCACGCATCCTAGCGGTTCTTTCTTTAATTTAATTAATAGTGATTCTAATAGTTTTTAAAGACTCATTAATATCATGCTTGGGTGGCATACATCTAATCTTCAAAGAATCAATCTCAAGAGAAATCTTATCAACGTTTCTAGCCAAATCATCAACTTTAAGCAGTTTTTCTTCTACCATTGCATTGAAAATATGTTGATAATTTATAAAATCTTTAATATTATTCTCAAGATCAGAAGGTATATTATTATAATTTCCATAGGAATTATTGTAGGAATTACCATAATTATTAGAGGAATTACTAGCAAACGGCCTAGGATTAAAATTGCCTCTATACGCGTTATTACCAAAATTGTTCCTACCAACAAAATTCACATCCACAGATTCATTATTATTTCCAATCAAGGTAGACAAAGGAATATCATTACGATCGATAGGAGCACTCTTACTAGCAATCAATTTCATAAGTTCATCCATCTTTCCACTCAAAGTATTAATTTCTTCAATTGCATGCAATTTTTTACTAGTGGAAGATCTTTCGGTATGCCATTGAGAGTAATTTGCCATAAAATTATCTAGGAGTTTAGTAGCTTCTCCTAATGTGATTTCCATAAAAGTACCTGATAACCCACAAGTATAGGGGATCACAACAGTTTTCGAGGGTAGAGTATTCAACCCAAATTTATAGGTTCAACACAAGGGGAGCCAAAGAATATTTGAAGGTATTAGCAGCTGAGTTGTCAATTCAACCACACCTGGAGATTAATTATCTGCATCAAGTAATCAGTAGCACAGATTTTTAGCAAGTGTAACAGTGATGATAGCAGTAGTAATGCAACAAGATCAATATAAGTAAATCCGTAGGCATTGGATCGGTGACTTGTTGGATGATATTCATCATGTAACAGTTATAACCTAGGGCGATATGGCACTAGCTCCAGTTCATCGATATAATGTAGGCATGTATTCCGTAAATAGTCATACGTGCTTTTTATTAAAAGAACTTGCATGACATCTTGTGACGCCCCCGATTCAATCGTACACTAATCATGCACGCAAATGTGTAGGATCAAGATCAGGGACTCACGGGAAGATATCACAACACAACTCTAAAACATAATTAAGTCATACAAGCATCATAATACAAGCCAGGGGCCTCGAGGGCTCGAATACAAGTGCTCGATCATAGACGAGTCAGCGGAAGCAACAATATCTGAGTACAGACATAAGTTAAACAAGTTTCCATAAGATGGCTAGCACAAACTGGGATACAGATCGAAAGAGGCGCAGGCCTCCTGCCTGGGATCCTCCTAACTACTCCTGGTCATCGTCAGCGGGCTACACGTAGTAGAAGGCACCTCCGGTGTAGTAGTCGTCATCGACGGTGGCTTCTGGCTCCTGGGCTCCAATCGTCTGGTTGCAGCAATCGGGTAAAGAAATGGGGAAAAGGGGGAACAAGGCAACCGTGAGTACTCATCCAAAGTACTCGCAAGCAAGGAGCTACACTACATATGCATGGATATATGTGTAAAGGGCCATATCAGTGGACTGAACTGCGGAATGCCAGAATAAGAGGGGGATAGCTAATCCTGTCGAAGACTACACTTTTGGCAGCCTCCGTCTTGCAACATGTAGAAGATAGTAGACTGAAGTCCTCCAAGTAGCATCGCATAACATAATCCTACCCGGCGATCCCCTCCTCGTAACCCTGAGAGAGGGCGACCACCGGGTTGTATCTGGCACTTGGAAGGGTGTGTTTTATTAAGTATCCGGTTCTAGTTGTCATAAGGTCAAGGTACAACTCCAAGTCGCCCTGTTATCAAGATCACAGCTATTGAATAGATTAACTTCCTGCAGGGTGCACCACATAACCCAACACGCTTGATCCCATTTGGCCGGACACACTTTTCTGGGTCATGCCCGGCCGCGGAAGATCAACACATCGCAGCCCCACCTAGGCACAACTGAGAGGCCAGCACGCCGGTCTAAACCTAAGTGCACAGGGGTCTGGGCCCATCGCCCATAGCACACCTGCACGTTGCGTACGCGGCCGAAAGCAGAACTAGCCCCCTTAATACAAGAGCAGGCTTACGTTCCAATCCGGCGCGCGCCACTCAATCGCTGGCGTCACAAAGGCTTCGGCTAATACCACGACGTCGGGATACCCATAACTACTCCCGCGTAGATGGTTAGTGCGTATAGACCAAATGGCCAGACTCAGATCAAATACCCAGATCTCGTTAAACGTGTTAAGTATCCGCGAACGCCGACCAGGGCCAGGCCCACCTCTCTCCTAGGTGGTATCAACCTGCCCTGTCGCTCCGCCATAAAGTAACAGTCGGGGGCCGTCGGGAACCCAGGCCCACCTCTACCGGGATGGAGCCACCTGTCCTTTCAGCCCCATCTCTAACAAAGATATCATGTAATGTAACAGTGTAAAGTATATAGTATATGCCCGTGATCACCTCCCAAGTGATCACAGCCCAAGAGTATAGCATGGCGACGGACAAGAATGTAGGGCCACCGATGGAACACTAGCATGCTATACTAAGCGAGAGGATAGCGAGATAAAGGTAACAACAAGAGTAGCAAGGACAAAGCTATGCAGAAGATAGGATTAATCGAAAGCAGTAACATGCTACACTACTCTAGTGCAAGCAATATAGAGAAGAGTAGGCGATATCTGGTGATCAAAAGGGGGGGCTTGCCTGGTTGCTCAGACAAGGAGAGGTCGTCGGTGACGTAGTCGACCACAGGGGCATCAGCATCGTCACGGGGTCTACCGGAAAGAAGTAACGGAGGGGGAATACAATAAATAACAGAGCAATCAAAGCATCTCAAAGCGTAACATGGCAATACGCGGTGCTAGGTGTGCCCTAACGCGCAGAGGTGGTACGGCGAAGGGGAAACATCCGGAAAGTATCCCGGTGTTTCGTGTTTTCGAGCAGAGGAGCCGGAGGGGAAAGTTGCGAGTTTGATATGTTAGGGTGCGTATGACGAACGGCTGCGATCCGGTTTGTCTCGTCGTTGCTCGAGCAACTTTCATGTAGAAAGTATTTCCATCCGAGCTACGATTTATTTTCTATTAATTTTAAAGTTTTAAATCATTTTTCAATTTCTGAATTTACTAATGTTGTGGGTACACATAAGTGTACCAAGAAATGTGCAATGAGCTGACATGTGGACCCAGCTTGGTGGGTTAATCGCCTACCAACAGAGGCTGTTGGTGGGGCGGGGAGCTTAGTCGACAAGTCGATTGGACCCATCTTATCGGTTTGAACAGTAATAGGGGGCCCCACATGGCATCGACTGTAGTTTATGAACCAGTTTTATTTATCTATGAACGTCCAAATTAATTAACCGTAGGCTCCATTAGTCATAGGCACAAGGGGGTAATTAGCAGTGTTTTTAGTGGCTAATTAGTGGATTAGCCGGCAGCTCAACGGCAACGACCACCATGTGCAGTGGAGGCTCGCCGGAGCAGTGCTGGATGTAGCAGTGGGACGAGCCAAGGGCACCAGAAGGTTGCCCTTGCTTGCTCGCATCTAGGGAAGCCCTTGGGGTCGTGGGGGCGGAGAAGATTGACGAGTCGTGCGGCGACGACGGAAGTAGCAGCAGCTGGTGGGAGCCGCCCAGCGGCGGGCGGGCGAGGCAAGGCGCGCCACGGGCGCGTGAAGCGTCAAGGGAGCATGACGCGGGCGCCGCCACGCAGAGGCGGGCGCGGCGACGGGACGGTGTGGGGGCGCAGCGTTCGGAGGGGGGAGACGGACGGGGCCCGATGGGGAGCTCACCCCCGTTGACGAGAAGAGGGCGGCGATGCGCGGGGAGGACCGACGAAGGAGAGGCGGGGACGGGGCAGTCCGGCGCGACGGGGGCGAAGATGACGCAGTCCGGTGGGGAGGCGACGCCGGCAAGGTCGTGGGCGACCCGGCGAACGACAGCGAGGGCGATCCGGTGGCGGCAACATTGATGTGGCGGCGGGGCGCCGGCTTGAGGCGGGGCGATCCGGCAACGGTGTCGGTGGCGAGCGGCGTGTGAGGTGATGGGGTCGGGGCATTGTTTACCCCGATCCAAATCGGGAGGGCAGAGAGGTCGTGGGGGGAGTGGACCGAGAGGGGGGAAGTGGGGAAGGGATCGGGCTAGGGTTTTCGGGGGAGGGGGGTGAGGGGATAAGGTGTGGCCGGCTGGGCCTGGTGGGTTGGCCCAGTGGGGTTGATGGCCTGCTGGGCCGGAGCCCGGGGGGTCTTTTCCTTTTTTGTTAGTTTTCTTTACTGGTTTTGTGTTTTCTTTGCTTTTTATTTATACTTTTCTATTATTTTAGCTGTCAAGTGATTTTGGTTAATTATGAAACTTTGCACATAATTCCTAGCCAGACTATAAGGTTCTTGTGAAAAGTTTGAGGCCAATTGAACTGTTCTAATTTATAGTTGAATTAAAATGCTCTTATTTAATCTTGTTGTTCCACTAAATGAATTCCAGGGGCAATTTGGGAAACCAAATGAGGTTGGTTCCAACATGTTCATTACTTAGTGAATATTTGCCACTCATCGAACATTTTTATTTGATAGTTTAAAGAAATAATAATTCGACTTGTTATTTGAATTTGAATTTGACCTCGGTTTGAAACAAGTGAGGTTTAGCAAAAGTTTAATTATGATGACCTGGCATGGTTAACAAGGGTTTACTGTAGCTTAACTACCCGGGCGTCACAATTCTCCTCTACTACAAGAAATCTCGTCCCGAGATTTAAGAAGGGAGTAAGGGGGGAAGGTTTGGTAACGAATCTAGCAGGTCTTCTCATCCTTGGTTGCTCTTCTCGAAGAGGCCGATTCAATACATTGATGTCTTCATTTCTCTGCTTTAGGTCATCATGATGAAGTCGGCGCCTTTCTTCGGGAACTCCATCTTACTTACGAATAGGTAAGGGGCAGCTTGACTACGATAGAATGCTTGTGAGGGAAACAATCTGGGGTTAACCCATGAATGAGCATAAGATTATCTTTCGAGTTGAACATATAAAATACCTCGAGAGTAAGGTACGAAGGTACATTAAGAGGTTCCAAGCGGATAGATAGTTGCTCGAAGTCTGAAACAGAGTGAGAAAGGGGTTCAGAGTAGCGAGAGTAAGTATTGCGTCTGATACCAGAATAGAGCACTAGGACGGTGGCCCGTAAACTACATACGAGGCCACGCGCGAGGAATAACTTTGGGAATAGGGGGTGTACAGGAGAGTCAGGTTTCGATCCTGTGGAACTATGGGTTATGGGCCCACCATGTGGGTTAAAAGTAGCAAGGGTGCTGACATCTTGCGCGGTCACGATAGTAAGGTATGTCAGAGGGTAGCCTGCCATTTATGTTGGCAACTTCGGTACCAAGGGCGAGGGACAAAGAGAACCAATTCCTGCTCGTTGAACGAGGCGGACCAATAGGCAAAGTTCTTATCCATCGGTGGTTACTGGAATGTTTTCAACAATAGTAACAGGGTCCTAAAGACAGAGTGGTACAACAAGGTGCTTACCAAAGCAGGGAATTGCCTCTGCTCAGATTATATAGATCACAAGAAAGGTTAAACCAAACAATGGAAAGGGAAAAAGTGATTATTAGATTAAACAGAACAATGGAAAGGAAAATGTGTTTAAACACATATTTCAGGGGGTATATCCTTCCCAAGGACAAGCAGGGCATGATATCAATGACAGGATATAATGTAGAAAACCCATTAGGAAAGGGGAGAGAAATTTCATGACATTACCCATACAACGGTGTTTGGTTAATTGAGCAAGAAACATTTAGCATTGGGCTTCAAATGTTCCTGTTGAGAATCGGAGTACCATAGACATGCTTCGAGATAGCATTGACATGGTCATCAGGTGAAGATCAGACTTTGCAAACACAAAGGATTCATCGGAAACAGCTTATAGGATAAGTCTTACAATTTCCTCATGGAAAAATGGATAACCTTGCTGAAAAGGAATCTGTAACCATAGGGCCCCAGCCAGGTGTGATAGGATGACATCACCTTACCGGGTCATATAACGACAAATGTTATAACTCTTGGAAATATGTCCCAGCCATCATATCTGACCGAGATTCAGATCTGATTGGTGTGAGGATACCTCAGACTTAGGATACCTGAGAAGAAAAGGTGCAACGCAAATTGACGAGATGACATTGTAAGATTCTCGGGGAAATGAACTATGAAGTGATTTCCGTTAACAAGAGTCCATCATTAACCCAAGGAGAGGACAAGGAGGTGTATGGTGAACTCAACGGCAATTCATCGAGATTCCCAAAAGATGGATTTCCACAATTAAGTGAACAAGGAGATAACATTTGTCCGATCAAATGATATAAGGAAGTATGCTCGAGGAAAACATACACAATTAAACATTGGTTGAAAGGTGCGCCCGAAATATGGGTTGGGTTGCACGACCAATGTCAGAATGGTGATTCAATAATCAATAGCCTAAGAATGAACTTTCGACCATTAACTTCAAAGAAATAGGGTTGCTAGAAGGAAAAATCCAAACAACACCGCTCACTTGTTGGAATTAACACGGGACCAAGAAAGAATGGTGATGGTGAGAAGTATTTCTATGTCAAGAATTCTCAAGAGGTGGAACAAATCTCGTAACATTCTTGACATAAAGGATGGTAATACTCCAAGGTAAAGAAGAACAATTGCTGGATAGCAAGGAACTCAAGGTATAACACCAAACATGAACAAGCTTGTGTTGGTGGGAAGGCAATAAAGTGGTCGATGATAATACAATTCATCGAGGGCAAGGATGGTATTTCTCATCATGAATTCAATTGATATCCTGGATGAGCTCAGAATGTTGATGATCACGACACCTTTGTCGCGAGAGTTCATGAAGATGTAATCGATCGGCGACGACATCAAGTCAAAGTAATGATGAAGTGAAAGGTTATTGGAACCAAGGGTACGACACAAACTCGAAACCAAGCTTGTTGTTCAAGGCAAAATGATATGACGATGAGGATCGACGTAAGGTTAGTTCATCGTCGAAAATTGTGCTCCGAGAAGAAGGACCGGGTAGCACAGTTAAAATCATCACGACAATGATATAGCCAAACAGGCTAGGAATGGCGTGACCGGTACAAACTCGCACTTATAGAAGCTATGAAGAGTTGTTGAACCGTGAGTGCGGACTCGGTTCGCTTATCGGTGTCTTTGAGTGTATAATAACTCGAGCCCGTGAAAAATTGGAATCATGGGAAGGTAGCACTTGATGAAGAACTCATAAGAAGTTATGCAGTTCCATGATAATCTCGAGATACCGGGGGTAATACCGACACAAGATCAAAGTAAAGGTTGGACTGGTGTGTTGATCCATAGAAGACAATTGTTTTAACTTGTCCGAGAAATGGAATCAAAGAAGAACAATCATGGTCGGAACCACGGTTGCAAGGGATCAATTCACGATACCATATGTTAGTTATCAAGGAAATAGTTATTATTACAAGAAGCTTCCATGATAGGATATACATCGCGTCCATGGGCATGAACACAAAGTTCAAGGTCGACTCCCACTTCCTCAATGCATAATCTTCCATTCACCTCTCGATTTCAAGATGACATTAGTTGTTGAAAGTTTTACGGTGCAATACCAGATAAGTATGACTCGTGAAATCTTTCGGGTTCACGCCGATGAGGGAAGGCGTTGGTTCAATCCCATCGGGCTTCTTGTAACATATACCATAAGCTTCAAGAGTAAGTATCACCAGCTCGAAAGCGAGCATGGATGACAAAAGGAAGGATACAATTTAACAAAGGCATTATGTATCGGAGAAGGACTCACAAGGTGATTAATTATGAAGGACACCGTCGGATATAATAATCCAACAAAGGATAAGGCGATCCACAAGTGGAGCCGAGGTGAGTATCGATACCCAATCGAGGAAGAAAGAATGCGAATGCAACAAGTTATGGAATCATCTGAATAATTCAAAGCTTAAATGCAAAGGAATTATGATTTAAAACAAGGGATCGAAGCGACGTTCGATCAAGGATGGATCAATTGTATATACCGAGGCACAATCGACGACGATAGTTTGGTCGAGAACCAGCTCATGTTCAAAATGACGCTCGAGCGGAAAGATAATCCTAGGACTTGGTGATGATTGTGAACATTCACAACGTATTGAATCAACGGACTCAAAATGATGGTGACAAAGGATGCTAATATGATTACTATACTTATGGGATTAATCATAATGAAAGCAAACAAGAAATTCCAGAGCAATAGGTTACCGAGGATTTTGAATATCGAATGGTATTTCAAGACTTTGTGTAACACAGAGCAATCGGGGATGAGCGGATACTCGATAAGTGCGAGAATTAACCGTAGGGGTATTCAGTGACAAGGAACAAGACGGCAAGAAGCTCAAAGGATTATCAAAACAACGACGAAGTTTTTCGTGGTATCTTGTAATAACAAGACCAACTAGGATGAGGGTAAGAATAACAACTGCAAGTAGTTATCCATAAGGGTTTACGGTGGAAGGGGAATTGCAAACGCGATGAACACAAGTTCTCGAGTTAACAGCGGAGAGTATCTTCAGGGTCTTCTGGTGCAGCAGACGATCATCAGTAATAAGGGGCTCTCCGGGTGAAAGTCATAATGAGATCCTAATGTTAGATTTAGTAAAATTCATTTAACCCGAACAGAAGAGATGTCAGAGCCCCAGAGTATAGGTCGAGGAATAAAAGATCCTACTACCACCCAATGGCGACGTGTGCCCGTAAGACACACAACCATGTTAGTAAAAGTTTTGTAATGTCTAGACTCGACTTCAGCCAAGGAGTTGGAAAGGGGGATTCCTACAGGCAGTCGGCTCTGATACCAACTTGTGACGCCCCCGATTCAATCGTACACTAATCATGCACGCAAATGTGTACGATCAAGATCAGGGACTCACGGGAAGATATCACAACACAACTCTAAAACATAATTAAGTCATACAAGCATCATAATACAAGCCAGGGCCTCGAGGGCTCGAATACAAGTGCTCGATCATAGACGAGTCAGCGGAAGCAACAATATCTGAGTATAGACATAAGTTAAACAAGTTGCCATAAGATGGCTAGCACAAACCGGGATACAGATCGAAGAGGCGCAGCCTCCGCCAGGATCCTCCTAACTACTCCCGGTAAATCGCCGCCGGGCTACACGTAGTAGTAGGCACCTCCGTGTAGTAGTCGCCATCGACGGTGGCGTCGCCCCGGCTCCATCGTCTGGTTGCAGCAATCGGGTAAAGAAAGGGGAAAAGGGGAACAAGGCAATCGTGAGTACTCATCCAAAGTACCGCAGAATGCCGTAATAAGAGGGGATAGCTAATCACGCCGAAGACTACGCTCGCAGCCTCCGCCTTGCAACATGTAGAAGATAGTAGATCAAGTCCTCCAAGTAGCATCGCATAGCATAATCCTACCCGCGATCCTCCTCGTAACCCCGAGAGAGAGCGACCACCGGGTTGTATCTCGCACTTGGAAGGGTGTGTTTTATTAAGTATCCGGTTCTAGTTGTCATAAGGTCAAGGTACAACTCCAAGTCGCCCCTGTTATCAAGATCACGGCTATTCAATAGATTAACTTCCTGCAGGGTGCACTACATAACCCAACATGCTTGATCCCATTTGGCCGGACACACTTTTCAGGTCAAGCCCGACCGGAAGATCAACACGCCGCAGCCCCACCTAGGCACAACAGAGAGGCCAGCACGCCGGTCTAAACCTAAGCGCATTGTGGGTCCAGGCCCATCACCCATAGCACACCAAGACGCTGCGACGCTGCCGAAAGCGTAACTAGCCCCTTAATACAAGAGCAGGCTTACGTTCCAATCCGGCGCGCGCCACTCAGTCGCTGGCGTCACGAAGGCTTCGGCTGATACCACGACGCGGGATACCCATAACTACTCCCGCGTAGATGGTTAGTGCGTATAGACCAAATGGCCGACTCAAATCAAATACCCAGATCTCGTTAAACGTGTTAAGTATCCATAAGAACGCCGACCAGGCCAGGCCCACCTCTCTCCTAGGTGGTCTCAACCTGCCTGCCGCTCCGCCATAAAGTAACAATCGGGGCCGCCGGGAACCCAGGCCCACCTCTACCGGGATGGAGCCACCGTCCTTTCAGCCCCATCTCCTAACAAGATCACGGTAATGTAACAAATGTAAAGTATATAGTATATGCCCGTGATCACCTCCCAAGTGATTACAGCCCAAGAGTATAGCATGGCAGACGGACAAGAATGTAGGGCCACCGATGGAACACTAGCATGCTATACTAAGCAAGAGGATAGCGAGATAAAGGTAACAATAGTAGTAGCAAGGACAAAGGCTATGCAGCAAAGATAGGATTAATCGAAAGAAAAGAATATGCTACACTACTCTAATGCAAGCAGATAGAGAAGAGTAGGCGATATCCGGTGATCAAAGGGGAGCTTGCCTGGTTGCTCGAGACAAGAAGGAGAGGTCGTCGATGACGTAGTCGACCACTGTGGGCATCAAGATCGCCACGGGTCTACCGGAAAGAAGTAACGGAGGGGGAACACAATAAATAACAGAGCAATCAAAGCATCTCAAAGCGTAACATGGCAATGCGCGGTGCTAGGTGTGCCCTAACGCGGCAGTAGGTGGTACCGGCGAAAGGGGGAAACATCCGGGAAAGTATCCCCGGTGTTTCGTGTTTTCGGGCAGAGGAGCCGGAGGGGGAAAGTTGCGAGTTTGATATGTTAGGGGTGCGTGGCGGACGAATGGGCTGCGTGTCCGGGTTCGTCTCGTCGTTCTGAGCAACTTTCATGTAGAAAGTATTTCCATCCGAGCTACGATTTATTTTCTATTAATTTTTAAAGTTTTAAATCATTTTCTGAATTTCTGGAATTTACTAAATGTTGTGGGTACACATAAGTGTACCAAGAAATGTGCAACAGAGGCTGACATGTGGACCAAGTTGACTGGGTCAACTGCCCAGTCAGCAGAGGCTGACTGGTGGGGCCAGGGAGCTTAGTCAGCAAGCTGGCTGGACCCATCTTATCGGTTTGGACAGTAACAGGGGCCCCACATGGCATCGACTGTAGTTTATGAACCAGTTTTATTTATCTATGAACGTCCAGATTAATTAACCGTAGGCTCCATTAGTCATAGGCACAAGGGGGGTAATTAGTAGTGTTTTTAGTGGCTAATTAGTGGATTAGCCGGCAGCTAAACGACAACGGCCACCATGTGCAGTGGAGGCTCGCCGGAGCAGTGCTGGATGCAGCAGTGGGACGAGCCAAGGGCACCAGAAGGTTGCCCTTGCTTGCTCGCATCTAGGGAAGCCCTTGGGGTCGTGGGGGGGCCGGAGAAGATAGACGAGTCGTGCGGCGACGGCGAAAGTAGCAAAGAGTGGTGGGAGCCGCCCAGCGGGCGGGCGAGAGGGCAGGCGCCTGGGCGCTGGGCGCGAAGCGTCTTGAGACGCATGACGCGGTGCCGCCACGCAGAGGCGGGCGCGGCGACGGACGTGTGGGGCGCAGCGTTCGGGGGGAGACGGACGGGCCCGATGGGGAGCTCACCCCGTTTGAAAGCGAGGGCGGCGCGCGCGGGAGGACCGACGAAGGAGAGGCGGGACGGGCAGTCCGCGCGACGGGGCGAAGATGACCTGATCCGGTGGGGAGGCGGCACCGGCAAGGTCGTGGCGACCGGCGAACGACAGCGAGGGCGATCCGGTGGCGGCAACATCGATGTGGCGGCGGGGCGCCGGCGTGAGGCGGGGCGATCCGGCAACGGTGTCGGTGGCGAGCGGCGTGTGAGGTGATGGGGTCGGGGCATTGTTTACCCCGATCCAGATCGGGAGGCAGAGAGGTCGTGGGGAGTGGACCGAGAGGGGGAAGTGGGAAGGGATCGGGCTAGGGTTTGCGGGGAGGGGGTGAGGGATAAGGTGTGGCGGTGGGCTGGTGGGTTGGCCCATGGGGTTGATATTTCTTGGGCCGGAGCCCGGGGGGGGTTCTTTTCCTTTTTTGTTAGTTTTCTTTACTGGTTTTGTGTTTTCTTTGCTTTTTATTTATACTTTTCTATTATTTTAGCTGTCAAGTGATTTTGGTTAATTATGAAACTTTGCACATAATTCCTAGCCAGCACTATAAGGTTGCGCGAAAAGTTTGAGGCCAATTGGAACTGTTCTAATTTATAGTTGAATTAAAATGCTCTTATTTAATCTTGTTGTTCCACTAAATGAATTCCAGGGGCAATTTGGGAAACCAAATGAGGTTGGTTCCAACATGTTCATTACTTAGTGAATATTTTCCACTCATCGAACATTTTTATTTGATAGTTTAAAGAAATAATAATTCGACTTGTTATTTGAATTTGAATTTGACCTCGGTTTGAAACAAGTGAGGTTTAGCAAAAGTTTAATTGTGATGACCTGGCATGGTTAGCAAGGGTTTACTGTAGCTTAACTACCCGGGCGTCACACATCTTTTGTCCTACCCTCCCGTGGCAGCGGGATCCATATTGGAAACTAAGGGATATTAAGGTCTCCTTTTAATAGATAACCGGAACAAAGCATTAACACATAGTGAAGACATGAACTCCTCAAACTTCGGTCATCACCAGGAGTGGGCCCGGTTGTTGTCACTCTGGGGTTGCTGGATCATAACACGTAGTAGGTGACTATAACTTGCAAGATCAGATCTAAAACATGGATATAATGATGAATTCATAAACTGTTCCGATCTGAGTTCATGGCACCCGGGTCCAAAGTGACAAGCATTAAGCATAGCAAAGTCATAGCAACGTCAATCTAAGAACATAGTGGATACTAGGGATCAGGCCCTAACAAAACTAACTCGATTACATGATGAATCTCATCCAACTCCTCACCGACTAGCGAGCCTACGAAGGAATTGGTCACTCCCAGTGGGGCGCATCATGGAATTGGCGATGGAGATTGGTTGGTGATGACAAAGAACAAAGACCCCCCTCTCCGGAGCCCCAAATAGACTCCAGATCTGCCCTCCCGAGGAAGAACAGGGCTTGGCGGCGGCTCCGTCTCATGAAACGCGGTAATTCTTTCTCCCTGATTTTTTCTGGAAATATGTGAATTTATAGTATTAGGGGGGTCGTCAGCGGGGCCACTAGGTGGGTACAACCCACCTGGGCGCGCCAAGAGAGGGGGGCGCGCCCTGGTGGGTTGTGCCCACCCAGGGGCCCCTCTCTGGTGGGTCTTGGCTCCAGAAATTCTTATTATTGATATAAAAAATCCTCGCAAAGTTTTGTTCCATTCCAAGAACTTTTATTTCTGCACAAAAACAACACCATGGTAGTTCTGCTGAAAACAACGTCAGTCCGGGGTTAGTTTCATTCAAATCATGCAAATTAGATTCCAAAACAAGAGGAAAAGCGTGAGAAAAAGTAGATACGTTGGAGACGTATCAACTCCCCCAAGCATAAACCTTTGCTTGTCCTCAAGCAATTCAGTTGATAAACCTAAAGTGAGAAAGAAAAACTTTTACGAACTCTTTTGCTCTTGTTTGCATAAATAAGCTTAAACAGCACCCAGGTTTTCACATTATAACTAACCATGTCAACAAGCTAGCGAGCGATAATAAGAGATCTCAAACAGCAACACGTTGTCAAAACAACCATGATATAATATGACAATAGTGGTATCTCGCTAGCCCTTTCTGAGACTACAAAACATAAATGCAGATCACCTCCAAAGTTCAAGCAACGACTAAACATTGTAATTCATGGTAGAAAAGATCCAGCCATGATGCACCCAACATTAGCTATACACAATGCATAAATCATGACAACTGTGCTCTACTCAGTTTCTGGCGGTTGTTTTAGAAGGTGATGACACAACATAAAAGTAAATAGAAAGTCCCTTCGCAGAGGGAAGCAGTGATTTGCAGAGGTGCCAGAGCTCAATTTTTAAAACAGAGATAAATGATATTTTGAGACATGCACCCTTCTTATTCACTTCACGACCATTAGTTGTCAACATCTTCCATGCTAAGCATGCTAGTGGCGGTTCCCAAGCGATAAAAGTAAAGGTTTACTCCCTCTCCACCATCAATCACACTCCACGGCTTGTCCGAAACAACAGGTGTCGTCCATACCATCATCAGTCCCGGGTGAGTTTTGTTTAATTATTTGCATTTTTTGCGTTCGGGACTGGGAATCCCTATTACCGCCCATTTTCTGGTGCGATGCCGAGTGAATAAACATCGACCTGAGAATAACTCGCTTAGCACAGAAGATATCGACCACCTCCTGTCATTCCATGAACGATCCAGGCACACAAAAAGGATAAATTTTTAGAAGTTTTTAGAGGTGGCACATGCAAATTTACTTAGGACGGCAGGGTAATACCGTATATAGGTAGATATGGTGGACACATCTGGAATAACTTTTGGTTCAAGGTTTTTGATGTACAAGCATAATTCCCACTTAGTACAGGCAAAGGCTAGCAATTAAGATTGAGAAGCGGCCATCTAGAGAGCAACAACGATCATAACCAGGCATTATGCATAAGTAACATTGGACACTAGCATGAGTAGGATATGAACACCATGAACATAAATATTATAGAGGCTATGTTGGTTTTGATTCAACTACACGCATGAACATGTACCAAGTCAAGCCACTTGAACATTCAGAGGAGGATACCATACCATCATACTACATCACAATCATTTTAACGCTATGTTGATATCCAAGATAAATCATTATCAACTCCCAGCTACTTATGCATGGCATGAGAAACTATAATCTCTAATTTTCATTGCAAACATGTTTAATCATAATGGGCTGAAGCCTGGATAGGTTAAACATATTTACACAAACAGAACAAGTCGAGTTCATACCAGTTTCTCTTTGCCACGTCCAGCTCATCGAGTATCGTCATTATTGTCTTTCACTTGCACGACCGAATGATATGAAAATGATAATAGTGCAAGAGTGTCATGGACTAAGCTGGAATCTGCAAAACATTTTATTCAACAGGAATAGACAAGGTAAACTGGGCTCTTATTAGTTCAATAATTATTCATATGAGAGCCACTCAACATTTTCATCGTGGTCTTCTCCTCGGTAAGACTCGAATAAAAAGAAAAGAAATTCAGAGAAACACATTGAAATATTTTTGGAGTTTTTGGTTTTCTTCAACAAGCAAATAAAAAGCAAAAACGAGAAAAACTATTTACACGGGAAAGCTCCCAACAAGCAAAAGAAGAACAAGGAAATCTTTTTGGATTTTCTTTTTAGTACTACTACTAAGCATGCATAGAAAGTAAATTACTACAACTAATTTTTTTTGTTTTTTCTAAAGTTTTTCAAACACACAAGAAGAAAGCAAGAAAATAAATCTAAGCATGGATGATACAATGGAAAAGTGTGAACACCGACAAATAGAATGATATAAGTGAACATGAATAAAATGTCGGTGAGAAACACGTACTCCCCCAAGCTTAGGATTTTGGCCTAACTTGGTAGCCGATCAGTAGCCTGGATGGTAGTAGGGATCCTGAGGAGCGGGCATCCACTCACCCCACTGCTGAGGCTCCGCCTATGCGGCAGCAGCAGCCTGGGCGTCCCGGTAGGCGATGATGTTTGCAGGCATAATCCTATATCCGCCCCTGGCAACAGAATCAAACAAAGCAGGAGCAAGCAAGGGGATAACATCACGAGTTTCAACGCTATATACTAGATTATAAGGAATGGCAATATCAGGATGATCATGTGCAAGAAAGTGATGGTGATCCATGGCTGCACGGTCTAGATAAACCTTGGTCAGAGGGTACTCATGAGGGCGTATCTCAACCTCGAAGTGAGCCGCCAACCGAGTAGCAAAAATCCCACCATGTATTTTACCCTGGGATTTATTAATATGGAGGCGACGAGCCACGATAGCTCCCATGCTATACGTGTTGTCGCCCTCTAATGCACGACATAAAACAGCAAGGTCTGGTGAGCTGAGTGCACCAACCTTCTCTCTAGCAAGCAAGCATTTGGTAATAAAAAGTGCAAAGTAACGAACGGTAGGAAAATGTAAGCCACCGGCAGTGTTGGTTGACACTCCTCTCTCATTACCCACTGTCAAAGTGCGACAGAAGGCCTCAAACTTAGCCGGCCTAGGCTCAGCCAAGCTCCCATCAGACGGGATCATGCATATGTTACAAAACTCAGTAAGTGGTATCTGATGGTTTTCAGCATATAAGTCAAAGCTCACTTCAGGAGGATTATTTCTAGGCAGGAAAGTAAAACTTTGAACAAAGATGTTTGTGAGGATTTTGTGTTGGTCACACTCATCTGCGATGAAGTCTGTGAGGCCGACATTAGCAATAAATTGCATGAACTCTTCATGAATTCCATCCTCCTGCAGGAATGGGGTGTGCGGCCATTCGCACGGCCGTACCTCCGCCAACCTACAAGGGTGGAGATCACTGTAAGAAGACTCCCCAATAACACCCTTGGAGTTCTTCTTTGAGCCAAACTTCCTGAAGATATTCATATCCGCGTACAATTTTTCCTATGAACAAAAATCTGAATTTTTAGTTCAAAAATTTTTCCCAACAAAACTTCACAAAATTGATAGCAACTACTCATAGGGATACATAGAGGCCATAACAAGCATTCAAACTACTTAGAACACTAAGAAATCAACATGCAAGAACATCTACAACAACACCAAGAGTAGCTATTTATTCAAAGTATAAACCACTAAAACAAAAACTATTTGGACAAATGGTTGAGTCACATACCAAGAAACAATCCACCGAAACAGTTTCGGAAACGGAGCTTCGAGCAAAGAGATCGAAATCCGCGGGTTCCGGAGTCCGTTCGGGGCTCCAGAGAGGGGAATCCGTCGCTCTCGTCATCATCAACCTTCCTCCATCACCAATTTCATGATGCTCACCGCCGTGCGTGAGTAATTCCATCATAGGCCTGGTGGACGGTGATGGGTTGGATGAGATTTATCATGTAATCGAGTTTGTTTTGTTAGGGTTTGATCCCTAGTATCCACTATGTTTTGAGATTGATGTTGCTATGACTTTGCTATGCTTAATGCTTGTCACTAGGGCCCGAGTGCCATGAATTCAGATCCGAACCTATTGTGTTTTCATGAATATATGTGAGTTCTTGATCCTATCTTGCAAGTCATTAGCCACCTACTATGTGTTATGATCCGGCAACCCCGAAGTGACAATAATCGGGACCACTCCCGGTGATGACCGTAGTTTGAGGAGTTCATGTATTCACTAAGTGTTAATGCTTTGGTCCGGTACTCTATTAAAAGGAGGCCTTAATATCCCTTAGTTTTCAATAGGACCCCGCTCCACGGGAGGGTAGGACAAAAGATGTCATACAAGTTCTTTTCCATAAGCACCTATCACTATATTCGGAATACATGCCTACATTATATTGATGAACTCGAGCTAGTTCTGTGTCACCCTATGTTATAACTGTTGCATGAATGATTGCATCCGACATAATTATCCATCACTGATCCATTGCCTACGAGCTTTTCACATATTGATCTCTGCTTAGTTACTTTACCGTTGCCACTGTTACAAAACTGCTATTGTTATCTTTGCCACTGTTACCGTTACTTCCATACTACTTTGCTACTAAATACTTTGCTGCAGATATTAAGTTGTCCACGTGTGGCTGAATTGACAACTCAGCTGCAAATACTTGAGAATATTCTTTGACTCCCCTTGTGTCGAATCAATAAATTTGGGTTGAATACTCTACCCTCAAAAACTGTTGCGATCCCCTATACTTGTGGGTTATTGCTACCTCTTGAGCACTGCATTAGTTTTCCCTTGAAGAGGAAAGGGTGATGCAGTAAAGTAGCGTAAGTATTTCCCTCAGTTTTTGAGAACCAAGGTATCAATCCAGTAGGAGACCATGCTCAAGTCCCACGCACCTACACAAACAAATAAGAACCTTGCAACCAACGCGATAAAGGGGTTGTCAATCCCTTCACGACCACTTGCAAAAGTGAGATCTGATAGAGATGATAAGATAATATTTTTGGTATTTTTATGGTAAAGAGTAAAAGTAAAGATTGCAAAATAAACGGCGACAGAAATAGCGAGTTGACGGGAGATTAATATGATGGAAAATAGACCCGGGGGCCATAGGTTTCACTATTGGCTTCTCTCAAGAGCATAAGTATTACGGTGGGTGAACGAATTACTGTCGAGAAATTGATAGAATTGAGCATAGTTATGAGAATATCTAGGTATGATCATGTATATAGGCATCACGTTCGTGACAAGTAGACCGACTCATGCCTGCATCTACTATTATTACTCCACACATCAACTGCTATCCAGCATGCATCTAGAGTATTAAGTTCATAAGAACGGAGTAACGCTTTAAGAAAGATGACATGATGTAGAGGGATTAACTCAAGCAATATGCTATAAACCCCATCTTTTTATCCTCGATGGCAACAATACAATACGTGTCGTTTCCCTCATCACATCGGGATCGAGCACCGCAAGATTGAACCCAAAGCTCAAGCACTTCTCCCATTTGCAAGAAAGATCAATCTAGTAGGCCAAACCAAACTGATAATTCAAGAGACTTGCAAAGATAACCAATCATACATAAAAGAATTCAGAGGAGATTCAAATATTGTTCATAGATAATCTTGATCATAAACCCACAATTCATCAGATCTCGACAAACACACCACAAAAGAAGATTACATCGAATAGATCTCCAAGAGAATCGAGGAGAACTTTGTATTGAGATCCAAAGAGAGAGAAGAAGCCATCTAGCTAATAACTATGGACTCGAAGGTCTGAGGTAAACTACTCACACATCATCGGAGAGGCTATGGTGTTGATGCAGAAGCCCTCTGTGATCAATGCCCCCTCCAGCGAAGCGCCGAAAAAGGCCCCAAGATGGGATCTCACGGGGATAGAGAGTTGCGGCGGTGGAAATAGGGTTTTGGCTCAGTATCTAATGTTTCCAAGGTATATGAGTTATATAGGCGAAAGAGGTCGGTCAGGAGAGCTACGAGGGGCCCACGAGGGTGGGGGCGCGCCAAGGGGGGGCAGGCGCACCTCCCTGCCTCGTGGCCTCCTTGTTGATTGCTTGACGCCCACTCCGAGTCTCTGGATCACGTTTGTTCCGAAAATCACGTTCCCGAAGGTTTTATTCCATTTGTACTCCGTTTGATATCCTTTTCCTTCGAAACACTGAAATAGTCAAAAAACATCAATTTTGGGCTGGGCCTTCGGTTAATAGGTTAGTCCCAAAAATAATATAAAAGTGTATAATAAAGACCATTAAACATCCAAAAAAGAATATACAATAGCATGGAACAATAAAAAATTATAGATACGTTGGAGACGTATCAAGCATCCCAAAGCTTAATTCCTGCTCGTCCTCAAGTAGGTAAATGATAAAAACAGAATTTTTGATGTGGAATGCTACTTAGCATAATTTAACGTAATTCTCTTAATTGTGGCATGAATATTCAGATCCGAAAGATTCAAGATAAAATTTTAATATTGACATAAAAGTACTAATACTTCAAGCATACTAACTAAGCAATTATGTCTTCTCAAAATAACATGGCCAAAGGAAGTTCATCCCTACAAAATCATATAGTTTTGTCATGCTCCATTTTTGTCACACAAGAATGCTCTCATCATGAACAACCCCGATGACAAGCCAAGCAATTGTTTCATGCTTTTGTAATCTCAAACTTTTTCAACTTTGACGCAATATATGAGCGTGAGCCATGGATATAGCACTATGGGTGGAATAGAATATGATGATGGGGGTTATGTGGATAAGACAAAAAAGGACACATTTACGCGGCTAATCAACGGGCTAGGGAGATGCCCATCAATTGATGTCAATGCAAGGAGTAGGGATTGCCATGTAGCGAATGCACTAGAGCTATAAATGTATGAAAGCTCAACAAAAGAAACTAAGTGGGTGTGCATCCAACTTGCTTGCTCACGAATACCTAGGGCATTTGAGGAAGCCTATTGTTGGAATATACAAGCCAAGTTCTATAATAAAAAATTCCCACTAGTATATGAAAGTGACAAAACAAGAGGCTCTCTATCATAAAGATCATGGTGCTACTTTGAAGCACAAGTGTGGAAAAAGGATAGTAGCATTGCCCCTTTTATATTCTTTTATTTTTCTTTTCTTTTTTTGGGCCTTTCCTTTTTTTATTTGGCCTTTCTCTTTTTTTTATTTGGGACAATGCTCTATGAATGATGATCATCACACTTCTATTTATTTACAACTCAATGATTACAAGTCGATACTAGAACAAAGTATGACTCTATATGAATGCCTCCGGCAGTGTACCGGGATGGGCAATGAATCAAGAGTGACATGTATGAAATAATATGCATGGTAGCTTTTCCACAAATACGATGTCAACTACATGATCATGCAAGGCAATATGACAATGATGAAGCGTGTCATGATAAACGGAACGGTGGAAAGTTGCATGGCAATATATCTCGGAATGGCTATGGAAATGCCATAATAGGTAGGTATGGTGGCTGTTTTGAGGAAGATATAAGGAGGTTTATGTGTGATAGAGCATATCGTATCACGGGTTTGATGCACCGTGAAGTTTGCACCAACTCTCAAGGTGAGAAAGGGCAATGCACGGTACCGAAGAGGCTAGCAATGATGGAAGGGTGAGAGTGCGTATAATCCATGGACTCAACATTACTCATAAAGAACTCACATACTTATTGCAAAAACCTACAAGTCATCAAAAACCAAGCACTACGCGCATGCTCCTAGGGGAATAGATTGGTAGGAAAAGAACATCGCTCGTCCCCGACCGCCACTCATAAGGAGGACAATCAAAGAACACCTCATGTTTCAAATTTTTCACACAACGTTTACCAAACGTGCATGCTACGGGACTTGCAAACTTCAACACAAGTATTTCTCAAATTCACAATTACTCAAGTAGCACAACTTTAATATCGCTACCTCCATATCTCAAAACAATCATCAAGCATCAAACTTCTCTTAGTATTCAACGCACTTATAAGAAAGTTTTTACTAATCTTGGATGCCTATCATATTAGAACTAATTTCACAATTCAAGAAAATTACCATGCTGTTTTGTAGGACTCCCAAAATAATATAAGTGAAGCATGAGAGATCAATAATTTCTATAAAACAAAACCACCACCATGCTCTAAAAGATATAAGTGAAGCACTAGAGCAAAAACTATATAGCTCAAAAGATATAAGTGAAGCACATAGAGTATTCTAATAAATTCCGAATCATGTGTGTCTATCTCAAAAGTGTATTCAGCGAGGATGATTGTTGTAAACTAAAAAGCAAAGACTCAAATCATACAAGACGCTCCAAGCAAAACACATATCATGTGGTGAATAAAAATATAGCCCCAAGTAAAGTTACCGATAGACGAAGACGAAAGAGGGGATGCCTTCCGGGGCATCCCCAAGCTTAGGCTTTTGGTTGTCCTTGAATTTTACCTTAGGGTGCATTGGGCATCCCCAAGCTTAGGCTCTTGCCAATCCTTGTTCCATAATCCATCAAATCTTTACCCAAAACTTGAAAACTTCACAACACAAAACTCAACAGAAATTCTCATGAGCTCCGTTAGCGAAATAAAACAAACCACCACTTTAAGTTACTGTATTGAACTCATTCTTTATTTATATTGGTGTTAAACCCACTGTATTCCAACTTCTCTATGGTTTATAAACTCTTTTACTAATCATAGACTCATCAAAATAAGCAAACAACACACGAAAAACAGAATCTGTCAAAAATAGAACAGTCTGTAGTAATCTGTATCTAACGCAAACTTCTGTAACTCAGAAAATTCTTATAAAATAGGAAATCCTAAATAATTTGTTTATTGATCTACTTCAGTTGGAATCAGTATTTTATCACGTTCTGGTGATTTTAAACAATTGTTTTTGTGAACAGAAAGTTTCTGACTTTTTCAGCAAGATCAAATAACTATTATCTAAGAAGATCCTATAGGTTTTACTTGGCACAAACACTAATTAAAACATAAAAAAAATCTAACCAAAGGCTAGATCAAATATTTATTCCTAAATTGGAGCAAAAAGCAAAACTAAAATAAAATTGGGTTGCCTCCCAACAAGCGCTATCGTTTAACGCCCCTAGCTAGGCATAAAAACAAGAAAAGAACAAAGTATTATCATCTTTGGCATTTGATTTTTTTAGTGGAGTTATGCTCGAATCCAGGAGGTTCTTTAAGTTTCCCTTCATATTCGGAAATTTTTAGATCTAAATAATCCAACCACTTATTGCAAAGGGTAATCAACATATTCATGCGGTGGAGATTTCCGCTAACACTCTTAAGAGGTTCAAGAGATTTTCGTAAAATCTTCGTTACTTCGTAAATTTTCTCAAAAACTTGCGTTTCTTCCTGGGTATGATGGGGCCCCTCTTGTTGAGGTAGTGTTCCCACTATACCTTCTATAATTTCATGCACAATATTGGGATCAATTTCAATAACATTGCCTTTGGCAACGCAATCCAAGAGTTGTCTATGAGACATATTCAGTCCAACATAAAAATTGCGAAGCAAAATTCTAAAGTTCACCTCTAGAGTACAATTATGATAAGATTCTATCATTCTAAACCAAGCATCTTTTAAGTTTTCTCCTTGTATTTGTTTGAAGTGAAGAACTTCAAACTCGGGGGACAACGGAGTAGATAAGGGACTAGCCATAACGACGAGGCAAGCAAGAAGAAGGCGAAGGGAAAAAGAGGGCGAATAAAACGGCAAGGCTGAAGTGGGGGAGAGGAAAATGAGAGGCAAATGTCAAATAATGTAATGAGAGGGATAAGAGTTTGTGATGGGTACTTGGTATGTCTTGACTTGTGCGTAGACTCCCCGGCAACGGCGCCAGAAATCCTTCTTGCTACCTCTTGACACTGCGCTGGTTTTCCCTTGAAGAGGAAAGGGTGATGCAGTAAAGTAGCGTAAGTATTTCCCTCAGTTTTTGAGAACCAAGGTATCAATCCAGTAGGAGACCATGCTCAAGTCCCACACACCTACACAAACAAATAAGAACCTTGCAACCAACGCGATAAAGGGGTTGTCAATCCCTCCACGGCCACTTGCAAAACTGAGATCTGATAGAGATGATAAGATAATATTTTTGGTATTTTTATGGTAAAGAGTAAAAGTAAAGATTGCAAAATAAACGGCGACAGAAATAGCGAGTTGACGGGAGATTAATATGATGGAAAATAGACCCGGGGGCCATAGGTTTCACTATTGGCTTCTCTCAAGAGCATAAGTATTACGGTGGGTGAACGAATTACTGCCGAGCAATTGATAGAATTGAGCATAGTTATGAGAATATCTAGGTTTGATCATGTATATAGGCATCACGTCTGTGACAAGTAGACCAACTCCTACCTGCATCTACTACTATTACTCCACACATCGACCGCTATCCAGCATGCATCTAGAGTATTAAGTTCATAAGAACGGAGTAACACTTTAAGCAAGATGACATGATGTAGATGGATAAACCCAAGCAATATGATATAAACCCCATCTTTTTATCCTCGATGGCAATAATACAGTACGTGTCGTTTCCCCTACTGTCAATGGGATCGAGCACCGCAAGATTGAACCCAAAGCTAAGCACTTCTCCCATTGCAAGAAAGATCAATCTAGTAGGCCAAACCAAACTGATAATTCGAAGAGACTTGCAAAGATAACCAATCATACATAAAAGAATTCAGAGGAGATTCAAATATTGTTCATAGATAATCTTGATCATAAACCCACAATTCATCGGATCTCGACAAACACACTGCAAAAGAAGATTACATCGAATAGATCTCCAAGAGAATCGAGGAGAACTTTGTATTGAGATCCAAAGAGAGAGAGAGAGAGAGAGAGAGAGAGAGAGAGAGAGAGAAGAAGCCATCTAGCTAATAACTATGGACCCGAAGGTCTGTGGTAAACTACTCACACATCATCGGAGAGGCTATGGTGTTGATGTAGAAACCCTCCGTGATCAATGCCCCCTCAGGCCGAGTGCCGGAAAAGGCCCCAAGATGGGATCTCGCGGGTTCAAAGAGTTGCAGTGGTGGAAATAGGGCTTTGGCTCCATATCTGATTTTTCCATGGTATATGAGTATATATAGGCGAAAGAGGTCGGTCAGGAGAGCTACGAGGGGCCCACGAGGGTGGGGGGCGCGCCTAGGGGGCAGGCACGCCTCCCTGCCTCGTGGCCTCCTCGTTGATTGCTTGATGTCCACTCCAAGTCCTCTGGATCACATTTGTTCTAAAAATCACGTTCCCGAAGGTTTCATCCCGTTTGGACTCCGTTTGATATCCTTTTCCTTCGAAACACTAAAATAGGCAAAAAAAACAACAATTTGGGTTGGGCCTACGGTTAATAGGTTAGTCCCAAAAATAATATAAAAGTGTATAATAAAGCCCATTAAACATCCAAAACAGAATATATAATAGCATGGAACAATAAAATTATAGATACGTTGGAGACGACGCTTATCAAGACTGTTTTCGGCACCGTTCTTGAGGGAGTCTGGACTAAGGGTCCTCAAAGGCCCTACTGTTAGCCATGGGCCAGACTGATGGGTTGAGAAGATACAAAGACCGAAGACTCTACCCGTGTCCGGATGGGACTCTCCTTGGCGTGGAATACAAGCTTGGCGATCAAATATTTAGATTCCTTTCTCTATAACCGACCTTATGTAACCCTAGATCTCTGCGGTGTCTATAAACCGGAGAGCTTAGTCCGGAAGGGAGACATTCGTAATCATAGTCATACAGGTAGACTTCTAGGGTTTAGCGATTACGATCTCGTGGTAGATCAACTCTTGTAATACTCATATTCATCAAGATCAGTCAAGTAGGAAGTAGGGTATTACCTCCATAGAGAGGGCCCGAACCTGGGTAAACATTGTGTTCCCTGTCTCCTGTTACCATCGACCTTAGACGCATAGTTTGGGACCCCCTACCCGAGATCCGCCGGTTTTGACACCGACATTGGTGCTTTCATTGAGAGTTCCACTGTGCCGTCCCCAAAAGGTTTGATGGCTCCTTCAATCGTCTACAACAACGCTGTCCAAGAGGAAACCTTCCTCCCCGGACAGATCTTCGTATTCGGCGGCTTCGCACTGTGGGCCAACTCGCTTGGCCATCTGGAGCAGATCGACAGCTACACCCCTGGCCACCAGGTCAAATTTGGAAGCTTGAACTATGTCGCGGACATCCGCAGAGACTTGATTTTTGATGGATTCGAGACCGCGGCCGTTCCTTGTCACCTCGGTGAACATGGCTTAAATCTGTCATCGGACCACATCCAGGAGATAGTTCCTATAACTGCTCCGGCCTTAGATCCGGAGCAGATCGCACCATCCAAGGACGGGAAGCTTAACCCCGCCACGGAGGCCACAGATTCCGCAGCGTTGGAGCCGCACACAGACTTAATCTCACCCAATATCCGTGTCATCGGAACTCCGGACTCGTTTCCGGCTATAAGTTCCGAACCATGTGCGTCCGCGGACACCGAACTTGATCAGCTGCCGAGCTCCGAATTCAGCGCTGCAGACATCTTTCGACACTCGCCTTTCGGCGATGTGCTAAACTCATTAAAGAATCTGTCCTTGGCGGGAGACTCACAGCCGAATTATGTCCGGTTCGAACTGGAGGCTGATGATGGAGAATTTTGCTTCCCACCCACCACCCACTTCATAGCCACTGTTGAGGACTTAACCGACATGCTTGATTACGGCTCCGAAGACATCGACGGTATGGACGACGATGCCAACGAGGAGCAGGGCCAAAACCCGCCATTCACTGGACGCTGGACGGGCACTTCTTCATACTATGTGTACATGGTGGATACACCTAAAGAAACTAACGACGATGACAATGAAGATCCAGTTGAGGATAAACCTCCTGAGACATAGCCCAAACGCCGGCGTCCTAGGCGTCGTTCTAAGTCACGTTGTTCAAAAGACAGCAATACTGGCACCAGAGAAGATAATACTCCGGACGACACCAAAAACAACGAAGACCCTGTTGAGGCAACTTCCGAACAGAAGGAACAAGAAACGGGCAAGTCAGCCCTAATGAACAGGCCCGGCACAACGACTTGGACGACGGTAGTTATCTGCCGCTCTTTGAGGATGAGGAGAGCCTCGGCAACGAGGATTTCATCGTGCCTGAGGAACCTCTCGAGAAGGAGAGCTTCAAGCGCCAGTTAATAGCCACTGCAAGGAGCCTGAAAAAGAAGAAGCAGCAGCTTCAAGCTGACCAAGATCTGCTCAATGACAGATGGACTGATGTCCTGGCAGTCGAAGAATACGGCCTCAATCGCCCAGCCAAGAGCTACCCGAAGCACAAATTGCTACCTCAGTTCAATGAGGAGGCGACGAAGCCCCTACCTCCCTCACGCAATGCGGCCGACCGACCACCACGCGGTCAGGACAGTGTGGCGGACCGACCACCACGGGGTCAGGATAAAGCGGCAACTCAGGCCGAACAGCAACCCGCCCCACCGCAATGAAAAAACAGAGATAAAACAGACCGGGGGTTATACATACGAACTTCGGCTGGACCTGGACAGTAGAGCAGGATATACCAGATCGATCTATGGATCGCGAGGACGTTCCTCGACACGCGATGATAGCTATCTATTTGGACGTGACAAACCTAGTCACGCCTGGGCTGAAAACCGCAGACGGACTCCATCGGAGCTACGTCGTGATGCGGCCCGATATAGAGGCGCCGCACACCCTCTTTGCTTCACTGATGAAGTAATGGATCATGAATTCCCAGGAGGGTTTAAACCCGTGAATATTGAATCATACGATGGAACAATTGATCCCACGGTATGGATCGAGGACTTCATTCTTCACATCCATATAGCCCGCGGAGATGACCTCCATGCCATTAAATACCTCCCACTTAAACTCAAAGGACCAGCTCGGCACCGGTTAAACAGTCTGCCAGAAAACTCGATTGGCAGCTGGGAGGATCTGGAAGACGCCTTCCGCGACAACTTCCAAGGTACATATGTCCGGCCATCGGATGCTGATGACTTAAGTCACATTGTCCAGCAGCCCGGAGAGTCCGCCAGGAAGCTCTGGACTAGGTTTAGTTAAAAAGAACCAAATTGTAGATTGCCCGGACTCAGAAGCCCTAGTGGCTTTCAAACACAGCGTCCGGGATGAGTGGCTTGCCTACCACCTCGGACAGGAAAACCAAAATCCATGTCATCCCTTACGGATCTAATGACCCGTTTTTGTGCGGGAGAAGACAGCTGGCTCGCTCGTAGAAGCAATAGCGCCAGCGATCCGGGCACTTCCGAAGTCCAGGATGGAAATGGGAAGCCACGACGCAATAAAAACAAACATCGCAATAATAATGAGGGAACACATGACACAGCGGTCAACGCCGGATTCAGCGGCCCCAAACCCGGCCAACGGAAAAAGCCATTCACGGCAAACAGGGACGGACCATCCAATTTAGACAAGATATTGGATAGGCCCTGCCAGATTCATGGCCACCCCAATAAACCAGCTAATCACACCAACAGAAGCTGTTGGGTCTTCAAACAGGCCGGCAAGTTAAATGCCGAACACAAAGGGAAGAGGTCGCCTGGCGATAGCGACGACAAAGAGACTCACCAACCGAACACCGGGGTCAAGCAGTCCCAAGTAAAAAGTAAACATGGTATATGTGACAAACACCCCTAGAGATGAACGCAAGGAACATTCCCTCCGTACAGACGACCATACTACGGCTACCTCAGCCGAATTGCACAGTGGCCTTATCACACCGCATACCTCATCGGCAATTACGCCGCCGGTCCCCATTCAACATGACCGATCAATGTCCATACTGGACTAACAATTCGGCTTCCGCTGTTCGCCTAATATGCCCGCGAAGTCAGTACCACACGTACATAATTATGCACTTAAAATACCCTGGGCATCGGTGGAAGCACAATACATGTGGGCCTGCAAGTACTCCCATAACCTCCCTTATTTTATAATTACTCTTTCCTTTTTTTAGGTGGCTCAAAGGCCGGTCATCCCATGGACTCTGTAGGAGTTCAGGTTCGTACACTTATTCAAAGGCTATTCCTGTCAAGGAGTTCCTTCATCAAGGACAGGCGGCACAGACGTGCGACAGGAGGTCCCAAATAACTTTTTGTAGACTGTAATCTCTATTCCGAGCCTGTAAAGTGCCTTTTTCCTCAGCCTTCGACCCCTGGCATGTCAAATAGCCGGGGTTGCGACTTTGTTATCCATACAATAACAATTGGCATACCACTCAGGTCCCAGTAAAAGTAACCCGTGTCCAGTACTCACTTTTTTCTGAAAGAACTGAATTTTTGCTCCTGTGGTTGTTTCACACATACACCTCGGCATAACTTGCCAGGGGCTCGGTATGGGAACAAATGAGTTGCCGACAAGTTCGAACAGCTTTATAGCGTACTTTGGCGTTGCGAGTTTGGCCTTATATGCATCAGCTCCGAATCATGTCTTGCATCAATAGTTGGGTTGCCCGGCTCCTATGCTTGCTACCTTACATTCCGCTCTATCGTCTATGGTAGTAAAGGGAGAACTACTGCGATTGTGCTTCTGGTTCATCTGGTCAAGCACCTCAGTAGAGAAGGCCGAAAACTGACTGTCATGATGCGGCGAGAGCTGGTCAACCACTCGACGATTTATCGGAATCTTTCGTGATTCCCTCCATGTCATACGAAGGACATTTTTCAAGTCAAAATATGTAACGCATCGTATTGGAATAAGCTGCGTACATACGAGGAGCTATATCATAGACCCACCATAAAACTCCTATGGCTAAGTGAAAGTGTTAACGCCCTATAGTCTGGTTGCCTGGTTCACTGCATTGACACCTCCTTCATGGACCAAGACATTGGGTCAAGAGTGATCAAATGCTTTTCCGAACACCCCCATATTTCCCACGAGGGGGCTGAAGCCGACGACTGGAAAACTTTCAGGTCATATAAAAATGGCCGCACAGGAGGAACAAAAAGCCTTCAGGAAAAACTAACAAACAAAAACTGAGACCGACTACAAAACTAATAAACAAAAAGCCTTCAGGTCATACACCTCACTCGAATATTATGTCTTTCGAACACTAACCCTCTATTAAGCGGGCAGCCTCTAAGAAATCCTGGAAATAATGCGCTGCTGCGTGATGGTCCTTGGCCTTGGGTGGAATCTTCGCTGCAGCATCGATGGCCTTCATCTTCCCCAAGTATGTCTTGACACGAGCAAAGGCCATCCGTGCACCTTCAATGCACGTTGACCGCTTAACAGCGTTGATACGCGGCACCGCATTAGCAAGTCGCCGCACCAAACCGTAGTAGCTATTCAGAATAGGCTCGGTCGGCCACAGCCGGATTATGACGTTCTTCATGGCAGCGCCAAATATCCCGTGAAGCTTGGCCCATTGAGACATCTGCTGTTCAGTAGCAGCGGACGCTTAGATGCACCGAATTGTGACCAGAAAAGCTTATCCGTTTCATACCCTTCTTGCGCTTGGTAAAACTACGCCGCATCAGAAGAACTCTTCGGCAAGTCCAAAAACACGTCTGGAGAACTCCACACTTGGTTAAGCTGAGCATAATTCGGATCACTGAACTTAGCCTGTAATAAAAAGGGCTTACCAGCTGCAATCTCCCCAGCTTGCCGGATCTCCTCCCGGGCTGCTCTCGAGTTGGACCATGCTTCTTTCGCCTCTTGCAAGGCCTTGTCAAGATCAGCCGTTTTGGCTTTATTCTCCTTCTCGAGGAATTCACACTGGCTAGCAGCATTTTTTAGTTCGAGCGCCATCATGGATATTTTCTCCTCGTCCTGGCGCCGAGCAACCTGTTTGGCCTTCAACTCAGCTGATGCCTTTTCGGAAGCCGCACTACTAAACCGGGCCTGCTCCTTGGCCCGGGCTAGCTCTGCCCGAAGAATCTCAACTACGGCGGCACCACCTGCAGCCATGCATATCCCAATATACAATTTTCAGTGTCACGCTTATATTACAAACACGTACGTGTAATGACTGCTCCAAATACATACCTTGCGACTCGTGAAGACGCCTATTGATCAACGCAATGTCATCCCCCGCCACATCAAGCTTCTGCTGCAGCTCGGCTACTTCTGTAGTCCGGGCAGTCACCATGGGGGAAACAGCATGTGTTCCAATTAATCAGAGTATTACCTGAGCATATCTTTTTGATCCTCCGATCGCCTCCCTTGGGAAGCCAATCCGAGTCTCAGGGGCTACTATCTATACACAGGTGCATTTTGCGAATAAAATACTATTGAAAATATTACATCACAAACCTCAAAGACTCTTAGCAGTCCTCGGAATAAAGCCGATGACACTACAGTTAACGCCGGATTCTGTGGCTCCAAGTCCGGCCAGCGAAAGAAGCCGTATAAGAGGAACAGTGAGGGACCATCCAGCTTGGACCGCATACTTGATCGTCCGTGCCAGATACATGGCACCCCAGAAAAACAAGCCAACCACACCAACAGAGATTGCCGGGTTTTTAAGCAAGCCGGCAAGTTACATGCCAAGAACAAGGTAAAGGGATCACAAAGTGAGGACGATGACGAGGAGCCCTGGCAGCCGAACACTGGGGGGCAGAAGAAGTTTCCCCTCAAGTCAAAACAGTGAACATGATATATGCTACACACATCCCCAAAAGGGAGCGCAAGCGCGCACTCAGGGACGTCTATGCGGTAGAGCCAGACGCCCCAAAATTCAATCCATGGTCATCGTGCCCGATCACTTTTGATCGTCGGGATCATATGACCAGTATCCGGCATGGTGGATCAGCCGCACTAGTCCTAGACCCAATCATTGATGGATTCCACCTGACACGAGTCCTCATGGACGGTGGTAGCAGCCTCAATCTTCTCTATCAGGATACAGTGTGCAAAATGGGCATTAACCCATCACGGTCAAGCCGACAAAGACTACCTTTAAAGGAGTCATACCTGGCGTAGAGGCCCGCTTTACGGGCTCAATCACACTAGATGTCGTCTTCGGATCTCCGGACAACTTCCGAAGCAAGGAGTTAATCTTCGACATCGTCCCCTTCCGCAGCGGCTATCACGCACTGCTTGGATGAACTGCATTTGCTCGATTCAATGCGGTACCTCACTACACTTATCTCAAGCTCAAGATGCCCGGACCACGTGGCATCATTACAATTAATGGAAATACGGAACGCTCCCTCCGTACCGAGGAGCATACCGCGGCCTTAGCAGCAGAAGTACAACACGGCCTTCTCCAACAGAACCTTAATTCGGCGGCTGAGCCCCTGGACACCATCAAGAGAGTCCGGACTATTCTACAGCAAGTCAGCCCGGCTCGTCAAGAGTTTAACTAGCAATTTAGCCTCCGTCCCAGTCCCGATCAAACGGTGGCATTCGTACCGCGCGTACATAATTACGCACTCAAAATCCCAAGGGCACCGACGGAGGCATAGCTAGATTTCGATCCACAATGCGGCTCGACCGACCCTGGATCCGCACACTCTCACTTTTTCTTTTTCATTTCGGGTTTTTTTCTTCTCGAGACATTCTCTTGTAACCTGATCATCGGACCGGTCACGGGACGGACACACGAAGGAGGCAAGGAGCTTTGACGTACAAAGGAATCCCTAGGTGGTCTCTGCTAACGATTGCTATACATGTTTTACATACTCGCACGCAGCTCGCTCCTGGTCATGGCATGTTAAATAGCCTTACTTGCTTATCGCACTAGTTGCACAAGTACGCCTCGGCGTATTAATTAAATCACAATGGAAAAATAATTGGCAACATTAGCTTATTACCTTTTTTCCTTGCCTTTGTATTTATTACTCACTGCACCCATACACTCTGGTACATATTACTGCGCCAGGGGCTTCATCACGCTCCGCATTACGGCAATAAAAGTCCGAACACTTTTACAGTACAGTTCGGCACCCCGAACTTATAGCATTATATGCATCGGATCCGAATCATGTCTTTGGTCAATAGTTGGGTTGCCTGGCTCGTGTGCTTACTACGTTACGTTCCGCTATATTGGCTAGGGTAGTAAAGGGAGAAACACTGCGATTGTGTCCCAGTTCTTTCGGACGAGCACCTCAGTAGAGAAAGCCAAAAACTGACTGTCATGATGCGGCGAGAGCTGGTCAGCTGTTTGAGGGGTCTCAAATCCTTAGAGATTTTTTCCGCTTTATGCGAGGAATCGGCTTTTCTCCGATTAGGCGTGTATAGAGCCCCTAGTTCGGCCTTCCGAATACCAGGGGCTTTGCCGAAATTCTCATTGTCAAACTCCTATGGCTAAGTGAGGGTGATAAAGGCTGTATAGTCTGATTGTCTTGTTCGTTGCGCTAAACACCTCCTTTAAGGACCAGAATGTGGAGTAAAGAGTGTTTAGATTTATCCCGAACACCCCTGTACTATCTACGTGGGGGCAGAAGCCGACGACTAGTCAACCCTCAGATTTCATAAATGGCCGCACAGGAGGTAAAATTTTAAAATTCACAAGCATTATATTACATACCAATCTTGTTCCATACTACGGGACAGGGTAACCCGAATGTTTTCATGGGAATATAACGTCCTTCGCACATTACTCCGCCACAAGGCGGGATCCCTCCAGGACACTATCAAAATACAGCTCAGGTCGACGATGCTCCTTGCCCTCAGGCGGCCCCTCGGTCATCAGCTTCTTGGCATCCTGATAACCCACAAGTATAGGGGATCGCAATAGTTTTCGAGGGTAGAGTATTCAACCCAAATTTATTGATTCGACACAAGGGGAGCCAAAGAATATTCTCAAGTATTATCAGTTGAGTTGTCAATTCAACCACACTTGGATAACTTAATATCTGCAGCAAAGTATTTAGTAGCAAAGTAATATGATAGTAGTGGTAACGGTAACAAAAGTAACAGTAGCAAAAGTAATATTTTTGGTGTTTTGTAGTGATTGTAACAGTAGCAATGGGAAAGTAAATAAACAAAGAACAATATGTGAAAAGCTCATAGGTATTGGATCGGTGATGGAGAATTATGCCGGATGCGGTTCATCATGTAACAGTAATAACATAGGGTGACACAGAACTAGCTTCAATTCATCAATGTAATGTAGGCATGTATTCCGAATATAGTCATACATCTCATGCTCATCAAAAGGAATCCACTAACAAGGTTGATCAGGTCTTGTTAACAAACTCATTCCAACTAACATGGAACCGGAGATATTTCGAATAACACTATGTTACCTCAACGGGGATATGCACATCCCCAATAATAAGAATATCATATTTCTTCTTGACAGTAGGAATAGGAAATTCAAAACCTCCAAAAATAATCGATGGAAATTTTCCAATAGAGTTGATACTATGAACTTGAGGTTGTTTCCTCGGAAAGTGTACCGTATGCTCATTGCCATTAACATGAAAAGTGACATTGCCTTTGTTGCAATCAATAACAGCCCCTGCAGTATTCAAAAAAGGTCTTCCAAGAATAATAGACATACTATCATCCTCGGGAATATCAAGAATAACAAAGTCCGTTAAAATAGTAACGTTTGCAACTACAACAGGCACATCCTCACAAATACCGACAGGTATAGCAGTTGATTTATCAGCCATTTGCAATGATATTTCAGTAGGTGTCAACTTATTCAAATCAAGCCTACGATATAAAGAGAGAGGCATAACACTAACACCGGCTCCAAGATCACATAAAGCAGTTTTAATATAGTTTCTTTTAATGGAGCATGGTATAGTGGGTACTCCTGGATCTCCTAGTTTCTTAGGTATTCCACCCTTAAAAGTATAATTATCAAGCATGGTGGAAATCTCAGCTTCAGGTATCTTTCTCTTATTTGTAACAATATCTTTCATGTACTTAGCATAAGGATTCATTTTGAGCATATCAGTTAATCGCATACGCAAAAAGATAGGTCTAATCATTTCAGCAAAGCGCTCAAAATCCTCATCATCCTTTTTCTTGGATGGTTTGGGAGGAAAAGGCTTGGGTTTCTGAACCCATGGTTCTCTTTCTTTACCATGTTTCCTAGAAACAAAGTCTCTCTTATCATAACATTGATTCTTTGATTGTGGGTTATCAAGATCAACAACAGGTTCAATTTCTACATCATTATCATTACTAGGTTGAGCATCATCATGAACATCATCATTAATATTTTCACTAGGTTCATGTTCATTACCAGATTGTGTTTCAGCATCAGAAATAGATATATCATTTGGATTCTCAGGTGTTTCAGCAACAGGTTCACTAGAAGTATGCAAAGTCCTATCATTTTTCGTTTTCTTCCTTTTAGAGGACTAGGTGCATCAATATTATTTCTCTGAGAATCTTGTTCAATTCTCTTAGGGTGGCCATCAGGATACAAAGGTTCCTGAGTCATTCAACCAGTTCTAGTAGCCACTCTAACAGCATAATCATTTTTCTTACTATTCATTTCATTGAGCAATTCATTTTGAGCTTTAAGTACTTGTTCTACTTGAGTGGTAACCATAGAAGCATGTTTATTAATGAGTTTAAGTTCACCTTTAACATTAGCCATATAATCACCCAAGTGTTCAATCATATAAGCATTTTGTTTTAATTGTCTACCAAAATAATCATTGAAATCTTCTTGCTTACATAAAGTTATCAAACTCATCCAAGCATTGGCTAGCAATTTTAGTAGGAGGGATTTCAGCTTTATCATATCTATAGAGAGAATTTACCTTTACTACCCGTGTCGGGTTATCAAGACCATGAGTTTCTTCAATAGGTGGAGGATTAAGATCATATGTTTCTTCAATAGGAGGTAAATTCTTAACATCTTCAGCTTTTATACCTTTTTCTTTCATAGATTTCTTTGCCTCTTGCATATCTTCAGGACTGAGAAATAGAACACCTCCCTTCTTCGGAGTTGGTTTAGGAATAGGCTCAGGAATTGGCTCAGGAATTGTCCAATTATTTTCATTTGTCAACATATTATTCAATAGAATTTCAGCTTCATCCGTGTTCTTTCCCGAAAAGCAGAACCAAGACAACTATCCGTAATCTCTGGAAGCATCGGTTAGTCCATTATAAAAGATATCAAGTATTTCATTTTTCTTAAGAGGATGATCAGCAAAGCATTATAACTTGAGAAGCCTCCCCAAGCTTGTGGGAGACTCTTCTTCAATTTGCACAAAATTGTATATTTCCCTAAGAGCAGCTTGTTTCTTATGAGCAGGGAAATATTTAGCAGATAAGTAATAAATCATATCCTGGGGACTACGCACACAACCAGGATCAAGAGAATTAAACCATATCTTAGCATCAACCTTTAATGAGAACGGAAATATTTGGAGGATATAAAGGTAGCGAGATTTCTCATAATTAGTGAATAGGGTGGCTATATCATTTAAATTTAGTAAGATGTGCCACAACAGTTTCAGATTCATAGCCATGAAAAGGATCAGATTCAACCAAAGTAATTATATCAGGATCAACAAATAATTCATAATCCTTATCGGTAACACAGATAGGTGAAGTAGCAAAAGCAGGGTCAGGTTTCATTCTATCAATAAGAGATTGCTGATTTCATTTAGCTAATAACCTCTTGAGCTCATATCTATCTTTGCAAGCTAAAATAGCTAAAGAAGCTTCTTTATCAAAAACATAACCCTCGGGAATAACAGCAAGTCTTCATCATCACTTTCATCAATATAATCAGTTTCAATAATTTCTTTTCTCTATCCCTAGCAATTTGTTCATCAAGAAATTCACTAAGGGCACGAGAGTATCAAGCATAGAAGTAGTTTCATGATAAGTATCATGCATAGCAGAAGTGGCATCATGAATAACATGCGACATATCGTAATCTAATAGCGAAGCAGGTTTAGGTGTCGCAAGCTTACTCAAAACAGAAGGTGAATCAAGTGCGAGCTAGATGGCGTTCCTTACCTCCCTCGTAGTTGAGGGATAAACTGTTGTCTTAGCGTCTTTCAAGTTCTTCATAGTGACCAACAGATATAAATCCCAAGTGACTCAAAGAATAGAGCTATGTCTCGCAACAGCGGCCTTGAGAAAATAGTCTTGATAACCCACAAGTATAGGGATCGCAACAGTTTTCGAGGGTAGAGTATTCAACCCAACTTTATTGATTCGACACAAGGGAGCCAAAGAATATTCTCAAGTATTAGCAGTTGAGTTGTCAATTCAACCACACATGGATAACTTAATATCTGCAGCAAAGTATTTAGTAGCAAAGTAATATGATAGTAGTGGTTGTCATGTTCGGGAACGGGGTCCCAGACTTGCTCGCTCTGGCGTGGCTCAAAGGAGGCCCAGGATAGCCCATCTTCATCAACGCATGCTCAAGACCTCGAGGGCCAAGCCTCATGGGCGGACGACCAAGAGCTTCCTTAGGCACGACCTCGTCAGAGCTGGCTCATGAGGAGGCGGAGAGTTCAAGCGGGTACTGCAAGGTGCCCATGACGTAAGCCATGACGACCAAGGGCGCGATCGAGGGCGCCAGCCAGCAGCAGCGATCCTCCTTTCCTCTTTGGTGCAAAGGGAGCAAGCGCAGCAAGAGCATCAAGCAAAGGCGTCCGCTTCGTGCAACAAGACCAAGGCCAGCCCCAACGGCTGGAATGCGATCATCGTGGAGCCCAAGCCGGCGTCATCACCGAGCCTTTGGCAAAGCGAGGACCAACTTTAGTCGGGATAAGTGTACCGCTGTTCCCTTCAAATGGCCAATTGTTGGCGCCCTTCCCGCCAATATTTGGGAAGAGACCGGGGCCTTCATCTATATAAGTAGAGCTAGCCACCATAGTAGGGGGACGATCGGATAGAGCGGGAAGCATCCGAAGAGAGAGAGGGAGACCCGATCCTCAAGCTAGAGCGACGGGACACCACTTAGCAGTTCATCGCTTCCACCAAGAACAGACCCTCGCGAGGCTGTTCTTCCCTGCATCTTATTCTTCATCAGCCCCAGAGGCAATCCACACACCACACACTGGAGTAGGGTATTACACCATGATGGTGGCCTGAACCAGTATAAATCTTGCGTCTCTTGTGTTGTTCTTGCTAGTAGTTTAGGTCCCTGCGATTCGGCGAGGTACGAGACGGTGGAGGGTTGGATCTCCGCGCGCACCCCAGAGTTCGAACCTTAAGGGTCTGTCGGAACCCGAAATCTGACATTTGGCGCGCCAGGCAGGGGTGCGCCGGACTCTGCCTTTCTCCGCCTCGTCCTTCCCCGTCTAACGCAACCATGTCTGACGCTCGTCGGGCTCGCGCCGAGTGCTGAGCCGCCCTCGCCTCCCATGTCGCCCAGACGACCCCCGTCGGTGGGCGTCCTCGTCGTTCCCCGTCACCTGCTGTCAACACCGCCACCAGCCCGGCGGGGAACGAGCAGCAAGCGTCGTCCCAGCACCCGTCCATGAGGCGGGACGGCCGCACCGCCACGCCTTCTCTCACCCCCGCTGGTTCTTCGTTGCGCGCGCCCCGCGCGGCCATGGAGGCCCGAGCTGCACTCATCGCGGCCAACGAGCTCCTGCGCTAACGCCCCGTCGACGACGTCTACGAAGAATGGCTCGACCGCGTCGCCGAGCTCATCCGCGCTGCGGGAGGCGACCCCGTGCCGTCCGTCTTGCTGCACCGCACCCGCCCAGCTGGCGATGAAGCTCTGGGCGCCCAGCCGCCTCCTCCTCAAGACGGCGCGCCAGTTCAAAGCGCGACAGCCTGGCGGAACCTGTTCCGCCAGCGCCGCAGCGGCAAGAGCAAAGCTGCCAAGAAGTTCTCGCCGCGAAGAAGCTGCCCGAGCGCTCCCGCTCCAAGACGTTAAGACCTGCGCTGCCCCAGCAGCGGCGCAGGGAGGCCTGCAAGACCAAGCTCTCTGCCGTCCGAGGCCCCCCGCGGCCACGGCGGGCTGCCGCGCCTTCACCACCGAGCTGCGCAGTGTTGCGTGGCCCGCCAAGTTCAAGCCAGACCTGCCTCCACGCTACGACGGCACGGCTGACCCTACGGAGTTCCTCCAGCTTTACGAGCTGGGCATCGAGGCTGCCAACGGAGATGAAAAGGTCATGGCGAACTGGTTTCCCATGGCGCTCAAGGACGGAGCCCGCACCTGGCTCCTGAATCTGGCCCCAGGCACGATCTCTTCCTGGGCCGAGATGCGCACCCGCTTCATCGCCAACTTCCAAGGTACTCGCGACCGTCCACCCGCCGTGAGCGACATGCGCCGGATCAAGCAGCAGCCAGGGGAAACCCTGCAAAAGTACATCCAGCGCTTCAACAATGCACGCCTCAAGATCCCCAGGGCAACGGAGGAGGCCATCATCTCTGCCTTCTCCGACGGCGTGCGCGACGTCAAGATGAAGGAGGAGCTGGCGATGCATGAAGATCTGTGCACCTCCCTGGAGTTGTTCAACTTGGCGACCAAGTGCGCCAGGGCTGAGGAGGGGCGCCTCTTCCTCCTCGAGCTGCCTGCCGCGGATCCCAAAGAGAAGAAGTCCAAGGCCAAGGACGTGAAGCGCAAGGGGGTTGCCGTGCTCGCAGCTGAACCAGACACCAAGCGAGGCAGAGATCAGCCCGAGTCTTCCAAGGGCAGCCGGTACTGTGTGTACCACGACCTCCACACCCACAACACCAATGAATGTCAAGAGCTCCGGGCCGTGCGCGAAGGAAGGGTCGGCAGACGCCCTGAGCGCAGCGACCGGGGCTATGGCCGAGGAGGAGGAAGAAATGCAGGATGCTGGGAAGACCGCGGCCAGCGCCAAGGGTGGCGCGACCAACCTCGCGAGGACCGCGGCAAGACCCACTCGCAGGGGGCTGGAGGATCAGCCTCGTGAGGATCGTCCGCAAGGGAACGCAGGCCTCCCTCCGCTGCCGCCACCGCCAAGGAGAATCGAAGACCGTCATCAGGACGAGGGGGCTGGGGGCTTCCAGGAAGCGCGTGCGATCGCTTGCATCCTGGGCGGAGCTCAAGCCCCAGCCTCTCACCGCATCTTCAAGCAGTTTGCCCGCGGAGTGAATGCAGTCCTCCCCAAGCTCGAGTCCACGCACCCTCTTAGGTGGTCGGCGTGCGCCATCACGTTCAGCTCGGCGGATCAGCTCAAGTCGCGAGCCACAGCCGAGTTCTCCGATGCTTTGCTCCCCAATCATCAAGAACGTGCTGGTCACCAAGACCTCATCGACGGCGGAGCAGGGCTCAACGTCCCATCCGTGGAGACATTCAACAATCTTCAAGTGCCCTCTGAATCAGCTTCAGCCAACCAAGCCCTTCTCCGAATCACCGACGGCTCCAAGGTCCCGATCGGGCAGGTCCGCTTTTCCCGCCACCTTCGAGCCCGCGACAACTACCACACCGAGCTCATCGACTTCGACGTCGCCCACATTCGCTTTGCAGACAACACCATCCTCGGGTACCCAGCGTTGGCCAAGTTCATGGCTGTAACCCACCATGGCTACAACATCCTCAAGATGCCGAGAAGCGGCGGGGTCATCACGGTGCCACGTGAAGAGAGAGATGCGATGTGCTCCCTGAGCGAGCTTTTCAGCCGCATCATTGGAAGACCAGACCACAGCAGCGGGACGCCCCCGAGGCAGCACCCAAGAAGAAGAAGACATCGACCGCCCGGCTCTTCAAGAGACAGGCCTCTCGGAACCCTGACCGGGCCAAGGGAGCCTCCTTCCATCGCATAGGGAAGCGCGCCGGCGCCTCCTCAAGCAGGGCTCAGGGGCTCTCCCCGAGGGCCGCCGACCTCGCCAAGGTCTCGAGGGAGGCGCTTGGGCACCACGTGAGGCGTGTTTCAAAGCACGCCTGCAAGCGAGAGCAAGACCAGGAGGACAGAACCCCCGAGAGTTCATCAGCCAAGTCCATTCAGGAGTTACAGGAGTCAAGGGTCATGAGGGGCAGCCGCCGCCTACCCGCTGTGGCCCCCCATCCAGGCGAGGATGGTGGGTTGCACGTCTGCATCAACATACCAGGGCTCAACCGAGCCGCATCTCAAGAGCGCCTGCCCTCGCGAGTGGGACGCTTCAGGGTCCACCCCACGACCTGGCACGCATGCCTTATGGCTGCCAAACGCGGGCTGCTGCACACCAGCGCCTCATGAGGACCATCCCGAGGCTCAAGAGGCCAGGCACGCCGCAGCCGGGCGGAGATGGAGATGGCCCATGAGGAGTCGCTGGCGCCTCCGGAGCCTCCCGAGGCCCTGGGCCTGGGGCTCGTGAGGATCGGCTCCGCAGCCCACCGAGTCTGCTACATCAACGACCCTTCATCCCCAACATCACCAGTGACATCTTTAAGTTTTATTTCCGGTGGGAGCGCCTTCAGGTCAGATTATTCCCTGCAGCGTGGGTCCGTCCTGCTGCATGTATCCCTTTTATTTCATGTCTTTAGCTTATCCTGTTGGCGCGCCTGGCTGCATCATCCCAAGCCGCCGGGCAGACCCCAGTGCATGTATCCTTCATCGTTTTCCTTAGGATTATGCTCTCGCCCACCATGCTTGTTATTTGGTGCCTTCTCCGGGTGGCGAAATCTTGCACGCTAAAGGGGGGTGCGTGAGCATCGCGACTCGAGGATCCTACGGCTCTCCGCCCTCACCCTCTGGTCTTGTCCATGGCATCGCGACCTGGCTTGCCAAATGACAGAGAGACCAGCCCGAGAGCCGGACCCGAGGACGAGAGTTTTGTCATCCAATCCAGCTTGCGCGTTAAAGGGGGTGCACGAGCATCGCGACTCGTGGCTCCTACCGCTCTCCGCCCTCACCCTCTGGTCTTGTCCATGACATCGCGACCGGCTTGCCGGCGACGGTAGAGACCAGCCCGAGAGCCAGGACCCAAGGACGAGAGTTGCTGCGCCCGACCCAGCTTGCACGTTAAAGGGGGGGTGCACGAGCATCGCGACTCGGAGGCTCCTACCGCTCTCCGCCCTCACCCTCTGGTCTTGTCCATGGCATCGCTGACCTGGCTTGCCAACGACGGTAGAGACTAGCCCGAGCCGGGACCCGAGGACGAGAGTTGCGCCATCTAACCTAGCTTATGTGTTAAAGGGGGTGCTCGAGCATCGCGACTCAGGGCTCCTACCGGCTCTCCGCCCTCACCCTCTGGTCTTGTCCATGGCATCGCGACACGGCTTGCCCGGCCGACGGTAGAGACCAGCCCGAGCCGGACCAAGACGAGAGCACCGGCATCCGCCAATTTTGCGGGAACACACTCAAGATAAGGCCCAGAGCCAGCGCAACCCGCCTTGTGTAGGGCCTCGTGAGTCCCGCTGGCTCACGGGTGTCCAGATACACCTCGTCTAGCCCTACCGTGCCAGCCACGTGTCGTGGTGGGGCTGTATACGCCTGGGCCTCCTCCCGAGGGGAGCCCCTCCCACGCTCCAATGGAAGCACCATGCTCAGGCTGGCCGACGACACCGCCGAGGAGCGGCTATGCCCCAGACGCATGCGGAAGCGCTATGCTCTGGCTGGTGATAAACAACCGAGGTGGCCTCCGGTCGCATCAACCTCGGGAGCCAGAGCTCAGTGTCCGCCTCGCCGCAACGCCTCCCCTCGGGAGCGCCGCGAGGGCTTGGCACGGGCTGCGCCTGAGTCACGCCCACCAGACGCCGCCCAGCCCAGCCCCTCGGCCTGGTTCGTCGTGACGCCACTCCCCGAGCGGAGCTAAGGCACGATGCCGCTTGAGCGTCAAGGGGACTCTCGAGCATCGCGACTCAGAGCCTAACTGGTCACGTAGCCCCTCACCCCTTAGTTCCGAAAGGCTAACGGCGGTTGGGGTATGCGCGGGGCCGGGCTCTGCAGACGTAGAATGGTGGATCCGCCCGCCTCACCTCCCTACTTGCTATTAAATGCGCCAAGGGGACTCTCGAGCATCGCGACTCAGAGCCTAACTTGTCACGTAGCCCCTCACTCCTTGGTCCCGCCCCGGTTTCGGTCGGGCTAACGGCGGCCGAGGTATGCGTGGGGCGGGCTCACGGGCGAGAACATAAGCAAGTAGGAAGCACAAATTTCAAGGAATTTAAAAGCAAATATTACAGTCCACACTGTTATCGCAGTACCAAACGCAGTTTAAACGCCCCCGAGGCATGATACATGTGCAGGAATTAAAAGCAAGACAGAGCCACAGTGAGTCACTTGTCGGCGGTGGAGCAGCTGGAGTGGGCTCGCCTAATGAAGCAGCGAGGTCGGCAGCGCTCGCCCGGCTTGGTGCTCAAGGCCCGAACTTCCCAACAGAGCCTCCACGCGACCCTTCATAGCCTCGGCAGCGGCAGCTGCATGCTCGCCTTCGCCCGGCTCCAAAGAGCTGTCCATGTCGACGCTGGGATCGCAAGATAGATGTGGGTGAGGATCGCGTCGGCTGCCGCAGAAGACAAGACAGCGCCTGGCCTTAGCCGTGGGGCCAAGACCAAGGGAGACATCTTCAAGAGTGCGGATCAGGAAGGGAAGCAGCTTGGCGGGGCTGTCCTCTGCGCCGGCCAGTGGGCTCTCCAGGCCGCTGTCATAAAGCTCCCTCAGCAGGACACGAGCCTTCACCTCCATATCCATGAAGGCCACGCGATCTTCAAAGAAGAACCCGCGCCTTGGCGCCCAGCTCGACCTTCCTCGGCCCAGCTCCTGCTCCAGCGCCTAGGCGGTCGCGGCGCTTCTTCAGCTTGGCCTCCCGGTCCTTGATGCCGCCTCGCAAGCCTTCATGCCTTCCTCCTGCCTCTGGCGGAGGCAGGCCTCCTCGGCGAGCTGGTTCTCGCAGGCCCTTCACTTCGCCCTCCGGCGCCTCGCAGCGACCTCGGATCTGGCTGCCTCCCCTGTGGCAGCATCGCGGGCTACTTTTCTCGCATGAACAGCCTGCTTCTCCTCGTCACAAGCCGTCGAAGCCTGGACCAGCGCTGCCCGAATCGAAGCGTCGGCACGAATCCAGCCAGAGGCCAGCTCCAAGCGCCCGGCCACCAAGCGAGGGTCGGCGCCAAGAAAATCCTGCCGCAGCCGGTCCAGTTCAGCAGCAGCGCGGTCCAGGACCGCGGGAGGAGTCGGAGAGACAGCAGTTGGCGGAGTAGGAGGAGTTGGCGGCGGCGTAACCACTGCGCCCTGAGGCGGAACCAGCGGCGCCACGGCAACGGTGGAGGCAGCGCCCAGCAAGGCCACCTCGGGAGTCGCCTGGGACAAGGGGGCTGAGCTCGCCCCAGCGGGCTCAGCCAGGCCTCGCGAGGACGCCCGGGCAGGAGAAGCCAGGCATCGGGTCATCTTCCTTTTCGGGCAAAGGCACCACCATCGATGGGGCCTCAGAGCCCTTCCCACTTCTTCGCCGCGGGCGCCAGCTTGAACGAATAGCATGGACATCAGATATCGTCGACAAAGCAATAATCAAGACAGGAAGCAGGCACTTACAGGTCGTCGCTGGTGGACTCGAGCAGCCTCCGGCCATACTTGAAGCCCGAGAGCCGGCTGCAAGGATCAGCTTCAAGGGGACCAGGAGCGGGAGGCGCGTCCGCGGATCACCCCGGGGCCGGGGCGGACCTGCGGGGGACCAGCCCAGTCCTGTCCTTCTTCAGGATCGGGGGCAGGCTTCTGCCTCCCCGCCCATCCTCATCTTCATCGTCGTCACTCTCGGGGATGCGGAGAACACGGGCTCGCGCCCAGGAGGGAGCCCTTGACTCGCCCGAGTCAACCCCTCTGGCTCCCTTTCCTCCACCTCTTCGCCGAGTCGGAAGAGGACACGCCCACCAGTCCTCCGGAGCCTCCAGGGCACGAGCCCGTCCCAATTGAAGGCAGGCACGGACCCCACAACCTGCTCCCAATCCTCGCTGAAGGAACAGGGCGCTGGGCGCCCTGCCTCGCCACATCGCTTCTACCAAGGACCGGAGGACCGTCACCAGATCCTCGCTGCCAGGGCCACGGGCTCGGGTTAGGCCTCCACATCGAAGCTTAGCATCTTGGCGGCGGAGCCGCTTGGTGCTACAGAACTCCTCAAAGAACGACGCACAGCCAGCCTCGCCCGCCCGCCAGATCGTCGGCTTCAGATCTGCATCCATCCTCTCCAAAGACTACCACATGAGGATCCAAGCTTCGCTCGGGACCAGTCGTCGGAACTCTCGGCGGGCTCCGTGGGCAGGATCAGCCGAGGGTGGATCCGCCCAGCATCCACCAAGACCCACTTGCTCCTGAAGCCCTCAATCCGCTTCCCAGTGTTTGAAATGGCAATGGCTCCGCCGTATGCGACGAAGCTCGCGCACGCGGAGACGGGACCACGGGAGAATCGGAGGAAGAAGTAGTGGCGCAGCAAGGCCACCGAGGGCTTCACCCCGACATGGGCCTCACAATAGTAGGCGAATATTGCCAGAAGAAGGACGGAGTTGGGATGAAAGTGTAGAGCGTGAATGTTGTAATGTCTAAGGACGGAGAAGAAGAACTCAGAGAAGGGAGGCGACAGACCAGCAATAATAGCGCCCGTGAAGAACGGGTAGAAGGTGCTCCCCCGACCCTCAGGGGCGGAGGAGCCGGCCTTGAACACCGCTGCTCACGACGTCCCGCGCCGCCACCGGGCGATCGAGGCAAGGCTCGCCACGACACATTCGGCGGGTCCAAGGCAGAGAGTACCAGTTCGACGGGTTTGACGAGGAGCCATGATCTGGCTAGGGCACGAAGGCGGAGTGGATCTAAAGGTCTTGGAAGCAGGGAGGAGAGGCTCAAGAAAGGGATCGAGCAGCAGAATCGAGAAAGTAAAGGAGGCAAGGAAGATGCCGCCTATTATCAACCCGCACGGTTGCAGAGGCGCCCACGCCCAATCAACCGCCACGCGGGCGCCAAGGCCGCAGCTGTTAGGGCCCACGATGCTCGCAGACTTGCCCTTTCGCCTCTCGCATGGCTAAGTCCGGCACGCCAGGCCGGGGGCTCTGTCGGCGTTCGGGAACGGGGTCCCCAGACTTGCTCGCTCGCTGCCTGCTGGCGTGGCTCAAAGGAGGCCTGGATAGCCCATCTTCATCAACGATGCTCAAGACCTCGCGAGGGGCAAGCCTGCTGGGCGGACGACCAAGAGCTTCTCGTGCACGGCCTCGCCAGCTGGCTCATGAGGAGGCGGAGATTTCAAAGCGGGTACTCGCGAGGTGCCCATGACGTAAGCCATGATTTACCAAGGGCGCCGGTCGGGCGCCAGCCAGCAGCAGCCCTCCTTTCCTCTTTGGTGCAAGGGAGCAAGCGCAGCAAGAGCATCAAGCAAAGGCGTCCGCTTGATTGCAACAAGACCAAGACCAGCCCCAACGGCTAGAATGCAGTCATCGTGGAGCCCAAGCAAGGCCATCACCGAGCCTTTGGCAAGGCGAGGACCAACTTTAGTCAGATAAGTGTACCCACTGCCCCTTCAAAATGGCCAATTGTTGGCGCCCTTCCCGCTCGATATTAGGGAAGAAGCCCAGGGCCTTCGTCTATATAAGTAGAGATAGCCACCATAGTAGGGGGACGATCGGATAGAGCAGGAAGCATCCGAAGAGAGAGAGGGAGACCAGATCCTCAAGCTAGAGCGACGGGACACCACTTAGCAGATCATCGCTTCCACCAAGAACAGACCCTCGCGAGGCTGTTCTTCCCTATACTGTTCTTCATCAGCCCCAGAGGCAATCCACACACCACACACTGGAGTAGGGTATTACACCACGATGGTGGCCTGAACCAGTATAAATCTTGCGTCTCTTGTGTTGTTCTTGCTAGTAGTTTAGGTCCCTGCGATTCGGCGAGGTACGAGACGGTGGAGGGTTGGATCTCCGCGCGCACCCCAGAGTTCGAACCTTAAGGGTCTGCCGGAACCCGAAATCCTACAGTGGTAACAGTAACAAAAGTAACAGTAGCAAAAGTAATATTTTTGGTGTTTTGTAGTGATTGTAACAGTAGCAACGGGAAAGTAATTAAACGAAGAACAATATGTGAAAAGCTCAGAGGCATTGGATCGATGATGGAGAATTATGCGGATGCGGTTCATCATGTAACATCTATAACATAGGGTGACACAAAACTAGCTCCAATTCATCAATGTAATGTAGGCATGTATTCCGAATATAGTCATACGTGCTTATGGAAAAGAACTTGCATGACATCTTTTGTCCTACCCTCCCGTGGCAGCGGGGTCCTAATGGAAACTAAGGGATATTAAGGCCTCCTTTTAATAGAGTACCGGAACAAAGCATTAGCACATAGTGAATACATGAACTCCTCAAACTATGGTCATCACCGGGAGTGTTCCGATTATTGTCACTTGGGGGTTGTCGGATCATAACACATAGTAGGTGACTATAGATTTGCAAGATAGGATCAAGAACTCACATATATTCATGAAAACATAATAGGTTCAGATCTGAAATCATGGCACTCGGGCCCTAGTGACAAGCATTAAGCATAGCAAAGTCATAGCAACATCAATCTCAGAACATAGTGGATACTAGGGATCAAACCCTAACAAAACTAACTCGATTACATGATAGATCTCATCCAACCCATCACCGTCTAGCAAGCTTACGATGGAATTACTCATGCACGGCGGTGAGCATCATGAAATTGGTGATGGAGGATGGTTGATGATGACGACGGCGATGAATCCCCCTCTCTGGAGCCCCGAACGGACTCCAGATCAGCCCTCCCGAGAGGTTTTAGGGCTTGGCGACGGCTCCGTATCGTAAAACGTGATGAATTCTTCTCTCTGGTTTTTTTCTCCCCGAAAGCAAATATATAGAGTTGGAGTTGAGGTCGAAGGATCTCCAGGGGGCCCATGAGGTAGGGGGGCACGCCCTAGGGGGGAGGGCGCGCCCTCCACCCTCGTGGCCAGGGTGTGGGCCCCCTGGTCTTCATATTTTGCAAGGATTTTTTATTATTTCCAAATAGACGTTCTGTGGAGTTTCAGGTCATTCCGAGAACTTTTGTTTCTGCACATAAATAACACCATGGAAAGTCTGCTGAAAACAGCGTCAGTCCGGGTTAGTTCCATTCAAATCATGCAAGTTAGAGTCCAAAACAAGGGCAAAAGTGTTTGGAGAAGTAGATACGACGGAGACGTATCACATCCATCTTCGCCCAATGCATCTTGACGCGGGCCAATGCCATCCGCGCACCTTCAATGCAGACCGACCGCTTCACGGCTTCAAACCGTGGGCAGGCACTCACAAGTCGCTTCACAAGTCCGAAGTAGCTGCTGGGCATGGACTCGGCAGGCCACAACCGAACTAATTGGTACTTCATGGCTAGCTCGGCCGACCTGTGCAGCTCGACCAACTGTTTCAGCTGGTCACTAAAGGGCACCGGATGTTCTGGTCCAAGATATTGAGACCAGAATAGCTTCTCCGTAGACATCCCCTCTTCGACTCGATAAAACTCGGAAGATCTCGATATGTCTGCGGCAGATCCAGAACGCCTCGAAAATCCAAATTCGGGTAAGTACAAGGAACGCTTCTTCAGATACTTGCTTTGCATAGTGAAAGCCTTACCCGCCGCAATCTTCTTGGCCGCCTGAATTTCCTGGAGGGTGCTCTGGGCTTCGGCTCGGGCATCTTGTGCGCTCTGGCGGGCCTTCGCAAGTTCGGAATCTTGCGTCGTAGAACAAACCTCCAAGGACTCGTACTTTGTGATGACATCCTGGAGTTCTTGCTGGACCTTGCTGACCCAAGCCTCGTGCTTCTCACGCGTGGCACGTTCCTTGGCCGCTTTGTCCTCGGCCTCGGCTAACGCCTTCTTGAGGGCTGCCACCTCGGTCGTGGCCCCTAATAAAGTTCATGACACTTTAGTCAGCACGAATCTTTCTTCCTTTTTAAATATATATGCAGGTTACTGCATACCTTGGCTATCCGCCAGCTGCTTCTTCACGAAGCCGAGCTCTTCCACGGTCCGCTATAGGTTCTGCTTCAGCCCGGAAACCTCTGCAGTATGAGCGGTAGAAGCCAGCAGCGATGCCTGCTTATTCACATAGACATCCTCTGTTAGACTCCTGCAAAAATTATTTTGATCCTCTGTTCGGCTTTTTCTTTCCGAACACCAAACAGAGCATTAGGGGCTACTGTCTACACTATGATATTCTTCCTACAATCACATTACTTACCTCAAAGCCTGTTAGAAGGCTAGCGCAGGCCTCGATCAGTCCGCTTTTGGTGGACTGAACCTTTTGGATCACCATACCCATAAGGACACGGTGCTCATCCACAATGGAGGCGCCTCGCAGCTCTTCCAGCAGATTATCCGGTGCCACTGGTTGGACAGAGGTCACCGGCGGAACATGCACACCTCCTCCTTTTGGGGAAGGCCGTTCGCTGGACTCCGGAGCCATGTAGATCTCCGGAATGGTATTCGGGTGAGGACCGAATGGAACTTGGCCCCCATCACCAGTCCCCATGGGGGCTTTTTCCCCCATGTGTCCGGCGGCCGAGGAGTCATCCTGGGGCGCCACCCCGACGATCTCCGGAACCTCCCCCCGGTCTGGGAAGGTCCTTTGGGACACCACCTCGTCATCACCCTTGGGCGAGACAGAGTGAGCGGGTGGCGTAGACATGCTAGCCATCTCCTTTGAGTCTAGTGAACCCTCTGTTGAGGGTCACGGGGAGCCATCGCGGGCCGGACTGGAATGGCATAATTTAAACATATCAATATTACAAACCGGAAAGGCCAGACGTTCGGGCGTGCATAAGGATTTTGGTACTTACGATGCGGCCCGAGGCTTGGTCCGGGGAGGTCGCTGAGGGAGTCCTGGATTAGGGGGTATCCGGACAGCCGGACTATATACATCATCCGGACTATCGAAGTGTGAAGATACAAGACTCAAGACTTCGTCCCGTTTCCGGATGGAACTCTCCTTGGCGTGGAAGGCAAGCTAGGCGATCCGGATATTGTATTTCCTTCCTTGTAACCAACTCCATGTAAACCCTAGCCCTCTCCCGTGTCTATATAAACCAGAGAGGTTGGTCCTTAGAAGGCCGATCACAATTACAATCATACCATCATAGGCTAGCTTCTAGGGTTTAGCCTCTACGATCTCGTGGTAGATCTACTCTTGTACTACCCATATCTTCAATATTAATCAAGCAGGAAGTAGGGTTTTACCTCCATCGAGAGGGCCCGAACCTGGGTAAACATCTGTGTCCCTTGCTTCCTGTTACCATCAGCCTAGACGCACAGATCGGGACCCCCTACCCGAGATCTACCGGTTTTGACACCGACATTGGTGCTTTCATTGAGAGTTCCTCTGTGTCGTCGCTACAGGGCTCGATGGCTCCTTCAACCATCGTCAACAACACGGTCCCGGGTGAGACCTTTCTCCCCGAACAGATCTTCGTGTTCGGCGGCTTCTCCCTGCGGACCAATTCGCTTGGCCATCTGGAGCAGATCGATAGCTACGCTCCTGGCCACCAGATCATGATCGGAAACCTGAACTACACGGCAGACACCGGCGGAGACTGGATCTTCAACGGATTCGGGCCTATGCCAGGAGCACCGGACAGTCGCGACGAGCACGGCTTAGACCTTCTGTCGGACAAAGCTCGGGGTATCACCCCCGCAGTAGCCTCGGACCTAAATCTGGAGCAGGCTGCGTTGCCTAAGGACGGAGGGCTGGACCCTGCCCCGCAGGTCGCACACCCATCGGCGGTGGAGCCGAGCACGGGCCTTACCTCTGTGGTGGCCTGTGAATCCGGACCCCCGGATTCGTATCTGGAGGTTGGTTCCGGTCCGCTCACTCCCGAGCCAGTCGAGCCAGGTTGGGCTCCGATAATGGAGTTCACCATTGCGGATATCTTCCAGCACTCGCCCTTTGGCGACATGCTGAAATCGTTAAAAACTCTCTCTTTGAAAGAAAATTCCGGGCCAAACTATGTCCGGCTCGAGTGGGAAGTAGGCGATGAAGAAATTCGTTACCCACCCACCACCCACTTCATAGCCACGGTTGATGATTTAACCGACCTACCTGACTTCGACTTCGAAGGCATCGACAGTATGGACGACGATGCAGGAGAAGATTCGGAATCTATGGGGCGCTGGACTTCTGCCTCGTCACACGACATATACATGGTGGATACGCCCAAAGAGGACAAAGGCGACAATCCGAAGATAAAACCCGGGAAAGTTAAAGCGACGGCGCAGACGCCGTTCTAAGTCCATCAACAGCAAAAATAGCGACAAGAGCGCCAGAAGGATCGATACTACAGTCAACTCCGAAGGCAACAACGACCATACGGACCCAGCGATGGAGCAGGGCGAACCCGGCCACCCTAAACACAGTTCGGAGCAGACGCCCGAGGACAATGATCCCGACGGACGGGGTCATCAAACCGAACCAGCACAAGAAAATAGTCCGGATAACGATGCATTCATCATCCCGGAAAAATGCGTGGAACGAGATAACCTCCACAGAAAGCTTATGGCCACCGCAAGAAGTCTGAAGAAGCAGAAGCAACGGCTCAAAGCCGCACAGGAAACGCTCAATCGTAGATGGAATAAAGTGCTAGACACTGAAGAAAGATACGGCGATGATCGCCATACAAAGAGATATCCAAAACACAAGCTACTGCCAGAATTCGACGACGAAGCCGTGCCACTTCATAACCACAACAAAGTGGCTACTGACGCCGTGCGCGATCTACGTGAGCACCTGGATAAGAAAGCGGGCGCGGCCAGGTCCATTTATGGATCTAAAGGACACACCCCGGCGAGGGACTATGGTCACCAAAACAATTATGCCAATCAAATACCAGTTTAGAGTAAACACCGGACACAACAACAGCCGACGACATGCCATAGCACGTCCAGACACAAAGGGGCTGCTCACCCCTTGTGCTTTACCGAAGAAGTACTGGACCATGAATTTCCACAGGGCTTTAAACCTGTGAATGTAGAGGCATACGACGGAACGACAGAACCAGGTGTCTAGATCAAGGATTTTATCCTGCATATACATATGGCTCGTGGGGATGACCTCCACGCCATCAAATACCTTCCCCTCAAACTGAAGGGACCAGCTCGACACTGGTTGAAAAGCCTCCCCGAAAATTCAATTGGGAATTGGGAGGAACTCGAGGACGCTTTCAGGGCCAATTTTCAAGGGACCTATGTCCGGCCTCGGATGCTGACGATTTAAGTCACATAATCCAACAGCCTGGAGAGTCCACCCGCAAGCTTTGGAACATATTCTTCACTAATAAGAATCAAATTGTCGATTGTCCGGACGCCGAAGCCATAGCGGCATTCAAAGACAGCATCCGCGACGAGTGGCTCGCCAGACACCTCGGCCAAGAAAAGCCAAGGACAATGGCAGCCCTAACAAGCCTTATGACCCGCTTTTGCGGGGGTGAAGATAGCTGGCTAGCCCGTAAAGGCACCAGCGACCCCAGCACATCCGAAATAAGGGTTGGCAACGGGAAGCCATGGCGTAATAAAAACAAATGCCAAAACAAGGAAGAGAGCCCGGATAACACAATGGTTAATGCCGGATTCAGGGGCTCTCGACCTGATCAGCAAAAGAAGCCATTTAAAGGCAATAAAAAGGGACCGTCCGGTCTGAATAGAGTCCTAGACAGACTGTGCCAAATACATGGCACCCCCAACAAACCTGCGAACCACACGCACAGAGAGTGCTGGGTCTTCAAGCAGGTCGGCAAATTAAATGCCGAACACAAGGGAAGGGAAACACCAATTGAAGACGAGGATGAACCTCGTCAGCCGAACACTGGGGGACAGAAAAAATTCCCACCAGAGGTTAAAACAGTAAACATGATCCACACGATTCATACATCCACGAGAAGGCACGAACATGTGCTTGGAAACGCGTGCGCTATAGAGCCCGTCGTACCCACATAAAGCTATTGGATGACCAGTGCGATCACTTTCGATCACACGGACCGCCCGACTAGTATTCGGCGCGAAGGATCAGAGGCCTTGGTGCTTGACCCAATAATCGACGGATACCATCTCACGCACGTCCTCATGGACGGCGGCGGCAGTCTCAATTTAATATATGAGGACACTGTCCGCAGGATGGGGATAGACCCATCCAGAATTAACCAAAGCAACACCACCTTTGAAGGGGTGATACCAGGCGTTGAAGCCCACAAGCAGGGCCCGTCGCATCGAGGTAACATTCGCCTCTCCGTGCAACCCGAAGCTTAAGAGCTACTCTTCATCATCGCACCCTTCCAAAGCGACTATCATGCATTGCTTGGAAGAACGGCCTTCGCCCGCTTCAACGCATTGCCGCACTATGGCTACCTTACACTCAAGATGCCCGGTCCACGAGGCGTCATCACCGTTAGCGGAATCACAGAGCGCTCTTCACGCGCAGAGGAACTCGCGACGGCCTTAGCGGCCGGACTATAAGTGGCCTCCAAAATCAGAAAACATGACTGGTCATTAAGACCACATACACGGTTAGACGAGTCCGGTCGCCCGGATAAAATTGAATCAGGGCACCGTATATGTAATCCCATAGTGGACACCAGGGGCTATAAATATTTAATACAGCCCCACACTTGGCTCAACCTTATTGGCAGGCCAACATATTACACTTTTACTATCCATCGCATACTTACATTGTACTCTCCTATGAGTTTTCTTTTTTCACATACAATGTTCGCGCGATACCCTTCCAGGATACGGCACAACGGAGACAAAGGCGCAGACGTGTAGCAGGGCCCCGTTCAACAGGTTTCTTTTTAGATTAAGCCCCTGTGTAAAGCTTTTCTATTGCCTCTTGTTGTTTAACCACCCCATGGGTTCCATACCCACAGAGGATACTGCCGTTATTTTGTAGGACCTTGAGAAGAGGTGTCTAGAGGGGGGGGGGTGATTAGACACTAAGAGCCAAAGTTACAGTTTTTAACCTTATTAAAGTCTAAGTGGAGTTTAGGCACAAGTTTAACTTTTTCAATACATATCAAGCAAGCATGCAAAGAGTATATGAGCAGCGGAAAGTAAAGCATGCAACTTGCAAGAAAGTAAAGGGAAGGGTTTGGAGGATTCAAACGCAATTTGAGACACGGATGTTTTTGTCGTGGTTCCGATAGGTGGTGCTATCGTACATCCACGTTGATGGAGACTTCAACCCACGAAGGGTAACGGTTATGTGAGTCCACGGAGGGCTCCACCCACGAAGGGTCCACGAAGAAGCAACCTTGTCTATCCCACCATGGCCGCTGCCCACGAAGGACTTGCCTCACTAGCGGTAGATCTTCACGAAGTAGGCGATCTCCTTGCCCTTACAAACTCCTTGGTTCAACTCCACAATCTTGTCAGAGGCTCCCAAGTGACACCTAGCCAATCTAGGAGACACCACTCTCCAAGAAGTAACAAATGGTGTGTTGATGATGAAATCCTTGCTCTTGTGCTTCAAATGATAGTCTCCCCAACACTCAACTCTCTCTCATAGGATTTGGATCTGGTGGAAAGAAGATTTGAGTGGAAAGCAACTTGGGGAAGGCTAGAGATCAAGATTCATATGGTAGGAATGGAATATCTTGGCCTCAACACATGAGTAGGTAGTTCTTTCTCAGAAATGGTAAGTTGGAAGTGTAGGTTCAATCTGATGGCTCTCTCCACGAATGAAGAGGAGGTGGAGGGGTATATTGTAACGCCCCGGATTCGATGCGCCAGGTGTCTGCCAGTTATTCGCTGTCTTTTCCATGTCATGTGCTTGCGTGTTGCACTTTATCATGTCATCATGCGCATTTCATTTTGCATACGTGTTCGTCTCATGCATCCGAGCATTTTTCCCGTTGTCCGTTTTGCAATCCGGCACTCCTATGTCTCCGGCGCCCCTTTTACCTCTTTTCGTGTGGGTATTAAACGGTCTCGAATGGACCGAGGTTTGTCAAGCGGCCTTGGTATAGCACCGTAGACCGCTGTCAAGTTTCGTGCCATTTGGAGGTCGTTTATACTCCAACAGTTAACCGGTAACCGTGAAAGCCTCTTTGTTTGCAGCCCAACTCCCCTTTCTAAGTGGCCCAAACCCACCAAACTCCTCTCCATGCTCTCGGTCGTTCGATCACGATCGCGTGGCGAAAACCGCACCTCATTTGACTCTCCTAGCTCCCTCTACCTATATAAACACCTTCCTCCAAATTGCGGCCAATCCACCCCTAACCCTAGCCTTCGTCCTCCTTCCCACAATGGACACGTCCGGACCCCGCCGGACATGTCGCGGCCACGCCCGCCCTATCGATCGCTGCCACGTGTCCCAGCCCCCACTCTCACTCCTCCACGCCGCGCCCGCCGCCAGGTCTGGCTGGGCTCGCCGCCGCCAGCGCCTCCGCCCTGGTCTGAAGGCGCCCGCCGCCTTGCCGCTTGGTGCCCGCCGCCTCCGTGCCGCCCGCGCCCGCTTGCGCCGGGCGCTCGCTTCATTGGCGCACCAGCGCCGCCGCCGCCTCCCGCCGCCCGCGCGTCCGAGGGCAGCCGCCTCCTCCTTCTCGTCGCCGTCCGCGCTTCCACGCGCTTGGCCTGGCAGCCGCCCGCCGCAGCCGGCGCCTCCACTGGCGCCCGGCCGCCGCCGTCATGAGCTCCGCCCCGGGTCGCCGGATCCGCCCCTCTCCGCCCGGATCTGGGGAGTGGGATGAGATCCACCGGTCCTCCCATCCAAACGCGCGCCCCGTCCCGGATCCGCTCCGTCCCGGGATCTCCTCGTCCCGGGTTGACTTTTCCCGGAGGTATAAATTCATCTAAGTACCGAAATCTGCAGTAAATTTATTGCATTTTCGTCGCATCATATCTCTGTCACCGTTGCTCCGTTTTGCGCGTGTAATATATCAAAATGTTCGTCTCGAAGAGTAGATCATTTAATCTCATTGCGTCATTTTCATTTGAGCTCATATTGATGCCCGAAATGCTGTTGGAAGAGGGCTATGTGATGTTAGTTTCTGATTTTTATCAGAACTTGCACTTTTGTCATTTTTGCCATGATTGATGTGTGCATCCTATGGACTTGAGTCCTACATGTGTTTTGTAATATGCCATGCCATCTTTCCAGGGGTTTATGCCATGTATTTTTGTGATCAATGTGGTGACTAGCACAAGCATGCAAACTAGGTGTCCTGATGTTGCTGTTTTCAGCCCTGTTTTGCTGATATTTTGATGCCATGTTAACTTGATGCTACAGAGTTATCAATGCATATTTTGAGATACTTCAGTAAGGATGTTTTGTTAAACATGTTTTGCTCTATCCATCCATGCCCTTGTTTGCAATTATGGAGTGCCATAGCTTGAGTCAATCGAGATCTACTTTTGTTATCAAATGTTCCTGGCAGATTGTTTACATGTTATTCAATTTTGCCAAGGTTGTTGTGGTTGATCCTTGTATGCTATGTTATTGTTCTTGCCATGTATGTCTTCTATGCCATGTCTTCTTGATGTATGTATGCTTAGTTTATCATATAAGGCTCTGTAGAGAGTGCATTGAGCTTGTAAACATGCCTACTTGTTATCAGTTTTTGACATGCCATGTTGCTGAATCTGTTAACGAAACTTTCGATATTGACATGGGTGTTACTATATTTTCTGATCCTTTTTGGCTTATGGTCACTAAAGGACTTTTGTTCTATGCAATTAGTAGATTCATTCCGTGCCTTTGTTTGCCATGATAATTTCCTGTAACATGTTGTTTCATAGCTCTAAACATTGCAACCTGATGTTATTTCTGCCAATGCCTGAAACTGTTATTACTTGCAATCTTGCCATGTCATTTTGAGCATGTTCTAGTCATTTCTGGAGATAGCTCAGTGTTCATGTTTTATAATGCTTTACCTGTACATCATGCCCATGCCTTTTGTTTTCATATTGAGGTGCTGTAGCATATTGTTTTGATGCTTGCAATATGCCTAGTTGCTGTTTTGGACAGCTTGTTCTTTAAACTTGTTTCATGTGTATGTGTTGAACCGTTGCTCCGTTTTGAGTGTGCTCTATATGAAACTTGCTTGATTTTGCATGTAGTTTCATATTATCATGTTGCATCCATGTTTTGAGGTGTTTGCTTGATATTTTTTATGCATTTTGCATCAATGCCATGCTTACCTTGTTTTGCTCATATCTTCTAGGCCGTAGCTCCGAATCTAATGAACTTTATATGTAACTTGACTAGAATTTCGTGTAGATCATCGTGGTGCATATTAAATTGCTGTTTAACAACTTGAACATAAGGTTTATTCAGATCTGGACCAATTTCGAAATTTGCATATGAGGACTTACCGGAATTGTTATATGTTGTTTCCGGCCTCATTTAAACTTGCCTTGATGTGTTGTTCTTGATTGCATCATCTCTTGTCATGAGTAGCTTCATGTAGCTTTGTCATGCATCATGCTTGTGTATGCATCATGCCTTGTTCATGTGTGGTGTGTTTACTATGTTGTGTGCTTCTCCTTGTTAGTTCCTGTTTGCTATGATCGTGAGGATTCGCTCGCTCACGCTTGGTTCGGCTTCATCCGCTCGTCTTCTTCATGGACTCGTTCTTCTTCCCTGCGGGATTTCAGGCAAGATGACCGCTACCCTGGATCTCACTACTATCATTGCTATGCTAGTTGCTTCGTTCTATCGCTATGCTGCGCTACCTATTACCTGTTTATCAAGCCATCCCAAATTGCCATGTCAGCCTCTAACCTTTTGCACCCTTCCTAGCAAACCGTTGTTTGGCTATGTTACAGCTTTGCTCAGCCCCTCTTATAGTGTTGTTAGTTGCAGGTGAAGATGAAGTTTGTTCCTGGTTGGAACATGGAGATGTTGTTCCTTGTTGGAACATGTTTACTTGTTGGGATATCACAATATATCTTATTTAATTAATGCATCTATATACTTGGTAAAGGGTGGAAGGCTCGGCCTTATGCCTGGTGTTTTGTTCCACTCTTGCCGCCCTAGTTTCCGTCATATCGGTATTATGTTCCCGGATTTTGCGTCCCTAACGCGGTCGGGTGATTTATGGGACCCCCTTGACAGTTCGCTTTGAATAAGACTTTTCCAAGAAGGCCCAACTTTGGTTTTACCATTTGCTTGACCTATTACCTTTTTCCCTTGGGAGTCGCGCTCTCAAGGGTCATCTTCATTTTAGCCCCCCCGGGCCAATGCTTGTCTAAGTGTTGGTCCAAACTAGAGCCCTTTGCAGCGCCACCTCGGGGAAACTTGAGGGCTGGTTTTAGTTGTACGGACTGCTCATCCGGTCGTGGCCTGGGACGAGATACGCGGCTACTACAGGGTGTCGACGCCGGAGGCTTTGCTGGTTTTGTTTTATTACTGTGAAATGTCTTGTAGCCGGATTCCGAGACTGATCGGTCTTCCCGGGAGAAGGAATATCCTTCGTTGATCGCGAGAGCTTATCATGGGCTGTTGGGACACCCCGCAGGTATAAACTTTCAAAGCCGTGCCCGCGGTTATGTGGCGATGGGAATTTGTTAATGTCCGATTGTAGAAAACCGAAGTTGATCTCAATTAAAATACACCAACCGTGTGCGTGAATCGTGATGGTCTCCTTTCGGGTGATCGAGAGGAGAACACGGTTTCGGGTTATGTCCGACGTAAGTAGGAGTTCAGGATCACTTCTTGATCATTACTAGTTGACGACCGCCTTTGTTCCTCTTCTCGCCTCATTTGCGTATGTTAGCCACCATATATGCTTAGTCGCTGCTGCAACCTCACCACTTTACCCCTTCCTTTCCCTTTAAGCTTTGCTAGTCTTGATACCCATGGTAATGAGATTGCTGAGTCCTCGTGGCTCACAGATTACTACACCACCAGTTGCAGGTACAGGTTTGCGATGATCATGACGCGAGCGCGATGTTTGCTTGTGTTGGAGTTCTTCTTCTGCTTCTTCTTCGATCAGGGGATAGGTTCCAGGTCAGCAGCCTGGGCTAGCAGGGTGGATGTCGGTTGAGTTTCTGTTTATGTTTCATCCGTAGTCGGATGTTGATCTCTTGTATATGACGTTGATGTACTCTTGTGGCAGTTGTGCCTTATGTATGTATCCCCATCTATTATGTAATGTTGATGTAATGATATCCACCTTGCAAAAGCGTTTCAATATGCGGGTCTATCCTTGGTGGGACCTTCGAGTTCCTTTTGGATAGGGTCGCATATTGGGCGTGACAAGTTTGTATCAGAGCCTCGACCGACCCTAGGGGCCCCCTTGATTGATCGTGTAGTTTGGCCGTTGTTGAGTCTAGAAGAAAACTGTTTTCTGAGTCTAGTTATATCGGAGAGTAGGAATTCTTTTTACTCCTCTGCCCCTTCATCGCTCTGGTGAGGAATCTTGACGTAGGTGTTTTGAATTACTCCTCTTCCCCTTCAAAATTTTTCTTTAGGATCACGCAGTTGGTTTTCCGGTAGTTGTTCCTCAGCTCTTTTTATCCGGTGCATTTCTCGTCAAGTCGACTCGACCATCTTCATCTTTGTCAAGTTCAATCCCCAGTTGTTTTCTTTTCCCACCCGCCCTCCCTTCTTCTTCTCGGAACCGGAGTCCGTAATCGAGTATCCATCCTACTCGTGTGAAGTTTTTGCTTTCTTTCTTCAATGATTTCAACCGGTGTTTCCTCTTCAAGATATTCGTCGGTTTTCCCTTCCAAGTTGCTTTTGTTTTTCCCGCCCTCCCACCCTATTATTCCCGGAGTTCGAGTTTCTTCCGACCATAAATTTCATTCGTGTGGAGCCTCTTCAGTCTTCCCTCAATCATTTCAAACGGTGAATTCTAGTCTCGTTCGTCATTCTTTATCTCTTTCTTTTTCCGGTGGACTCAATTCAAGTTTTTCGGTGTTGATCATATTCTTTCCTCGGCTCAAGTGTTTTCCCTGCTCGTTCGCCTCTCGCCAATTTATCCTTCCGGAGTTCCGAAGACATCTCAGGAGATTCGTCTGTGTTCCAATTAATTCGAGGTTGTCACCTCATTTAAATATTTCAATTGTTCCGTGCATCATCTATCTGCTCAACATCCCTTTCCAACGGTGTTTTCTTTTAGTGGGCCCTAACCCACGTGTCTTTTCGAGTGATCTTACCCGACTCTTCTAATTTTCCCGGAGCTATTCCCAATTCTTTTCAAGTGTGACGAAGAATGGATTTCATCATCGATGCCTTTCCAAGATCAATTTCAAATCATTTCATTGTTGGCTCAACTCTCTGCTTTTTCATTCTTCCGGAGTTTCTCATTAATTTTGGTGGTGTTTCTCGTCGTCATTTGAAGACCGAAGTAGAGTTTCTCTTAAATCTTGTCCGTTCCCCCGGAGATTAATGGTGCTATCCTATCTAATTGTTTCCAGTCATGCAAATTCTTTTCATCCATCCGGAGTATTTCAGGAGTTACTTTCCGTCTCAATCATCTGAAGGCCATCTTTTCGGAAGAGTTCTTCGTTCCAAGTTTTTAGCTTCGTTCATCTCAATATTCTTCCGGTGCTTCGTTCAAGTATTATTCAATCAGTTTGCGATCTTTGCGTTCTCTTACTTATTAAATTCCCTCAAGTATCTCCGTGCTTCTCTAATTCTTCCCGGTGATTCATCCTCTTTAGTCAGTCATTTCCGAATTCTACCGGTGGTTCGTCCAAGATTCTTTTTCTTTGATTATCATTTTTCAATCCTACTGGTGATTCATGAAGTCCTTCCCAAGTTTGCGATATGTCACTTCTCAATTCTTTTTCAACGAGAATAAGTATTGTGCCAAATCCATTTATTGTCATCAATTTAATTTGATGAAGGATAAGCACACAATAAATCTTATTCTTATTTCATCCAAGTGATTAATCCCTTTCTTCGGAGTTTGTTCTTGAGGAATAAATTCTAGTACCAAGTGTTTTCATCTTTTCTTATCCGGAGTTCAGTTTCCTCGGCCATTTCGTCGGAACCTCCATCTTAATCATCGCAACGCTCATCTTATTCTTTCTTCCTTCATTCTATCTCATCATCCTTTTTGTTACCGGAGTTCTTCACGGTGGTTCTTCATGATTTAATTCATTCTTCAAGTGTTCATCAAGATTCTTTTGGAGGAATTCAAGTATCTTTTCTTCTCACGTCTCGGAGTGCAATTAATTCTCCGTATTCCTTTGAAGTGGAGTTTTTCATTTCTTCGTTCTTCTAAACTATCCTATCATTTCAATTTGTGGTCGGTTATCACCTCATAATTTTGAGATGTTTTTCCATAAGTCCACATCAAGCTTATTCTTTTCGTTGTTGATTTTTCTTAACAATTCCATTCAATCCTTCTTCTAAGTTCTTTTCGTTCAACTCTTCCAATTCTTCCAGAGGCATTGTGTTGTTCATCTCGTCAAGTTTCATCCCATCTTGTGAAGTTCATGTTCTATTCTTTCCTTGTTTCAACCGGTGTGCTGCCTAAATATTTTCAGTCTTATGTTTATTTTCTCATTCTAACCACTCCGGTTAGAACGAGTTGTTTCATAGTCTATCTGATTCTGTGAGCTTTCGATTCTCGGCATTCTCGTCGCTCCTCTCTTTTTCTCAAGTGCTCTCGATTCTTTGCCTCTTCTCTTGAGTTTTTGTTTCACCTCATCCCTTTTCTCCGTCGTCTCGGTCCTAAGATCTCGGGACGAGATCTCTTGTTAGTGGAGGAGTGTTGTAACGCCCCGGATTCGATGCGCCAGGTGTCTTCCAGTTATTCGCCGTCTTTTCCATGTCATGTGCTTGCGTGTTGCACTTTATCATGTCATCATGCGCATTTCATTTTGCATACGTGTTCGTCTCATGCATCCGAGCATTTTTCCCGTTGTCCGTTTTGCAATCCGACACTCCTATGTCTCCCGGCGCTCCCTTTTACCTCTTTTCGTGTGTGGGTATTAAACGGTCTCGGAATGGACCGAGGTTTGTCAAGTGGCCTTGGTATAGCACCGGTAGACCGCCTGTCAAGTTTCATGCCATTTGGAGGTCGTTTGGTACTCCAACGGTTAACCGGGTAACCGTGAAAGCCTCTTTTGTTTGCAGCCCAACTCCCCTTTCTAAGTGGCCCAAAACCCACCAAACTCCTCTCCATGCTCTCGGTCGTTCGATCACGATCGCGTGGCCGAAAACCGCACCTCATTTGGACTCTCCTAGCTCCCTCTACCTATATAAACACCTTCCCCTCCGAAATTCGCGGGCCAATCCACCCCTAACCCTAGCCTTCGTCCTCCTCCCGCAGCCGGACACGTCCGGACCCCGCCAGACATGTCCGCGCCGCCTCCCCGCCCTATCAGTTGCTGCCACGTGTCCCAGCCCCTCTCTCTCTCTCTCCGCCACCCTTGCTTCCTGGCCAACCACCCAGCTCACATGAGTCTGCCGCCGCCCAGCGCCTCCGCCCTTGGGCCCGAAGGCCCGCCGCCACTTTGGTGCCCGCCGCCTCCAGGCCGTCGGCCGTCGCCCTCGCCTGGCCGCTTCGCCCGCTGCGCCGCGCCGGCCGGCGCTGCCGCCGCCAAGCAGCGCAAGGCTGCTCGCCGCCTCCCGTCGCCGCCCGCCATCCGAGGCAGCCGCCTCCTCCTTCCTCGTCGCCCGCCGCGCTTTCGGCCGCCCGCCGCCCGGCGCCTCGCCGGGCGCCCGGCCGCCGCCGTCGCGGAACTCGCCCGGTCGCGGATCCGCCCTCTCCGCCCGGATCTGGGGAGTGGGATGAGATCCACCGGTCCTCCCATCCAAACGCGCGCCCCGTCCCGGATCCGCTCCGTCCCGGGATCTCCTCGTCCCGGGTTGACTTTTCCCGGAGGTATAAATTCATCTAAGTCCCGAAATCTGCAGTAATTTTATTGCATTTTCGTCGCATCATATCTCTGTCATCGTTGCTCCGTTTTGCGCGTGTAATATATCAAAATGTTCGTCTAGAAGAGTAGATCATTTCGTCTCATTCCATCGTTTTCATTTGAGCTCATCTTGATGCCCGAAACGCTGTTGGAAAAGGGCTATGTGATGTTAGTTTCTGATTTTTATCAGAACTTGCACTTTTGTCATTTTTGCCATGATTGATGTGTGCATCCTATGGACTTGAGTCCTACATGTGTTTTGTAATATGCCATGCTTTCCAGGGGTGTATGCCATATATTTTTGTGATCAATGTGGTGACTAGCATAAGCATGCAAACTAGGTGTCCTGATGTTGCTGTTTTCAGCCCTGTTTTGCTGATATTTTGATGCCATGTTAACTTGATGCTACAGAGTTATCCATGCATATTTTGAGATACTTCAGTAAGGATGTTTTGTTAAACATGTTTTGCTCTATCCATCCATGCCCTTGTTTGCAATTATGGAGTGCCATAGCTTGAGTCAATCGAGCTCTACTTTTGTTATCAAATGTTCCTGGCAGATTGTTTACATGTTATTCAATTTTGCCAAGGTTGTTGTGGTTGATCCTTGTATGCTATGTTATTGTTCTTGCCATGTATGTCTTCTATGCCATGTCGTCTTGATGTATGTATGCTTAGTTTATCATATAAGGATCTGTAGAGAGTGCATTGAGCTTGTAAACATGCCTACTTGTTATCAGTTTTTGACATGCCATGTTGCTGAATCTGTTAACGAAACTTTCGATATTGACATGGGTGTTACTATATTTTCTGATCCTTTTTGGCTTATGGTCACTAAAGGACTTTTGTTCTATGCAATTAGTAGATTCATGCCATGCCTTTGTTTGCCATGATAAGTTCCTGTAACATATTGTTTCATAGCTCTAAACATTGCAACCTGATGTTATTTCTGCCAATGCCTGAAACTGTTATTACTTGCAATCTTGCCATGTCATTTTGAGCATGTTCTAGTCATTTCTGGAGATAGCTCAGTGTTCATGTTTTGTAATGCTTTACCTGTACATCATGCCCATGCCTTTTGTTTTCATATTGAGGTGCTGTAGCATATTGTTTTGATGCTTGCAATATGCCTAGTTGCTGTTTTGGACAGCTTGTTCTTTAAACTTGTTTCATGTGTATGTGTTGAACCGTTGCTCCGTTTTGAGTGTGCTCTATATGAAACTTGCTTGATTTTGCATGTAGTTTCATATTATCATGTTGCGTCCATGTTTTGAGGTGTTTGCTTGATGTTTTTTATGCATTTTGCATCAATGCCATGCTTACCTTGTTTTGCTCATATCTTCTAGGCCGTAGTCTCGAATCTAATGAACTTTATATGTAACTTGACTAGAATTTCGTAGATCATCGTGGTGCATATTAAATTGCTGTTTAACAACTTGAACATAAGGTTTATTCAGATCTGGACCAATTTCGAAATTTGCATATGAGGACTTACCGGAATTGTTATATGTTGTTTCCGGCCTCATTTAAACTTGCCTTGATGTGTTGTTCTTGATTGCATCATCTCTTGCCATGAGTAGCTTCATGTAGCTTTGTCATGCATCATGCTTGTGTATGCATCATGCCTTGTTCATGTGTGGTGTGTTTACTATGTTGTGTGCTTCTCCTTGTTAGTTCCTGCTTGTTGCGATCGTGAGGATTCGCTCGCTCACGCTTGGTTCGGCTTCATCCGCTCGTCTTCTTCATGGACTCGTTCTTCTTCCTGCGGGATTTCAGGCAAGATGACCGCTACCTCGGATCTCACTACTATCATTGCTATGCTAGTTGCTTCGTTTCTATCGCTATGCTGCGCTACCTATTACCTGCTTATCAAGCCATCCCAAATTGCCATGTCAGCCTCTAACCTTTTGCACCCTTCCTAGCAAACCGTTGTTTGGCTATGTTACCGCTTTGCTCAGCCCCTCTTATAGCGTTGTTAGTTGCAGGTGAAGATGAAGTTTGTTCCTGGTTGAACATGGAGATGTTGTTCCTTGTTGGAACATGTTTACTTGTTGGGATATCACAATATATCTTATTTAATTAATGCATCTATATACTTGGTAAAGGGTGGAAGGCTCGGCCTTATGCCCGGTGTTTTGTTCCACTCTTGCCGCTCTAGTTTCCGTCATATCGGTATTATGTTCCCGGATTTTGCGTCCCTAACGCGGTCGGGTGATTTATGGGACCCCTTGACAATTCGCTTTGAATAAGACTTTTCCAAAGAAGGCCCAACTTTGGTTTTACCATTTGCCGACCTATTACCTTTTTCCCTTGGGAGTCGCGCCTCAAGGGTCATCTTCATTTTAGCCCCCCGGCCAATGCTTGTCTAAGTGTTGGTCCAAACTAGAGCCCTTTGCAGCGCCACCTCGGGGAAACTTGAGGGCTGGTTTTAGTTGTACGGACTGCTCATCCGGTCGTGGCACAGGGACGAGATACGCTGCTACTACCAGGGTGTCGGCACGCCGGGAGGCTTTGCTGGTTTTGTTTTATTACTGTGAAATGTCTTGTAGCCGGGATTACGAGACTGACCGGGTCTTCCCGGGGAGAAGGAATATCCTTCGTTGATCGCGAGAGCTTATCATGGGCTAAGTTGGGACACCCTGCAGGTATAAACTTTCAAAGCCGTGCGCATGTTATGTGGCAGATGGGAATTTGTTAATGTCCGATTGTAGAAAACCCGAAGTTGATCTCAATTAAAATACACCAACCATGTGCGTAACCGTGATGGTCTCCTTTCGGGGTGATCGAGAGGAGAACACGGTTTCTGGGTTATGTCTGACGTAAGTAGGAGTTCAGGATCACTTCTTGATCATTACTAGTTGACGACCGTTCCTTTGTTCCTCTTCTTGCTCTCATTTGCGTATGTTAGCCACCATATATGCTTAGTCGCTGCTGCAACCTCACCACTTTACCCCTTCCTTTCCCTTTAAGCTTTGCTAGTCTTGATACCCATGGTAATGAGATTGCTGAGTCCTCGTGGCTCACAGATTACTACACCACCAGTTGCAGGTACAGGTTTGCGATGATCATGACGCGAGCGCGATGTTTGCTTGTGTTGGAGTTCTTCTTCCGCTTCTTCTTCGATCAGGGATAGGTTCCGTGTCGGCAGCCTGGGCTAGGTGGTGGATGTCGGTTGAGTTTCTGTTTATGTTTCATCCGTAGTCGGATGTTGATCTCTTGTATATGATGTTGATGTACTCTTGTGGCAGTTGTGCCTTATGTATGTATCCCCATCTATTATGTAATGTTGATGTAATGATATCCACCTTGCAAAAGCGTTTCAATATGCGGGTCTATCCTTGGTGGGACCTTCGAGTTCCTTTTGGATAGGGTCGCATATTGGGCGTGACATATATATTGCCTCCACACAAAATCTAACCGTTACACACAATTTTCCAAACTCGGTGGGACCGAATTGAGAAACTCGGTCGGACCGATTCAGCAAATCTAGTGACCGTTAGGATTTTCGGTGGGACCGAAATGCAACTCGGTAGGACCGATATGGTTAGGGTTAGGGCATAACGTAATCTCGGTGAGATCGATAAACTCGGTGAGACCGATTTTGGTAATTAGCTAACCAGAGAGTTGGCCAGGCAAACTCGGTTGGACCGATTACTCAAACTCGGTGGGACCGATTTTGATAATGAGTCAACCAGAAAGTTTGCATTGTAATCTCGGTAGTACCGATTGCTCAAACTCGGCGAGACTGATTTTGATAATGGACATACACACAGAGATTACAATCCCATCTCGGTGAGACCGAGATCCCTATCGGTGAGACTGATTTGCCTAGGGTTTGTGGCAGTGGCTAAGACATCCAAACTCGGTGGCGCCGGATAGGAAGAATCAGTGGGGCCAAGTTTGACTTTAGGTTTTAGGACATATGTGTGGAAGTGGGAAAGTAGTTGAGGGTATTTGGAGCATATCACTAAGCACTTGAAGCAAGAGGCTCATTAAGCAACACCTCATCCCTCCTTGATAGTATTGGCTTTTCCTATAGACTCAATGTGATCTTGGATCACTAAAATGTAAAATGAAGAGTCTTGAGCTTGAAGCTTGAGCCAATCCTTTGTCCTTAGCATCTTGAAGGAGTTCCCACATCCTTTAGTCCATGCCACTCCATTGTTGAACTTATCTGAAACATACTGGATAAAAGTGTTAGTCCAACAAGAGATATGTTGACATTAATTACCAAAACCACCTAGGGAGCACTTGTGCTTTCAATCTCCCCCTTTTTGGTAATTGATGACAACATACATCAAAGCTTTTGATAAGGATATAAAGAATGGCAAGTAAAGCTTTGGAAAGCCATGTAACAGGCATAGGCTCCCCCTACATGTATGCAATCATGTGAATATAGAATATAGAAGCATGTGATAGCATAACCATGATAGAGCAGGCAATGTGTTACATGTATCTTTGTCATATGCATCAGAGCAAAGAATATTAAAGAAAATACCGTCATGCCCATGAGTCCTTCTTGCAAACAGTATGTACATCAGCAAGAATTCCTCATACACATGATTGTGATGCATATACTTACCTTGTAGTCTTGAGTTAGCTTAGGATGGAATGAACCTGCGTAAACAAGGTTAGATAACACAGATGCACCTACCAGCCAGAGCAAACAAAGGAAACCACAAGAATACCAAGACTGGGATGACATGTAGAGAGTGAGTACTAAGTACTACATTGGATTAGACATGTCCCCAAGAGTAGAGATATGCAATGAATTTAGATGATTTCTTTCCCTTAGATGTCTCGCTCCCCCTGAATCTAGCATGGGATACTGGGAGAAGATAGGGAACAGAAAATCAGAGCAGAAAGATACAAATGAACAGAGCTAATGCAAGCTAATGCAGATAAGCACATATGAACATATCTTTCCCCTCAAGAAGACATGTGGCATCTCTCCTCTTGAACACCAAGCATCTGGGATCCTTGAGAAATACTCTCTACTAGTATTCTCTCCCCCTGGAGATCTCTCTCTCTCTCTCTCTCCCTGAAGGATCTCTCTCTCCCTCTGAGATGTGATCTCTTTCTCTGATGTGATCTCTCTCTCTCTAAATGATAAGCTTTGATGTGATCTCTCTCTCCCCCTTTGACATCAATTTCCAAGAAGCGCTTGATAAAAAGTTTGAGCTCTCTCTCCCCAGCTGGAATTTGTCGTGAATGGGTTTGATCCTTGAGTCACAACCTAAAGCAATGATAAAAATGTGATGCTTGTAGAGGACAAGATTCATTCAGTGGAGCTGGATCAAAAGACACAAAATAAGTGGCAAACTGATTTTCCTGTTGTGAAATCGGTGGCACCGAGTGGTATGCTTCGGTGGTACCGAAAGTTTTCGGTTGGACCAAAAATAACAAATCGGTGTAACCGAGTTCATCATAGAGAAAACACTTGTCACCTCAGCTCACTTGACTAATAAGATCTCACAAAGATTTGCAAGGAATTTACTGAATGATATGCAATGAATTGGAATGCAGAAAATGTAGAGCAAACAGAAAGAAATCTAGATGAATTTTTTTTTGAAAGGGGAAACACATATGCATGAGACAAATGCGAAAACTCAGAAAAGAACACAAGAGAACTTCATCTAGAGATGGTCGGCGACAAAGTCACCTATGTTAGAGTATATTGACTTAGGAGTTGTCGGTGTAGGAACGACACCTATGGGATCACAAGAATCCCTACTACGGTTGCGGGGCGCGGGGTTGTGAGAAGAGCGGATCAAACAGATAGCACACGATCTCTTTATCCAGGTTCTGGCCGTGAGGATGCATAAAACCCTACTCCTGCTTTGGTGGTTTGTTTATCTGGGTTCTTGAACTAGCAATGGGGCGTGAGGAGCTCCAAAAAGCCGAATCCTCCTCCTGGTCGCCTTGGGCCTCCTTTTATAGGGAAAGGGGTCGCCACAGTGGCACACAGGAGGTGGAAAGGGTACAGTGATGCGAGTTTATCTCTCGCATTACATGACAAGGCGCTTTTAATGCGTCTTTGCTTAGGTGTCCTTGCTTTATCGGGGACGGGGGAGGGCCCTGTCTCGTCCGTCGCCGCTCCCTTTCGTGTCGATACGCGCCCTGGCCAGCGGTGCCTGTGGTGCCATGTAGGCAGGTAGGCAGCTGAGGTGGCGCAATGGTGGGTCTCCACGAAGATCCGCTTGCCGCCACGCAGGTGCCTGCCCAACTGGTTGGGTCGGCAGCTGCATGCGAACGGCGGTGGAGGTTTGATGGGCGTGGGCCTGATGGTGGCCCTGCGGGGGTTCTTGGCGAGGGCCTTGCCGTAGCCCCGGCAAGGGTCTTGCCGGGGCCCCGGCAAGGGTCTTGCCGTGGCGCCTGCTGTCATCCCCGGCAAGGCTCTTGCCGGGGGCCTTGTGGTATTCCTTGGCTAGGATCCCGCCAAGGGTCGTCATCTTCTATGGTGTGTATCTGATCTTGAATGTCTCCACAAAGATCTGCATGCCACCACGGGGATGTCTCCCGAATCCTTGCCCCATGGGGGCAGTGGACTCAAGGGTGATTCGCTCCGTAGGTGTGGGGCGAGCCGCCCCGGCAAGGGTCCTGCCGGGTTTGCTAAAACCGCCTCCGGCAAGGATCTTGCCGGGGGAGTCCGCTTCGTCCCCTTTGCTCTTTGTGGTCTTGGTCTTGGCGTCGTTCTGCTCCTTTCGAGCTTCGGCCTTACCTTGGATCAGCTCCTTGCCTTGCTCAAGGTGGTGGTGCCCATGGCTCGATCGCCTGCAGCTGCGATTATAGGGGTACAAAAGTGTACCCCTCTTTTTGTACACCAACAGGAGTCAAGTGAGATCACTTGATCATAGGTCATACTCATCGTTTAAGCTCAAAATGGGGTTGCCATTTTTCGTTTAAGCATCTTGATGTATTCACATCTTGTCGAGTTGCTTTAACTCATGACTTGGAGTAAAGCTTCTCTAAGATGGAATAACATACCTTGGTTGGTGGTGTCGTCCATGTAGTTGAACTGTGTGGGTTGCTCAAGGTTGATGTAGCTCAATAAGAATTTGCAGCACCACTTGGAATTTGAGTCCATCTACCTACATGGGTTAGTTCTAGCAAGGAAAAGCACTTGTGTATCCAACAATGACAATCATGAAGCTCAACATATAATTTTGTCAAAGGATATGTTTAAATGGTTTTGTGCTTCCTTGGCTTCAACCACCTTGTGCAGAGACTTGGTGATGTAGAGATTGCTCAAGATATGAGTAGGTTACAACCTCATGGAATTTGATTCAACCAAGTACCTACATGGGTTAGATAACATGCAAGATACAAATATATCCAAGACATAAGATTTCCATCATAGGAGAGATATCAAGGATTAGGCATAAGCTCATGTCTTGCATGTATCCAATGAAGTTTCTACTCCAAGTTTGAAGCATCAATGATGTTCAATTCTCCTCTTAACCTGCAAAACACTTTCTCATCAAGAGGTTTAGTGAATATATCCGCTAATTTCTTTTCGGTGCGAACATGCTTAAGATCGATGTCACCCTTAGCAACATGATCTCGAATGAAATGATGACGAACTTCAATATGCTTAGCTCGAGAATGTTGTACGGGATTATGACCAATTTTGATAGCACTTTCATTGTCACAAAGCAATGGAACGTGTTTCACATATATCCCATAATCTTTAAGAGTTTGGGTCATCCAAAGTAATTGAGCACAACATGAACTAGCGGCAATGTATTCCGCTTCGGCAGTGGATAAGGATACTGAGTTTTGTTTCTTGGAGGACCAAGACACAAGAGATCTACCAAGAAATTGGCAAGTACCCGAAGTGGACTTTCTATCAACCTTGTCACTGGCATAGTCCGAGTCGGAGTATCCAACAAGATCGAAAGATGCCCTCTTAGGATACCAAATGCCAAAATTTGGTGTATGGATTAAGTATCTCACTATCCTTTTCACGGCCTTAAGATGTCATTCTTTAGGAGCAGCTTGATATCGTGCACACATGCACACACTTAGCATAATATCGGGACGTGAAGCACATAGATATAACAATGAACCAATCATAGAGCGATAAACCTTTTGATCAACCAGTTCATCATCTTTGGTTAAGTCAAGATGTCCACTAGTAGGCGTGGGTGTAGACATACCTTTGCATTCTTGCATATTGAACTTCTTGAATAAGTCCTTAGTGTACTTCGTTTGAGAGACAAAGGTATCTTCCTTAGTTTGCTTGATTTGCAAACCAAGAAAGAATTTGAGTTCACTCATCCTTGACATCTCAAACTTCTCCGACATTAGCTTTCCAAACTTTTCACTAAAATGAGGGTTAGTTGATCCAAATATGATATCATCAACATAAATTTGGCATACAAATAATTCTCCATTAACCCTTTAATTAAAAAGTGTGGAATCAATTTTCCCAATTTCAAAGCTTTTTTCAAGAAGAAACTTGGTCAAGCATTTATACCATGCTCTAGGAGCTTGTTTAAGACCATAAAGAGCTTTGTGAAGTTTGTAAACATGATTGGGTTTCTTAGGATTGACAAAGCTGGGAGGTTGCTTAACATAAACTTCCTCCTCTATTTCACCATTTAGAAAAGCACTTTTAATGTCCATTTGGTACAAGGTGATATCATGATGATTAGCATAGGCAAGTAAGATGCGAATGGACTCAAGTCTAGCAACGGGAGCGTAAGTCTCACCATAGTCCATACCTTCGACTTGTGTGTAGACGTGCTTTGTTGCGAACTACTTGTCCATCTTCATCTTGCTTGTTGCGAAACACCCATTTGGTACCGATGATGGTGTGGTTGTTGTCGGGCTTCTCAACCAATGTCCAAACTTGATTCCTCTCAAAGTTGTGTAGCTCTTCATGCATAGCATTTATCCAATCCGGATCTTCCAATGCTTCTTCAACATTCATAGGTTCAACGCTAGATATGAAAGAATAGTTTTCACAAAAGTTAGCTAAACGAGTTTTAGAGCGAGTGATTCTCCCGGTTTGAATGTCATTGTAGATTTGCTCGACGGGATGGTCTTTAGCAATTCTTGCTCGAACTCGTGAAAGCTTTTGCTTGGGTCTTCATTGAACATCTTCTTCATCTTGTTCTTCTTCTTGGCCTTCTTCATTGTTGGCGTTGTCATTCTCTTGTCGTGGTGGAGAAGGAGGTCGTTGACGTTCATCTTGATGCACTTCCTCGTTTTATTCATCTTGGTGTGTCCCACTTGTGGATGCTTCCGTATCAACTCTTGGTTCACCTTGTTGTGAAGTATAAGCTTCCACTTGGACGGACGAGGTACTCTCCTTCACCTCCGTTGGACGGACCTTGCCAATAGACAAGTCTTGGATTGCTTCCGAAGGGTCTTTGTCTCCTACATCAATTGGCAATTGCTCTATTTGCGAGCCGTTAGATTCATCAAACTTCACATCTACCGTCTCTTCAACCTTTCGGGTGAAATTGTTGTAGACACGGTAAGTGTGAGAGTTTGAGCCATAACCTAGTAGGAAACCTTCATGAGACTTAGGAGCAAATTTAGAACAACGATGCTTATAAAGAATGTAGCACTTTGAGCCGAATACTCGAAAGTATCCAACTTGGGGTTTGTTACCGGTGAGGAGCTCGTATGCCGTCTTGCCGAGTAGCTTGTGAAGGTACAAGCGATTTGTTGCATGACAAGCTGTCTCGACCGCTTCTGCCCAAAAGTGCTTCGGCGTCTTGTACTCATCAAGCATCGTTCTCGCCATTTCGATGAGCGTCCGGTTCTTCCTCTCAACAACTCCATTTTGTTGAGGTGTGTACGTAGCCGAGAACTCGTGTGAAAACCCTTCTTCGTCAAGAAAGGTGTCCACATTTGCATTCTTGAACTCCGTTCCGTTGTCGCTGCGAACCTTCTTGATCTTCACTTCAAATTGGTTTTGGGCCTTTCTAGCGAAGTTTTTGAAGATCTTTTGGACCTGCGATTTATCATCGAGAAAGAACACCCACGTAAATCTTGAAAAATCATCAACCAAAAGAATTTCCACCGAGACTCTTGTAGGAGTTGGGACCAAAGAGATCCATGTGAAGTAGCTCGAGTGGCCTCTTTGTGGTCATGATGTTCTTCACGGGATGCGTTCCTCCAACCTGTTTACCTGCTTGACAAGCACTGCAAAGTCTATCCTTATCAAATATGACATCGTTAACTCCAAAGATATGATTCCCTTTAATAAGCTTGTCAAGGTTTCTCATGCCAACGTGACCTAATTGTCTATGCCATAACCAACCTTTTGAGGATTTAGCAATGAAGCAAGTTTTAGGTTGATCCTTTTTAGTGAAATCAACAATGTATAGATCACCTCTACGTATACCGGTAAATACCATTTTATGATTGTCTTGACGAAACACTTGGCAATCAATTTCAATAAATAGGACATTGAAACTGAAATCAGCAAGTCTAGATACTGAAAGTAAGTTGTAGCCAAGAGATTCAACGAGCATGACATTCTGAATGGAGCTATCATGTGAGATGGCCACCTTACCGAGGCCAACCACCTTACCCTTTGAGTTGTCACCGAAAGTGACGAACTTTCGAGGACTATCATTATCAGCAAGCTCACGAAACATGTCTTTATCTCCGGTCATGTGATCGGTACATCCACTATCAAGAACCCATTCCTTTCCTCCTGACACATATCCCCGAAGATTTGCCATAAGACCAAAGTGTCTCATTGCATCATCAAGATCAAAGTCACTATCATCATCCTCATCATAGTATCCATGTTCTACATCGTCATGTGGTGGATCAAATCCTTGAGAGGGTAATTCATTAGAGTGAGTTTGACAATGATCTTGCTTATGAATTCTTATAGCTTCGGGAATAATATCACCAATAATTCCAACATCTCCTTTGGCACGCATAAGGTCGGTGAGTTCAAATAGACGATCACCAAACATAGGATCACTAGTATTCATCTTACTCAAGGCAATAGACTTATAGAGGATCTCATCTAGATTTTTCAAGGAATAATTTGGAAAGCGTTCCTCAAGAAATTTCCATATAGTGTAGGCACACTCAAGAGTAGGCAGGATTCTAATTAAGTTTCTAGCAAGCCTCTAGTGATAAGATTAACAGTTCTAAGATTCCTAGTCATGTCAATAGATTCATCAAGGTTAGGATGCATAGGATCAATATGAGGTGCACAAGGGCTAGCAATGTACTTGTTCAAATGATATTGATTGAAAATTACAAGCATCTCATTTTTCCACTCATGAGAATACTCTCCATCAAGAATAGGCACTCTATGTCTAAGACTCCCCAAATTAGACTCATCCATCTTCCTCCAATGGTGATTAAACCAAGGAAATGGAGACCAATGCTCTGATACCACTTGTAGGACCTTGAGAAGAGGTGTCTAGAGGGGGGGTGATTAGACACTAAGAGCCAAAGTTGCGGTTTTTAACCTTATTAAAGTTCAAGTGGAGTTTAGGCACAAGTTTAACTTTTTCAATACATATCAAGCAAGCATGCAAAGAGTATATGAGCAGCGGAAAGTAAAGCATGCAACTTGCAAGAAAGTAAAGGGAAGGGTTTGGAGGATTCAAACGCAATTTGAGACACGCATGTTTTTGTCGTGGTTCCGATAGGTGGTGCTATCGTACATCCACGTGGATGGAGACTTCAACCCACGAAGGGTAGCAGTTCTTGTGAGTCCACGGAGGGCTCCACCCACGAAGGGTCCATGAAGAAGCAACCTTGTCTATCCCACCATGGCCGCCGCCCACGAAGGACTTGCCTCACTAGCGGTAGATCTTCACGAAGTAGGCGATCTCCTTGCCCTTACAAACTCCTTGATTCAACTCCACAATCTTGTCGGAGGCTCCCAAGTGACACCTAGCCAATCTAGGAGACACACTCTCCAAGAAGTAACAAATGGTGTGTTGATGATGAACTCCTTGCTCTTGTGCTTCAAATGATAGTCTCCCCAACACTCAACTCTCTCTCATAGGATTTGGATCTGGTGGAAAGAAGATTTGAGTGGAAAGCAACTTGGGGAAGGCTAGAGATCAAGATTCATATGGTAGGAATGGAATATCTTGGCCTCAACACATGAGTAGGTAGTTCTTTCTCAGAAATGGTAAGTTGGAAGTGTAGGTTCAGTTTGATGGCTCTCTCCACGAATGAAGAGGAGGTGGAGGGGTATATATAGCCTCCACACAAAATCTAACCGTTACACACAATTTTCCAAACTCGGTGGGACCGAATTGAGAAACTCGGTCGGACCGATTCAGCAAATCTAGTGACCGTTAGGATTTTCGGTGGGACCGAAATGCAACTCGGTAGGACCGATATGGTTAGGGTTAGGGCATAACGTAATCTCGGTGAGACCGATTTTGGTAATTAGCTAACCAGAGAGTTGGCGAGCAAACTCGGTTGGACCGATTACTCAAACTCGGTGGGACCGATTTTGATAATGAGTCAACGAGAAAGTTTGCATTGTAATCTCGGTAGTACCGATTGCTCAAACTTCGGTGAGACTGATTTTGATAATGGACATACAGAGAGATTACAATCCCATCTCGGTGAGACCGAGATCCCTATCGGTGAGACTGATTTGCCTAGGGTTTGTGGCGTGGCTAAGACATCCAAACTCGGTGGCGCGAATAGGAAGAATCGGTGGGGCGAGTTTGACTTTAGGTTTTAGGACATATGTGTGGAAGTGGGAAAGTAGTTGAGGGTATTTGGAGCATATCACTAAGCACTTGAAGCAAGAGGCTCATTAAGCAACACCTCATCCCTCCTTGATAGTATTGGCTTTTCCTATAGACTCAATGTGATCTTGGATCACTAAAATGTAAAATGAAGAGTCTTGAGCTTGAAGCTTGAGCCAATCCTTTGTCCTTAGCATCTTGAAGGAGTTCCCACATCCTTTAGTCCATGCCACTCCATTGTTGAACTTATCTGAAACGTACTAGATAAAAGTGTTAGTCCAACAAGAGATATGTTGACATTAATTACCAAAGCCACCTAGGGAGCACTTGTGCTTTCATATTGGCATTTCGCCACGACAGATTAACGCACGTACCTGGAAACAAAGGGTTTATTTATAATGAATGGGCATTCTTGAGCCCATCGTCTGTTATAAAGTCCGAATACCTTCGGGAGTGTTCGGCGTCACGAGTTTGGCCTTATATGCATCAGCTCCGAATCATGTCTTTGGTCAAATGTTGGGTTTGCCCGGCTCCTGGGTTTGCCGCCTTACGTTCCGTTATTATTGGCTAAGGTGGCCAAATGAGAACTACTGCGATTGTGCCCTGGTTATTCCGGACGAGCACCTCAGTAGAGAAAGCCGAAATGTCTGTCATGATATAACGAGAGACTGTTCAACCACTCGAAGACTTATCGGAATCTTTAGGATCCCTCCGCATTAACGAAGGACCATTTCCCGGTCATGTACACACGTGCCCGTATTCGGATGCAAGCGAAGGTACCAGGGGCTACATAGTATCCCCACCATTAGACTCTCATGGCTAAGCGAAAGTGTTACATCTATATAGTCCGGTTGCCTAGTTCGACGTGCGATCACCTCCTTAATGGACCAAGACGTTGGATCAAGTGTGATTATGCATATTTTTTCTCAAACACCCTCGCATTATATGCGTGGGGGCTGAAGCCAATGACTGCTAACTTTCGGACTAAATGTATATATATATATATATACAAAACGGCCGCACAGGGGACACAATAATACTTTCAGGCACAAAGTATAAATACAACCTTATAACCAAAATAACATTGTTTCTACAATAAACGATTCATCACTCGAACAAGACATTCTTCGAGCACTGCGCCTCTATTAGGCGGGCACCTTCCGTGACCTGCGCCAAGTAGTGCTCGGCCGGATATTGGCCCCCCTCCGGATCCTGGGTCGCTATAATGGTGGCCTCCATATCCGTCCAATAGGCTTTAACGCGGGCAAGAGCCATTCGTGCACCCTCTATGCACGCCGACCTCCTCATGGCGTCGATCTGAGGCACGACCCCAAGGAATTGCTGCACCAAGCCAAAGTAACTGTCCGGCTTAGGCCCCTTCGGCCAAAGATGGTCTATCACAGACCGCATTGCAAGCCCGGAAAACCTGTGAAGCTCCGCTACAGCAGCCATCTTGTCACTTAACGGCAGCGGGTGAGTGGGAGCATTGAATTGTGACCAGAAAAGCTTCTCCACTTCCTTATCACCCTGATCCTCGAAGAACTTGGCAGCGTCAGCTGTACTCTTCGCCAAATCCGCATACGCGTCCGCAGGACTCCAGCGTCCATCCAGGGGAGCGTACTTCGGATCGAAAAACTTCGTCCGCAGCAAGTAGGAGCCTCCAGCCGCGATTTTACCGGCCTATTGAAGCTCCTCCCGCGCACCCCTGAGCTCAGTCCGTATTTCCTTGGTGACATTAAGTGCCTTGTTCAGATCGGCCGAACTATCCTTATGCTCCTTTTTAGGGAGCTCATACCGGTCATCGGCATTTTTTAACTCCACAGCCATTTCGGCTATCTTTTCCTCGCTTCGGCGATGAGCAGCCTGTTCAGCTCTCAATTCCTCGGCCGCCTTTAGGAGCCTCTGGGAGACGTGACATAAAACCACCTCCGTTTCCATACATCGGATACTTCTGGGAAAGAACCCTCTTGCCATGGGGCATCAGCGTTCCTGCTTATTACGGCTCCTCCGCACTCCGCGTGTCGCCCCTCGATCATCTTCGGCTTCACATTCAAGGTCTTGAGCCATAAGCCGAAGTGTGGGGTGACATGGAGGAAGGCCTCGCACACTATAATGAACGATGAGATATGGAGGATAGCGTCCGGAGCTAGATCATGAAAATCCAACTCATAATAGAACATGAGCCCCCTCACAAAAGGATCTAGGGTGAGGCCCAAGCCACGAAGGAAGTGGGGAACGAACACGACGCATTCATTGGGTTCCGGTGTAGGGATGACCTACCCTGGAGCAGGAAGCCTGTGCTGGATGTCGGCGGTCAGATATCCGACATCCCTAAGCTTCGCAATGTCCTCCTTTTGAATCAAGGAGGCCACCCACCGACCTTGAGGGTTGGATCCGGACATATTGGAGGATCTGGGGTGTTGGAGCTTAGATCTCGGGTGTTAGAACTCGAGGTGCGAGAAGGCGCGAGCGAGGTGGAACAGAGGCATAGGCCTCGGCCCCTTTTATAAAGGGGGTGAATATCAAGAGTCCTTAGGTTGACCGCTTGAGGTTCACCTGACGGCACACGGAGTCATACCAACGGTCGTCATAGGGCTACACATGCCCTCATTAATGGAAGATCCCGTAATAAGAGGAACACGATCTCTGCCTCAACAGGACGTGTCAATAAAACCGCCTCGCAGCGCCAGTCGAGGTGGGGCGAGAAGCACCGGTTCATGTTGAACTGGGCCACGATGCGAAGGCACGGCGTACGAAGATTTCCAGCGGATCTGATTTATGCTATGTTCCCTACAACGGTGTGTAAGAATCCCCTCGTGGATCCGGACACGATTTAAGTGTTCAATAATAACTTTGGAGTATTCGGAGAAGGAACCCGCCCTGCAATGCCGAAGACAAGACCGCGTGCGGGACTCATCATCATTGAAGCCTGGTTCAGGGGCTACTGAGGGAGTCCTGGATTAGGGGGTATCCGGACAGCCGGACAATATACATCGTCCGGACTATCGAAGCGTGAAGATACAAGACTCAAGACTTCGTCCCGTGTCCGGATGGAACTCTCCTTGGCGTGGATGGCAAGCTAGGCGATCCGGATATTGTATTTCCTTCCTTGTAACCGACTCCATGTAAACCCTAGCCCTCTCCGGTGTCTACATAAACCGGAGAGGTTGGTCCTTAGAAGGCCGATCACAATTACAATCATACCATCATAGGCTAGTTTCTAGGGTTTAGCCTCTACGATCTCGTGGTAGATCTACTCTTGTACTATCCATATCTTCAATATTAATCAAGCAGGAAGTAGGGTTTTACCTCCATCGAGAGGGCCCGAACCTGGGTAAACATATGTGTCCCTTGCTTCCTGTTACCATCAGCCTAGATGCACAGATCAGGACCCCCTATCCGAGATCCGCCGGTTTTGACACCGACAGTCGCTCCGGACTGCTATCGGCATCCCACGTGGAGTTATCCGCGAGGAAGCCTTTCCCCCTCTTGGGCGCCTCCGCCTCCAGATTTGTGGGGGGCGTTCTCTTCTTCCTCCCCCCTCATGTGGGGAGTCGTTTTCTTCCTCCTCCTCGTCATCGTCTTCGGCGAACGAAGAGTGAGTCTCGTCTTCGGATGTCACATCCGAAGCGCCTTTTCGGCGAGGGCCCCTCCTGGCCCCCTTGGCCGTTTTCTTGGCCTTCTTCTCCGGCACCTCATAAGGTGCCGGAAACAGCATCTTCATCAGTAATGGGAATTCTTGGCCTTCGGGTAGCGGAGCCGGACAGTTAATCCGCCCTGCTACCTCAATCCAGGTCTGAAAACATTGATAGGGAGGCTTAGACTCTTTCCTCAACATATGCTAGTAAAGGGTATACCTTGAAAGCATGAAAGAACTTACCAAATTAGCCTGGCGTTTTAAGCTAAGCCCACGATCTTCAGTCGTGGGCGGTGGCGTCTCGCCGGCCTTGAAGAGCACTTTCTAGATGTCTTCGTGCGTCATGCCAAAGAGCTCTAGTAGCTTCTCCTGCTTGGCCGGATCGTACTCCCACAAATAGCAAATCCGGCGTTGGCATGGAAGGATCCGACGAATGAGCATGACCTGGATCACGTTGACAAGCTTGATTTTCCTGGTTATCATGTTCTGGACGCACGTCTGGAGCCCAGTCAACTCGTTCGAGGAACCCTAGATTAGGCCCCTCTCTTGCCAGGAGGTGAGCCGCATCGGAACTCCGGATCGAAATTCGGGGGCCACCGCCCAATCGGTGTTGCGCGGCTCGGTGATGTAGAACCACCCCGTTTGCCACCCCTTCACCGTCTCCGCAAAGGAGCCTTCGGGCCAGGTGACATTGGGCATGTAGCCCACCATGGCGCCTCCGCACTCTGCTTGGTGGCCGCTCACCACCTTTGGCTTCACATTGAAGGTCTTCAGCCATAGGCCAAAGTGAGGTGGGATGCAGAGAAAGGCCTCGCACACGATAATAAATGCCGAGATGTTGAGGATAAAGTTGGGGGCTAGATCATGGAAGTCCAGCCCATAGTAGAACATCAGTCCGCGGACAAACGGGTGGAGAGGGAATCCCAGCCCGCGGACGAAATGTGTGAGAAACACAACCCTCTCATGGGGCTCTGGGGTAGGGATGATATGTCCTTTGGCCGAGAGTCGGTGAACAATCTCCTTGGCCAGGTATCCAGCCTCCCGGAGCTCCTTGATGTCCTTCTTCATAACGGAGGAGGCCATCCACTTGCCTCCAGCTCCGGATCCGGACATGATTAGAGTGTTTTCTCGGATGGGCAAAGCTAGAACTTGGGCATTGGAGCTCAAGGATGGAAGGGCTGAGAGAGAGAGAGAAGGCGCGGGTGAAGAAAGGGAATCCTTATCCCCTATAAAGGCTGAGAATGTTAAGCGCCTCCCCACTCGCCTTAAAGCTTGCCTGCTTCCAAAGGCCGTGTAAATGACACGGTTGGGTTACCCATGCCCGCATTGATGAGAATCCTGCAATAAGGGGACACGATCTCTGCTTCGACAAGACGTGCCAGTAGCAACTGCGTCGCGAGACGTCGGGCGGCAGACGAAAAAACGGTTCGGAATAATGAACGGGCAGACGTGATGTCATGTTACCCAAAAAGCTGTCAGCAGATTGTACTCGTGGAATATTATACTCTTTGTGGTTGTGTGTACAGTCCGGATACAATCGTTGCGTCCGAAGACTATCCTGGAGTTCAGAAAAAGGGAACCCGCCTTGCAATGCCGGAGACAATCTCCGCACCGGACTTTTCGTCATTGAAGCCAGGTTCAGGGGCTACTGAGGGAGTCCTAGACTAAGGGGTCCTCGGGCGTCCGGCCTGTTATCTATGGGTCGGACTGATGGTCTGTGAAGACACGAAAGCCGAAGACTGTACCCGTGTCCGGATAGGACTCTCCTTGACGTGGAAGGCAAGCTTGGCGATCAACTATGAAGATTCATTTCTATGTAACCGACTCTATGTAACCCTAGATCTCCCCGGTGTCTATATAAACCGGAGAGCTTAGTCCGGAAGGGACATACTCATTACCATAATCATACAGGCTAGACTTCTAGGGTTTAGCCATTACGATCTCGTGGTAGATCAACTCTTGTAATACTCATATCCATCAAGATCAATTAAGCAGGAAGTAGGGTATTACCTCCATAGAGAGGGCCCGAACCTGGATAAACATCATTTCCCCTGTCTCCTGTTACCATCGACCTAAGACGCACAGTTCGGGAACCCCTACCCGAGATCCGCCGGTTTTGACACCGACACTCATGAAGGCTTCATTCAATCCGCTCTTCGCGGACAGAATCCTCTCAACCACCGTACCCATCAAGGTATGTTGTTCCTCTAAGACGGATGCTTGTCGCAGCATATCCGTCAACATATCCGGCGCGGCCGGATCTTTGGAAGCCGCTGTACAAGCATGGCCTTCCTTTGAAGGAATTTGTTTACTCGTCTCTAGAATTCTCTCCGGCTGTAAACCGTATAGTCCGGGGCCCTCATTGTTGGCCCCCGAACCCCGGGCGACAAGGGGTCCACCCTCGGGTAATGTCTTCTTCATCCCTCACACCGCTTGTTGATCGGGAGAGACCCTCCGGGACAACACTTCGAAGTCATCCGCCTTATTGGGCGAGGAGGCCGGGGGAGGCATCTCGCTTTCCATCATCTCCGGGAGAAGATCTCCGAGGAGGAGGATTGTTGAGGAAAACTGCGCCGAATGACACACACACACACACATATATATATATATATATATATATATATATATATATATATATATATATATATATATATATATATATATATATATATATATATATATATATATATATATATATATATATAGGACAAATGTTTCCTACAAGCAGTGGTAGTTACCACCACTTATGTTTTGTATGTTGTATGTAGTATCTGTCAAAACCGAGAGTATGTACGTGTAGTATGTAGTATATAACAATGATTAGGTAGTATATATACTAATTTTTAGGTAGTATGTACCATTTTTGAGTATGCTTTTTTACGCACAAATATGTACGTATTTTACAAATATAACAAAAACTATGGGCTCATATGCAATTTTTCATGTAACTTGCTTTGAAATATCTTAAATATAGTATATGAACATATTTAAAATAATAAAATTGTATATATAGTACCATATGGTAGTATATGAGACATGTGGGGTAACTACCACGGGTGGTAGGATGGATTTTCCTATATATATATATATATATATATATATATATATATATATATATATATATATATATATATATATATATACAGACGGTCTATTCTGCTAATATTAGTAGAATAACTATTCTGCACACCACTTCCGCACTGCACGCTGAACGCAAGTGCACTGCATCTTCTTGACGACGAGCACTGCAATATAGACTAGTGAACTTCGCGTCGGGAAAAACTGCATGCAGTGTTTTTTCGGTACTGTTTTCCCTCTAATTTTTTGATTGTTCATTGAAACGAGGCGTATAATATACCGTTGAAAAGCTATGGATTAGGCGCAACTTCGCTATGTTGAACACTTTCCGAGATTCCTCGCGGTTTAAGAGCAGTTTCAAAAACGGCGCGGCGGATGACGAGTGGCAGCAAACGTATTTTCATGTTTTTTTCTAAACCGCTCATCGAAATAAAGCAAATGATACGCCGTTGGAAAGATATCGTCAAGGTGCATCTTTTTCATATCTATTATGTTTTCTAATTCGTTACGGTTTCAGAGCAGTTTCAAATTTACTAAATCGCGGAACTCTATTTTTCAATTTTTTTGAAATTTTCGGTACTGTTTTTGCTCAAGTTTTCTAACCGTTTGTCGAAACGAGACGTATGATACGCCGTTGGAAAGCTACGGACAAGGCGCAACTTTCATATGTTGAAATGGTTTTGAGATTCCTTACAGTTTTTAGTTAATTTTGAAAATCGTGCGGATGATTTCGAGAGGCAGCGGCTGTTTTTTCGCGAAATTTTTATGAACGGCTGGTCGGAATAATTCAAATCATACTCTGTTGGAAAGATATCAACGAGACGCAACTTTTTCATGTAGAACACTCTCTCTAATTCCTTACGGTTTAAGAGCAGTTTCGATTTTACCGAAAAGCGGACCCTCTGTTCTTCGCGAGACCAAAATCGTCAGATTTATCTTGCATCGGATGTAAGAACGCATTGCTTCAGACAAAATACCGCACTGCATCACATGGGCAAGTGCACTGCATGGTTTCTATTTGTTTAGACGTATTTTTCTCGGACGAGGAAAGAAGAACACATTGCTTCGCATTTAAATACCGCACTTCATTAGATGGGCAAGTGCACCGCATGGTTTCTTTTGTTTAGACGTATTTTTCTCGGACGGAAAAAGAAGAACGACCGCCTCGCATTTAAATACCACACTTCATTAGATGGGCAAGTGCACTGCATGGTTTTTTTGTGGGACGAATTTTCCCAAACGAGGTGGAGTGCATCGCTTGCATGACGAAAAACCACACTGCATCGGACGAGCAAGCGCACTTCATGATTTCTTTTGTCGGACGTAAAAAATTTCAAGAGTGTGCTACAAAGTCCTTCGGAGTGGATTTTTTTAAAGACCAGAGTGCACTGCATTTTTCTTTTTCTTTTTCTCTAACAGAGTTTTGATTTTCCCGTAGTGCACTGCATATATACTTTTGGTTTTAAAATGAAATATGCAATGCTGGAACGAGGCGAGTGGACTACATGGGTAATTATTTTTTCAACAAATGAAAAAAATGGGTGTAGTGGGCTGCATCAACCCTTTTTTCATGAAAATGAACCTCTCCAACAAACATATCAAACTGCACTGGACCAAGCTTAAACAAAAACAAAATAGAGTTAAAAGAGTTCACTTGTGAAAGAAAAGAAATAACATGTATCAGGTGGCTACCGAACTGCACACTCGTAGCTGAAAACCACAGAGTATGTCGCTGCTGAGCTGCACGGGGTCGCCATCCGTACTGCTTGTCGAGGGCGCCTGGGACATCATCGGGCATAAAATTTTTTGACAAAAAAAACAGAAGATCCCTATGGACAAACTGCACCTCCATGGGTGCTGAACCACAATGCAATTCCACCGTCGCCAAACTGCACTGCATTTTTTGCAATGTGCTGACACCAAAAAAGAACTGCACGTCCACAGGCGCCCAACCACACGCCCCCACACACTATACCGCACGCCGTCGGCGTGCCGCCGCGGGGCTGATGCAGGGCGGCAAAGAAAGGCAGGGCCGCAACAGAAAGAACTATCAGGAAGGGAGCTCATCGAGGCAGAGGCATGGGGGAGCCAGATCGGTACTGGTTGGGGGGCGGTGGAGACTGGGCATGAAGAATCTCGCCGGATAATTCACGGGGCCGCGTCGGAGGAGAACCCTCCTACCTCCACTCTGTTTGTGTACCACATGCCCTCGATGGGCGACCTGCAAGCAAAAACTACAATTTTTTGCAAAGTGTACCACATCACTCGCGTGGCCGAGCTGCACGGCGATGGTCGCTGGACTGCAGAGGAGGCCATGGTACTGAACATTCTCACCGTCCGCACTGCAGGCACCCGCCATCGTATTGCACATGCTCACCGGCCGCACTGCACGCACCCGCTGCACGTGCTCACCGGATGGCAGAGTGGTGGCGCGGCTGCTGCCCAGAGGGGAAACCAGAGGGGTGGGGACGACTAGATTTTGGCGCATGGGGACAAATTGCAGGGGTCGCGCCCGACGGACTGCACAAGAGGTGAGGGGCGGTAGCCGGACCCCTCTGTGCGCCTCCTCGCCCGCAAGCCACCGGAGCAGGAGCTCCCAACCGCCGGAACATCGGAGACAGATGGATCTGGCAACAGGTTGGGCGGGGCGATGCCTTAGACGGATCCTCGCGCCGGGCAAGGGGAGTTTGTTGCTGGGGGTCGAGGGGGGAAGGGAGGGCGCACCAACACGGCGAGGAATGGCACAAATCCTGTGTCGCCGGGGAGTGGAAGCAGGGGGTCGCTAGGGGAGATCGGGCAGCCACCAGCAGTAGATCCAGGGGAGATAAGGTGAGGTGGTGGGGCGGCGGGGCGGCGTCGGTACCGGCGCGAATCTGGGCCGGCGAGGAGGTAGTGGGACGGGGCCGGGTCTGGTCTAGGTCAGGCGGGCGTGGTGGTGGCAGCTGGATGGTGGGGCGCCTGAGGTGGTGGTGGTGGCGCCGAGAGGTGGAGGTGGTGGGGCGTCGGAGGTGGCTGGTGGTGGGGCGCCGGGGGTGGGTGGTGGTGGTGGGGAAGAATGGTGTCGGGGATAAGGTGGGGAGCAGGATGCGCGTGGGTGGGGTGGGCTTTTTGTTTTGTTATGCAGTCGGGTGGGCGTCGGGTGTTAGCGAGAATAAGACGTTTGATTATGCGAATAAGGTCTTAAGGGTGTTAGCATAATAGACCCACCACATATATATATATATATATATATATATATATATATATATATATATATATATATATATATATATCAGATGTTACTTGATAACAGGAAAGAAACGGGATATGTTTAAAACACCCTCGTTCACTTACGATTTGGTTGAAGGCTTGTCCTCACGGTGGAACTGTGTGACGACGTCGCCGTCCAAGCCCGAGCTGCCCGATTATGGCATCTTGCCTCTCTTGGGAGCCTTTTCCTCCCAACCTTCGGAGGCGGCTCTTTTCTTGCTATGGGGAGAAGGGACGTTTGCTTCTCCTTCACCTTTGTCTTCGGGCAAGGAAACTTCGATTCCCCCGAACACAGTGTCTAATTTACCTTCAGAATGAAGGCCACCTCTAGTCTTCCTGCTCTCCGCCTTGCCCTCCTTTACAGGCACCTGGTACGGTGCCGGGGCCAGCATCCTTGTTAGCACGGGGTCCGCTGAGTCTTCGGGAAGGGGGGCCGGACACCTGATTCGTTCCACTTTCTTTATCAAGCCCTGGAAAGAGATGGTTTGCTCAGTACCTTATTGCAGGGTACTTGACTAAAAGGTGTTCGGAGGTCGAGTGCTAACCGCGGTATCCGGATGGTTGCAGTCAAGGCCGATGTCTTCGGTGGTATCCGGCCACTATTTTCGTGTCCCAAAAAATAATTTCCACATTCCTGTGTGCGTAGTGCCGAAGAAGTGTTGAAGATTCCGTGGCCCTTCTGGATTAAACTCCCACATGCGGAGAGGCCATCTCTGGCATGACAGGGTCCGACGAACCAGCATTACCTGAATAACATTGATGAGATTGATATCCCTCTCGAGGAGGCTCTGGATGCGGCTCTGCAGAGTCTGCACTTCATCAACTGATCCCCAGTCCAACCCCTTATTAACCCATGATGCGAGCTGAACCGGAGCACTAGATCGAAACGCAGGAGCAGCCGCGCACTTGGAACCACGGGGCTCGATGATGTAGAACCACTCCCGCTGCCATAAGTCGGAAGACTCCGTGAAGGATCCTTTTAACCAAGGAGCGTTAGTAATCTTGCTCACTGTGGCGCCACAGCACTCCGCCTGCTTCCCATCTATCACCTGCGGCTTCACGTTGAAGGTCTTGAGCCACAAGCCGAAGTGTGGGGGGATTCGGAGGAAGGCTTTGCACGTAACGATAAACGCCGAGATGAGAAGAACAGAGTTCGGGGCTGATACGTCTTCAACGTATCTATAATTTATGAAGTATTCATGCTATTATATTATCCTTCTATGATGTTTTATATGCATTTATATGCTATTTTATATGATTTTTGGGACTAACCTATTAACCTAGAGCCCAGTGCCAGTTTCTGTTTTTTCCTTGTTTTTGAGTATTGCAGAAAAGGAAAACCAAACGGAGTCCAATTGACGTGCCAATTTTTGATGATTTTTTCTGGACCAAAAGAAGCCCCTGGAGTAAAAGAGTTGGGCCAGGAGAGTCCCGGGCTGCCCACGAGGGTGGGGGCGCCCACCCCAGGCATGGGCCCCTACTCGTGGACAACCCGAGACCCCCGACGTGAGACCCACGCCAAAAATCCTATAAATCTGAAACCTCCGTAAAATAACCTAGATCGGGAGTTCACGCCGCAAGCCCTCAGAGCCACCAAAACCAATTGGGACCCTGTTCCAAGACCTGCCAGAGGGGAGATCCCTCACCGGTGGCCATCTTCATCATCCTGGGGCTCTCCATGACGAGGAGGGAGTAGTTCACCCTCGGGGCTGAGGGTATGTACCAGTAGCTATGTGTTTGATCTCTCTCTCTCTCTCTCTCTCTCTCTCGTGTCCTTGAGGTGATACGATCTTGATGTATCGCGAGCTTTGCTATTATAGTTGGATCTTATGATGTTTCTCCCCCTCTACTCTCTTGTAATGGATTGAGTTTTCCCTTTGAAGTTATCTTATCGGATTGAGTCTTTAAGGATTTGCGAACACTTGATGTATGTCTTGCATGTGCTTATCTATGGTGACAATGGGATATTCAGATGATCCACTTGATGTATGTTTTGGTGAACAACTTGCGGGTTCCGTTTGTGAACTTATGCATAGGGGTTGGCACACGTTTTCGTCTTGACTCTCCGGTAGAAACTTTGGGGCACTCTTTGAGGTTCTTTGTGTTGGTTGAATAGATGAATCTGAGATTGTGTGATGCATATCGTATAACCATACCCATGGATACCTGAGGTGACATTGGAGTATCTAGGTGACATTAGGGTTTTGGTTGATTTGTGTCTTAATGTATTATTCTACTACGAACTCTAGGATAGATTGAACGGAAAGAATAGCTTCGTGTTATTTTACTACGGACTCTTGAATAGATCGATCAGAAAGGATAACTTTGAGGTGGTTTCATACCCTACAATAATCTCTTTGTTTGTTCTCCGCTATTAGTAACTTTGGAGTGACTCTTTGTTGCATGTTGAGGGATAGTTATATGATCCAATTATGTTATTATTATTGAGAGAACTTGCACTAGTGAAAGTATGAACCCTAGGCCTTGTTTCCTAGCATTGCAATACCGTTTACGCTCACTTTTACCACTAGTTACCTTGCTGTTTTTATATTTTAATATTATAAAAACCTTTATCTACCATCCATATTGCACTTGTATCGCCATCTGTTCGCCGAACTAGTGCACCTATACAATTTACCATTGTATTGGGTGTGTTGGGGACACAAGAGACTCTTTGTTGTTTGGTTGCAGGGTTGTTTGAGAGAGACCATCTTCATCCTACACCTCCCACGGATTGATAAACCTTAGGTCATGCACTTGAGGGAAATTTGCTACTGTCCTACAAACCTCTGCACTTGGAGGCCTGATACGTCTCCAACGTATCTATAATTTATGAAGTATTCATGCTATTTTATTATCCATCTTGGATGTTTTATGGGCTTTACTATGCACTTTTATATTACTTTTGGGACTAACCTATTGACCCAGAGCCCAGTGCGAGTTTATGTTTTTTCCCTTGTTTCGGTGTTTCGCATAAAAGGAATATCAAACGGAGTCCAAACGGAATGAAACCTTCGGAAAAGTTATTTTTGGAAAGAAAGCAATACGGGAGACTTGGAGTGCACGTCAGGGAATCAACGAGGAAGGCACGAGGCAGGGGGCACGCCCACCCCCCTGGGTGCGCCCTCCACCCTCGTGGGCCCCTCGTGACTCCCGTGACGTATTTATTCCTCCTATATATACCAATATACCCTAAAACCATCGGGGAACAGAATAGATCGGGAGTTCCGCCGCAAGCCTCTCAGAGCCACAAAAACCAATCGGGGCCCTGTTAGGCACCTCGCCGGGGGGATCCTCACCGTGGCCATCTTCATCATCCCGGCGCTCTCCATGACGAGGAGGGAGTAGTTCACCCTTGGGGCTGAGGGTATGTACCAGTAGCTATGTGTTTGATCTCTCTCTCTCTCTCGTGTTCTTGAGGTGATACGATCTTGATGTATCGCGAGCTTTGCTATTATAGTTGGATCTTATGATGTTTCTCCCCCTCTACTCTCTTGTAATGGATTGAGTTTTCCCTTTGAAGTAATCTTATCGGATTGAGTCTTTAAGGATTTGAGAACACTTGCTGTATGTCTTGCCGTGCTTATCTGTGGTGACAATGGGATATCACATGATCCACTTGATGTATGTTTTGGTGATCAACTTGCGGGTTCCGCCCATGAACCTATGCATAAGGGTTGGCACAGGTTTTCGTCTTGACTCTCCGGTAGAAACTTTGGGGCACCCTTTGAGGTTCTATGTGTTGGTTGAATAGATGAATCTGAGATTGTGTGATGCATATCATATAATCATACCCATAGATACTTGAGGTGACATTGGAGTATCTAGGTGACATTAGGGTTTTCGTTGATGTGTGTCTTAAGGTGTTATTTTACTACGAACTCTAGGGCTTATTGTGACACTTAAAGGAATAGCCCAATGGATTGATCGGAAAGAATAACTTTGAGGTGGTTTCGTACCCTACCATAATCTCTTCGTTTGTTCTCCGCCATTAGTGACTTTGGAGTGACTCTTTGTTGCATGTTGAGGGATAGTTATATGATCCAATTATGTTATTATTGTTGAGAGAACTTGCACTAGTGAAAGTATGAACCCTAGGCCTTATTTCCTAGCATTGCAATACCGTTTATGCTCACTTTTATCATTAGTTACCTTGCTGTTTTTATATTTTCAGATTACAGAAACCTATATATACCATCCATATTGCACTTGTATCACCATCTCTTCGCCAAACTAGTGCACCTATACAATTTACCATTGTATTGGGTGTGTTGGGGACACTGGAGACTCTTTGTTATTTGGTTGCAAGATTGTTTGAGAGAGACCATCTTCAACCTACGCCTCCCACGGATTGATAAACCTCAGGTCATCCACTTGAGGGAAATTTGCTACTGTCCTACAAACCTCTGCACTTGGAGGCCCAACAACGTCTACAAGAAGAAGGTTGCGTAGTAGACATCAAGCTCTTTCCTGGCATCGTTGCCGGGGAGGTTAGTGCTTGAAGGTATATCTTTAGATCTTGCAATCGAATCTTTTTGTTTCTTGTTTTAGCACTAGTTTAGTTTATAAAAGATAATTACAAAAAAATGGAATTGAGTCTACCTCATACGCTTCATCTTTTTAATGTCTTTCGTTAGTATGATGGGAAGGAAAATTTTGCCGAAGTGTTAGAAGAAGAAGTCTATAAAATATTTGGCACTAAATCTTTGAATGATGAGCATGATTGCAATGTTGTTAGTATGAACTCTTTGAATATCCATAGTACTAATGATGATTGCACTAGTTATGATGAAAATGTCCCCTATAAACATGTCAATTTTTGTGGAGCGCATTGGGTTTGCAAGTACACACCAAATAGGGAAGATAGATATTGCAAGAGGCATAAGCATTTAGAAACTAAAATGTTGCAAGAAAGGCTAGATGTTTGTGCTGAAAATTTAAATTTCTTGGCCGTTCTTGTGAACTTTGCAATGAACGTGGTCATTTAACTATCCGATGAAAATTGTTTCATGATATAATCGTTTCCAAAATTTGTGATGACTTGATTTCCCTTGCACATCATATTGAACTTAGTTTGCTTATGGGTTATGAAGAAATGAAACATATAACTAACTATCTTCCATTATTTGCCCGTGACAAACTTCTTGGTTTTGATCTAGAGGAAATTTATATGTATTGTGCAGTGAATTGCATTGAAAATCCTTATATTGCCAATTACATAAAGAAAAGAAAACAAATAGAAGATGAAGAGAATACTAATGAAAGGGAAGAGACTTCCCAATATCCTCCTATTATTTCTTATGATGAATGAGGTAAAGAGGAGGAGCCTTCTATTGAACCAATCTCATTAATAAGGAGCGCCAAAAATAGGATTGAACCCACACATGATGTGAAGAAGAATAAAATAAAAAGGAAGAAAGGTAAAAAGATATCTCTCCCAAATAATGTTGCTCCTATTATTGTTGTGCCCCATGAAAATGAATCAAAAATAATTGTGGAAGATGATGCACTTGATGATGATCTCGTTATGGCTATTTCTTGTTGTGATGATTATGATTGGGAAGATAACGATAGTTCTTATGATCTTGAAAATCTTTTTGGCACTTGCTTGGGAGAATATGATAATTGCTATACTATTAGTGCTATCCATACTATTAATGATGAGAGTGATTATGCTTATGATATGAAAAGGCCCAAGCTTGGGGAAGCTATGTTTGATGAGGATGACATATTTGAGAATATATTTGCTGAAATTAATGTTTGTCCCAAGCTTGGGGATGCTATGTTTAATAATGATGATATTTTTAGCCTCCCAAGTTTTGATATGCAAAGTTATTATGATGATAGCATGGCTTCTACCTTCGATGAAAGTGGGTTTGGAAGAGTGTCAGAAGTAATGATCCCACTATTTTGGAGGATGTTGAATCTTATAATATTTATGAAAGTGGATTTGGAGAGGTCGTGACTTTATTTAGTGATGTATCCACTATCTTGGAAGAGGTTTCAATCGATTATGACGAGAACAAAGTTGCTACTTATGATGATTATTGTGATAAAACTTATGCTATAAAGAGTAGTGATGATTATATTTATTAAACTTGTCATGATTATGAGTACCCTTTTTCTGAACATTACTCTTTTAATGTGGAAACAATTTATAGTATTCAAGTCTCTTATGATACTCCCACTATTCCGAATGAGAAGAATTTTGCTTATGTGGAGAGTAGTAATATTTTTTATGCAAGTAGATCATGAAAATAATGCTTTAGGTGCTGGTTATATTGGAATTAATTCATGATGCTACTGAAAATTAGAGGGAGGAATATATGCTTGTAGGAACTGCAATAATATCAAGTTTCCTCTCTATGTGTTGAAAATCTTGAAGCTATGCTTGTTTTGCCTTCCTATGCCAGTTGATTATTGTTCCCATAAGTTATTTGCTCAAAAAATCCATATGCATAGGAAGTGGGTTAGACTTAAATGTGCTAGTCATATTCTTCATGATGCTCTCTTTATGTTTCAGTTCTTATCTTTTATGTGAGCATCGTTGAAATCATCATGCCTAGCTAGGGGCGTTAAACGTTAGCGCTTGTTGGGAGGCAACCCAATTTTATTTTAGTTTCTTGCTTTTTGGTTCTGTTTAGGAATAAATAATCCATCTAGCTTCTGTTTATATGTGGTTTTGTGTTTTAATTAGTGTTTGTGCCAAGTAAGACCTATAGGATCTTCTTGGATGATAGTTATTTGATCTTGCTCAAAATTCCAGAAACTTTATGTTCACGAAAACAATTGTTTAAGATAACCAGGACATGATAAAATACTGATTCCAATTGCAGAAGATGAATAATCAAATTATCTAGTTCTTCCTATTTTGGTAGATTTTTATGAGTTCCATAAGTTTGCGTTAGTTACAGATTACTACAGACTGTTCTGTTTTTGACAGATTCTGTTTTTCGTGTGTTGTTTGCTTATTTTGATGAATCTATGGCTAGTAAAATAGTTTATAAACCATAGAGAAGTTGGAATACAGTAGATATATCACCAATACAAATAAAGAATGAGTTCATTGCAGTACCTTGAAGTGGTGTTTTGTTTTCTTTCGCTAACGGTGCTCACGAGATCTTCTGTTAAGTTTTGTGTTGTGAAGTTTTCAAGTTTTGGGTAAAGATTCGATGGACTATGGAATAAGGAGTGGCAAGAGATTCCCAAGGCACCCCAAGGTAATATTCAAGGACAACCAAGAGCCTAAGCTTGGGGATGCCCCGGATGGCATCCCCTCTTTCGTCTTCGTTCATCGGTAACTTTACTTGGAGCTATATTTTCATTCACCACATGATATGTGTTTTGCTTGGAGCGTCATTTTCTTTTCTTTTGTTTTGCTTGCTGTTTGAATAAAATACCAAGATCTGAAATTCTTAAATGAGAGAGAGTCTTCACATAGCTACATAATTATTTAACTACTCATTGATCTTCACTTATATCTTTTCGAGTAGTTTGTCATTTACTCGTGTGCTTCACTTATATCCTATGAGTAAATAATTGAATTATTTAAATGTCATAAATTTGAAATTATATATGTTTCATATGCCTTTCCCATGGGGAGTAATTACTTCACATATAAGAAGTAGAGGTGGTAAATTTATTGAAGGTTAGCAAACATTGTATTGGTCACTTGAACAATTCATGAAAGAACATTGAAGGAAGAGAGATTTCACATATAAACATACTATCTTGGACATCTTCTATGATTGTGAGCCCCATTAATTATTTTCAAACCTGAGCAAATTAGTTGAAGTTGGACAAGGAAGACAACATAATGAGTTATGCTTGGGCATATTTTTATAGAAGTTATATTGTTATGGATCCTCTAACATGTGGTGCTTGCTATTTAGAATCCTTTGCTAGCCAAAATATCTGTACTAAGCGGGAATACTGCTTGTGCATCCAAATTCCTTGAACCAAGTTTCTTCCATGAGTGTCCACCATATCTACCTATATGCGGTATTTACCTGTCGTTCCAAGTAAATTTGCATGTGCCAAACTCTAACCTTCAAATAATAATCTGTTTTGTATGCCCAAATCGCTCATGTAGCGACTAGGGGCTAGCAGTATCTTCCATGCTAGGTGGGTTATTCTCACGATGAGTGGACTCCGCTCATCACTCATGAGAAAATGGCTGGTAACTGGGATGCCCAGTCCTATGATCAAAAGATCAAAAACAAATTCGCAAATAATTTAAACAAAACTCCCCCAGGATTGTTGAAAGTTGGACGACACACGTTTTTTCGGAAAAGCCGTGGAGTGTGATCGTTGGTGGAGGGGGATCAAAATCTTTACCTTTCTGCGTGGGAACCGCCTATGATGTATCTAGTATGGAAGATATTGGGAACTCTTGGTCGTTATGTTGACAATGAAAGCATACCTCTTAATATTATTTTCATCTCTGTTTTTGCTTCGAGCTCTGGCACCTCTGCAAATCCCTGCTTCCCTCTGTGAAGGGCCTATCTTTTACTTTTATGCAAGAGTCTGTAGTATTCCTTCTCATTTCAACCTACCCTTTAGTTGGCAAGCATCATATGATGGAAAGATCTAAGAATATATGGACATTCAAATATATTTGATCATGAATTATTACTGTTGACATTACCCTTGAGGTAAAAGGTTGGGAGGCGAAATATTAAGACCCTATCTTTCTCTGTGTTCGATGAATACTATTTGTTCTAAAAATATGCTTTGCGTGGTGGAAATCATGGAAGACTAAATGACAGTTGAGTATGTGGAGTTTGCTAAATCAAAGCTCTGACATAGACTCTTCCTGAAAATAAGATGAATTGTAATTGTTTGATGACTAATAACACGGTTTGTTAGTTTTCAAGAAAGTTTATGATCTATACTTTAACATGTGAATAGTTTGTTACTTGATCATGCAAAGTTCTATGAGTTGAGCTACTGTTATGACATACAATGATGCTAGAAAAAGTGATTGAAATTATCATTGATCAAACTTGTGGACCTGCTAGCATTCACACTTCATAAGTTATTTCTTTTATCATTTACCTACTCGAGGACGAGCAGGAATTAAGCTTGGGGATGCTGATACGTCTCCAACGTATCTATAATTTATGAAGTATTCATGCTATTTTATTATCCATCTTGGATGTTTTATGGGCTTTACTATGCACTTTTATATTACTTTTGGGACTAACCTATTGACCCAGAGCCTAGTGCCAGTTTCTATTTGTTCCCTCGTTTTAGTGTTTCGCAGAAAATGAATATCAAACGGAGTCCAAACGGAATGAAACCTTCGGAAAAGTTATTTTTGGAAAGAAAGCAATACGGGAGACTTGGAGTGCATGTTAGGGAATCAACGAGGAAGGCACGAGGCAGGGGGGCGTGCCCACCCCCCTGGGCGCGCCCTCCACCCTCGTGGGCCCCTCGTGGCTCCCCTGACGTATTTCTTCCTCCTATATATATACCAATATACCCTAAAACCATCGGGGAACAGAATAGTTCGGGAGTTCCGCCACCGCAAGCCTATGTAGCCACCAAAAACCAATCGGGACCCTGTTCCGGCACCCTTCCGGAGGGGGGATCCCTCACCGGTGGCCATCTTCATCATCCCGGCGCTCTCCATGAAGAGGAGGGAGTAGTTCACCCCGGGCTGAGGGTATGTACCAGTAGCTATGTGTTTCTCTCTCTCTCTCTCTCTCTCTCTCTCTCTCTCTCGTGTTCTTGAGGTGATACGATCTTGATGTATCGCGAGCTTTGCTATTATAATTGGATCTTATGATGTTTCTCCCCCTCTACTATCTTGTAATGGATTGAGTTTTCCCTTTGAAGTAATCTTATCGGATTGAGTCTTTAAGGATTTGAGAACACTTGATGTATGTCTTGTCGTGCTTATCTGTGGTGACAATGGGATATCACGTGATCCACTTGATGTATGTTTTGGTGATCAACTTGCGGGTTCCGCCCATGAACCTATGCATAAGGGTTGGCACACATTTTCGTCTTGACACTCCGGTAGAAACTTTGGGGCACTCTTTGAGGTTCTATGTGTTGGTTGAATAGATGAATCTGAGATTGTGTGATGCATATCGTATAATCATACCCACGGATACTTGAGGTGGCATTGGAGTATCTAGGTGACATTAGGGTTTTGGTTGATGTGTGTCTTTAGATGTTATTTTACTACGAAGTCTAGGGTTGTTTGTGACACTTATAGCAATAGCCCAATGGATTGATCGGAAATAATAACTTTGAGGTGGTTTCGTACCCTACCATAATCTCTTCGTTTGTTCTCCGCTATTAGTGACTTTGGAGTGACTCTTTGTTGCATGTTGAGGGATAGTTATATGATCCAATTATGTTATTATTGTTGAGAGAACTTGCACTAGTGAAAGTATGAACCCTAGGCCTTGTTTCCTAGCATTGCAATACCATTTACGCTCACTTTTATCATTAGTTACCTTGCTGTTTTTATATTTTCAGATTACAAAAACCTATATCTACCATCCATATTGCACTTGTATCACCATCTCTTCGCCGAACTAGTGCACCTATACAGTTTACCATTGTATTGGGTGTGTTGGGGACACAAGAGACTCTTAGTTATTTGGTTGCAGGATTGTTTGAGAGAGAGACCATCTTCAACCTACGCCTCCCATGGATTGATAAACCTTAGGTCATCCACTTGAGGGAAATTTGCTACTTTACTACAGACCTGTGCACTTGGAGGCCCAACAATGTCTACAAGAAGAAGGTTGCGTAGTACACATCAAGGCCCAACAATGTCTATAAGGAGAAGGTTGCGTAGTAGACATCAGGGGCCAGATCGTGAAAATCTAGCCCGTAATAAAACATGAGCCCACGGACAAAGGGATTAAGGGAAAACCCTAACCCTCGGAAGAAGTGGGAGACAAACACGACCCTCTCGCCGGATCTGGGGGTAGGGATAACCTGCCCTTCAGGAAGGAGCCGTTGGAGAATTCCTGTGGTCAGATATTTTGCCGCCTGGAGCTTCGCAATATCCTCCTCTATAACAGAGGAAGCCACCCACCTGCCTTGAAGGCTGGATCCGGACATGACTGAGGCTTTCGGCAATCAAAACCTGGGTGTTGGAACTCGAGGTAGCAAAGGCTGAGGAAGGAGCAAGCATGGAAGAAAAAGACGGGTCTGTACCCCTTTATAAAGGCTGTGAATATCGAACGCCTCCTCCTGGGCCTTAAAACTTGCCTATTCCCGAGGATTTGTACCCAAGAGACAGTTGGGTTACCCATGCCCGTGTTGATAAGAATCCCTTAACAAGGGGACACGATCTCTGCTTGGATAAGACGTGCCAATAAAACCGCATCTCAAAACATGGGGCGGCAGGCCAACAAACGGTTCAAAATAATAACCAGATGGTGACGTGACGTTACACAAAAGACAGTTGTCGGTGGAGTGGACTTATAAATTACTATGCCCTCCGTGGAAATATATGAAACTCATGTTGCAGAGCCGGACACGTTCGAAGACCATTGCGGAGTATCCGGAAAGGGGGAACCCGCCTTGCACTGCCGAAGACAATCTGCGCGCCGGACACCTTGTCATTGAAGCCAGGTTCAGGGGCTACTGAGGGAGTCCTGTACTAAGGGGTCCTCGGGCGTCCGGCCTGTTAGCCATGGGCCGGACTGATGGGCTTAGAAGATACAAAGACCGAAGACTCTACCCGTGTCCGGATGGGACTCTCCTTGGCGTGGAAGGCAAGCTTGGCGATCAAATATTTAGATTCCTTTCTCTGTAACCGACCTTATGTAACCCTAGATCTCTCCGGTGTCTATATAAACCGGAGAGCTTAGTCCGGAAGGGAGACATTCATAATCATAGTCATACAGGCTAGACTTCTAGGGTTTAGCCATTACGATCTCGTGGTAGATCAACTCTTGTAATACTCATATTCATCAAGATCAATCAAGCAGGAAGTAGGGTATTACCTCCATAGAGAGGGCCCGAACCTGGGTAAACATTGTGTTCCATGTCTCCTGTTACCATCGACCTTAGACGCACAGTTCGGGACCCGCTACTCGAGATCCGCCGATTTTGACACCGACAGTTGCCAGGGAGCATAGCTCGATTCTTTGAGTCACTTGGGATTTATATCTGCTGATCACTATGAGGAACTTCAAAGACGAAAAGACCAAGATCTATCCCTCAACTACTAGGGGAGCTAGGAACTGCCATCTAGCTCCGCACTTGATTCTCCTTCTGTTTTGAGTAAACTTGCGACACCTAAACCTGCTTCTGCTATTAATTCTGATATGTCGCATGTTATTGATGATGCCACTTCTACTATGCATGATACTTATGATGAAACTACTTCTATGCTTGATAATACTGTGGCACTAGGTGAATTTCTTGATGAACAACTTGCTAGGGCTAGAGAGAATGAAATTATTGAAACTGATAATATTGATGAAAGTGATGATGAAGATTCTCCCCCTAGATATGAATTGCCTGTTGTGCCCGAGGGTTATGTTATGGATGAAGAAACTGCTAGAGATTTTCTTGCTTGCAATGATAGGAATGATCTTAAGAAATTACTAGCTAAGCTGAAGGAAAAGTCTTTGAATACTAGAATGAAATATGACCCTACTTTTGCTACTTCACCTATCTGTGTTACTGATAAGGATTATGATTTCTCTGTCGACCCTGAGATAATTACTTTGGTTGAATCTGATCCTTTCCATGGCTATGAATCTAAAACTGTTGTGGCACATCTTACTAAACTAAATGATATAGCCACCCTGTTCACTAATGATGAGAAAACTCGCTACTACTATATCCTTAAATTATTTCCGTTCTCATTAAAGGGTGATGCTAAAACATGGTTTAATTCTCTTGATCCTGGTTGTGTGCTAGTCCCCAGGATATGATTTACTACCTCTCTGCTAAATATTTGCCCGCTCATAAGAAACAAGCTGCTTTAAGGGAAATATATAATTTTGTGCAAATTGTAAAAGAGAGTCTCCCACAAGCTTGGGGGAGGCTTCTCCAATTACTTAATGCTTTGCCTGATCATCCTCTCAAGAAAAATGAAATACTTGATATCTTTTATAATGGACTAACCGATGCTTCCAGAGACCACCTGGATAGTTGTGTTGGTTGTGTTTTCAGGGAAAGAACAATTGATCAAGCTGAATTGCTATTGAATAATATGTTGACTAATGAAAATAATTGGACACAACTCCTAATCCAACTCCGAAGAAAAGAGGTATTCTATTTCTCAGTTCTTAAGATATGCAAGAGGCAAACAAATCTATGAAAGAAAAAGGTACTAAAGCTGAAGATGTTAAGAATTTACCACCTATTGAAGAAATACATGGTCTTAATTTGCCGCCTGTTGAAGAAATACATGGTCTTGATAACCCGACACAGGTATTAAAGGTAAATTCTCTCTATAGATATGATAAAGCTGAAATCCCGTCTACTAAGTTTGCTAGCCAATGCTTGGATGAGTTTGATGACTTTATGGTTAAACAAGAAAATTTTAATGCTTATGTTGCTAGACAATTGAAACGCAATGCTTATATGATTGAACACTTGAGTGATTATATGTCTAGAGTTAAAGGTGAACTTAAACTTATTAGTAAACATGCTTCTATGGTTACCACTCAAGTAGAACAAGTGCTTAAAGCTCAGAATGATTTGCTCAATGAACTGAATAATAAGAAAAATGATAATGCTATTAGAGTTATGAATAGAGGGGGTAAAATGACTCAGGAACCTTTGTATCCTGAGGGTCACTGAGGGAGTCCTGGATTAGGGGGTGTCCGGATGGCCGGACTATAACCTTTGGCCGGACTCCTGGACTATGAAGATACAAGATTGAAGACTTTGTACCGTGTCCGGATGGGACTTTCCTTGGCGTGGAAGGCAAGCTTGGCGATACGGATATGTAGATCTCCTCCCATTGTAACCGACTCTGTGTAACCCTAGCCCTCTCCGGTGTCTATATAAACCGGAGGGTTTTAGTCCATAGGACGAACAACAATCATACCATAGGCTAGCTTCTAGGGTTTAGCTCTCTGATCTCGTGGTAGATCTACTCTTGTACTACCCATATCATCAATATTAATCAAGCAGGAGTAAGGTTTTACCTCCATCGAGAGGGCCCGAACCTGGGTAAAACATCGTGTCCCTTGTCTCCTGTTACTATCCGCCTAGACGCACAGTTCGGGACCCCCTACCCGAGATCCGTCGGTTTTGACACCGACATTGGTGCTTTCATTGAGAGTTCCTCTGTGTCGTCACCTTTAAGCTCGATGGCTCCTCCGGTCATCAACAACGATGCGGTCCAGGGCGAGACTTTTCTCCCCGGACAGATCTTCATATTCGGCGGCTTTGCATGCTGGGGCAATTAAGCAGCCATCCGGAGCGGATCGAAAGCTACGCCCCTGGCCATCATGTCAGATTTGGAAGTTTGAACTACACGTCCGACGTCCGTGGAGACTTGATATTCGACGGGTTCGAGCCACAACCAAGCGCGCCGCACTGTCACGATGGACATGATCTAGCTCTGCCGCCGAACAGTGTCCTGGAGGCCGCACCAGTGTCCGCTCTGACCCTTAGCTCGGAGCCGACTGTGCCAATCGAGGACGGGTGGGTGGACACCGCCTCGGGGGCTGCAATCTCTACGGCGATCGAGCCGAACACCATACCTGTCCTTTGCGAAGCTTAGACTCAAGGTGCCGGACTCCTCTCCGGACTCCGAACCTTCCGCGCCCCTGCCAATAGAATCCGATTGGGCGCCGATCATGGAGTTCACCGCCGCGGACATCTTTCAGCACTCGCTCTTCGACGACATTCTGAATTCACTAAAGTCTCTCTCTATCAGGAGAGCCCTGGCCGGACTATGGTCAGCAAGGTTGGGATGCAGACAACGAAGAAATTCAAAGCCCACCCACCACCCACTTCGTAGCCACTGTCGATGATTTAACCGACATGCTCGACTTCGACTCCGAAGACATCGACGGTATGGACGACGATGTAGGAGATGAACAGGAATCAGCGCCTATAGGGCACTGGACAACCACCTCATCCCATGATGTATATATGGTGGACACACCTAAAAGAAACGATGACGAGGAACAAAGGGGCGCAACGAGGGATCGTTCCTTTGAAAAGCAGTCAAAGCGGCGGCATAAGCGCCGCTCCAAACCCCACCTCGACAGAGACCCAGCCATAGAGCAGGGCAAACCGGCGGACGACGAACATGCCATCGAGCAACCGTCCGAACAGGGCAACTTGGATAAACAACCCGTCCCCGGCGAAGATAACAGTCCGGACGACCTCATGCCGGACAGATTGCTGGAGCAGAAGAACCTCCAAAAAAGGCTCATCGCCACTGCGCGTAGCCTGAAAAAGCAGAAACGGAAGCTCAAAACAGCGGAAGATGCACTCAGAATTAGATGGAGCAAAGTACTCAACACCGCAGACAAATACGGCGACAATCGCCGCACAAAGAGCTATCCGAAGCGAAAATTACTGCCGGAATTTGATGAAGAGGCCTTAGAGCCTCCACAATCAGAAAATAAGGAAGCCACCCGGTCGGATAAACGATCCCATGGCAAACATAGTGCGGCAAACGGCGCCACACACAAGCCGGCACGCGATCCGCACAAGGATTCGCATCAAAAAGATGGCCCAGCTAGATCTATCTACGGGCCAAGAAAGCAAGCTCTAGCAAGCAATGCAACGCATCAAGTATCCGAACATCACGGTACACCCAAATATAGGGGTGCCGCACACCCCCTATGTTTCACCGATGAGGTCTTTGGATCATGAATTTCAGCGGGATTCAAGCCCGTAAACATAGAGGCATACGACGGAACAACAGACTGAGATGCGGATTGAGGATTACATCCTCCACATACACATGGCTAGAGGAGATGATCTCCACGCCATAAAATACTTACCCTCAAACTCAAAGGGCCAGCCCGACATTGGCTTAAAAGCCTTCCGAAAACACCATTGGAAGTTGGGAAGAGCTCGAGGATGCTTTTGGGCAAATTTTCAAGGGACCTATGTCCGACCTCCGGATGCAGATGATTTAAGTCATATAACTCAACAACCCGGAGAGTCATCCCGGAAACTCTGGAACAAATTTCTTACTAAAAGGAACCAGATAGTCGACTGTCCGGACGCCGAAGCCTTAGCAGCTTTCAAACACAGCGTTCGAGACGAATGGCTCGCCAGACACCTCGCCAAGAAAAGCCAAGAACAATGGCCGCATTAACAAGCCTCATGACCCGCTTTTGCTAGGAGAGGATAGCTGGTTGGCAAGATGCAGTACCAGCGACCCAAGTACATCCGGGTTAGGGATGAAAACGGAAACCGCGACGCAGCAAGGACCAGCGCTGCACCAAGGAAACAGCTCAAGAGCACGGCAGTCAATGCCGGATTCAAAAGCTCTTGGCAGAATCGAAAAAGCTGCCCTCAAGGATAACAGGACGAGCTATCTAACCTAAACAAAATCTTGTACAAGATATGTCAAATCCACAAGACTCCGGAAGCACGCAAACCATACCCACAGAGATTGTTGGGTCTTCAAGCAATCCGCAAACTCAACGCCGAACACAAGGGCTCGACACACCAAGCGAGGACGATGACAAACCCCACAAGCAGAGCACCGGAAAACAAAAGAATTTCCCACAAGAAGTCAAAACAGTAAATTCACTTCACGTAACAAAAGGGGAGAACAGAGTGGCTCCCATAGAGATATCTGGCATATCGGCCTATCCCGGAGGAGTCCCGCCTTGGTTGTTAAAACCAATCACCTTCGACCATCGAGATTACTCTAGAAGTATCCGGAATGCAGGATGGACTGCCTTGGTATTAGATCCGATAATTGACGGACTCCACTTTACACAAGTCCTAATGGTTGGCGGCAGTGATTTAAACCTGCTATATCAGGACACAATCCGCAAAATGGGGATAGACCCAACAACAATTCGCCATAGCAACACTTCCTTTCAAGGGGTAACGCCAGGCCCAGATGCCCATTGTACGGGCTCTCTCCTGCTAGAAGTTATGTTCGGCTCACCCGACAACTTCCGCCGCGAAAAGCTAACCTTCCACATTGCCCCATTTTCAAGTAGCTATCAAGCACTACTGGGACGCGAAGCTTTCGCCCGCTTTAACGCAATACCGCATTATGCATCCCTTATACTTAAAATGCCCGGTCCATGAGGCATCATCTCATTAAAGGGAAATATCGAGTGTTCCTCGAGCGCGGAAGATTGTGTGACTGCCTTAACAGCCACACATTAAACTGGCTTCACTAATCAAAGCACCTAAACCGGTCGTTCAGACCCCGGATATGGCTAGACGAGTCTGGCGTAAACATACAAGGGCTTACTAGCCGCATACCCCCGTTCAAGGGGCCACGCGCATGTACAACAAGAGACAATAAAGCTCAATTTTATTCATTTTTTAAATTGTACTTTGTTTATTTAATATAACGTACATTTTCGCATGATCTTTTTCAACTAAGTTCCTCTCTTCTATAGATGAACACCGTGCTACACCGCCCGTGATACAAAGACAACGGAGACCTGTATGAGCAGTGCGGTAGGGACCCGTCCAAGGATTCTTTTCAGATTAAGACCCTGCGTAAACCTTTTTTACGGTCTCTTGTTGATACACATCCCCCGGTTTCTTGCTATAACCGAGGTGGAGGCTGGCGTCTTGGCATTGACCACATCAGGATTTTGCGCATACCTGGACACCAGGGGCTTATTACTAAGGGCGTTGTTCAGCCCGTTTTCATAAAGACCGAATACCTTAGGGAGTGTTCGGCGTCGCGAGTTTGGCCTTATATGCATCAGCTCCGAATTATATCTTTGGTCAAATATTGAGTTTGCCCGGCTCCTGTGTTTTGCTGCCTTAGGTTCCGCTCTATCGGCTAAGGCGGCACAAGGAGAACTACTGCGATTGTGCCCCGGTTCGGCCAGGCGAGCACCTCCGTAGAGAAAGCCGAAAACTGACTGTCATGATATAGCGTGAGACTGGTCAACCACTTGATGACCCACCAGAATCTTTAGGATTCCTCCGCATTAACGAAGGGTCATTTCCCGGTCAGGCACACACGCGCCCCGAATTCGGGCGAGCGCGGTGCCCCTAGGGGCTATATAGTAGCCCCACTGTCAAACTCCTATGGCTAAGTGAAAGTGATAAAGCATTATAGTCTGATTGCCTAGTTCGTTGCACTATCACCTCCTTTATAGGACCAAGACGTTGGATCAACTGTGAAAATGCGCCTTCCTCAAACAACCCCGCATTATATGCGTGGTGGTTGAAGCCGAAGACTGCCATCTTTCAGGTTATATACACATATACATTAACGGCCGCACAGGAGGTATTTTAATTCTTGCAGGCACAAGTATAAAAAGCTTTCATATTCCATCGAAACATTGTTTTACAATAATACATGTTATTAGAACATGATGCGTCTCTATTAAACGAGCGCCCTGCAGAACTTCCTGAAAATAGTGCTCGGCAGGTACTCGGCTCCCGTCCGAATCTTGGGATGCAACGTCGGTGGCCTTCATCTCCGCCCAAGATGTCTTGACACGGCAAGAGCCATCCGCGCACCTCTATGCATGCTGACCTCTTCATTGCATTGATATGTGGCACCGCATCAAGGAACCGCTGCACCAAACTAAAATAACTCTTTGGCTCGGGCCTTTCCAGCCACAGATGACTCACGACATCCTTCATGGCGAGTCCGTAACCTATTCAGCTCCGCCCATTCGCCAAACGCGGCTAATGGAAGTGGGCGCCTGGATTGTGAGCTCGCGACCAAAAAGCTTTTCCACTTCGTGATCCTGTTGATCTCGGAAGTGTTCGGCCGCGTCCGTGGCACTTGCTGCCAAGTCCAGATAAGTATCCGCCGCACTCCACAGCCGGTCCAACTGAGCATATTTAGGATTCCCGAACTTCATCCGCAGCATAAAGGGCTTTCCAGCCGCGATATCTCCGGCATGACGTAGCTCCTGCTTCATGCCTCTCATTGCAGAGCGAGCATCCTTGGCCTCGGTAGTGGCCTTCTCCAGGTCCTTTTGTTCCGCCCGATCTTCTTTTTCAAGAAGCTTGCAGCGGTCGGCAGCATCCTTCAACTTCATAGCCATCTCGGCCATTTCCTTCCTGCTTCGGCAGTGAGCAGCCTGTTCGGCTCTCAGCTCTTCGGCCGCCTTTAAGGCAGGCGCATCACTTTTTCTGGCCTGCTCCTTGGCTCGGGCAAGTTCCGCCCGAAGGTTCTCCATGGCAGCGGCACCATCTGCATCAAGCATACATGTTGTAAGGCACGGGCATCAAGCCCCCTTACCAGGTGTCCGCGGAGAAATTGCATACCTTGTGACTCGTCAAGCTGCTTGTTGACAAGCGCGATGTCGGCATCCACCACATCAAGTTGCCGCTTTAGCTCGGCAAATTCATCAGTCCGGCTAGCCACCGGACACTTCGCCACCTACATAGGAAGAGTGACATATTATACCTGGGACTATGATCCTCGGCGCGCCGTCTTTTTTGACACAGCACCGAGTCTCAAGGGCTACTATCTATACAGGGCGCATCTTTTATATGAAGAACTGTCAAAAGGTGCATCATTTCACGTACCTCAAAACCTGTCAGTAAACTCCTGAAGGCCTCGTGCAACCCGCGCTCCGTGGATGAAATCCTTTCAATCACCGTGCCCATCAATGCACGGTGTTCTTTTGAGATAGACGCTCGCCCGAGCAGATCCTTCAGCTCCTCCGACCGTGCACCGGACGGTGCCGGACTCGTCTGATGGCCTTTTTTGAAGGCCGGACACGGAGGGCTTTGGGGAGCCATGCGGCTGCTTTCCGGCTCTGCCGGATTCGGAGAAACCCTCCTTGACAACACCTCAGGGTCGCCCGCCTCGCAAGGCGGTACGACAGGGGGAGGCGTTCCGCTCTCCATCATCTCCGGACGAAGATCCCCTAAAGATGAGCTTTGCTGAGAAGGGCTGAGATCCGAACTACAAGGTAAAAATTCGGTTATCTTTCTCAGGAATAGAATAGGGATGTCTCTTATTTTAAAACTCCCCTCTCTACTTACGGCTCACTGGAGGGCTGATCCCCTTGAGGGCACAGTGCGGCCGAGGCACCTCCCGGCGCAGGACCCTCTGACGAAGATTTCTTCCCCCGCTTTGAGACCATGGTCTCCGGGTCTTCAGAGGCGGTCCTCTTCTTTCCCTGGATGGAGGGATTCTCGATTCCTCCTTTCCTGACAGCCTCCTTCGGGGAGACGGTAGTTTCCTTGTTCCCCCTTCGCCTTCTTTCAAAGGCGCAACCTCTAGCATCCTGGTTAACACGGGATCCGGTGTGGTCTCGGGGAGGGCGGCCGGACACCTGATTAGCTTTGCTTTCGCTATCCACTCCTGTTTAAGGGACAGCTCTTTTAAGGGAAATTTTATGATGAATATATGGATAGCGTGTCCGGGTACAGGGCTACTTACTTGAGTGTCCGGGCGATTGTAGCTCAGACCTGCGTCCTCGGTCGAGTCCGGACACATTGCTTGTGGTCCGAAGAACAATTTGTACATCTCCATGGGCGTCGCGCCCGTAAAGTGTTGGAGAGCTCGTGGTCCCTCCGGATTAAACTCCCACAGGCGGAGGGGGCGGCGTTTGCAGGGCAAAGTGCGGCGAATCAACATGACCTGCGTCACTACGGCCAGGTTGATGTCTCCTTCCAGGAGATCTTGAATGCGGCCCTGCAACAAGGGCACGCCCTGGACTGCCCCAGTCGAGCCCTTTATTGACCCATGACGCCACCTGGGAGGACCCGAAGGAAGGCAGGTGGCACCACCCACTTGGTGCCCCTGGGAGCTGTGATATAAAACCACTCTCATTGCCATAAGCTGAACTCCTCTTGAAAAGAGCCCTCGGGCCATGGAGCGTCAGCATTCTTGCTTATAACAGCCCCTCCGCACTCCGCTTGCTGCCCCTTGATCATCTTCGGCTCCACTTTGAAGGTCTTAAGCCACAATCCGAAGTGAGGAGTAATGCGGAGGAAGGCTTCGCATATGACAATGAACGATGAGATGTGGAGGATGGATTCCGGATCCAAATCGTGGAATTCCAACCCATAATAAAACATGAGCCCCCTCACGAAAGGGTCCGTCGGGAAGCCTAACCCCAGAAGGAAGTGAGACACGAACACCATGCTCTCACCAGGCTTGGGAGTGGGAATAACTTGCCCTTGAGCGGGCAGCCTATCACGAAATTTCGCCGATTAAATACCGCATCTCTTAGCTTTAGCACGCCTTCTTCTGTAACGGAGGAAGGCATCCACCGGCCTTGAAGGTCGGAGCCGGACATCATTGAAGGTCCGAAGCGCCTGAATCTGGAGCTTTGGGTGTTGGAACTTGAGGCGAGGGGCAGATTCGATTGAGATTGAAAAAAAAGGAGTAGAGCCTTGGTCTCTTTAAAAAGAGGTTGAATACCAAGAGCCCTACCCGTGACCGTTTGGGACTCGCCTTCGATAGAGGAGACGTGCCAACGGGCACGATTGGGTTACCCATGCCCGTATTAATGAGAATCCCGGAATAAGGAGACACGATCTCTGCTTTGACAAGACGTGCCAAGGAAACCGCCTCGCTAAACGCGCTAAGGTGGGACAGTAAAAACGACTCGAATAAAGGCTTGGCCGTTGTCGTGGAATTGTCACGGCAGATGTCCTCGTGAAAGGACTTAGTCGTAGGGCCATTAAAACGCCCTCGATGCGGCTATATCTCCCACGTGTCGAAGCACGACTTAGAGGCATAACCGCATTGAAAGCAATGTCGCAAGTGAGGTAATCTTCACACAACCCATGTAACACATAAGGGAAAGAGATACATAGTTGGCTTACAATCGCCACTTCACACAATACATGAGTAAAACAATACATCATACAGATACAATCAAGGTCCGACTACGGAACCAAAATAAAGAAGACTACCCCAAATGCTACACAGATCCCCGATCGTCCCAAGCTGGCTCCACTCTTGATCAACTGAAACGAAACAACACAAGGAACAAGATCTTCATCGAGCTCCTCCTTGAGCTCGGGTGCATCACCTGCACGGTTTCGCCGGCACCTGCAAACTGGTTTTGAAGTATCTGTGAGTCACGGGACTCAGCAATCTCACACCAGCGAGATCAAGACTATTTAAGCTTAAAGGTAGGACAGGGTAGTGAGGTGGAGCTGCAGCAGTTTACTAGCATATATGGTGGCTAACATACGCAAATGAGAGCGAGAAGAGAAGGCAAAAGCACGGTCGAACAACTATGATCAAGAAGTGATCCTGAAACTACTTACGCCAAACATAACTCCAACACCGTGTTCACTTCCCGGACTCACGAGAAGAGACCATCACGGTTACACACTTGGTTGGTGTATTTTAATTAAGATCAACCGGGTTTTCTACAACGGACATTAACAAATTCCCATCTGCCACATAACCGCAGGCACGGCTTTGAAAGTTCAAACCCTGCAGGGTGTCCCAACTTAGCCCATGATAAGCTCTCGCGATCAACGAAGGATATTCCTTCTCCCGGGAAGACCCGATCAGTCTCGGAATCCGGCTACAAGACATTTCGACAGCAATAAAACAAGACCAGCAAAGCCGCCGGATGTGCCGACAAATCTGATAGGAGCTGCACATATCTCGGTCTCAGGCACACTCGGATGAGCAGTCCATACAACTAAAACCAAACCTCAAGTTGCCTTGAGGGGCGCTGACAGGGCTCTAGTTCGGGCCAGCACTCGAAGGAGCACTGGTCCGGGGCTAAAATAAAGATGACCCTCGGGCTCCGAAACCCAAGGGAAAAAGGGCATAGGTGAGGCAAATGGTAAAACCAATGTTGGGCCTTCTTTGAAAAGTCTTATTCAAGCGAACTGTCAAGGGGTCCCATAAATCACCCGACCGCGTTAGGGACGCAAAAATCCGGGAACATAATACCGATATGACGGAAACTAGGGCGGCAAGAGTGGAACAAAACACTAGGCATAAGGCCGAGCCTTCCACCCTTTACCAAGTATATAGATGCGTTAAATTTAATAAGATATATTGTGATATCCCAACAAGTAAACATGTTCCAACAAGGAACAACATCTCCATGTTCCAACAAGGAACAAACTTCATCTTCACCTGCAACTAACAACGCTATAAGAGGGGCTGAGCAAAAGCGGTAACATAGCCAAACAACGGTTTGCTAGGAAGGGCGAAAAGGTTAGAGGCTGACATGGCAACATGGGTGGCATGATATAGCAAGTGGTAGGCATCGTAGCATAGGCATAGCAAAAGAGCGAGCATCTAGCAAGCAAAGATAGAAGTGATTTCGAGGGTATGGTCATCTTGCCGAAATCCCGCAAGGAAGAAGAACGAATCCATGAAGAAGACAAACGGACGAGGTCGAATGAAATCTCACAACTCCGGAACGAAACCGAAGCTAACAAGAGAAGCAAACCGGAAACAAACAAACAACATGGTAAACAACCATCACATAAACATGGCATGATGCACAATCAAGTATGATGCATGTCCGGTTTAATGAGGCAGGGCATGGCAAAGTGCAACAAACAATACTACAATTTAAGTGGAGCTCAATATGCAACGGGTTGCATATTGATAAAACACCACATCACTTATTTAGTTCTCTCCCGATTAGGTACTCAACAATATTAAAGGTTGTTAAACATGGCAAGAGGGTGAAGCATATGAAACTAACTATTTAGGCAAGATTAAATGAGGCCGGAAATAACAACAACAATTCCGGAAAAACCCCATATGCAAACTATGGATTTGGAACAGATCTGACCTAAAGCATATTTTAGAGTTGTTAAACATGCAAAGAAATGCTACCATGTTAAACTAGGCATTTTCTACCCCATTTACATATATAATTTATTTAAATCCGAGTTACGGTTATTTAGTTATGAAATAAATCATTTTAGCATGGCATTTAAGCAAATTAATGCAAACAACAATTATAAACATTTAAATGTTGTTATCATGATGCGGATGACATATACAAGTTTTATGCAGTATTATGAAAACGTTATCATGAGCATGATATGAAGCATTATGTCACCGTGGTGGAAGAAAGGTGCCACGGCAACGAATCCGAAAATGATGCCACGGCAACATATCGGTTCCGATAACTCGATTGAGATATCGGTACAAAGGAAAGCGTGACGGAAGCGAGTCATGCAAGATGGTGGGGTGTTCCCTATTACCGGGTTCCCACCGAACGATGGCATGGCAAAAGAGGGGCATCGCAAGAACAATTCGGACACGGCGGTCGTCACGGGTTATACCTTCGGAACGTTCAAACGGGACGGGTCGAGTTTCGTAGAGGGAAGTAGTGGTTCACGTTCTTCGAGGGAAGTAGAGGAAGTAGTCGTTTTCGCGATGTAGTGGAAGTAATCGTACACGGCGACGGTAGTGGAAGTAGTGTTTCACGTTCGTTATCGAAGAGGTACTTGACGGGTCCGAATTCCTTTCGGGGTTGTCGTGGTACTTGCGGTCTCGCGATGGTAGTCGTACATCACGGCGTAGGGGAAGTAGACGTTCGTGTTCGGCGGTAGTGGTACATCTCGCCATCGGAAGTAGTTGTTCGCGTCCGTGGATGTTCGGGTTCCACGGGTCTTCGAGGGTCGACGGTAGTGTTACACGCCGTAGATGTTCAAAGAAGGACTTGGCGATCCGATGTCTCCGGGTCGACGGTAGTGGTACTTGACGATCACGAGTCGAACTTGGTACATTCCGAAGGGGAACTTGGTGGTATCCCGTAGTCGATCTTGACGGAAACCGAATGACCTCGAGGGTAGTCGTGGTACTTGTCGCATCCACGTGTAGTCGAACTTGACGGTCCAAACCGTTCATCGGCGGTCGAACTTGGCGGTCTCGACGGTCGTCGTGGTACTTTCCGATTTCGGAGACGGCAGCAGGGGACTGGACATGTCACGATGTAGTTGTGCGTTCGTTCGGAGGGGAACTTGGCGATATCCACGAAGCGTCCTCGGGCTTCCCTGGTTGCCGAGTCTTGGCAGCAACGAGAGGGCAACAGGGACGCGTCCTCCATGCTGCTCGAACGAGGCAGAGGCGGGGCAGGGGCCCATCTGGTCCCCGGCCGGTGGGACTCCAAGGCGGCGGCCATGGCGTCGGTCAGGACCTCCCGAGGGGGCCGAGCTCGGGGACGATAGGGCGCGGCGGTGGCTCGGGCATGGTGGTCGCGAGGAGGCGACGAGGAGAGGGCCGCGGGGAGAAGGCGCGCTGGATGAGGCAGAGGAGGGCCACGGCCGCAGGCGACGGAGGGCCGCCGGAGTTGGCCGTCCCGGTGGTGGCGGAGGCCGGGCGCGGGGCCGGCTGGGGCGAGTGACCGGAGGGCGACGGGGCAGGGAGGTCGAGGGCGGCGAGGAGGGTTGAGGCGCGGCGAGGAGGGTTGAGGCGCGGGAACGGGTGGCGCCGGTGGAGGGAGGACGAGGAAGGGGCCGGCTTGGAGGCGCCATGAGAGGCGAGAGGGAGAAGGAGATCGAGAGGAGGGAGGCGAGGAGATCGAGCGGGGGTTCGGGCTCCCTAGCGATGCGGTCGGGAGGAGGGGAGGGAGAGAGATGCGGGTGCGGCGCTAGGAGGAGGACGAGGGGAGATGGGGCCTGGCGCCTAGGGTTAGAAAGGGTGCGCCGGATGGGCCTTGGGCCGGCTGGGCTGGCTCTCTTCTCACTAAAAAAAAGAAAAGAGAAAAGAAAGAAACGAAGATTAAGAAAGAAAAGAAAGAGAGGTTAGAGGAAGAAGTTGGACATGGGGATAATTTTCCGGACTCACAAAAATATGAGGAATTTAACAAAATGACCCGAGGATTTTGGTGGAACTCGGAAAATGATAGAATAAAAATGGCAAGGTTTGGAGACCAACCTTGAAGCAGAAAAAAGGAACGAAATTATTTTGCAAGTGTGTTATGGTGAATTCCAATTAATGGAATATTTTATATAGCTCCCTAATATTGGGAGGATATGTTATAAAGAGAAGTCACCCTTCCCTCGATTTAAATGGATCGAGAAATCCATGCAATTTATTTAGAAGAGTTTAAAAAAAATTAATGATATGATGGCATGATGAGATGATGCAATGCAAAAACAAAACAAACCACACGACAAAACTCGGAAACCACGGAAGGCAATCAAGCTCCGGTCTTGGGCGCCACAACACTCCACCACTACGAGAGGATCTCGTCCCGAGATCTAGGATGGCACCGGAGAAAAGCGGAAGAGGAAGAGGTAAAACAAAGTTGCTTCCTTGACAAACGAATGAAACCAAAGAACCTTGAGAGGTTTAAAACTTGAAAGAAAGAAAACAACGAAGATGAACAAAGTTGAAAACACTCTGTTAGAAAAGAGGAACAAGGGATACGACGAGAACCAAGAGGTTTAGTGATAAGATAGATATTGAAACCACTCCGGTTAAAACTAGATAGACAAGGAATAAGATTGATAAAATTTGGGCAGCACTCCGACTAAAAGAAGAAGAAAAAACTTGATAAGATGAAAAGAACTTGAAGAGAAGACACAACACTCCGGTTAAATGGATAATGCAAGAAAAAGAACATGATCTTGGCAAAACGAGATGATGGGTCGAAGAGAGCAACATCACAATGCCTCCGGAAACAATGCATGATAGATAGAAAGTTGGAATGAATAGAACGAAGAATGAAACCAACATCTCCCACCATAAGTGAATTTGAAAGAGCATCCTTACGAAGTAGGATTGAACGGAGTTGTTTGAAAAACAACAACGATAAGGATAAGCTTGTAGTGGGCTTATGAAAACATCTCCAAATTATGAGGTGAGCTTCTGCCACCAACGGAAACAATTGATTGGATTTAACAACAAGGAGACGAGAAACTTATATCACCGGGAGGACAAATGAAGAACTTGGGTCATTTATAAGCACCATAAATAGCAACAATCCTTAGGGAAAGCTTTAGGTGAAATATAGCCCAAGATAAGTCCAATGAAGAGATTGATGGATTTAAAATACCTCATTCTTGACAACATTTGAATCATGAAACACGAACTCAAATTGTCGAGAATGACATAACACCACCTCAAATGATAAGGTAGAACGAATTGCACTTCGGAATGCAAGAATAAGAATACTTGAACTCCTCAAAACAAAACATGTGTTGGAAGACCATGTTTATTTTGAAGTATGGCTCGACGGATCTTAACTCCGAGAGAAATCTTGAAGAACAATTGAAGAATGAAAAGAATCCTTGACGAACCACCATGTAGAGCCTCCATGAAGAACTCCGGTAAGAAAAGATGAACAAATGAAATCACGAATTTTGACGATCCTCCGGAATAAGGAATTGAATTTACTCGATGGAACAAGAATAAGAATTACATTATGCTGATCCTTCACCAATTAAATTGATGACAAGCAATGGATTTGGCCTACTACTTATTCTCGTTGAAAAATGATTACAGATAGAGATATAGCGCAACCTTGAGAAGGTATTGATGGAACCACCGGTGGATTTGGAAAACAAGAGTTGAACGCTTGAATGAATCATTCGAAATGATGGGCTCGGATAATCAAACTGAAAAGACTCTGAAATGCTCCGGTGGGTTAAAAGAATTCTCACAATCAAAACAATTATGAGGATGGCACAAAGCTAGAACCATGAATCTTGAAGAGAATGGAGCAAGATTAAAGAGAAACTCTTCTTCGGTCTTCAAAATTTGAGAATGACGACGAGAAACACCACCATGAATTGTTGAGACACTCCGAATGAAAATTAGAAAGGTTGAACCAACAATGAAAATAATTTGGAAGATCTTGGAGAAAGCCATATGGTGATGAAAACTCATTCTTACGCCAAACTTTGCAATGAATTTGGGAATAGCTCGGAAAATTAGAAGAGTCGTAAGATCACAGGAAAGACACGTGGGTTAGGGCCCACTCAAAAGAACCACCGCTGAACAATTGTTTGAAATAGATATTGCACCGGTAGAAATAAATGTCTTGAATGAGATAACATCCTCAAAAGAACTTGAGTGAATTGAGAATGGAAACTAGAATCTTCTGAGATATCTTCAACACTCCGGAACAAATGAATAACGAGAAGTGGATGATTAAGAGATGCACCGACATGAGAAAGCATTTGAAACGATGAAAAGAATACGATCAACACCGAAAACTTGACTTAAATCCACCGGAGAAGAAAATTAGAATGGAACAATGATAAGGTTAAAGCTTCCTTAGCGTCTTCATGAGAATCACCGGATAAACATTAAAGGAAAAGAATGAAGAAACTTCACTCAATAAAATGGATACTTGATTAAGAAATCTGAGCCTTGAAGAAAAAAGGGTGGGAGGGCGGGAAAACAAACAACTTGGGTCGGATGAAACGAACACCGTTGAGAAAAAGCTTAGAATTGATCTCGCAAATGTTGAAATGATCGAATCCACTTGAAGAGAAGCACGCCGGTTGAGAAAAGAATTTACATGACAAGCTCAGTGATCAAGAAGGATTAGTATTCACATAGCAATATGAGAACACCATTTAGAATGAGGTATGGAATCAACACTTGGCATTGAAGCAACTTGAATAACACAAAACGGAACAAAAAAAACAAAGGATTTGGCTTGCCGAATAAGCCGGAACAAATACATATGATAGAGATTTACCCAATCCCATATCATGCATCTGTAGGAAAGATATTCTAGGAGCTACTTGAATTCCCACCTATAAACTCCGAAACTTTCTCGGTTATGCAATCTGGTGTTGGGGATACAGGGACACAAAATATATCACCCAAACTAACAATACCTAGATCCAATTGTATCCATCCTTCAACACATAACCAAGAAACCTTCGAAATCGTGTACCTCGACCTTCAAAAGCATCCGTTATACAAGTCATGGCAATACTCAAGACTCGCCACAAGATCTTGGGCTATCAGGTTATCTCACCAACAACTGCACAAAAGAGATTTCGATGTCGGTAAAACTCAGGTATTCGAATCTGCAACGATAAAATTGTGACGACAACACCTCGGAGCTCAACTCCCCGGGACACTGCCACAACCCCTAAATGTCAGGAGGCACCAAGAACAATGTTCTCGTCACAAAACCATCGGAACGATTCCAAGATACCCACGTGATCCTAGAAAAAAATTTAGTGAAATTTGAGGAAAGAAAAGTCAAAACTCTACGTCAGGATACCTCACCAGAGCGACGAAGGGACTGAGGAGTAAAAAGAATCCTACTCTCCGATATATATAATCCTAAGACTCAAAACATTTTCCATTCTAGACTCAATAACGCCAACAAACAATCAAGTAGGGGCTCCTAAGTCGGGAAGGCTCGATTACCAACTTAAACGCCTCGATGCGGCTATATCTCCCACGTGTGAAGCACGACTTAGAGGCATAACCGCATTGAAAGCAATGTCGCAAGTGAGGTAATCTTCACACAACCCATGTAACACATAAGGAAAGAGATACATAGTTGGCTTACAATCGCCACTTCACACAATACATGAGTAAAACAATACATCATACAGATACAATCAAGGTCCGACTACGGAACCAAAATAAAAGAAGACTACCCCAAATGCTACACAGATCCCCGATCGTCCCAACTGGCTCCACTCTTGATCAACTGAAACGAAACAACACAAGGAACAAGATCTTCATCGAGCTCCTCCTTGAGCTCGGTGCATCACCTGCACGGTTTCATCGGCACCGCAAACTGGTTTTGAAGTATCTGTGAGTCACGGGACTCAGCAATCTCACACCATGAGATCAAGACTATTTAAGCTTAAAGGTAGGACAGGGTAGTGAGGTGGAGCTGCAGCAAGCGACTAGCATATATGGTGGCTAACATACGCAAATGAGAGCGAGAAGAGAAGGCAAAAGCACGGTCGAACAACTATGATCAAGAAGTGATCCTGAAACTACTTACGCCAAACATAACTCCAACACGTGTTCACTTCCCGGACTCCGCCGAGAAGAGACCATCACAGTTACACACGCGTTGGTGTATTTTAATTAAGATCAACTTCGGTTTTCTACAACCGACATTAACAAATTCCCATCTGCCACATAACCGCGGGCACGGCTTTGAAAGTTCAAACCCTGCAGGGTGTCCCAACTTAGCCCATGATAAGCTCTCGCGATCAACGAAGGATATTCCTTCTCCCGGAAGACCCGATCAGTCTCGAATCCGGCTACAAGACATTTCGACAGCAATAAAACAAGACCAGCAAAGCCGCCCGGACGTGCCGACAAATCTGATAGGAGCTGCACATATCTCGGTCTCGTGGCACACTCGGATGAGCAGTCCATACAACTAAAACCAAACCTCAAGTTGCCTTGAGGGGCGCTGCAGGGGTTCTAGTTCGGGCCAGCACTCGAAGGAGCACTGGTCCGGGGGCTAAAATAAAGATGACCCTCGGGCTCCGAAACCCAAGGGAAAAAGGGCATAGGTGAGGCAAATGGTAAAACCAATGTTGGGCCTTCTTGGAAAAGTCTTATTCAAGCGAACTGTCAAGGGGTCCCATAAATCACCCGACGCGTTAGGGACGCAAAAATCCGGGAACATAATACCGATATGACGGAAACTAGAGGCGGCAAGAGTGGAACAAAACACCTGCATAAGGCCGAGCCTTCCACCCTTTACCAAGTATATAGATGCATTAAATTTAATAAGATATATTGTGATATCCCAACAAGTAAACATGTTCCAACAAGGAACAACATCTCCATGTTCCAACAAGGAACAAACTTCATCTTCACCTGCAACTAACAACGCTATAAGAGGGGCTGAGCAAAAGCGGTAACATAGCCAAACAACGGTTTGCTAGGAAGGGCGAAAAGGTTAGAGGCTGACATGGCAACATGGGTGGCATGATATAGCAAGTGGTAGGCATCGTAGCATAGGCATAGCAAAAGAGCGAGCATCTAGCAAGCAAAGATAGAAGTGATTTCGAGGGTATGGTCATCTTGCCTGAAATCCCGCAAGGAAGAAGAACGAATCCATGAAGAAGACAAACGGACGAGGTCGAATGAAATCTCACAACTCCGGAACGAAACCGAAGCTAACAAGAGAAGCAAACCGGAAACAAACAAACAACATGGTAAACAACCATCACATAAACATGGCATGATGCACAATCAAGTATGATGCATGTCCGGTTTAATGAGGCAGGGCATGGCAAAGTGCAACAAACAATACTACAATTTAAGTGGAGCTCAATATGCAACGGGTTGCATATTGATAAAACACCACATCACTTATTTAGTTCTCTCCCGATTAGGTACTCAACAATATTAAAGGTTGTTAAACATGGCAAGAGGGTGAAGCATATGAAACTAACTATTTAGGCAAGATTAAATGAGGCCGGAAATAACAACAACAATTCCGGAAAAACCCCATATGCAAACTATGGATTTGGAACAGATCTGACCTAAAGCATATTTTAGAGTTGTTAAACATGCAAAGAAATGCTACCATGTTAAACTAGGCATTTTTCTACCCCATTTACATATATAATTTATTTAAACCGAAGTTACGGTTATTTAGTTATGAAATAAATCATTTTAGCATGGCATTTAAGCAAATTAATGCAAACAACAATTATAAACATTTAAATGTTGTTATCATGATGCGGATGACATATACAAGTTTTATGCAGTATTATGAAAACGTTATCATGAGCATGATATGAAGCATTATGTCACCGTGGTGGAAGAAAGGGGTGCCACGGCAACGAATCCGAAAATGATGCCACGGCAACATATCGGTTCCGATAACTCGATTGAGATATCGGTACAAAGGAAAGCGTGACGGAAGCGAGTCATGCAAGATGGTGGGGTGCTCCCTATTACCGGGTTCCCACGGAACGATGGCATGGCAAAAGAGGGGCATCGCAAGAACAATTCGGACACGGCGGTCGTCACGGGTTATACCTTCGGAACGTTCAAACGGGATGGGTCGAGTTTCGTAGAGGGAAGTAGTGGTTCACGTTCTTCGAGGGAAGTAGAGGAAGTAGTCGTTTTCGCGATGTAGTGGAAGTAATCGTACACGGCGACGGTAGTGGAAGTAGTGTTTCACGTTCGTTATCGAAGAGGTACTTGACGGGTCCGAATTCCTTTCGGGGTTGTCGTGGTACTTGCGGTCTCGCGATGGTAGTCGTACATCACGGCGTAGGGGAAGTAGACGTTCGTGTTCGATGGTAGTGGTACATCTCGTCATCGGAAGTAGTTGTTCATGTCCCGTGGATGTTCGGGTTCCACGGGGTCTTCGAGGGTCGACGGTAGTGTTACACGTTTTCGTAGATGTTCAAAGAAGGACTTGGCGCATCCGATGTCTCCGGGGTCGACGGTAGTGGTACTTGACGCATCACGTAGTCGAACTTGGTACATTCCGAAGGGGAACTTGGTGGTATCCCCGTAGTCGATCTTGACGGAAACCGAATGACCTCGAGGGTAGTCGTGGTACTTGTCGCATCCACGTGTAGTCGAACTTGACGGTCCAAACCGTTCATCGGCGGTCGAACTTGGCGGTCTCGACGGTCGTCGTGGTACTTGCCGATTTCGGAGACGGCAGCAGGGGACTGGACATGTCACGATGTAGTTGTGCGTTCGTTTGGAGGGGAACTTGGCGAAATCCACGAAGCGTCCTCGGGCTTCCCTGGTTGAAGAGTCTTGGCAGCAACGAGAGGGCAACAGGGACGCGTCCTCCATGCTGCTCGAACGAGGCAGAGGCGGGGCAGGGGCCCATCTGGTCCCGGCGGTGGGACTCAAGGCGGCGGCCATGGCGTCGGGCAGGACCTCCCGAGGGGCCGAGCTCTGGGACGACAGGCGCGGGCGGTGGCTCGGGCATGGTGGTCGCGAGGAGGCGACGAGGAGAGGGGCAGGGAGAAGGCGCGGCTGGATGAGGCAGAGGAGGCCACGGCCAGCAGCGACGGAGGGCCGCCGGAGTTGGCCGTCCCGGTGGTGGCGGAGGCCGGGCGCGGGGCCGGCTGGGGCGAGTGACCGGAGGGCGACGGGGCAGGGAGGTCGAGGGCGGCGAGGAGGGTTGAGGCGCGGGAACGGGTGGCGCCGGTGGAGGGAGGACGAGGAAGGGGCCGGCTTGGAGGCGCCATGAGAGGCGAGAGGGAGAAGGAGATCGAGAGGAGGGAGGCGAGGAGATCGAGCGGGGGTTCGGGCTCCCTGGCGATGCGGTCGGGAGGAGGGGAGGGAGAGAGATGCGGGTGCGGCGCTAGGAGGAGGACGAGGGGAGATGGGGCCTGGCGCCTAGGGTTAGAAAGGGTGCGCCGGATGGGCCTTGGGCCGGTCTGGAGGCTAGGCCTGGTGGAGGAGGAAAAGCCAGGGGCCGGCTGGGCTGGCTCTCTTCTCACTAAAAAAAAGAAAAGAGAAAAGAAAGAAACGAAGATTAAGAAAGAAAAGAAAGAGAGGTTAGAGGAAGAAGTTGGACATGGGGATAATTTTCCCGGACTCACAAAAATATGAGGAATTTAACAAAAATGACCCGAGGATTTTTGGTGGAACTCCGGAAAATGATAGAATAAAAATGGCAAGGTTTGGAGACCAACCTTGAAGCAGAAAAAAAAAGGAACGAAATTATTTTGCAAGTGTGTTATGGTGAATTCCAATTAATGGAATATTTTATATAGCTCCCTAATATTGGGAGGATATGTTATAAAGAGAAGTCACCCTTCCCTCGATTTAAATGGATCGAGAAATCCATGCAATTTATTTAGAAGAGTTTTAAAAAAAATTAATGATATGATGGCATGATGAGATGATGCAATGCAAAAACAAAACAAACCACACGACAAAACTCGGAAACCCTGGAAGGCAACTGAAGCTCCGGTCTTGGGGCGTCACAGCCATCGCACGGGTTAACCTAGAGGGGTTAAAGCGGACACAAGACACGTGAGTTATACTAGTTCAGCCCCTTCGATGAAGGTAAAAGCCTACGTCTAGTTTGTGATGGGATTGATGTGATTTCGGCGACTAGGGAGCGATAGCTTCGCCTCAGCCTCAATTCTCGTCCTTAAACCGCCGGTCGTCCCCTTATATACACGGGTTGACGCCCGGCCGGTCTACAGAGTCCCGATCCGGCTCATACAAGTGTCCGGCTCGGTCTCTTCTCTCTTGTCTTACAACAAAAGTTACAATACTAAGGCGGTTCACATAAATGGACCTTAAGTCGCCTCTGGGCTCCGGGCCTCCTCCGTGGGCTGGATCATGGATTTAGGGTAAACCGGCCCCTCGGTATGTTCACACTCGATAGTTGTATCCCCAACATTAGGCCCAGATTGACTTGAACTGGTTCAGTTAATCTTCAACATCTTCGTGAAACTCTTGATCTCCTTCATATTTTGTAAACCGCCATCCGCTTGAACCGCCGTGACGTCATCCTCCGATCTCCGTGTCGGGCACCACGACGTCATCTTTAATAAAGAAATCCAAGCAGAAGATTCCCTTCATTTAATGCTATCCCGAAATCGAGGCAGCCGTTGCACCGTCCGCCGCTTTTGACTCCTCGATTCGTGTTCGTTGATTGCTCCGGTCCCTTATAAATAGACCGGTCGCCTTTCTCTTCTTCTTCTTCCGCTCTTCTCCTTCCTCGCGACGCCCAGCCCGAAGCTCCGCCGTCGCCCCGACCTTTGAACGACCTCAACGCCGGGCCGCTGCATCAACCTGATCGTATCAGAGTTTTCGGCGCTCCTCCGCGGTTTCTGCTCGTCAGGTAAGGTTCCTCTCAAGCCCTAGATCCCATCTGAAAACCCTGTTCATCTCATAGTTCATAGGTGCTCATATCAGTTCTTCATGCCTGCTCCGCCATGGCCGTACGACTCAGCCGTACCGTACATCCTGTGCAGGTGGCTGCCCCGCCGTCCAATTAACTCTTTATGCACCTTTCCTTTGTTCAGATCCTCGAGTGTAGAATACCCGAACCCTCCTGCTCTTTATGAGGTTTGCATAGGTCGAAAGTTTTTCTTACTAGAGTTTCGTAGATCTCGATTATTTCCATTCGCATGTGAAAACTGTTTCATCCACACTTAGTAGATTTTTCAGCTCTGCCTTATTCGGGCGGTTTAACTTTTGATAGCTAATCCGTACCCATTAGTCCTCGCTAAACGGAATTGGAAGCCGCTGCTGAATCGCCGGTTTAACAATGTATGATATGCCTGAACCGCTTAATGGTGAACCGTTTCTTCCTTTCTTTCGCAGCTTAGTCTTCGGAGTGGCTCCTCAATTCTCAGCTTGCAATTGGGTCCGGTCCAAAATCACTGAAACGCAACTCAACGGCTATGTCACCACTGGCGGTTTGGCTCCAAAAAATGTCCTCCACTGGCGTGTTCCGGACGGCGAGTTTCCTCCCAAGCCACTAGAGGGAGAAGTAATTGTGTTTATACAGCACTTAGACCGGGGATTCTGCCCGCCTGGTTCAAAAATTTTCCGGGACGTCCTTGCAAGTTTGAGACTCCATCCGCAGGATATCGGCCCGAACTCGTGTCAAACATATGCAACTTTCAAGTCTTCGCGAAGTCTATCTTCGTGAAGAACCATCTGTGGAGCTGTTCCGGATTTTTCCACTTGAACCGCCTGCATCAAATTTTTCGATGGTCCCAACACGAGCTAGGCGGTGTTTCAATCCGAGAAGAGGAAGGAAGTGGATTTTCCTCACGCCAAACACCACAGCCATCCAAAGGATTGGAACCAAACCTGGTTCTACCGCCGAACACTGCTCCCGCTAACGAGAACCCCTTGCCGGGTTATCGTCCTCACCGCTCAACAACCAAAGCATCCGCTGCCTTCACGCTTAATCGCCATGAACGGAAGAACTTCGCTACTCAAATAATCAAGCTCCGGGCTCTAATGGCCAATGGCTTAACTGGCGTGGACCTTGTGCGGTGTTGGGTTTCTTGGGGCGTCTTGCCACTAAGCCGCCGGCCGGATTGATGCATGAATACACCGCAGCCTCAAAGACCCTCAAAGACGCCACGAGCTGCCCATAATCTGAACTTGAGGTCACAGAGATTGTAAAGAAGATGCTTGATGGACCGATCTCCGTCAGCAGCCTAACCGGGTTGGCTCCATTCTCGTGTTGCCAACAAACCGCCATGGTAAATCTCTACTCACGCTTTTGGGTCCTTAATACTTTGTTGATATGCATTAATCCTTGTTACTTCTCGGTGACAGCTCTTACGAAACGTACTAAACCGGTTGGGCGCCGTGTAAAGTCCAAGGCCACCAAGAAGGCAGGCAAGAAGAAAGCCGCGAGTCCTCCGATCCGCGGAGGACGAAGAATCGAAGCTGAGGTAAAATTTGATATTCTTACGGGAGCCGCCGTAAACCGCTTTCCGCTTTGTGTTTCCTCTTGCTTATGACTTGTCCTTTGTATTCCTTTTTATCGACAATTTCACCTCCTGTGATGATCTGAAGCCGACCATGCCGACCTGTTGAGGTAATCATTCTTTCTTCGAATCCGATCTTGCGCCGTTAAAAGAATTCGTCGCGCCCGTCCGGAAAGTGAAAAATATCCTTCATGTGCTTACTTGAATCCAAATCTTTCCTTGAAGACACAGAGGCTGAAGAGCGCCAGACGACCCGCACAAGGGCCAACGGATTACCTCATCCGGTTTACGGACACACCAACCCGGAAGCGTCGCCCAGAGGTGAATTGTTCTCTGAAAAGCGTTATCCCTTAAAGGGTTTCTTCCGATGTCCTCTCAACCCATCTCGACCCGGATTATCGGGCCTCTTCCAACTCGTCCGGCGGTTCATCGACCGCGAATCGCCACCGCTTAAAGTTGCTGCAGGGTACGCAACTGTTGTCCCATCAATTCGGTTTACCATTGCTTTGGCCAATTTGTCTTAATTCAATACTGAATATTGCAGCACCAAGGCTCGCTTGAGTAAGAAAGCAAAAACCCTTGACCCTCTGCGGATGTTGATCCGGAAAAGACCCGAGCAGACCCACGAAAATCTCGAAGTCGCTAAGAATAGCTCCGCGAGTTGTACCGAGACGATATTGCTGATCCGCCAGAAGCTGAACCGGGGGCTCAAGTGGAAACCTCGCATCCTGCTCCACCGAGTCCGACCGCAGAGCAGGTCGTAACTATTAAACCGCCGAGCCAGAGCATGAAGGCACCAAGCCCAAAGAAGACCGCCGATCCGGCCAGCCCGGCCAAGAATGATGATGTTATTGTGACGGGCACTGGCTATACTGCCCCTAGCCAACCGGTCGCTTTAACAAGACACAGCGCCAAGGGAGAGTCTGCCACCATGGGTAAAGACAAGGGGAAAACTGATCTGTCAGCTTACGACAATTTTTCTGCCCAAGAACTTCACTCCGGCTTTCTGAACCGGCTCTACACAAGCCGTGACCTTGAAGCCGGTCTGGTAAATCGCATGAAGGACCGCTATGAGGTAAGGATTTATGCCTGTCTTGTACTTTTGCTGCGCAATCGCCCCCAAGGGTCGGTTTAACTTGTCATAGTCAAAGCGGCACTTAACCCGTGAAACAACTATACACCTTGAACTGCGATCAGAGCCCCCAAGGGTCGGTTTAACTTGTCATAGTTAAACGGGACTTAATTTCAGTATCCCATACGAACTCGAGATCAATTAGCCATTAGCCCCAAGTGCCAAGTTGAATACTTGTATTGCGTGGGACTTTATAATAACACAACTAACATGCTTCCTTTGTTATCGAATGAGATATACCAAGAAACCGTGCAACTCAAGGACCTTCGTGCCAGCTTGGAAACTCAACAAGCCGAGACCACCAAGGCCAAGGATGAATTGAGAACTGCCTTGGCCTCTATGGAACAGTGAAGGAAGGATATGCGTCCGAAGCGGGCCAAATGGGACACCGAGAAAACCGGTTTGACAAAACGGGCGAAGATGCCGAATCAGCTCTTAAACCGTTATCAAGAGCTTACGGCATCAAGCGCCAAGTTCATGCCATGACCTCTGCCATCTTTGGTAAGAAAATTTGCACTTGAATACACCTGCTTTAATATTGCCGCCGGTTTAACTTGAGCTGTCCGAACTGGTGCGAGCAAGCGTATTGCTCATCTGGCTCGGCGTGCGGAAGAAGCTCAAGGCTTCTTACACCTGATTGAGCAGCTGTATACCGCGCCAGCGAGTCATAGGCGCCACATCGTACGACAACACGGCGCCGTCCCTGATCAGAGAGACACTGGACCGGCTGTCCATGGTTCCGGGGCAGCTTGAAGAGTTGAAGCGATCCGCGGCCCGGGCTGGCACCCTACTTGCTCTAACTCGCGCCAAGGCGTGGATAGCAGATCTTGATCCGGCCGACATAGCCAAAGGTTTCCCAGCCAAGAAAACGGTGAAGCCTTTGATAACGACGCCCTGAAACGGATAACAAAGGAAATGCGTCCATTGGCGAGTCAACTGGCAGCTGAAGCCAACCTGGCGGTTCACCGCTCTTTTTATGACGCAAACAACAAGCGGATGGAGTTTGTCATCCCTGAAGTGCAGAGCCTTGTTCCTCCAATCCGTAAGCACACTTATGCCCCCGATGTTGATCCGCTGAGCTGATAAGTGAAGAAGCTGTCTTCGTGCCTTAACCAGATTGAGTGGTCTACCAATGACTTCCGGCTTTGGGTGAGGAAGAAGAAGAAGTTGAACCGACGCCAGCGCCTCTACCTCACGCCAACCCGCGAAGAAGCGTAATCCGTCAAGCGGGTGACGCCCCAAGCTTCAAGGCATAACACCACACGAAACACCGGCCTTAGGCTTTGTAATAGGATAGTCGCACTTTGTTTTGAACAACGCCTTTACAACCTCGATCAGAACCTTTTGCACAAGGTGGTGCGTCTTGTGGAGTGATGAACCTCAACTTATTTTGCCTGCAATCACAAATTCTTTAACCCGCACGGCGGCTTATGTCGCCAAATTGCTTGTGACGCCTATATATTTATATAAGAAAATAAGGATGTATATGATCAAACGTTATGATATAAAAATACCCGCCAATGTCGGGCATGCAGTTGGCTTAGCCAATCTTAAGGCGGAGGTTTAGAAACCATTACCGCAAAGGAGAAAATAACTCCTGTGTTTCAAAATGCCGGTTTACCGTAAACCGTGTCGGTATGATAAGCCCCTGTTACTCCATAATGGGATGTTAATGTAAAAATCAAACCGAACAAAATCACCGGATTAAAATGGACCAAATTCGACAACTTGAATCCGGTTTAAAGAGGTTTGTCGGTTTAAGAAGGCAAACAAAATCAAATGATTGGTATAAAACCATATGGAAGCAAAGGCAATGATAAAAACCGTTTTGCAAGAAAAGGCTTTACTGAGCCGGATCAGATGGTGTTACCATGGTCGGACAGGACCAAGCTCCCTATAAGGTGTAGCGATGGTTCAAGTCAGCCAGGTCCCCAACTGAAATCGTGGCATGATGCCGATCAAGTGGCATTGCAATGGTTCGGGTTCGACCAAAGCCCCCAAGTGATTCTATGGCCTTAGGCCGACCAAGAGGCGTGACTGGTTCAGACATGACCATGTCCCCAAGTGATCTGGTGGCTTTCGCCTGTCAAGAGGTGTTGCATTGGTTCGGACACGACCAAGCCCCCAAGTGACAAAAATTTCTGAAAATCAAGGCAAAGGGTTAAACCGGAGGCCGCTTCACGACAACATCTCCATGTACCCAAACCGGACTTTATACAGAACGGATACCCCGCTTTGGCCGAGGATCCGGTTTATTGCTTTTATTCATAATATATACATTGTCTTAATATGTACATAAGTGGAGCCGATGGCTCAGGTATAATAAGGCCGAAGATGAGCTATGTTCCACGGCCTGTTGGTCTCCTCTTCGACGGCGTGAGTCTTTCCGCCTCGAACATCAATCGATAGTATGACCCATTGTACAGATTCTCATCGACCACAAAGGGCCCTTCCAAGGTGGGGATAGCTTGTGCATATCCGTCTGGTCTTGAATGAGCCAAGCACCAAGTCTCCTTCTGAAAGGTTCTTGTTCTAACCCGCCGGCTGTGATACCGGCGAAGATCTTGCTGGTAAATCGCCAACGAGCAGCCGCCATATCTCGCTCCTCATCCGGCCGATCCAAATCGCCCCGCCGGGCTGCCTCACTATCGGCCTCAACATAAGCCGCCACGCTGGGCGAGTCATGACGATATCACAGGGAAGGACCGCCCCGCCCATAGACCATAAAGAACGGCGGTATCCAAAGTGGATCTGTTTGGTGTAGTATTGATACTCCATATCACGATGGCAGCTCCTCGACCCAACAACCCGGCGCCCTCACTAAAGGGACCATAAGCCGGGTTTAATACCCTCAAGATCTCTTGATTAGCTCGTTCCGCTTGACCATTGGACTGCGGGTGGGCCATCAAGAAACGCTGCGGATGTGCTCGCTCACAAAACTCCTTCATGGCTCCCTTGGATAAATTGGTGCCATTGTCCGTGATGATCTTGTGTGGAAACCCAAACCGAAAATCACCTTTTGATGAACTGAACCGCCGTGGCGCATCACACTTACTAATGTGCTCTCGCCGACCCACTTGGTAAACTTATCAACCGCCACCAACAGTGGGTTTTCTTGTCTTTGGACCTTTGAAAGGTCCAACCATATCCAGCCCCAAGTCGCAAACGGCCAAGTAATTGGAATCATCCTCAATTCTTGGGCCGGTACATGAGCACGCCTCGAGAACTTTTGGCAACCATCACATCGTCGACCAGATCTTCCGTGATCAAGATGGGCAGTCAACCAATAGAAACCGTATAAACGCTTTGGCCACCAAGGATTTTGAACCGCGTGATGACCACAATCCCTTCATGGATCTCACGCAATATCTCACGGCCTTCCTCGGGGACACACAACGCTGAAACGCCCGGACACGCTGCAACGATGCAACTCGCCTTATGTATGATCATAGACTTAGACCGCCGAACTATCTGCCGGGCCAGCGTCGCCTCGCCTTCCGTAACTCTCCCGGTTCATGTATGCCAAATAAGGAGGGTCCAATCCGAATGACATGCAAGGCTGCCACCAAGTGAGCCTCCGGATCAGAATAGCTAAATCGACCTCATCAGAAGCTTAATCGACGGATTGTGCAAGACGTCAAGGAAGACATTAGGCGGACCGGTTTACGTTGAGAACCGAGCGGCTTAAAGCATCCGCCGCCTCGTTCTTCCGGCGATCCACATGGTCCACCGATAACCTTTAAAGTGTCCCGCAACCATATCCACCTCCCGACGGCACGCAGCCATGAGTGGGTCTTTGGAATCCCAAGTACTGATACTGCTGGGCCACCAAGTCCGAGTCACCAAAGCACTTGACCCGCTTAGATTCATCTCTTTAGCCATCCAGAGACCATGGAGCAAAGCTTCATACTCAGCTGCATTGTTAGTACAGGGAACATTAAGCGAAGAACGAGCAGAACTTGTCACCTCGCGGGGAAGTTAATACGACTCCAGCCCCCGAGCCCTCCAATTGCTCGGACCCATCAAAGTGGATGGTCCAATAGGTATGATCCGTTTTTCTTGGTGCTTGCAACTCCGCCCAATCATTAATGAAATCCACAAGTGCTCGAGACTTTCCGCCGTCCCGAGGCACATACCTTAAACCGTATGCCCAAGTTCTATAGCCCACTTAGCAATCCGCCGATCGCTTCCGGTTCGTATGATATCGCCCAAAGGAGCTGAATCGACCAATCGTGATGGGGTGCCCTTGGAAATATTGCTTGAGCTTCCGCTTGCCATAAAACCCCATATACCAGCTTTCGCCAATGTGGATATCTCTGCTTAGACTCAATGAGGACCTCGCTGATATAGTAAACCGGCCGTTGAACCGATACTCCTTCCCGCCTCCTTCCGCTCCACCACAATGGCTACGCCGACGCCCCGGCATTAGCAGCAACATATAACAGAGCGGCTCCTTGTCAATGGGAGCGGCAAGAACAAAGCGGGTTGGCCAGCTGCCGCTTTAAATCCTCCAATGCCTCATCGTGGTCGAGCTCGCATTTAACCGATCCGCCTTCTTAAGCATCCGTACAAAGGAATGGCCTTTCTCCTAGGCGATCGATAAACCGGCTTAGCGCAGCAATCCGACCTGCCAAACGTTGGACATCGTTGATACACTTTGGCTTAGCCAAGGAGGTGATAGCTGTAATTTTCTCCGGATTAGCTTCAATCCTCTGCTGGACACAAGGAAACCCAATAACTTGCCGGCCGAACACCAAAGACACACTTGGCGGGTTAAGCATCATCTTGTACACCGCAAGTTATCAAAGGTTTCTCTCAAATCCTCAATCGTGTTTCTTTCTCCCTTGACTTAACCACGATATCATCCACATAAGCGCGCACATTACGGCCGATCTGTTCATGCAAGCAGTTCAGACGCAACGCTGATAAGTTGCTTTACGCTCTTGAGCCCAAAGGGCATAGATACATAGCGTAAAGCTCCAAAAGGGGTGATAAACGCCGCCTTCTCCTGGTCCTTAACCGCCATCTTAATCTGGTGATAACCGAATACGCATCCAAAAACTCAACGCCACAACCCGCCAGAAGGCCGATAATCTGGTCAATGCGGGAGGGCGAAGGATCTGCTGGACAAGCTTTGTTAAGATCTGTAATCCACACACATGCGCCAAGTGCCATTCTTCTTAAGGACCAACACCGGATTAGCAAGCCACTCGATGAAAGACTTCAACAATAAACCCCGCCGCTAAGAGCCTAGCAACTTCCTCTCCAATGGCCTTGCGCCTTTGCTCATTGAACCGCGAAGAAACCGCTTTACCGGTCTGTACTTGGGGTCAATATTAAGAGTGTGCTCAGCGAGTTCCTCGGTACACCCGGCATGTCGAAGGCTTCCATGCAAAATGTCCCGATTCTCACGGATAAACTCGATGAGCGCGCTTTCCTATTTAGGATCTAAGTTGGCACCGATGGTGAACTGCTTGGACGAATTGCGGGCACAAAATCAACAAGTTTTGTCTCACTGCCGATTTGAACTTTAAATCCAGATCGTGCTCGATAGTTGGCTTCTTCAAAGGGTCATATTCGCCGGATCAACATTGTCTTTATAATACTTTAACTCTTCAAATGGCACAAACCGACTCAGATAAGCCGCATCACCTTCCTCGTGACTCCAAAGCGATCCGCGGCTACCATGAACCATTATCGCCCTTTGTGACCCGCATTTTCAGCTGCAAATAAACATAACAGGCCGTGCCATAAACTTAGTGATAAGCCGCCGCCCAAAAGGGCGTGGTAAGGACTTTGAATTTTCACCACCTCAAACGTCAATGTTTCCGATCCGAGTCATGTTCATCCCCAAAGGTCACCTCCGAGCTATCTTACCGATCGGGTATGCCGACTTGCTGTGCACCACACCGTGAAACACTGGCTGGACGGCCTAAGATGCCTATCTGTTAACCCCATACCGGAAGGTCTCGTAGTACGTGATGTTGATGCTGCTTCCTCCATCCATAAGCACCTTGGTAAACTTGTATCCTCCTACCGAGGCGCCACAACCAGGGTTAATCGACCCGGATTGTAAACCCGGGAGGGTGGTCCTCTCGCTCCACACGATAGGTTGCTCGACCAACGAGGTAATGCGGCGCAGCCGGTTCAACAACACCGACCGCCCGCTTCAAGTTTTCGGTCTCGCCGTCCAAGCTGGTGGTAAAGACGTGGTACTCGTCCACTGCTCAACCGCTTTGGGTTAATTTGGTAACCCGTCTCGCTGCTGTTGTTGATTGTAACCCCCTTGGTTCTGATTGTTCTGATTGTTCTGATTACTCTGACTGTTCTGATTACTCTGATTGCCTTGCCCGCCCGGATTACCACCAAATCCTGGGCCGGAATTTCCTCCACCGTAACCCGGGGCGGATCCTGAACCGCCGCCGGGCCCTTGATCATACCGGAAAGAGTTAGAGTTTTTGAACTCCTGCATAATATAATAATCCTTCCAAAGGTGGTTTGCCGGTGCCTCCTTCGTCCCATGCTTCGGACAAGGTTGATTCAATATGTAATTCAGACGATCCGGATTGTGACCGCCCCGGTTTGATTGCTTACCCTTGCGCCGCTGACCCTTGTCCTGCGCGTTGGTGTTGGCGACGAAGCCCATGTAACGGTTGCTTTACCCTTTTTCCCTCCATTGCCTGAATGATGCTGCGGGTTTCGGAATTGCTGTTCTGCTTTTCCTTCCCTACTTCGTCATCCCGCACTGGATCCTTGGTACTATCGTAATCAGCATACTTTACCAAAACGCCCATTAGAGTGCCCATGTCATTGCAAAAGCGCTTCATGCGACCCAGCTTCAATTTCAATGGTTCAAACCGCAATTGGCTTCCAAGGTTAAGATCGCATGAATCAGGGTTGATCCGTCCAAGAGTGTAAAACTTCCAAACGCCGCGCACCCAATGAGTTGTGGATTCTCCTCCGCCGACACAAGCCGCTAAATCCACCATGATATGGGCTGCTTACAGTGTCTTTGAAATTTTGAATGAACCGGTCCGCGAATCGGGTCCATGAACTGATCGAAGGCGGCAAGTTCTTCAACCAAGTCCGGCCGCACCTTCCAACATCATAGTGAAATATTTCGCACACGCAGCTTCATCCACATCCAAAGATCTCCATGGCCATCTCATAGCTTTCTATCCATGCTTTCGAGCCAGATCGGCAAGATAATTGGGCACCTTGCGTGGCCCTTTGAAGTCCTTGGGCAAACGCACGTTGCGTAAAGCGGGGACGAGGCAAGGCACCCCCAAAGAGCCAGACGTGACCCCCGGTTCAAAGATGGTCGGACGAACCGGTGCGAGCGGATGATCCTCAGGTTGTGCTGCTAACTCGGCCTCCCTACGTGCCCTGGCGCGGTCCACTACCACTTGAGCATCCTCGAAGCCACCTGCCGGGTTGTTGCCGCGAGGCGGATCGCGCTGCACATTGCTTGACACGGTCGGTTCGTCGACGCGTCGGCTATAGCTCCGACTTGGGCGGGGGGTGGAGTGGATCCGATCCCGACTATATGAGTACGCTTCCTGTTGAGCCAGGGCCGTCCTGAGGAGCTCCTTAACCCGGCGTGTCTCTACCGCCTGTGGTGAATCGCCTTCAATTGGAATCGCCTCCAACCGTGCCGCAGCTGCAACAAGGTTATCCATCGGGTTGGAGTAGTGACCCGGAGGTGTCTGCACAGCCTGGGGCGCGCCGGTATGATGTCGTGGCAGATCTATCACACGAGGCTGAACCGGCGCGCCGCCCCAGTGCTTCCGCCGGTTTATAACCGGCGGCGGATTCTGGTCCCTGCCTCGGGAATTGAAAAGCTCTTCCTCGAACATCAAGGTAAACGGATCTGTACTTCCTTTTCATGACTTCATGTGACGCGCTCGATCCAAAGATGAGCCTATAAGCTCATAAGATCCAAAGCGGCCCGCTCCGCCGCCATCCTCACGCCCGCTGCTGCCAGTCCGCTTTAGCTTTGGTGATCTGTTCCTCACCTTTGCAATCTCCGCATTGTGGAGGTCCTGATCCAGCGGATTAGCCTCGCCATGAGCATAGCCAACGCGCCAAAAGTTCTCGATAAGACTTGAGCCGGTGGGCGACAGGCCTCCTTCCCCGCTGCCGTCACCGCCGCTGAACCGGCGACGGGGCGCCATGGTCGAAGAGTGAAGCGCCGCTGCGTGCGTCGCCATGAAGATTCCAACCCGTTGGGTAGATCAAAGGGTCCGGAATACTCTCACCGCCGGAACAACCTCGATCCGCCATCTTGCAGCTGGTACAGAGACTCCGTTTCTCCGCCGACGACTCGTCGCCCGAGTAGACAACGGTTTCGCCGCGGATGCTGATCCGTCCTCGTAGTCTCCGTGGACGACTCCCACGAAGCACGCCGACCGCCGGTTTAGCCGTGGCAGGACTCTTCCTCGTCCGCTGAGCCGCCTCGACGAGGTCGGTGCAGATGTCCGCCCAGGCCTGGCTCGCCGATCTTGCCGATGAACACGTGTATGCCGCCAAAGGGACCCGGTATCCGACTCAACCGAGCCGGCCTCGGGCCCCATCCGCATCGTCGATGTAGAGCTTGCAGCGACGACTCTTAGTCATCCGCCCACAAGATAGCCTTCGAGTCCTTCGAACTTGCCTCTAAGATCATCAAACCGTCGCGCGATAGCCCCTGTGGGCGCCAACCGTCGTGGAATTGTCACGGCAGATGTCCTCGTGAAAGGACTTAGTCGAGGGCCATCGCACGGTTAACCTAGAGGGTTAAAGCGGACACAAGACACGTGAGTTATACTAGTTCGCCCCTTCGATGAAGGTAAAAGCCTACGCCTAGTTTGTGATGGGATTGATGTGATTTGGCGACTAGGGAGCGATAGCCGCCTCACCTCAATTCTCGTCCTTAAACCGCCACCGGTCGCCCCTTATATACACGGGTTGACGCCCGGCCGGTCTACAGAGTCCCGATCCGGCTCATACAAGTGTCCGGCTCGGTCTCTTCTCTCTTGTCTTACAACACAAGTTACAATACTAAGGCGGTTCACATAAATGGACCTTAAGTCGCCTCTGGGCTCCGGGCCTCCTCCGTGGGCCTGGATCATGGACGAGGGTAAACCGGCCCCTCCAGGGCGGTTCACACTCAGTAGTTGTATCCCCAACAGCCGTGGTGTGATGTCATGCTGCGAGATACGTCAGCAGATTGGATTTGTGTAAATATTATTCTCTCTACGGTGGTATGTGGAACTTATTTTGCAGAGCTGGACACTATCCTTGTGTTCAAAATCTTCTATGAAGTATTCGGAGGAGGAACCCGCCTTGCAATGCCGAAGACAATCTCGCGCTACGGACTCGTCGTCATTGAAGCCTGGTTCAGAGGCTCTTGAGGAGTCTGGATTAGGGGTGTCCGGATGGCGGACTATAACCTTTGGCGGACTCTCGGACTATGAAGATACAAGATTGAAGACTTCGTCCCGTGTCCGGATGGGACTTTCCTTGGCGTGGAAGGCAAGCTTGGCGATACGGATATGTAGATCTCCTCCCATTGTAACCGACTCTATGTAACGCTAGCCCTCTCCGGTGTCTATATAAACCAGAGGGTTTTAGTCCATAGCACGAACAACAATCATACCATAGGCTAGCTTCTAGGGTTTAGCCACTCTGATCTCGTGGTAGATCTACTCTTGTACTACCCATATCATCAATATTAATCAAGCAAGAGTAGGGTTTTACCTCCATCGAGAGGGCCCGAACCTGGGTAAAACATCGTGTCCCTTGTCTCCTGTTACCATCCGCCTAGACGCACAGTTCGGGACTCCCTACCCGAGATCCGCCAGTTTTGACACCGACAGTCACCCTAAGAGAATTGATGCACCTAGTCCTTCTAAGAAGAAGAAAAAGAAAAATGATAGGACTTTGCATGCTTCTAGTAAACCTGTTGTTAACACACCTGAGAATCCCAATAATATTTCTATTTCTGTTGCTGAAATACAATCTGGTAATGAACACGAACCTAGTAATAATATTAATGATGATGTTCATGATGATGCTCAACCTAGCAATAACAATGATGTAGAGATTGAACCTGTTGTTGATCTTGATAACCCACAATCAAAGAATCAACATTATGATAAGAGAGACTTTGTTGCTAGGAAGCACGGTAAAGAAAGAGAATCATGGGTACAGAAACACATGCCTTTTCCTCCTAAACCATCCAAGAAAAAGGATGATGAGGATTTTGAGCGCTTTGCTGAAATGATTAGACCTATCTTTTTGCGTATGCGTTTGACTGATATGCTTAAAATGAATCCTTATGCAAAGTATATGAAAGATATTGTTACAAATAAAAGAAAGATACCGGAAGCTAAAATTTCCACCATGCTTTCTAATTATACTTTTAAGGGTGGAATACCAAAGAAACTACGAGATCCAGGAGTACCAACTATACCATGCTCCATTAAAAGAAACTATGTTAAAACTGATTTATGTGATCTTGGAGCCGGTGTTAGTGTTATGCCTCTCTCTTTATATCGTAGACTTGATTTGAATAAGTTGACACCTACTGAAATATCTTTGCAAATGGCCGATAAATCAACTGCTATACCAGTCGGTATTTGTGAGGATGTGCCTGTTGTGGTTACAAACGTTACTATTTTAACGTCCTTTGTTATTCTTGATATTCCTGAGGATGATAGTATGTCTATTATTCTTGGTAGAACCTTTTTGAATACTGCAGGGGCTGTTATTGATTGCAACAAAGGCAATGTCACTTTTCATGTCAATGGTAATGAGCATACGGTACACTTTCCGAGGAAACAACCTCAAGTCCACAGTATCAATTCTATTGGAAAAATTTCGTCGATTATTATTGGAGGTTTTGAATTTCCTCTTCCTACTGTCAAAAAGAAATATGATATTCTTATTATTGGGGGCGTACATATCCCAGTAGAGGTAACCTAGTGCTATTCGAAAATTCTCCGGTTTCATGCGATTCGGAATGAGTTTGTTAACAAGACTTGATCAACCTTATTAGTGGATTCCTTTTGGTGAGCATGAGATAGATGAAGTTAGAAAGCACAACTCTCTGTACTCTCCTTTTAATTTCTATTACTTATATTAGATAAAGTAAAAATAGTATTTTCTGTCTGTTTTCTGAATTATCCTTGCAATAAAAAATGCCTAGCTAGGGGCGTTAAATGATAGCGCTTGTTGGGAGGCAACCCAATTTTATTTTTGTTCCTTCCTTTTTGTTCCTGTTTAGTAATAAATAATTTATCTAGCCTCTGATTATATGTGGTTTTATAATATATTTTTTAATTAGTGTTTGTGAGAGTAAAACCTATAAGATCTTCTTGGATGATAATTATTTGATCTTGCTGAAAAAGACAGAAACTTTCTGCTCACGAAAACAATTGTTAAAAATCACCAAAGAGTGATAAAATACTGATTCTAATTGCAGTAGATCAATAAAAAAATTATCGAGGTCGCCCTATTTTTGCAGAATGTTTGGAGTTACAGAAGTATGTGTTTGATAAAGATTACTACAGACTGTTTTGTTTTTGACAGGTTCTGTTTTTCGTGTGTTGTTTGCTTATTTTAATGAATCTATGGCTAGTATCAGGGGGTATGAACCATAGAGAAGTTGGAATACAGTAGGTTTAACACCAATGTAAATAAAGAATGAGTTCATTCAGTACCTTAAAGTGGTGGTTTGTTTTCTTACACCAACGGAGCTCATAAGATTTTATGTTGAAGTTTTGTGTTGTGAAGTTTTCCAGTTTTTGGGTAAAGATTTGATGGATTTTGGAATAAGTACGGGCAAGAGCCTAAGCTTGGGGATGCCCAAGGCACCCCAAGGTGAAATTCAAGGACAACCAAAAGCCTAAGCTTGGGGGAGTACGTATTTCTCACCGACATTACATTCATGTTCGCACACTCATTCTAGTTGTCGGTGCTCATACTTTTTCATTGTACTATCCATGCTAGTTTATTTTCTGTTTTAAGCCTTCTTCTTGTGTGTTTGAAAAACCTTAAGAAAAACCAGAAAAAAAAGTTGTAGCTTTTAGCTAGTTTACTTTCCATGCTGGTAGTAGTAATAATTAAAAGAAAACTCAAAAAGATTTCTCGTTCTTCTTTTGCTTGTTGGCAGCTTTCCGGTGTAAATAATTCTATTTTATTTCTTTTCTTTGGGGGTCGAGAGGATAAGACCATAATGAAAATGTTAAAGTGGCTCTCATATACATTATTGTTGGTTTAACCAAGATCCCATATTACCTTGTCTTCCCTCTTGAATTGAATGCTTGCAGATTCCAGCTTAGTCCAATGCACGTGCACTATTATTATTATCCACACCGTTCAATCGTGCAAGTGAAAGGCAATAATGATGATATATGATGGACTGATTGAGGTGAGAGAAGCTGGTATGAACTCGACCTATCTTGTTTTTGTAAATATGAATAGTTCATCGTTCCTGATTCAGCCTATTATGAATGAAACATGTTTGCAATGACAATTAGAGATTATAGTTGCTTATGCCATGCTTAATTAGCTAGGAGTTTATAATGGTTTACCTTGCGTGCCAACATGCTATTAAAATGGTTGTGATGTGGTATGATAGGGTGGTATCCTCCTTTGAACGATTCGAGTGGCTTGACTTGGCACATGTTCACACATGAAGTTGAAACAAAATTTCCTCCATGATATTTATGTTCATGGTGAATTATATCCTACTCATGCTTGCACTCAGTGTTGATTAATTTTAATGCATGTTCATGACTGTTGTCGCTCTCTAGTTGGTCGCTTCCCAGTCTTTTGCTATCCTTCACTTGTACTAAGCGGGAATACTGCTTGTGCATCCACTTCCATAAACCCCAAAGTTATTCCATATGAGTCCACCATACCTTCCCATATGCGGTATCTACCTGCTGTTCCAAGTAAATTTGTATGTGCCAAACTCTAAACCTTCAAATGAAATTTTGTTTTGTATGCTCGGATAGCTCATGTATCAACTAGGGCTATCTGTATCTTCCATGCTAGGCGGGTTATTCTCAAGAGGATTGGACTCCGCTCCTCACTCATGAGAAAATGGCCGGTCACCGGTGTCGGTGGGAAACGACACCTATGGGATCACTGGAATCCCTTCTACGGTCGCGGGGCGCGGGGATCGTGAGAAGACCGGGACCAGCAGACAACACAAAGGGATTTTACCCAGGTTCAGGCCGTGAGGGTGCGTAAAACCCTAGTCCTGCTTTGGTGGATGTATTTAGTGTTCTTGAGCTCTCGAACTAGCTCTAGGTGCTGCGAGGTCCAAAGAGCCGAATCCTTTCTCTGTGCGCCATGGGCCTCCTTTTATAGGCGAAAGGGGCTGCCACAGTGGCACACAGGAGGTGGAAAGTGCTACAGTGTCGCGAGTCTATCGCTAGTATTACAGGACAAGACACATTTAATGCGAGGCTTAGGTGTCCCTTCGCTTTATTGGTGACGGGGGTGAGGCCCGTCCCGTCCGTCGCCGCTCCTCCTTGCTTCGACACGCGCCCTGGCCAGCGATGCATGTGGTGCCATGTAGGCAGGCAGGCAGCTGAGGTGGCGCGGTGGTGGAGCCTCCACGAGGGATTGCATGCCGCCACGTAGGTGCCTGCCCACCGTTGGGTCGGCAATGCACGCGACGGGCGGCGAAGGCTTATCTGGTGCGGGCTGGCGGTGGCCTAACTGGCAGATTCTGGCGAGGGCCTTGTCAGGTGGCCAGGCAAGGGTCTTGCCGGGTGGCCCAGAAAGGGTCTTGTCGTGGCACGCTGGCCTCCCCGGCAAGGGTCTCACCGTGGCGCGCTGGCTTCCCCAGCAAGGGTCTTGTCGGGGGTCTTGTAGGTTTCTTTGGTGAGGATGGTTGCCCTCTTATCCTCATTTGATCTTGAGCCTTCTATGTCTTTACAAAGATCTGCATGCCACCACGGAGGTGCCTCCCGAGCCTTGTCCCAATGCGTCTGTTTGAGCACTGGTGGGCTCAAGGGTGGCTCGCTCGGCCGGCGTGGGCGAGCTGCCCTGGCAAGGGTCTTGCCAGGGCCGCTGAGGCTGTCCCGGCAAGGGTCCTTGCCGGGAAAAACCTGCTTCGCCCATCCGATCCTCGTGGCCTTGGTCCTTGTCGTTGCTTCGCTTGTCCTCGTGGCTTCGGTTTCTCTCCAGCTCCCCTTTCCAGCTATGTCTATGCGTGGCCATGGTGGGAGGCTCACTGCCGCCTGCACAAGTAAAGGGTCAAAAGCGAGCCCCTACTTTTGTACACCGACAGAGCCCTCGGCCTGGGCCACACATAAGTGCAACACGTTGTTGGGCCAGCCCGAACGGTCTTGCGGCAGTTAGCGGATTTTACCGCGGCCACTATTCCGTCCGCTGCGCTTCCCCACGACCCGTGTTGAACGCGTGACGTGGGGGTCGTGCGCGTGTGCATGACATGGGAGGCATGCGTGGGACAGCGCCCGCACGCATGCGTCGCATCGCAGTTAATGGGAAAGGAGGCGGCCCGCGCCTTCCCCATAAAAAGGAATATCCGCGGGCGCGCTGCTCACTTTTACCCCTTCCCTGCGCCTTCCTCCAATCTCAGAACCGCCGCCCCCTTCTTCTCGAGCCTCTCTGCTTTCGCCCATCGCCGCCGTGCTTTCTCCGTCCTCTGCTTTTCCGCTTCCCGCAGTCGCCATGGCGCCCAAATCCACCAGGGGTAAAGGAGGGGCCAAGGACGTCGGAGTGACGGAGCAGCCGGAGAGCGAGCTGGTGGTGCGGCGGGCGCAGTTCGCCTACTTCCTCCCCTCGACGGTCGGCGTGCCCGAGCTTCGGGAGATGTTCAAGTGTTTGTGGGGCGTGAAGACGGGGGAGAGACGACGGGGCATCCGGCCATGACCGTCGTCCCTGCCAGCGTCGGGCCCTCCCCCCACCGGTACCCTTTCTTCGTCGATTATTTCTCTTGCGGGCTCTGTCCCCCCTTCTCTGATTCTTCAAGGACATCATGCACACCTATGGCTTCCGCCTCTTGGATTTCACTCCGAATGTCATGGCGTGCATGGCCCTCTTCGCCCATCTCTGCGAGGGCTTCGTCGGGGTGTACCCCAGCACGGCGCTCTTCCGCCATTACTTCTCCCCTCGGATCCAAAAAGGGGGCGCCATTGCTGGCTGCGTCGCCTGGATCCCGAGGGCCAAGGGGGCGTACCCGGACGGCGCCACGACGGAGAGGTGGGAAGAATAGCGGGGCCGGTGGTGCTGGATTGAGGAGAAGGACCCGCCATCCTTCTGCGAGGTTTGCCAGAAGCCGCCGGTCCGTGGCGGCGATTGGGGCGACGTCGACGCCAACGGTGCGAAGCTCACGATCGCCACCACCAGGATTCTCCGGCTCACCCAGGCCGGGCTCACCCTCGAGATGATTGGGGCGGACTTCGTCCGCCGCCGGATTACCCCTCTGCACGACAAGGGGAGGCCGGCCTGGCTCTACGTGAACGTCGCCGACATCATGAGGCTCCGTTCCGGCCTCGACAACAACGTGACGGTGCTGCGGCACGCCCATCTTTGCCAGCGAATCTTCCAGCTCGAGGTCGACGATGCGGGTGAGGTTGAGCGATCCGGCAAGCTTGCCAGGGCCGCCACGAAGGCCGACAAGGTCGATAAGGAGCCTCTTTTCAAGCTGCCGGCAGGAGTGGTTCCGCTGAGCAACAACTCCCGTCGGAATGAGATCATCGCCATGATGCCACTCTTCAACACGCACGGCCTCGACCCAAATTGGGCTGAGCCGGACGAGCTCACGGTGCAGGAGTTCTTCGACACTCTGCACGAGATATACGTCACCGACGAGTCGCGGCTCATCCAGGACACTTCCTCGGCGGAGCTGGAGTATATTGCCGCCAGGGTGGAGGAGGCGAGGCTTGCCGAGGAGGAGGCAAGGCTCGTCAAGGAGGCCGGCAGCGCCGACGGCGTGGTGGACAAGGCCGCGGCGGAGGCGGAGGAGGTGGAGCTCGCCCGGTGGGCAGCAACCGCTGGGGAGGCTAGTGGTGTCGACATCGGGGCTCCCCTCGTCGAGGATGCCGCCGACGGGTCGTCGGAGGAGGAGGGCGAGGAGGTGAGGACCGCAACCGCCGACCCTCCAACCAACGGAAGGAGGCGGGTCCTGCGGCGGGCCACCTCCGGCGAGCCGGTCCGCCTCGACCGGGCTGTGCAGCTGCGGCAAGCCCAGGAGGCGCCCGTGCGCCAGACGAGGGCGGTGGCGGCGAAGACCACGGCGAAAGTCGTGGTGTCGAAGAAGAAGACGCCTGCTTCTTCGTCGTCCAAGCGTGCCCGGACACCATCGCCTCCCCCCTCGCCGGCAAACATCGGTGCAGGGATTGGGGGTGACTTGTTTGACTTCGGGCCTCTCAGCCCGGAGAGAGAGCTCGGGCCTCTCAGCCCGGAGCGGAAGAGGAAAGCAACAGAGGAGGAGGAGGAAGAGGACGAAGAGTAAGCCTCTGCTTTCCTCCCTCATTCCTTGCAACCCCCTCGACGACGTTGCTTACCTGTCTTCGTCTTGCAGGGATGTGGAGGTTCTGGCCCAGAGGATCAAGAGGGCCATGGTTTCGGCGAGCAGCCAGCCCCGGCAGGTACCTCCAGTACGCCACTGGTGGTGTCGAGCAGTCCGGAGAGCAGCCCCCGGCCCAGCCCCCAGCGTGAGTCCACCACCCACCCTCAATCAACGTGTGTCGCGCGTGATGCTTCAGTGCTGACCGTGTCGTGGATGCAGGAGGGAGTAGCACCAAGGGGAGCCACAGGGGGCTTCTCCGATTGTGCCGCCCTCGTCGACTACACCGCCCTAAGGGGCGTCCCGGCAAGGACACCAAGCACCGAGGTTGTGCGCACGGAGGAGGGGGAGGGGAACGCAGGCGCCGGTGGCTTTGCCTCGATGCCATACCTTATCGGAGAAGGGGCTTCCGCCTCTCGGACCGACATGGGTAAACCACTCGATATCCACTTCCGCTTGCGTTCTTCTTTTTCCCTTATTGACCTTCGACCTTGGCTCTGCCATATCTCTTTCGTGGCATCCAGACCTCTCCTTAGAGGACATCGATGCCACCATCAAGGACGTGGCCGCGGATGCCGTGGCGGAGTCGGAGAAGATCGCTGCTGAGGAGGGAGCCAGGGGTGTCGCCGACGATGCCGCCAAGGGGCCCGCCGAGGAGCCCGGCAAGGGGCCTGCCGAGGGAGCCGGCAAGGCCACTGCCGAGGGGGGGGGCGTTTGACGACCTGCCCTCCTCCCCCGCTACCTCGGGCTCTGGCAGGTACCTGAGGGTCAGCGACGACCTCTTCGTCCATCTCCTTGGCGCGTCGAGCACCAGGGCTCCCTTTGAGGGAGAGGTGTTCGACGAGGAGGCGCTTGCCACTGCCTGGCTTGAGGTTGTTGACAAGCCGGGCGTTGGCGGCGCTGGCTCCCAGGAGGAGCAGCTGCTCCATGCCATGGGCGCCAGCTTCCGGAAGCTCCAGGCGCTCCACCGCGCTTCCTTGGACAAGGTCAAGTCCAGGACGGCGGTGGTGGAGAGGATGGAGGAGGACTTTGAGGGGCGCATCGCCGAGGCACAGGACTGGTTCCGCCAGGCTCAGGATGAGCTGAAGGCCGCCCGGGGTGAGCTGGCCATACGGTGGAGCTCGCCCTAAAGCTGGCCGACATCGAGAGGGCCCAGGAGACGGCGAAGAGACTGGCCGATGAAGCCGGGCTGCCCGGTCCCAAAGACGAGGCCGCCTCAAGACCAGGAGGAGGACCTTGCCGAGAGCGAGGAGAAACTTGCCGCCACGCTCCACGGCAAGGACGAAGAGGTGGACAAGCTCGTCCTGCAGCAGACCCAAGAGCTGGAGTGGAGGCATCAAGAGGCACTCAACGCCCTGGCTCAGGCCCATGCCGGCAAGGTGAAGGAGCTGGAGGAGAAAGCTCTGAAGCTGGCCCAGGAGAAGCACACACTCAATGGTGCTCTGACGGTGGCGCAGGGTGAGATCATCAGCAAGTCTGGAGAGCTCTCCGAGGCCAACACCTCCATCACAGATCTCAAGCTGAAGCTGGGAGAGCTTGAGGATACGCTGTCGGGGGCCATGACCCGAGAGGGGATCCTGGCCAAGGAGCTGGAGACGGAGAAGTAGCTGCTGAAGAACGAGACCGCCAACCTCAAGGACTACAAGTCGGGCGAGAAACGCTGGCTCGGGCGCCTTGCCGCCGTCGCAAACTCGGTCGCCGATCAACTGGGCATCATGGGGATGCCGGAGATGGGGTACGCCCCAGAGGCGAACTTGAGCCCCAACGCCAACCTGACCATATACTTTGAGAAGGTCGTCGACGCCCTGAAGTGGCTTCACTCCAACCGGACGGCCTCCCTGGCTGAGGAATCCCGGATACTCTGCCGGGGGACCATGACCAGGGTGCTCACCAAGATTGCGCACGGGCACCCAGACCTCGACTTCGGAGCTGTGCTGAAGACCTTGCCGGAGGATGCCGACATCGCGGCACTCAATGAGCGTATCCAGCCCATCCTCAGCCGCATCGACAAAATCAAGAGGGTTGAGGGCCAATGCCGGGACTAGGCATCCCGTTCTCCGTCGCCGCTGCGGGTTCATGACCAAGACAAAGCTATCTTTAGTTAGAACCGCGGTGGCAATTTGTGTAGTATAACTCTGTAATGCCCCTGAAACTTATGCATGTTATTTTCCTGTTCGATTTTCCTTTGTATGTCCACCCCACGTCAACTGGGTAAGCTTGCTGGCACGTAAACCCAGGGCGGCGTTTTGAGGACGGATCCTCATTAGCCTGCCGGGTGTGCTTGTTGCCAGGCAAAGCACCTTACCGCCCTTGGCACGGCCGCTCGATCTGTCGAGCTTGACTCGAGTCAGAACCAAGAGCGTTGCTGATGGCGAAAGGCTACCCTGCCGCTCTCGACACGGCTGCTTGAACTGCTGAGCGGACTCGAAATAGAACAAAGGCGTTGCCGATCGCAGGAGGGCCCCTCTGCGTACAGGCTTCCCATACATAGGCCGAACCGTCGAGGATAATAACCTTATGTTTAAAGAGAAGAAACTTAAAGTTCAGCATGACTTAGCTCTCTCGTCGCCCCCTCGGTGTCTTTCACGCCACGGGCGGCGCAACCTCCTTGGCCGCCTTCCCCGTAGGAGCCGGGGTGATGAAGAACAGCTAGGTCAACTGCTAGAACAGATTCTAACAATTGCGCCCCCTACCTGGCGCGCCAAAGATGTCGGTGGGAAACGACACCTATGGGATCACTGGAATCCCTTCTACGGTTGTGGGGCGCGGGGATCGTGAGAAGAGCGGGACCAGCAGACAACACAAAGGGATTGTACCCAGGTTCGGGCCGCGAGGATGTGTAAAACCCTAGTCCTGCATTGGTGGATGTATTTAGTGTTCTTGAGCTCTCGAACTAGCTCTAGGTGCTGCGAGGTTCCAAAGAGCCGAATACTTTCTCTGTGCGCCATGGGCCTCCTTTTATAGGCGAAAGGGGCTGCCACAGTGGCACACAGGAGGTGGAAAGTGCTACAGTGTCGCGAGTCTATCGCTAGTATTACAGGACAAGACGCATTTAATGCGAGGCTTAGGTGTCCCTTCGCTTTATTGGGGACGGGGGCGAGGCCCGTCCCGTCCGTCGCCGCTCCTCCTTGCTTCGACACGCGCCCTGGCCAGCGATGCATGCGGTGCCATGTAGGCAGGCAGGCAGCTGAGGTGGCGCGGTGGTGGAGCCTCCACGAAGGATTGCATGCCGCCACGTAGGTGCCTGCCCAGCCGGTTGGGTCGGCAGCTGCACGCGGACGGCGACGAAGGCTTATCTGGTGCGGGCCTGGCAGTGGCCCAGCTGGTGTGCTCTGGCAAGGGCCTTGTCAGGTGGCCCGGCAAGGGTCTTGCCGGGTGGCTCGGCAAGGGTCTTGTCGTGGCACGCTGGCCTCCCCGGCAAGGGTCACGCCGTGGCGCGCTGGCTTCCCCGGCAAGGGTCTTGCCAGGGGTCTTGTGGGTTTCTTCGGTGAGGATGGTTGCCCTCTTATCCTCATTTGATCTTGAGCATTCTATGTATTTACAAAGATCTGCATGCCACCACGGAGGTGCCTCCCGAGCCTTGTCCCAATGCGTCTGTTTGAGCACTGGTGGGCTCAAGGGTGGCTCGCTCGGCCGGCGTGGGTGAGCTACCCCGACAAGGGTCTTGCCAGGGCCGCTGAGGCTGTCCCGGCAAGGGTCCTTGCCGGGAAAAACCTGCTTCGCCCATCCGATCCTCGTGGCCTTGGTCCTTGTCGTTGCTTCGTTTGTCCTCGTGGCTTCGGTTTCTCTCCGGCTCCCCTTTCCTGCTATGTCTATGCGTGGCCGTGGCGGGAGGCTCTGACTGCCCGTGCACAAGTAAAGGGGTCAAAAGCAGAGCCCCTACTTTTGTACACCGACAACCGGGATGCCCAGTCCCATGCACTAAGCAAATCAAATCAAAATAATTGCAAACAAAACTCCCCCAGGGCTGTTGCTAGTTGGAGGCACTCGTTGTTTCCAGCAAGCCATGGATTGATGCTTGTTGGTGGTGGGGGAGTATAAACTTTACCATTCTGCTTGGGAACCGCCTATAATGTGTGTAGCATGGAAGATATCGCGATCTCTCGGTTGTTATGTTGACAGTGAAGGTATGCCGCTCAAAATATTATTTATCACTATTTCAAAATCGAGCTCTGGCACCTCTACAAATCCCTGCTTCCCTCTGCGAAGGGCCTATCTATTTACTTTTATGTTGAGTCATCACCCTCTTATTGAAAAGCACCATTTGGAGAGCACCTCTATCATTTGCATCCATTAATGTTAATTTATATTGAGTATGACTATGATTGGATCTCCTTTACCATGAATTACAGTGTCTAGTCAGTCCTTGATCTTCAGAGGTGCTCTGCATTTATGTTTTGCGGTCTTAGAAAGGGATAGCGAGATACCATCTTGTTATATCATATTATGATTGTTTTGAGAAAGTGTTGACATCCGAGATTTTTTATTATTGCTCGCTAGTTGATTATGCCATTGATATGAGTAAACATGAGACCTAAGTGTTATTGTGAATATGGTTAGTTCATAATCTTTGCTGAAAACTTGAATGCCAGCTTTACATATTTGCAACAACAAGAGCAAACAGAGTTTGTAAAATTTTTCTTTATCACTTTCAGTTTGTCAACTGAATTGCTTGAGGACAAGCAAAGGTTTAAGCTCGGGGGAGTTGATACGTCTCCATCGTATCTACTTTTCCAAACACTTTTGCCCTTGTTTTGGACTCTAACTTAAATGATTTGAATGGAACTAACCCGTACTGACGTTGTTTTCAACAGAATTGCCATGGTGTTATTTTCGTGCAGAAATGAAAGTTCTCGGAATGACATGAAACTTCACAGAGAATATTTTTGGAATATATAAAAAATATTGGCGAAAGAATCAAGGCCAGGGGGCACACACCCTGTCCACGAGGGTGGGGGGCGTGCCTACCCCCCTGGGCGCGCCCCCTGCCTCGTGGGCCCCCTGGTGCTCCATCGATCTCAACTCCAACTCCATATATTCACGTTTGGGGAGAAAAAAATCAGAGAGAAGGATTCATCGCGTTTTACGATACGGAGCCGCCGCCAAGCCCTAAACTCTCTCGGGATGGCTGATCTGGAGTCCGTTCGGGGCTCCAGAGAGGGGAATCCGTCGTCGTCATCATCAACCTTCCTCCATCACCAATTTCATGATGCTCACCGCCGTGCGTGAGTAATTCCATCGTAGGCTTGCTGGACGGTGATGGGTTGGATGAGATTTATCATGTAATCGAGTTAGTTTTGTTAGGGTTTGATCCCTAGTATCCACTATGTTCTGAGATTGATGTTGCTATGACTTTGCTATGCTTAATGCTTGTCACTAGGGCCCGAGTGCCATGAATTCAGATCTGAACCTGTTATGTTTTCATGAATATATGTGAGTTCTTGATCCTATCTTGCAAGTCATTATCCACCTACTATGTGTTATGATCCGGCAACCCCGAAGTGACAATAATTGGGACCACTCCCGGTGATGACCGTAGTTTGAGGAGTTCATGTATTCACTAAGTGTTAATGCTTTGGTCCGGTACTCTATTAAAAGGAGGCCTTAATATACCTTACTTTCCAATAGGACCCCGTTGCCACGGGAGGGTAGGACAAAAGATGTCATGCAAGTTCTTTTCCTTAAGCACGTATGACTATATTCGGAATACATGCGTACATTATATTGATGAACTGGAGCTAGTTCTGTTGTCACCCTATGTTATAGTTGTTGCATGAATGATTGCATCCGACATAATTATCCATCACTAATCCATTGCCTACGAGCTTTTCACATACTGATCTCTACTTAGTTACTTTACCGTTGCCACAGTTACAAAACTGCTACTGTTATCTTTGCCACTATTACCGTTACTTCCATACTACTTTGCTACTAAATACTTTGCTGCAGATATTAAGTTATCCAGGTGTGGCTGAGTTCACAACTCAGCTGCTAATACTTGAGAATATTCTTTGGCTCCCCTTGTGTCGAGTCAATAAATTTGGGTTGAATACTCTACCCTCGAAAACTGTTGCGATCCCCTATACTTGTGGGTTATCAGGAGGTAGGTGACAATGTGGAATAAAGAGATAAGTGAGGGGGCCCACGTGGGGACCACAACCCACCAGGGTGCGCCTGGGGGTCCTGGCGCGCCAGGTGGGTTGTGCCCACCTGGTGCCCCTCGGGTATTATTTGCACCAAAAATTATTAATTATTTAGAAAAAATCGTACAAAATTTTCAGGGCATTCTGTGAACATTTATTTTTGGGTCATTTTTATTGCACGAGTAATTCGAAAAATAGACTAAACATGGCATTTTATTTTATTTAACTATTAAAAACAGAAAACAAAAGGTAGGGACAGAAGGTAGTGCTTACTAAATTCATCAACTTCATACCGCTCAAAAAATGATTCATTAATAAGGTTGACCAGGTCTTATTAACAACCACTTTTGATTAGCATGAAACCGAAGAACTTTCGTAAATCACTAAGTTACCTCAATGGGGATTTGCATCTCCCCAACAATAAGCATTTCATATTTCTTTTTGACAGTAGGTAGAGGTGTTTGAAAACTTCCATTAGTGATTGTCGAAGATTTTTCAATAACATTAATACCATTCACTTGGAATTGTTTCTTCGGAAAGTGCACCGTATGCTCATTACCATTAATATGAAAAGTGACCTTGCTTTTACTGCAATCAATAACAGCCCCTACAATATTCAAGAAGGGTCTACCAAGGATAATCGACAAGTTGTCGTCCTCGGGCATCTCAAGTATAACAAAGTCAGTCAAAATAGTAACATTAGCAACAACAACGGGCACATCCTCATAGATACCTATAGGTATGGCAGTTGATTTGTCAGCCATTTGCAAAGACATTTCAGTAGGTGTGAGTTTATTCAAGTCAAGTCTTTTATATAAAGACAAAGGCATAACACTAACACCAACTCCTAAATCACACAAAGCAGTTTTCACATAATTCCTTTTGATGGAGCAAGGTATAGTTGGTATATCCGGATCTCCAAGTTTTTTAGGTACTCCATCTTTGAAAGTATAATTAGCAAGCATAGTGGAGATTTGAGCTTCCGGTATTTTTCTCTTATTAGTGATGATGTCTTGCATATACTTTGCATAAGGAGGCATTTTCAAGATATCATTCAAGCAAGTACACAAAAAGACTGGCCTCACCATTTCAGCAAAGCGTTCAAATTCTTCATCATCATTCTTTTTAGTTGACTTGGGTGGAAAAGGCATAGGTTTTTGAACCCACGGTTCTCTTTCTTTTTCGTGTTTCCTAGCCACAAAGTCACTTTTATCATATCTTTTATTTTTGGGTTGTGGGTTATCAAGATCAAGAGGTGGTTCTATCTCAACATCATTATCTGGTTCTTTTATTTGGTTGAGCATATTCATGAACATCAGCATTGTCTGTTTCATTATCATTAGGTGGATGTTCATTACCAGATTGAGTTTCAGCATCAGAGATAGAAGTTTCATTTTCATTATCAGGAGGTTTTTCTATTTCAGGTTCACTAGAAGCATGCAAAGTCCTATCATTTTTCTTCTTCTTTTTCGTTTTAGAAGGACTAGGTGCACTCGTGTTGTTTCTTTGTGAGTCTTGTATAATTCTTTTTGGGTATTCCTCAGGATAAAGTGGTTCCTGAGTCATTTTACCTCCTCTAGTTGCAACTCTAACAGCAAAGGCATGCATATTATTATTCATTTCGTCAAGCAATTCTCTTTGTGATTTAGCAACTTGTTCTAACTGAGTTTGTACCATAGAAGCATGTTTTCCAGCACCTCTAACATCATTTGAAATTCTAAATAACAAGTCACTCAAGCGACCAATCATATCAGAATTGTATTTCAATTGTTTCATAACATTTGCATTGAAGTGATCTTGTTTTATAATGTAGTTTTCAAACTCATAAAGGCCTTGAATAGGATGCATATTGTGAGGATTATCATTACCATTAAACTTCATTAGAGAATTTACCTCTACCACCTTAGGCAGCGGTGGTGTATTAAGCCCATGTATTTCTTCAATAGGAGGTAAATTTTTAACATCCTCAGCTTTAATACCTTTTTCCTTCATAGATTTCTTTGCCTCTTGCATATCTTCGGGACTGAAATATAATATACCCCTCTTCTTTGGAGTGGGTTTAGCCGGTGGTTCAGGAAGAGTCCAATCATCAAAAAAATTCAATATGTTATTGAATAATTCTTCAGCTTGAGCAATAGTTCGTTCCCTGAAAACACAACCAGCACAACTATCTAGGAAGTCCCTAGAAGCATCGGTTAGTCCATTATAGAAGATATCAAGTATTTCATTTTTCTTAAGAGGATGATCGGGCAAAGCATTAAGTAACTAGCAAAGCCTCCCCCAAGCTTGTGGTAGACTCTCTTCTTTGGTTTGCACAAAGTTAAATATTTCCTGTAAGGCAGCTTGTTTCTTATGAGCAGAAAAATATTTTTTAGAGAGGTAGTAAATCATATCCTGGGGACTACGCACACAACCAGGAGAAAGAGTATTGTACCAAGCTTTAGCATCACCCTTTAATGAGAAAGGAAATAATTTGATAATAAAGTAATAGCGAGTTTTCTCATCATGAGTAAAAAGGGTGGCTATATCATTCAACTTAGTAAGATGTGCCACAACAGTTTCAGTTTCATAACCATGGAAAGGATCGGATTCAACCGAAGTAATTAACTCTGGGTCGACAGACAATTCATAATCCTTATCATAAATAAAGATAGGTGAAGTAGCAAACTTAGGATCATATTTCATTCTAGCATTCAGAGAATTTTCTTTATACTTGCACAGTAATTTCTCTAGATCGTCTCTATCATTGCAAGCAAGAATATCTCTAGTTGCCTCTTCACTCATAAAATAACTTTCCGATACCTTAAGCAATTCATATCTAGGAACGCAAATTCTAGCAGGTGTTTCAGGAGTTTCAGTTTCAAGCTCATCATTAGATTCAAACAACATCATGTTGTATAACTCTAGCAATTTGTTCATCAAGAAAATCACCAAGTGCCACATCATCATTATCAAGCAAGGTACTAGCATCATCATAAGCATTATCCAAAGCAGAAGTAGCATCATCAATAACTTGCGACATATTAGAATTGATAGCATGTGGTGGTGTTGCAAGTTTACTCATAACAGAAGGTGAATTCAAAGCAGAACTGGATGGCAGTTCCTTACCTCCGCTCATCTTTGAGGGAAATATCTTAGTCTTAGGATCCTTCAAATTCTTCATAGTGATAATATGATAATAATCCCAAGTGACTCAACAAATATAGCTATGCTCCCCGGCAACAGCGCCAGAAAAAGATCTTGATAACCCACAAGTATAGGGGATCGCAACAGTTTTTGAGGGTAGAGTATTCAACCCAAATTTATAGATTCGACACAAGGGGAGCCAAAGAATATTTGAAGGTATTAGCAGCTGAGTTGTCAATTCAACCACTCCTGGAGATTAATTATCTGCAGGAAGTAATCGAGTACAAGAATATGATAGTTTTGATAGTAGTGACAAAGAGCAATGGTAACGAAAGAATAAATGATAGCAGTAATTTTTAGCAAGTGTAACAGTGATGATAGCAGTACTAATGCAGCAAGATCAATATAAATAAATTTGTAGGCATTGGATAGGTGACTTGTTGGATGATAGTCATCATGTAACAATTATAACCTAGGGCGATACGGCACTAGCTCCAGTTCATCGATATAATGTAGGCATGTATTCCGTAAATAGTCATACGTGCTTTATTAAAAGAACTTGCATGACATCTTTTGTCCTACCCTCCCGTGGCAGCGGGGTCCATATTGGAAACTAAGGGATATTAAGGTCTCCTTTTAATAGAGAACCGGAACAAAGCATTAACACATAGTGAATACATGAACTCCTCAAACTACGTCCATCACCGGGAGTGGGCCCGGTTGTTGTAACTCCGGAGTTGCCGGATCATAACACGTAGTAGGTGACTATAACTTGCAAGATAGGATCTAAAACATGGATATAATGATGAATTCATAAACGGTACAGATCTGAGTTCATGGCACCCGGGCCCAAAGTGACAAGCATTAAGCACAGCAAGTCATAGCAACATCAATCTAAGAACATAGTGGATACTAGGGATCAGGCCCTAACAAAACTAACTCGATTACATGATGAATCTCATCCGACTCCTCAACGACCAGCGAGCCTACGAAGGAATTACTCACTCCTGGTGGGGAGCATCATGGAATTGGCGATGGAGATTGGTTGGTCATGACGAAGAACGAAGATCCCCCTCTTCGGAGCCCCAAACGGACTCCAGATCTACCCTCCCGAGGAAGAACATGGCTTGGCGGCGGCTCCGTCTCGTGAAATGCGGATAATTCTTTCTCCCTGATTTTTTTCTGAAAATATGTGAATTTATAGTATCAGGTGGGTCGTCAGCGGGGCCACCAGGTGGGTACAACCCACCTGGGCACGCCAGCTCCAGAAATTCTTATTATTGATATAAAAAATCCTCGCGAAGTTTCGTTCCATTCTGAGAACTTTTATTTCTGCATAAAAACAACACCATGGTAGTTCTGCTGAAAACAGGGTCAGTCCGGGGTTAGTTTCATTCAAATCATGCAAATTAGAGTCCAAAACAAGAGGAAAAGCGTGAGAAAAAGTAGATACGTTGGAGACGTATCAGTACCACCCGCGGCGGAATCTAAAAGATTTCTAGATGCAAAATTCAATCCAGCATAATTTTTTTGTATGATCATCCATAAACTTAAACCATGAGTAGGGCAATTTCTTATCATCAATTTCATCCTCTCCCAAGATTATGCAACATGTTCATGATCAAGTTGCTTAATATTCATTATATCGTTCCTAAGGGAGATGATCTTAGCGGGCGGAAAATACTTGGAAATAAAAGCATATTTACACTTGTTTCATGAATCAATACTATTTTTAGGCAAAGATGAAAACCAAGTTTTAGCACGATCTCGTAGTGAGAATGGAAAGAGTTTCAATTTAAAAATATCATTATCCACATATTTTTTCTTTTGCATGTCACATAATTCAACAAAAGTGTTTAGATGGGATGCCGCATCTTCATTAGGGCTACCAGAAATTTGTTATTTCATAACAAGATTCAACAAAGCGAGATTAATTTCATAAGATTCCACACTAGTGGCGGGAGCAATCGGAGTACTAATAAAATCATTATTATTAGCATTGGAAAAATCACACAACTTAGTGTTTTCTTGAGACATCGTGACCAAGCAAAAATCTAGCACAGAAGCAAATAAAAGACAAACGAAAACGGCAAACAGAAAGAAGGTGAATAAAAGGGCAAATATTTTTGTGTTTTTCTGAAAATGTTTTATGAGTGGGGGAGAGGAAAACGAGAGGCAAATGGCAAAAAATTTAAATGCAAGAGATGAGAGTTTATGATAGGTACTTGGTAGGCTCGATGTGTATCCTCCCCTGCAACGGCGCCAGAAATTCTTCCTGCTACTTCTTGAGCTTGCGTTGTTATTTCCCTTGAAGAGGAAAGGGTGATGCAACAAAGTAGAGATACATATTTCCCTCAGTTAAGAACCAATGTATCAATCCAGTAGGAGGAACAAGCAAGTGTCCAATAGATGCACCTACACAAACTAACAAACACTTGCACACAACACGAAAAAGGGGTTGTCAGTCCCTTCACAGTCACTTGCAAGAATGAGATCTAATAGAGATAGATATAAAAGATAAAAAAAGGCAAAATGAAGTAAAGTTAAATAAATTGTAGCAAGGTATTTTTTGGTTTTTTGGTTTTATAGATCTGAAAATAATATGATGGAAAATAGACCCGGGGGCCATAGGTTTCACTAGAGGCTTCTCTCTTGAAAGAAAGCATACGGTGCTTGAATAAATTACTATTGAGCAATTGGTAGAAAAGTGCATAGTTATGACGATATCCAAGGCAATGATCATGAATATAGGCCTTGCGTCCATGACAAGTAGACCAAAACGATTATGCATCTACTACTATTACTCCACACATCGACCGACTCATGCCTGCATCTAGAGTATTAAGTTCAAAAGAACAAAGTAACACATTAAGCAAGATGACATGATGTAGAGGGATAAACCCAAGAAATATGATATAAAACCCATCTTTCTATCCTTAATGGCAACAATACGATACGTGCCTCGCTACTCCTGTTGTCATTGGGTGAGGACACCGCAAGATTGAACCACATCACAAAGCACCTCTCCCATGGCAAGATAGATCAATCTAGTTGGCCAAACCAAATCAATAGATCGGAGAGAAATACAAAGATATTTTAATCAAGCATAAAAGAGTTCAAAGAAGACTCAAATAATATTCATATATAATCTGATCATACACCCACAATTCATAGTATCTCAACAAACACACTGCAAAAGAAGATTACATCGAATAGAACTCCAAGAACATCGAGGAGAACATAGTATTAAAGATCAAAGAAACAGAAGAAGCCATCTAGCTACTAGCTATGGACCCGTAGGTCTGTCGTAAACTACTCACACATCATTGGAAGGGCAGCAAGGTTGGTGTAGAGGCCCTCCGTGATCGAATCCCCCTCCGGCAGAGTGCCAGAAAAGGTCCCAAGATGGGTCTCACGAGAACAGAAGCTTGCGGGGGCAGAAAAGTATTTTTGTTGACGCCTCTGATGTAGAGGTAATATTTGGGTATTTATAGAGCAAGGATTAGGGTTAGAAGGTCTATGAGGGGCCCATGAGCCTAGGGGGCATGCCTCCCTGGGATGCGCCCCTAGGGCTTGTGGCCGCCTTGTAGGTCTTTTGGCCTCCTCTCCAAGTCTCCTGGGTTTTTTCTGGTCCAAGAAAAATCATCGTAAAGTTTTATTTTGTTTGGACTCCATTTGATATTGATTTTCTATAAAAGTCAAAAACAAGGAAAAAACAGCAACTGGCACTGGGCACTAGGTTAACAGGTTAGTCCCACAAAATGATATAAAATAGTACTAAAATGCATATAAAACATCCAAGATGGGTAATATAATATTATGGAACAATAAAAAATTATATACGTTGGAGACGTATCATGCACCTACACAAACAAACAAATACTCGCACCCAACACGATAAAGGGGTTGCTATCCCTTCGCGGTTACTTGCAAGGATGAGATTTGATAGTGATAGATATAAAAGATAAGTTAATTGTGAAACAAAATAAAAGTAAATAAATTGCAGCAATGTATTTTTGGTTTTTGATTTTGTAGATCCGGAAAATAATATGATAAAAGATAAACTTGGGGGCCATAGTTTTTACTAGAGGCTTCTCTCTTGAAAGAAAGCATATGGTGGGTAAACAAATTACTGTTGAGCAATTGATAGAAAAGCGCATAGTTATGACGATATCTAAGGCAATGATCGTGTATATAGGCATCGCGTCCGAGACAAGTAGACCAACTCCTACCTGCATCTACTACTATTACTCCACACATCGACTGCTATCCAACATGCATCTAGTGTATTAAGTTAACAAGAAAGGGGTAACACCTTAAGCAAGATGACATGATGTAGAGTGATAGATCCAATCAATATGAACAAACCCCATATTTTTATGCTTAATGGCAACATTACGAATACGTGTCATGTCCCTTTCTGTAACTGGGATTTAGCACCACAAGATTGAACCCATTACAAAGCACCTCTCCTATTGCAAGAAAAATCAATCTAGTTGGCCAAACCGAATTAATAGATCGGAGAGAAATACAAAGTTAGATAAATCATTCATAAAAGAGTTCAGAGAAGACTCAAATAATATTCATAGATAATCTGATCATAAACCCACAATTCATCGGACCTCAACAAACACACCGCAAAAGAAGATTACATCGAATAGATCTCCAAGAACATCGAGAAGAACATTGTATTGAAGATCAAAGAGAGAGAAAAAACATCTAGCTACTAGCTATGGACCCGTAGGTCTGTGGTAAACTACTCACACTTCATCGGAAGGGCAGCAAGGTTGATGTAGAAGCCCTCCGTGATCGAATCCCCCTCTGGTAGAGTACCAGAAAAGGTCCCAAGATGGGATCTCACGAGGATAGAAGCCTGCGCCAGCGGAAAAGTATTTTTGGTGTGCCCTCTTGTCTTCGTGGAATATTTGGGTATTTATAGAAGAAAAATGAGGGTTGGAAGTGCCACGGGGGGTCCACAAGCTTAGGGGACATGCCCCCTGAGCTTGTGGCCACCTCGTGGCTCTTCTGGCCTCCTCCCGAAGCTTCAAGCGTGTCTTGTGGTCCAAGAAAAATCATCAAAAAGTTTCATTCCATTTGGACTCTGTTTGGTATTGATTTTTTGTAAAGGCGAAACAAGGAAAAAACAGCAACTGGCACTGGGTACTAGGTTAATAAGTTAGTCCCAAAAAATGATATAAAATAGCATAATGATTCATATAAAATATCCAAGATTGATAATATAATAGCATGGAACAAACAAAAATTATAGATACGTTGGAGACGTATCAAGCATCCCCAAGCTTAATTCCTGCTCGTCCTCGAGTAGGTAAATGATAAAAACAGATTTTTTTGATGTGGAATGCTACCTAACATGTTTATCATGTAATATTTGTTTATGTGGTATGAATATTCAGATCCATAAGATTCAAAACAAAGGTTTAATATTGACATAAAAACAATAAAACTTCAAGGATAATGAAAAGCAATTATGTCTTTTCAAAATATCATGGCTAAAGAAAGTTATCCCTACAAAATCATATAGTCTTGATATGCTCCCACTTCTTAACCCAAAGTATAAATCATGTACTACCCTAGTGTTAGCCAAGCAATTTGTTCATACTTTTTAACGCGCTTTAGTTTTTTCAACTCTCACGCAATACATGAGCGTGAGTCATGGATATAGCACTTTAAGTGGAATAGAAGGTGGTAGCATACAAAAAAGAAGGGAGAAATTCTCACATAAACTAGGCAAATTAATGGACTTTGGAGATTCCCATCAATCGATATCAATGTGAGTGATTAGGGATTGCCATGCAACGGATGCACTAGAGCTATAAGTGTATGAAAGATCAAAAGAAAACTAAGTGGGTGTACATCCAACTTGCTTGCTTATGAAGACCTCAGGCATTTGAGGAATCCCATCATTGGAATATACAAGCCAAGTTCTATAATGAAAAATTCCCACTAGTAATATATGAAAGTGACAAAATAGGAGACTCTATGTCATGAAGAACGTGGTGCTACTTTGAAGCACGAGTGTGGAAAAGTATAGTAACATTGTCCCTTCTCTCTTTTTCTCTCATTATTTTGTTTTTTTTGTTGGGCGCTGATGACCCACAAGTATAGGGGATCAATCGTAGTCCTTTCGATAAGTAAGAGTGTCGAACCCAACGAGGAGCAGAAGGAAATGACAAGTGGTTTTCAACAAGCACTGAAATTGTCGGTCATCAGTAGTTTGATAGCAAGGTAATTTGTAACGAGCAAGTAACGGAAACGGTAAATAAAGTGCAGCAAGGCAGCCCAATCCTCTTGGGGCAAAGGACAGGCCAAAACGGTCTCTTACGATTAACAAAGCGTTCTTGAGGGTACACGGGAATTTCATGTAATTACTTTCACCACGTTGGTTTGATTTGTGTTCGCTACTTCGATAATTTGATATGTGGGTGGACCGGTGCTCAGGTGATGTTCTTACTTAAACAAACCTCCTACTTATGATTAACCCCCTCACAAGCATCCACAACTACGAGAAAAATATTAAGATAAAATCTAACCATAGCATTAAACTTTTGGATCCAAATCAACCCCTTACGAAGTAGCGCATAAACTAAGGTTTAAGCTTCTGTCCTTCTAGCAACCCATCATCTAATAACTACTCCACAATACATTCCCTTAGGCCCAAATATGGTGATGTGCCATGTAGCCGATGTTCACATGACACCACTAAGGGAATCACAACATACATATCATTAAAATATCAAACACATATCAAGTTCACATGATTACTTGCAACATGACTTCTCCCGTGACCTCAAGAACAAAAGTAACTACTCAAAAACGATAATCATGCTCGAGATCAGAGGGGAATTAAATAGCATAATGGATCTGAACATATAATATTCCACCAAATAAACCATATAATAATCAACTACAAGATGTAATGAACACTACTAGTCATCAACAAGTACCAATCTGAGCTTCGGTATAAAGATTGAACACAAGAGATGAACTAGGGTTTGAGAGGAGATGGTGTTGTTGAAGATGTTCATGAAGATTGGCCTCCCAAAGATGAGAGGGTTGTTGGTGATGATGATGACGATGATTTCCCCCTCCGGGAGGGAAGTTCCCCCGGCAGAATCGCTCCGCCGGAGGGAAAAAGTGCTCCTGCCCGAGTTCTGCCTCGAGACGCCGGAGCTCCATCCCAAAATTCCTCTCCTTATTTTTTTCTAGGTCAAAATGACTTATATACTAGAAGAGGGGCACCAGAGGTGGGCCGAGGAGGCACAACCCACCAGGGCGCGCCTGGGCTGTCTGGCCCACCCAGGTGGGTTGTGCCCACCTGGTGGGGCCCCTCTGGTAGTTATTTGCTCCAATATTCTTCATATATTCCAAAATAGTTCTTCGTAAATTTTTAGCTCATTTGGAGATGTGCAGAATAGATAACTCTGACATAGTTTTTTCAGGTCCAGAATTCCAGTTGCCGGCATTCTCCCTTTTTGTGTAAACCTTGCATATTATGAGAGAAAAGGCATTAGAATTACTCCATAAAGCATTATTATGCATAAAAACATTATAAATAACAGTAGGAAAACATGATGCAAAATGGACTTATCAACTCCGCAGAGCTTAGACCTCGCTTGTCCTGAAGCGAAAAACCGAAATCCAAAAACATGTCCACATGCTTAGAGAGAGAGGTGTTGATAAAAACAAAATACGGACATGTAAGCATCATGCATATTATTATAACAGCAACAAACTTTAACATAAAACTTTATCATGGAACTTTCATCATATAACTTCTCATGAACAAGTAATAATTCATCACAACAACGATGTAAAAGCATAAAATCTATTGAAAACCAACAAACTATGTTCTCAGTCAACTTTGCAACTACAATTCATCATATTTCCAGGAAGGGTCACGTATTGGAGCCTTCTGGCAAGTCCACATACTCAACCATCATATAGTCTTCTATGATTGCTAACACTCACCGCATACACATGAGCAAAAAGTTTTAACCGGACACATAGAAAGATAGGGGCTTATAGTTTTGCCTCCCAACGTATTCACCTCAAGGGTGATGTCAACAATAATAACTCATGCTCACCCATATCCAAGTGGATATATGTGCCTAGATCTTTCCTCACCACATGATGCTTGCAAAAGAGTTAAGAAGGAATAGGGGAGAATACTTTGGCTCTTGCATGAAAGTAAATACATAAAAGTAAAAGATAGGCCCTTCGTAGAGGGAAGCAGAGGTTGCCATGCGCTTTTTGGTTGTATGCTCAATCTCTTAGTGCAAAAGAACATCACGTTATATTGCCCCTTATGATAGCAACCTTTATTATGCAGTCTGTCGCTTTTATTATTTTGCCATCACAAGTTGGTACAACGCTCAATTTTCACTTACACTAAATGATCTAACACATTTAGAAGCAATTTTTATTGCCTTTTTGCACCGGTGACAACTTACTTAAAGGGTCTTACTCAACCCATAGGTAGGTATGGTGGACTCTCAAAAGATCATTTGGGTTTAAGGGTTTTTGGATGCACATGTAGTATCTCTACTTACTGCGGAATTTTTGGCTAACAAAGGTAGGGATCAAGCACCACACGTTAAAGGATCTATGAAAATATAACTTCTATATGAATTTGAACAAAAATTAATCATTATGTTTTCTTCCTTGTCCAACGTCAACAATTTTGGCATATAATATTCTGATGGGGGCTCACAATCATAAAAGATGTCCAAGATAGTATATTTGCATGTGAATCTTCTCTTCCCTTATTAATTCTTTCATGAATTGAATCATTGACCAATGTTATGTTTTTCAATATCCAATAACTTTTACCACTTATACTTTTCCTTATGTGATGTCATTACTTACCATAAGATTAGCATATGATATTTTTCATTATTTCTCTTTCTTTTATTGAAACATAAAAGTAAAAAAGCAAAACTTGAACTAATCTTTATTATATATCTCGCACACGATTACATAGATAGATAGATCACTAAGCAAACACTCGAAGGAAGATCGAACTAAACTTTTATTCAACTAATTCAAAAGATAACTAAAGATCAAACTAAAATAAATAAAGGCAAAGATAGTGGTGGTGATACGATACCGGGGCACCTCCCCCAAGCTTGGCACAAGCCAAGGGGAGTGCCCATACCATGGACTCAAGTCTCCTTTGGTGGTGAAGAAGAAGGTGGTGGTGATGAGGTACTGGCGAGCTTATCCTCCGATTTCCATGGTAGTGGCTCACCATCATAAGAGGAAGAACGAGTCTCGCGAGTCCTGCAACTGACAACCAAACTCATACCTTTAAACCTTGCCTCATATTCAAAGACTTGGTCTTGGAGATCATAGGTCTGGCTTTGCAGAAAGTTGATTTGCTCAGTGAGGGAGAAGACGACGTCCTTCATGGACCGGCCATCCACCTTGAGATCACAGATGAGATCCGTAATCATGAGGTGATTGGCATTAAGTCCACGCTCCACCATCCCCTTGTACTTGAAGACCTCTTGCTCCATGGCTTCGAGCCTGGCCTCCACGGTCCCCTTCCCCTTTGGGTCCCTAAACATCCCGGATGTGGAGCACCCCCTCACGCATCTTGATGGTTTGAGGATGCTTCAACACCTCCGACAAGTAAGGGTTGATTACCCTCTTGAAGAACTTGTCCTTGGAGGAGCTCGAGCGGCCATGGCAATCTAGATCTGTCACAAAATAACAAGAAAGAAGAACAAGAGATTTCTCTATGATACGGTAGTTAAAACATTCAGGGGGTATATAAAGATTTTTTATCTTGGGGGACAAGCAAATGGGAGAAAAACAGAGTCCAGAAGGTAATGGTGTCTTGTGCCCACCAGGGTTGCCTTCCTAGTTGTTTCTTATTTTCCTAATTTTTGTAATATTCCATAACTGACAGAAAATATTTTTGCGGATTTTTCAGAGTCCGTTTACTTACCGTATCGCGTACCTCCTCTTTTTTTCAAGATCGTATCACCTCAAGAACACGAGAGAGAGAGAGAGATCAAACACATAGCTACTGGTACATACCCTCAGCCCCGAGGGTGAACTACTCCCTCCTCGTCATGGAGAGCGCCGGATGATGAAGATGGCCACGGTGAGGTTCCTCCCTCGCAGGTGCTTGGGAACAGGTCCCGAGAGGTTTTTGGTGGCTACATAGGCTTGCGGCGGCGGAACTCCAGATTTATTATGTTCTCTGAAGTTTTTAGGGTATATGGATATATATAGACAGAAGAAGTACGTCAGGGGAGCCACGAGGGGCCCACTAGGGTGGAGGGCGCGCCTGGGGGGGCGCGCCCCTACCTCGTGGCTTCCTCATTGCTTCTTTGACGTGGACTCCAAGTCTCCCCGGTTGCTTTCCTTCCAAAAATAACTTCTCCAGAAGATTTCATTCCGTTTCGACTCCGTTTGATATTTCTTTTCTTCAAAACACTGAAACAAGGGAAAAAACAGGAACTGGCACTAGTCTCTGGGTCAATAGGTTAGTCCCAAAAATAATATAAAAGTGTAAAATAAAGCCCATAAACATCCAAAACACATAATATAATAGCATGGAACAATAAAAATTTATAGATACGTTGGAGATGTATCAGCATCCCCAAGCTTAATTCCTGCTCGTCCTCGAGTAGGTAAATGATAAAAAAAACATAATTTTTGATGTGGAGTGCTACTTGGCATAATTTCAATGTAATTCTTCTTACTTGTGATATGAATATTCAGATCCGAAAGATTCAAGATAAAAGTTCATATTGACATAAAAATAATAATACTTCAAGCATATTAACTAAGCAATCATGTCTTCTCAAAATAACATGGCCAAAGAAAGTTATCCCTACAAAATCACATAGTCTGGCTATGCTCTATCTTCACCGCACAAAGTATTTAAATCATGCACAACCCCGATGACAAGCCAAGCAATTGTTTCATACTTTTGACATTTTCAAACTTTTTCAATCTTCACGCAATACATGAGCGTGAGGCATGGACATAGCACTATATGTGGAATAGGATGGTGGTTTTGGAGAAGACAAAAAGGGAGAAGATAGTCTCACATCAACTAGGCGTATCAACGGGCTATGGAGATGCCCATCAATAGATATCAATGTCAGTGAGTAGGGATTGCCATGCAACGGATGCACTAGAGCTATAAGCATATGAATGCTCAACAAAAGAAACTAAGTGGGTGTGCATCCAACTCGCTTGCTCACGAAGACCTAGGGCATTTTGAGGAAGCCCATCATTGGAATATACAAGCCAAGTTCTATAATGAAAAATTCCCACTAGTATATGAAAGTGACAACATAGGAGACTCTTTATCATGAAGATTATGGTGCTACTTTGAAGCACAAGTGTGGTAAAAGGACAGTAGCAATGTCCCTTCTCTCTTTTTCTCTCATTTTTTTTGTTTTTTTTGTTTGGGCCTTTTCTCTCTCTCTTTTTTGCCTCTTTTTTTCTCTTTTATTTATTTATTTTTTGTCAGGAGTCTCATCCCAACTTGTGGGGGAATCATAGTCTCCATCATCCTTTCCTCACTGGGACAATGCTCTAATAATGATGATCATCACACTTTTATTTACTTACAACTCAAGAATTACAACTCGATACTTAGAACAAAATATGACTCTATATGAATGCCTCCGGCAGTGTACCGGGATATGCAATGAATCAAGAGTAACATGTATGAAAGAATTATGAACGGTGGCTTTGCCACAAATACGATGTCAACTACATGATCATGCAAAGCAATATGACAATGATGCATGGAGCATGTCATAATAAACGGAACGGTGGAAAGTTGCATGGCAATATATCTCGGAATGGCTATGGAAATGCCATGATAGGTAGGTACGGTGGCTATTTTGAGGAAGGTATATGGTGGGTGTATGATACGGCAAAAAGTGCGCGGTATTAGAGAGACTAGCAATGGTGGAAGGAAGAAGGGTTCGTATAATCCATGGACTCAACATTAGTCATAAAGAACTCATATACTTATTGCAAAAATCTATAAGTTATCAAAGCAAAGTATTACGCACATGCTCCTAGGGGGATAGATTGGTAGGAAAAGACCATCGCTCATCCCCAACCGCCACTCATAAGGAAGACAATCAATAAATAAATCATGCTCCGACTTCATCACATAACGGTTCACCATACGTGCATGCTACGGGAATCACAAACTTTAACACAAGTATCACTCAAATTCACAACTACTCAACTAGCATGACTCTAATATCACCATCTTTATATCTCAAAACAATTATCAAGCATCAAACTTCTCTTAGTATTCAACACACTCATAAGAAAGTTTTTACTAATCTTGAATACCTAGCATATTAGGATTATTAAGCAAATTACCATGCTATTTAAGACTCTCAAAATAATCTAAGTGAAGCATGAGAGAACAATATTTTCTATAAAACAAATCCACCACCGTGCTCTAAAAGATATAAGTGAAGCACTAGAGCAAACGACAAACTACTCCGAAAGATATAAGTGAAGATCAATGAGTAGTCGAATAATTATACAACTATGTGAAGACTCCCATTTAAGAATTTCAGATCTTGGTATTTTATTCAAACAGCAAGCAAATCTAAATAAAACGACATTTCAAGGATAGCACACCTCATGTGAAGAAGCAAAAACTTAGGACCAACCGATACTAACCGATAGTTGTCGAAGAAGAAAGGTGGGATGCCTACCGGGGCATCCCCAAGCTTAGATGCTTGAGACTTCTTGAAATATTATCTTGCGGTGCCTTGGGCATCCCCAAGCTTGAACTTTTGCTTCTCCTTAATTCCTTTCATATCACGGTTTCCTAAATCTCGAAAGCTTCATCCACACCAAACTCAACAAGAACTCGTGAGATAAATTAGTATAAACCAATGCAAAAACCTTATCATACTATACTGTAGTAAATCACTAAAATTATTATTCAACATTGCATACTAAATGCCTCTGCATATTTAATACTCCTATCATCAAATAGAATCATTAAACAAGCAAACATATGCAAAGAACACAAACATAACAGCAATCTACCAAAACAGTACAGTCTGTAAAGAATGCAAGATTCATCATACTTCCCTAACTCCAAAAATTATGAAAAAAAATTCCCACTGTAGTAAAATTATCAGCGCTTAATATGCAAAAGGTTTCATCATTTTATCACATACTGACTTTTCTAGGGAATTTTTGCAACAGCGGTAAACTTTATGTTTTGAAACAGCAACATGTATACTTGCAAAATAAGCATGGTGAAGGCTATCCTTGACATTTTTATTGAAAATAGAGATGCAAAACACTATTATAAATAACAGCAATCAAATAATAACAAAATAAAGTGACGCTCCAAGCAAAACACATATCATGTGGTGAATAAAAATATAGCTCCAAGTAAAGTTACCGATGAACGAAGACGAAAGAGGGGATGCCATCCGGGGCATCCCCAAGCTTGGGCTCTTGGTTGTCCTTGAATATTACCTTGGGGTGCCTTGGGAATCCCCAATCTTAGGCTCTTTCCACTCATTATTCCATAGCCCATTGAATCTTTACCCAAAACTTGAAAACTTCACAACACAAAACTTAACAGAAAATCTCGTGAGCTCCGTAGCGAAAGAAAACAAAACACCACTTAAAGGTACTGTAATGAACTCATTCTTTATTTATATTGGTATTAAACCTACTGTATTCCAACTTCTCTATGGTTTATAAACTATTTTACTAGCCATAGATTCATCAAAATAAGCAAACAACACATAGAAAACAGAATCTGTCAAAAACAGAACAGTCTGTAGTAATCTGTAACTAACGCAAACTTCTGGAACTCCAAAAATTCTAAAATAAATTGGTGGATCTGAGTAATTTGTCTAGTAATCAGCTGCAAAAATAATCAACTAAATATCACTCTCAAGTAAAAATTTGAAGCTGATCTCGTGAGCGCTAAAGTTTCTGTTTTTTTACAGCATGATCATAAAGCTTCACCCAAGTCTTCCCAAAGGTTCTACTTGGCACAAACACTAATTAAAACACAAAACCACATCTAAACAGAAGCTATATGGATTATTTATTCCTAAACATAACCAAAAAGCAAGAAACTAAAATAACATTGGGTCACCTCCCAACAAGCGCTATCGTTTAACGCCCCTAGCTAGGCATGATGATTTCAATGATGCTCACATAAAAGATAAGAATTGAAACATAAAAAGAGAATCATGAAGAATATGACTAGCACATTTAAGTCTAACCCACTTCCTATGCATAGGGATTTTTTGAGCAAACAACTCATGGGAACAATAATCAACTAGCATAGGAAGGCAAAACAAGCATAACTTCAAAACTTTAAGCACATAGAGAGGAAACTTGATATTATTGCAATACCTACAAGAATATATTCCTCCCTCATAATAACTTTCAGTAGCATCATGAATGAATTCAACAATATAACCAGCACCTAAAGCATTCTTTTCATGATCTACTTGCATAGAAATTTTATTACTCTCCACATAAGCAAATTTCTTCTCATGAATAATAGTGGGAGTTTCATAAGAGACTTGAATACTATAAATTGTTTCCACATTAAAAGAGTAATGTTCAGAGAAAGGGTACTCATAATCATGACAAGTTTTATAAATATAATCATCACTACTCTTTATATCATAGGTTTCATCACAATAATCATCATAAGTAGCAACTTTGTTCTCATCATAATCAATTGAAACCTCTTCCGAAATAGTGGAGACATCACTAAAAAGTCATGACCTCTCCAAATCCACTTTCATAAATATTATAAGATTTAGCATCATCCAATACTGTGGGATCACTACTTCCTAAAGTTTACACTCTTCCAAACCCACCTTCATCAATATAATTATCATAAGTAGGAGGCATGCTATCATCATTATAAATTTGCATATCAAAACTTGAGAGGCTAAAAATATCATCTTCATTAAACATAGCATCCCCAAGCTTGGGACAAACATTAATTGCAGCAAATATATTCTCAAATATATCATCCTCATCAAACATAGCTTCCCCAAGCTTGGGCCTTTTCATATCATAAGTATAATTACTCTCATCATTAATAGTATGGATAGCACCAATTGTATAGCAAACATTATTATCATATTCTTCCAAGCAAGTGCCAAAAAGATTTTCAAGATCATAAGAAGTATTATTATCTTCCCAATCATAATCATCACAACAAGCAATAGGCATAACGAGGTCATCATCAAGTGCATCATCTTCCATAATTATTTTTGATTCATTTTCATGAGGCAAAACAAAAATAGGAGCAACATTATTTGGGAGGGATACCTTTTTACCTCTCTTCCTTTTTATTTTCTTCTTCTTCACCACATCATGTGTGGGTTCAATCCTCTCTTTGGAGCTCCTTATTAGTGAGATTGGTTGATAGAAGGCTCCTCCTCGTTACCTGATTATCATAAGAAATAATAGGAGAATATTGGGAAGTCTCTTCCCTTTCATTAGTATTCTCTTCATCTTCTATTTGTTTTGTTTTCTTTATGTAATTGGCAATATAAGGATTTTCAATGCAATTCACCGCACAATACATATAAATCTCTTCTAGATCAATATAGAGGAATTTCTCAAGGTTATATTCTGGAATATGCTTTGTTTGACATTTCATTTCTTCATAACCCAAAAGCAAACTAAGTTCATTATGATGTGCAAGGGAAATCAAGTCATCACAATTTTTGGACATGATTCGATCATGAAACAATTTGCAATTGATATTTAAATGACCATGTTCATTGCAAAGTTCACAAGTACGGTAAAGATATTTTAAATTTTCAGCACTCACATTTAGCCTTTCTTGCAGCCATTTAGTTTCCAAGTACTTATGCCTCTTGCAATATCTATCTTACCTATTTGGTGTGTACTTGCAAACCCAATATACTCCACAAAAATTGACATGTTTATAGGAGACATTTTCATCATAACTAGTGCAATCATCATTAGTACCATGGATATTCAAGGAGTTCATACTAACAACATTGCAATCATACTCATCATTCAACGATTTAGTGTCAAACATTTTAATGCATTCTCCTTCTAACACTTTGGCACAATTTTCTTTTCCATCATACTCACGAAAGATATTAAAAAGATGAAGCGTATGAGGTAAACTCAATTCCATTTTTTTGTAGTTTTCTTTTATAAACTAAACTAGTGCTAAAACAAGAAACAAAAAGATTCGATTGCAAGATCTAAAGATATACCTTCAAGCACTCACCTCCCCGGCAATGGCGCCAGAAAAGAGCTTAGTTGACGGGGTGTGAGTGCCGCTTACCTAGCCTCCCCGGCAACGGCGCCATAAAATAGCTTGATGTCTACTACACAACCTTCTTCTTGTAGACGTTGTTGGGCCTCCAAGTGCAGAGGTTTGTAGGACAGTAGCAAATTTCCCTCAAGTTGATGACCTAAGGTTTATCAATCCGTGGGAGGCGTAGGATGAAGATGGTCTCTCTCAAGCAACCCTGCAACCAAATAACAAAGAGTCTCTTGTGTCCCCAACACACCCAATACAATGGTAAATTGTATAGGTGCACTAGTTCGGCGAAGAGATGGTGATACAAGTGCAATATGGATGGTAGATATAGGTTTTTGTAATCTGAAAATATCAAAGCAGCAAGGTAACTAATGATAAAAGTGAGCGTAAATGGTATTGCAATACTAGGAAACAAGGCCTAGGGTTCATACTTTCACTAGTGCAAGTTCTCTCAACAATAATAACATAATTGGATCATATAACTATCCCTCAACATGCAACAAAGAGTCACTTCAAAGTCACTAATAGTGGAGAACAAACGAAGAGATTATGGTAGGGTACGTAACCACCTCAAAGTTATTCTTTCCAATCAATCCGTTGGGCTATTCCTCTTGTCGCAAAGAATAGAACAAAATTGTCTCTTATAATAAGCAAAGCGTTCTTGAGGGTACACAGGAATTTCATCTAGTCACTTTCACCATGTTGGTTTGATTTGTGTTCGCTACTTTGATAATTTGATATGTGGGTCGACCGGTGCTTAGGTGCTGTTCTTACTTGAACAAACCTCCTAATTATGATTAGCCCCCTTGCAAGCATCTGCAACTACGAGAAAAGTATTAAGATAAAATCTAACCATAGCATTAAACTTTTGGATCCAAATCGATCCCTCACGAAGTAGCACATAAACTAGGGTTTAAGCTTATGTCGCTCTAGCAACCCATCATCTAATAACTACTCCACAATGCATTCCCTTAGGCCCAAATATGGTGAAGTTCCATGTAGTCGACGTTCACATGACACCACTAAGGGAATCACAACATACATATCATCAAAATATCGAACACATATCGAGTTCACATGATTATTTGCAACATGACTTCTCCCATGACCTCAAGAACACAAGTAACTACTCACAAATGATAATCATGCTCAAGATCAGAGGGGTATTAAAATCATAATGGATCTGAACATATAATCTTCCACCAAATAAACCATATAGTAATCAACTACAAGATGTATTTAACACTACTACTCACCCACAAGTACTAATCTGAGGTTTCGGTACAAAGATGGAATACAAGAGATGAACTAGGGTTTGAGAGGAGATGGTGCTGTTGAAGATGTTGATGAAGATTGGCCTCCCAAAGATGAGAGGGTTGTTGGTGATGATGATGACGATGATTTCCCCCTCCGGGAGGGAAGTTCCCCAGACGGAATCGCTCTGCCGGAGGGTAAAAGTGCTCCTGCCCAAGTTCTGCCTCGAGACGGCGGTACTCCATCCCAAAATTCCTCTCCTTATTTTTTTCTAGGTCAAAATGACTTATATACTAGAAGAGGGGCACCTAAGGTGGGCCGAGGAGGGCACGACCCACCAGGGCGCGCGCCTGGGCTGCCTGGCGCGCCCAGGTGGGTTATGCCCACCTGGTGGGCCCCCTAGTTATTTGCTCCAATATTCTTCAAATATTCCAAAACAATTCGCCGTAAATTTTCAGCTCATTTGGAGATGTGCAGAATAGGTAACTCTGACGTATCTTTTTCAGGTCCAGAATTCCAGCTGCCGGCATTCTCCCTCTTTGTGTAAACCTTGCATATTATGAGAGAAAAGACATTAGAATTACTCCATAAAGAATTATTATGCATAAAACAATATAAATAACAGTAGGAAAACATGATGCAAAATGGATGTATCAGGCACTTTGGCCTCTTTTTTCTTGAGCTCATTTTGCCTATCTTTTTTTATTGTATCGACCTTCATGTTGTGTACATCAGATTTCACCACTAGAACTCTATAGCCAATGCTATGCTTGGCACAGGCCAGAAAAAAAAATGCAGTCCACAGCCTTTGGTCCCAACTTATGCTTTTTGGTTATCGGCACATTGATTTTTGACAAACAGCCCCAAGTGCGCAAGTAAGAGAGTGTCGTTCTTTTCTTCTCCCATTACTCATAGGGAGTAGTCTCATTATCCTTCGCGGGAACTTTACTCAGGACATGACATGATGTCAATACAGCCTCCCCCACCATGCCTTGGAAAAACCTGATGTATCTAACATGGCGTTAACCAAATCTGTTAGAGTACAATTTTTCTGTTCGGGAACCCCGTTTGACTGGGGTGAATAGGGAGGTGTCCTCTCACCAATAATACCATGTTTCACATAGAATAAATCGAACTCATTAGAAAATTACTCTCCACTACGATCAGACTGGACTCGTTTTATTTTCTTTTCAAGTTGGTTCTCAACTTCTGACTAATAGATTTTAAAGTAGCATATAGCCTCATCCTTAGTATTTAACAAATACACATAGCAGAATCTAGTGGAATCATCAATCGGTGTCATGAAATATTTCTTTCCACCTTTAGTCAACACACCATTCATCTCGCACAGATCTGAATGTATGAGCTCTAGTGGTGCCAGTCTCTCCTTTGTAGGCTTGTGAGAGGCTTATGAGGTTGCTTAGCTTGCACACATGCATGACACTTAGAGCCTTTGGCTAAAGTGAAACTCGGGATTAAATCCATCTTGGTTAGCTGCGTCAATACAACCAAAATTAATGTGACAAAGACATGAATGCCAAACCTCATATTCATTCACATTAGAATGAATTTGGTTCATGACTTTATTACAGAAATCCTCCAGGGAAAGGTGGAACAAACCAACGCAACCATATCCTTTTCCAACAAACTGTCCATATCGAGGTACTAATTTATTGGACTTAAATACTATCTTAAACCCTTCTTTACATAGAAGGGAGCCACTAACGAGATTCTTCTTGATGGTGGGGACATGTTGCACGTTCTTCAGTTGCATGATATTTCCCGAAATAAACTTCAGATCTGCCAACACCATGAATACAAGCATGCGAGCCATTCCTCATCAAGACGGAGCAGTCTCGTGCGACCTAGTAGGAAGAAAACAAAGACACATCAGCACACACATGAATATTGGCCCAGTGTCAACCCACCAACTAGTTGACTGACAAACTAAAAGTACGATAAACAGATTACCATACCGAGAGGCCGCATCATTGTTGCTCAGAGTGACAAAGACATACTTGGAGTCATGTCCTGGCTTCTTGTACTTGTTTGGGCACTTGTTTGCCCAGTGTTCCTCTGAACCAAAAATAAAGCAACCATCTCTCTTTTTGTCTTTCTTCTTACCCTTCTTCTTTAAGGGGTAGTATTATGTTGTACAATGTTCTTTCCCTTAAACTTGTGGAAATTCTTCTGCACCACATTGGTGATAAAAGAACCCTCTGCCCCTTTCGCCTGTGAGTCCTTTGCTCTCGAGTTATGCTCAACACTCAGATGATCAATGACATCCTCAACAGAGAATTCGCGTCTCAAGTGCTTGAGAGAAGTAGCTAAGTTCCTCCATTCAGGAGGGAGTTTTGAAATATTGCAACCCGCCACAAACTTGTCTGGTCACTCACACTTCATGAGCTCCAGCTCCTTAGCGATATATTGTAGCCCATCAGACTGGTCCAATACAAGACGGTTATCATCCATCTAGTAATCATGGAATTGCTCCATGGCATTGATATGTCTCCATCGTATCTATAATTTTATATTGTTCCATGCTATTATAGTATCAATCTTGGATGTTTTATATGCATTTACAAACAATTATATATCATTTTTTGGGACTAACCAATTAACTTAGTGTCCAGTGCCAATTGCTGTTTTTTGACTATTTTTTATTTTCCAGAATATCAGTACCAAACGAAGTCCAAATGCCACGAAACTTTTTGGAGATTTTTTTCTGCACAAAAGAGACACTAGAAGCTTCGGGAGAGGGTCAGAAGACGAATGAGGTGGTCACGAGGTCCGCCCTGGTACCTCATGGGCCCACCTTCGCTCTGTTTGACCTAATTCCGCCTCTATAAATTCTCTAAAATCGGGAAACCAACAGATAGCTAGTCAAAATACTTTTTCCGCCGCCGCAAGTTCCTATTCTAATGAGATCCCATCTGGAGGCCTTTTCGGGCACTCTGCTAGAGGGGGAATCAATCATGGAGGGGCTCTACATCAACCTTCACTACTGCAGGTTGCTGCTAATGTGACACTATGATCAGAGACCCTTTGATGAAACTATGTGTGATGCATTAATCGCAAACGGTGGTGTAAAAATGGTCAAAAAAGGTGCAAAATGTTTGCGATGACGGATGCATCAAACATGGTTCAGATTTTAGTTGCATGTGTGATGCAGGGCATACGGTTCAGTTCAATTAACTATTTGCGATGTGGAAGAACAAATGAAACAGGCAGCCAGATGAAGGCGTGTGCGATATACAGCTTACGGTTCACTCAGATGAGCTGTTTGTGATTAGGCAACACAACAGAAATGGTCATCCAGATCAAGGTGTGTGCGATATATGACATGCGGTTCACTCGGATGAACTGTTTTCGACTAGGCAACGCAACAGAGACGGTTCAACCTGATCAAGGTGTGTGCAATGGAGGGCATACAGTTCATTCCGATAAACTGTTTGTGTTGAGCCAAGAGAACGAAAATGTTTCACATAAACAAGATGTGTGTAATACGCGGCAAACAACCAATTACATAGGTGGCTAGTACACACATGACATTTCCACACACCAAAGTAAACTATTACATGCATAATTAACTAGGATAAACGATCATCTGCTCATCATCTACTTCTTCTGCTAGCTCAATGTTCCTTCTATTATAAGTTTCCATCAATTGATGGCATTTTATGAACATGCCACCGTTTCCAGCCATTTCCTCTTCGGTTTCCCGCCACCCAGCGATATTGCGTATAAACCTAGGAGGCGCGACACGCACGGAGGCAACAAGCGCAGCCTGTAGCACATCCACCTTTTCCAAGCATGCCAACCCACCAAAGCGTCGCCTCTACCATCAACCTTGTCGACGAGGAAAACGAGCAGGCGCCACGGCCCGTCGAGGCCGAGGCGCTCCCTAGCAACACGATGGACGACGCCATGATGCGCGTCATCGCCAGGGTTGAGCGGATCCTTGGCGCACGGCGCTTCAACGTCGCGGGTCAAGATAGGCATGTCAGCACCGAGAGGCTGTAGCTCGCTGCACAACGTGATCGATGGCGCGCCGCAGAGCAAGCTAGGCGCGTCCGTGCCGATAGGCTGTGGCTCGCCACACGACGAGACCGTTGGAGCACCGTAGAGGGAGGGGCGCAACGCGACGCACAGCAAGAGCGGATCCATCGGCGCTTGCCTGCTATCAACAGGGCGTTGCAGCTGGGTACACGTCCTATCAGTACCCCCATTCCTCGCCAGGAGTGGGAAGAGGCCCTCTGCACCGTACTTGCACCAGAGGCCGGTCGCGCCGTACTTGCACCGGACGCCCGCCGCGCCGTTCGCATGAGTCGCCGTTCGCCTTGTCCGCTGCCCGCTCGATGCCAACGCGCTGGTCGGTAGGCTCGACCGCCTCCTTGGCCCAGGTGTCCACCTGGGCGCAGTAGAGGAACATGGCCGTCGCATCCTCGCTCTGGTGATCTTCGATGAAATAGCCAACTTGGAGCTCGAGATCACGCTCTAGATGTACCGCGAGAGTGTCGACCGCTTGGACGAACGCCTGCACGAGTTCATGCAGTGCCAAGAGCTATTGTAGGCAAGGGCTGCTGGTCATGGTCTCATGGACGCGTTTTATTTTGTTGAGTCGTTTCGACGTGGATAGCTATTTATTCACAGAAATCATAATATTGCTCTGTTTCAATGTGTGTACTCTGTTTTCTGTTCTTATATGTTCTGTTTCAATGTGAGTGTATACGCTTTCCATTCTGTATACGTGGATGATAACAACTAGATACAAATTAGTATACAAAAACAGATAGAAAACGGAATTCATAATATATATATATATTGTTCATTAGTTCATCACAGAATATATATAATATCATCACATATACATGATGATACTTAACTACTAGGTACAATGCATAAAATTGAAAACGAATAATACTAAAACTAATAATCCCTCCTGGGCCAGTATTCCGGCAGCCCCTCGCCAGCAGATCCCTGGTGCGCGGTGTCTTCCCAGTGCGGAGGTAGTACTCTGCCTCCTCCGCCTTGTAGTGCTTGACATACCGATCTGCCTCTTGTTGGCGGACGAGCGCGAACGATCTTGCCATTTTGTTGGGCGCCCACCGGAGCTCCTCGTCGGTGGCACGCTGGAGCTTATCGGCCCACCTCCATGCAGCGATGAGGCGCCCAACGCCTTTGACCTTCCTCGCGAAGTACCCGTCTTCGTACACCTCCTCTGCACGATGATGCACCCGCCCCCAAAGCTCCGCCGCCTCCTTTTTCCAGGCGGCATCATGGGCTTCACAAGCCGCCTGGTACCTGGCTTCCTCATCTGCCATCTCCTTCTTGAACGCCACTTGCCTGGCTTTCTCAGTCGGCGGCAGCGACTTCCACAGACAAAGATTGTATTGGCCCCAAAACCAATCCAAAGTTGGGGGGTCCGGCGCAACCTCGTCCGGCGCGTGTAGGGGTCCTCGTCGCTACTATTCGAGTAAGTGTCCTCGGGGGGCGGCGACTCCTCATTGGCGCGTGGGCAGACCGGCGGTGCCATGGCAGAGATTTGAGAGAAGAGAGAGAGAGAGAGAGAGAGAGAGAGAGAGAGAGAGAGAGAGAGAGAGAGAGAGAGAGAGAGAGAGAGGCAAGCAAGGGGAGGATGTAGATGAGAATGCAGGCGGGACGATGTGAGCAAGGTAGTATTTATTGGCGGCCGGAATCTAGATCGACGAGAATAGTACACATGTCGGTCGCCGAAATATACGAGTACTGTAGTTTGAATTACACACGATTCCCGCAGCAAAATCCGTGTGTGAACTTAATAGCTGACGGTTTCCAATACAGAACCGTGTCTGATTAATGACCCCCGCCATTCACCTACCAAACCTCGAGCCGCAAAATAGAGTGCCAATCGTGTGGGGGCCGGTTGTCTTGCCAAATCTTTATATTATCTTTTTTGAACACCAGATATTTACATCGTCTGATGATTTTTTAACTCGCACACAAGTACACAAAATATGTTTTTTCACACGGTTATGGTTAGCCGTTGCACGTAGATGTAGTTCAAATTTGAATTACGGTCCTTAAATGGATAGAAAATCACTTAAATGTCTTTAAAAGGTCAAATGACCCCTAGAATTTTCCAAATTTTCACATGACAGTTGTAGTAGAGCACGTTAGACGTAGAAAAAAATTTGAAGGCAGTAAGATGAAACTATCTCCCGTTCGTCATCAAACATGCACTGTTCCCTCTCGGAACCACGAGCCTTCTAGTGAGTTGCTCCGGTTTGTGAGGGGTGTGCGTCCAAACTTTCGTCAAACAGGCCATTTTTTTTACCATATCATCTTGGTGGAATGACATTAAATCAAGCAAGGTTTCATGTTTTTCTGATCATTTTATTATTATTTGGAATTAAAATGTCATGGCACTCCATGCATGTGTCCATGCCGTGAGACCAATATGTTTGAAAATTCCTTCTAATTTACTGCACATTGAATTAACTGGCACACAAGTACACAAATATGATTTTTCAAATCGTTATGGTTAGCCATTGCATGTAGATGTAGTTCAAATTTGAATTACGGTCATTAAATGGCTAGAAAATCACTTAAATGTCTTTAAAAGGTCAAATGACCCCTGAAATTTTCTAAATTTTCACATGACAGTTGTATTAGTGCATGTTAACAAACATAGAAAAAAATTGAAGGCCATAAGAGGAAGCTATTTCTCGTTCGTCATCAAACATGCATTGTTCCCTCTCGGAACCACGAGCCTTCTAGTGAGTTGCTCCGGTTTGTGAGGGGTGTGTGTCCAAACTTTCGTCAAAAAGGCCAATTTTTTTACCACATCATCTTGGTGGCATGACATTACATCAAGCAAGGTTTCATGTTTTTCTGGTCATTTTTTAATTTTTTGGAATTAAAATGCCATGGCACTCCATGCATGTGTGTCCATGCCATGAGACCAATATTTTTGAAAATTCCTTCTAATTTACTGCACATGGAATTAACTCGCACACAAGTACACAAATATGATTTTTTAAACCGTTATGGTTAGCTATTGCATGTAGATGTAGTTCAAATTTGAATTACGGTCATTAAATGGCTAGAAAATCACTTAAATGTCTTTAAAAGGTCAATTTACCCCGAAAATTTTCCAATTTTCACATGATAGTTGTATTAGTGCATGTTAAATGTAGAAAATATTTGAAGGCCGTAAGGGGAAGCTATCTCCCGTTCGTCATCAAACATGCATTGTTCCCTCTCTGAAACACGAGCCTTCTAGTGAGTTGCTTCGGTTTCTGAGGGGTGTGTGTCCAAACTTTCGTCAAACATGCCAATTTTTTTACCACATCCTCTTGGTGGCATGACATTACATCAAGCAAGGTTTCATGTGTTTCTGATAATTTTTTAATTTTGTGGAATTAAAATGCCATGGCACTCGATGCATGTGTCCATGTCGTGAGACCAATATGTTTGAAAATTCCTTCTAATTTACTGCACAAGGAATTAACTCGCACACAAGTACACAAATATGATTTTTCAAAGCGTTATGGTTAGCCGTTGCATGTAGATGTAGTTCAAATTTAAATTACGGTCATTAAATGACTAGAAAATCACTTAAATATCTTTAAAAGGTCAAATGACCCCTGAAATTTTCCAAATTTTCACATGACATTTGTATTAGTGCATGTTAATAAACATAGAAATAATTTGAAGGCCGTAAGAGGAAGTTATTTCCCGTTCGTCATCAAACATGCATTGTTCCCTCTCAAAACCACGAGCCTTCTAGTGAGTTGCTCCGGTTTGTGAGGGGTGTGTGTCCAAACTTTCGTCAAACAGGCCAATTTTTTTACCACATCATCTTGGTGGCATGAAATTACATCAAGCAAGGTTTCATGTTTTTCTGATCATTTTTTAAATTTTTGGAATTAAAATGCCATGGCACTCCATGCATGTGTCCATGCCGTGAGACCAATATCTTTTAAAATTCCTTCTAATTAACTGCACATCGAATTAACTCGCACACAAGTACACAAATATGATTTTTCAAACCGTTATGATTACCCGTTGCATGTAGATGTAGTTCAAATTTGAATTACGGTCATTAAATGGCTAGAAAATCACTTAAATGTCTTTAAAAGGTCAAATGACCCCTGAAATTTTCCAAATTTTCGCATGACAGTTGTATTAGTGCACGTTAAACATAGAAAAAATTTGAAGGCCATAAGAGGAAGTTATCTCCCGTTCGTTATCAAACATGCATTGTTGCCTCTCGGAACCACGAGCCTTCTAGTGAGTTGCTCCGGTTTGTGAGGGGGGGGGGGTGTCCAAACTTTCGTCAAACAGGCCAATTTTTTTATCACATCATCTTGGTGGCATGAAATTACATCAAGCAAGGTTTCAAGTTTTTCTGGTCATTTTTTTATTTTTGGAATTTAAATGCCATGGCACTCCATGCATGTGTCCATGCCGTGAGACCAATATGTTTGAAAATTCCTTCTGATTTACCGCACATGGAACTTACTCGCACACAAGTACACAAATATGTTTTTTCGAACCGTTATGGTTAGCGGTTACATGTAGATGTAGTTAAAATTTGAATTACGGTCATTAAATGGCTAGAAAATCACTTAAATGTCTTTAAAGGTCAAATGACCCCTGAAATTTTCGAAATTTTGACATGACAGTTGTATTGGTACTACAAATTTTCTCGTACATTTAAAACACCATCCGTTGCCACTACTCCAAATTCGTCTTTCACAGCTAATAAAAAAATATCCACGACATCACACACAATTTGTTCGTACGAACCGTTTGCGATGAAAATTCCTGGGTCTATTTAAGTCTTCCTCCTTAAGCTTCACCGGCTCGTCTGCTCTAGTGCCGGCAATCCCCGAACCCCCGAATCCCGATCCCCACTCCCGCACCCCCTTCTTGCAAAGATGACGTCGTGGAAACGCTTCGTGAAGGCTCGTATGATGGCCATGTCCTCCCTGAGTGCCGCCGCCTGCACTGAGAGCGCGGCCACCTACGCCGAGAGTGTCGCCGCATCTACATTGAGCGCGGCCGCATCCGCCGTAAGGGCGTCTGCGGCAGCCGGCAGGGAAGCTGTAGCAGCCGGACAGCTACAGCTGCTGCTGCGATGGCGGCTGCAAACACCGAGAGTGCTCGAGCTGCCGTCTGTGCCGCAGATGTCGCCCTGGCCCAGGTCGAGGCCATCCACACGAAGATCGAGGACGCACACGCCAAGATATTCCAGGCCACCTCGGAATCTGGCATGCATCCCACGTACAAAAAGGCGGCAGTGGCCATGGAGCACCTGCTTCCTCATGAGATCGCCGAGCGGGATCTCGAGATGCAGGAGGAGGCGGAGATTGAGGAGCGTCGGGAGGAGGAGTTGCGCATGGCCGAGGTCGAGGTAGAGAAGAGTCTGTCCATCGAGGAATCAACGATGGAGTACCAACGCGAGCTTTGGCGTAGCCACTAGTACGAGTACTACAACGTTGAGGACGACGCGAGGACAAGGATGAGGATGCGGTCGACTTCAGCAGGGGGGCGCTGAGTCCACCAACGGCGGCATTTCGCCAGGACAAGTCATCGACGTCTCATCTCACACCGGCGATGCATAGGCCAGCGCGGTGGCGGATTTGTTAAAATTATGCATACTTAGGATTTTTTTTTAATGCTGGTCTTTTGTTAGAGCAATGTTTAGGTCAACTGGCTCTGTTTAATTACTAAAATTGCTCGATTCAGTAAGTGTGGTCTGTGTGTTGTACGCTCTTTTGTGTGCCCAAATTAGCAAGCGATGTTAAATTATGCAATGACGTACCCATGGAATTTCCACCAAAATTTGAATTATCAAACTCATCCCATGCGTGTAAAGCAGAAGAATCATTTGCGATGCACACAATCATTCAAAGTGAAGGGTGTCCGGCGGCACCACGCGCAATGTTTCCCTCCACATTTCCAAATTTTTGGCCTACCGCCAAAATATCTACCCCGCCCCCCTCCCCCCTTCCCCGCCCCCTTTTCTCCCCGACCACAAGTCACATTTCCCATGTTTCCTACTTCCTTCCTTCCTTCCTTCCTAAGCTATAGCCGCTTCCTCGCTTGCTTCCTCACTCTCGCCGTCTCGCATCCTACCGCCGGGGTCGCCATGGTCTTCTTCAATGACCTCTCCAGTGGTTCCTCCTTCGACGACGACTCCTTCACCACCTAGGTATGCCTCTCTTCTCTCTCTCGTGCTATGACTTGGAATGAAGGATTTTAACCCGACGGTAGATTTGAGTCATTTCTTCCTCTTGTAGCTCCCTAGGACCATCAGCTGCAACTAATGGAGTGGGGTGGCTAAAGATCTGTCTGCTCGTTGTCACCATCAATCTCCATGCGCGAAGCTAGTTGCATTTGAATCTGTGGACAGTGGGAGGAAGTTTATGGCATGTGCAGAGAAGTTTAGACCCTCTTTCGTTGTTAAAAATCATTTGTTAGATGTGATTCAGACACTGTCACGGTCCCGACCCATTCATACCACACCTTCGACCAAATGCATCCTAAAACAGTGTCACAGTTTGTTCCTAGTATCTAAAAATGTTGCCATCCCATCAGGGGTGCCATTAGAAAATTATTTGGCACCGCTTTAGCAGTTTGTGCAGCCAAGTTTAGTCCACACATCCGAGCAGCCAAGCAGTAAAATACTAAATCTTTATGGCACAAAGGAACTGGGCATCAGAGCAACTAGGTGCTCCGAAGTCCGGGTCCCTGTTTTTTTCCGCTGCATCGGCTCGCCAGTGCAGGGCACCGGTGCGAGATCTAGCAACAGTTGTCTTTACACCGGTTTTAGCATACATAGTGGACGGCCTTAGTGCTATTAGTTCTATGTTACTAAATTTGTGCATGTACACACCTGTTAGTATCAATTTGCTGTCATCCAAACACTGTCGCTATGTTGTTGAAGTTATATTTACCTTCCTCATAAAATGTTCAATTTGTTATTTATAGTACATGAGTAAGAACTTGTAGCGTTGTTGTAGTTAATTATAGCTTCTGATGTTTCAGAATTTGGTTGTTGTCTCAGTAGCAATTAATTCATTTGCACGTTGATCTTTTTGAGAAGATATGTCATAATTAACCTGTTTCTTCAATTTTTCAAAATAAGTATTGGTGATTTTCTGTGTTGCTATAAACCCATTTCCCCTATAATTGTTACTAATCTAGTTTTAAATATTATAGGATGAACGAAAGTGTTCTTACTTGGAGTGGGTTGATCAAGAGTGGCCACAGTCTTTGAAGATGTGCCTAGCAAAGCTTTGGAGCATGTATGAGGAAGAGAATAGAGGTAGGCTTAGAGAAAGTGTTGTCAATGCTGAAGAATATTTGAAGATGCGGGATAAAAAGAGGAAGGTGGAGAATGAGCTTAGATTTTTTTAAATCAGACTTTGCTAAGATGGTGTTGGCGAAGGAGGAGGCACTTTCCCAGTTGGACAGTGCAAAACAGGTTCTTACTGAACTTAAAGCAGATGTGGATAAGACGTGCCTGGACGATCTCGATTAGGGAAATGTATATATTGTTCTAATATTGTTATTATGAAGTTGAACTAGCTATATGATGTACTATGATGTTTTCAGGTAGCTATCATACTGTGATGTTAAAATATATCTATGTGCCTGACATGAAATTGGCAAACAGTTGTTCGATATGAAATGTGAATTTGCGTAATACTGGAATTATTAATTATAAACTAATAAACCTGCTAAATGGGTCACGGAACTTTGCAAACGGTTCTAGCAGTAAAAGCGCTTGTGGTGGATAGCCCAATGCCACACAGTTTTCTTCGTCAAATCATGTGTGATGTAGTTGATAAAAGAAAACGGTTAACCAAGGCAGAGCGTGTGTGATGGTTACACCTTTCACACACGAGCCTATACATAAAATTGTGTGGGATGTACATACGAACGAAAACGTTTTCCCTGGATTGACTGTGTTGGATGTACATAAGAACGGAAACGTATTCCTTGGATTGACTGTGTGTGATATACATACAAATGAAAATGTTTTTTAGGGATTCACCGTGTGGGATGTACATACGAACGGAAACAATTGGGTTTCGAGGCCTCGCCCGATCGCACATGAACTCATTTTGCCCCAGCCTGTGTGCCAAGAGGGCCTGTCCCCGACGGTTTCTGGGTCGTGTGGGAAGGACCCCCCTATCGCCCACACTCACTTGGGGACGGTTCCAAATGTCGTCGCGGAAAGGGGTTAAAAACTGTTTGTATAGCACCGACGCGTACCAGTGCTTGCTGCCCTTTCGATGACGTGTGAGTAGTTTACCACAGACCTACGGGTCCACAGTTAGTAACTAGATGGCTTTCTCTCTCCCTTTGATCTTCAATACAATGTTCTCCTCGATGTTCTTGGAGTTCTATTTGAAGTAATCACTTTTTGTGGTGTATTTGTTGGGATTCGATGAATTGTGAGTTTATGATCAGATTATCCATGAATATTATTTGAGTCTTCCCTGAACTATTTTATGCATGATTATTATAGCTTTGTATTTCTCTCCGATCTGTTGATTTGGTTTGGCCAACTAGATTGATTATTCTTGCAATGGGAGAGGTGCTTTGTGATGGGTTCAATATTGCGGTGCTCAATCCTAGTAATAGAAAGGGACATGACACGTATTTGTATCATTTCCATTAAGGATAAAAAGATGGGGTTTATTCATGCGTGAGTTTACTTTGTCTACATCATGTCGTCTTGCTTAAGGCGTTACTCCGTTCTTTATGAACTTAATACTCTAGATGCATGTTGGATATTGGTCAATGTGTGGAGTAATAGTAGTAGATGCAGGCAGGAGTCGGTCTACTTGTCTCAAACATGATGCCTATATACATGATGATTGCCTTGTATATCGTCATGATTATTCTCTTTTCTATCAATTGTCCAATAGTAATTTGTTTACCCACCGTATGCTATTTTTAAGAGAGAAGACTCTAGTGAAAACTATGGCACCCGGGTCAGCTTTTATCATATATTAAAATCCAAAAATACCTTGCTGCAATTTTTCTTTACTTATTTTATTTTGTGTTTTATTTATCTATCTACCACTACAAAATTTAATCTTTCAATAACCACCGAGAGATTGACAACCCCTTGTTCGTGCTGGGTGCAAGGATCTGTTATTTTGTGTGCAGGTACTGCTAACGAGGTGTTGCATGATTCTCCCACTAGATTGATAACCTTGGTTCTTAACTGAGGGAAATACTTATCTCTATTGTACGGCATCATCCCCTCCTCTTCGAGGAAATCTCAATGCAGCTCACAAGTAGCAGGAAGAATTTCTGGCGCCGTTGCTGGGGAGACATCATCAACATCTATGAAGCACCTACGCATAAACTTTCATCTCCTTGCATTTACATTATTTTCCATTTGCCTCTGCTTCTCACCTCCCCCACTTCTAATTTTTTTACGAAAATATAAAAATATTTCCCAATTGGCTTTTCATGTTTGCTTTTGTTAGTTTACCTTGTCATCATGACTAGCATAACTATCCCTCCTCTGTCACCGAGTTTTGAAGTCCTTTACTTCAAATATAAACAACGAGAAAATCTGAAAGGTGCTTGGTATAGGTTAATGGAATATTATCGTGTTTGCACTGTAAAAGGGGATGTGAAAATTTTGCTTCACAATTTTTATATAGGTTTAACCATGCCCCATAGTCAACTCTTGGATTTTCCCGCGAAGAGGAATTTTATTGAGACTGACGCCAATGTTGCTTATGAAATTATAGAGGGTATATTGGGAGTTCCCCCATCACAGAAAGGATTTATTATACTCACGAGGGGATCCAAATCTTAAACAAATTGGGTGATATGCAGAAAAAATTGATTGAATTGCAAAAGTCTAATGAACCTCTCAAAAATATTAGTGGAAATCTAAATCGCATGAATACTTTGATTACCCTTTGCAATAAGCGATTAGATATCTTAATATTAAAATAGCCTCTTTCTTCGATAATAACGGGAAGCGTAAGGAACCACCCGGATTTGAGAAAACTCCTACTAAACTTATCAAAACTAAGGATGACAACACTTGAACCTATGCATTACGCCTAGCTAGGGGCGTAAAACGATAGCGCTAGTTGAAGGAAATATGCCCTAGAGGCAATAATAACGTTGTTGTTTTATATTTCCTTATTCATGATAAGGGTTTATTATTCATGCTAGAATTGTATTGATCGGAAACCTAAATACATGTGTGAATACATAAACAAACACCATGTCCCTAGTGAGCCTCTACTTGACTAGCTCGTTGATCAAAGATGGTTAAGGTTTCCTAACCATGGACATGAGTTGTCATTTGATAAAGGGATCACATCATTAGGAGAATGATGTGATGGACAAGACCCATTTGTTAGCTTAGCATTATGATCGTTCAGTTTATTGCTATTGCTTTCTTCATGTCAAATACATATTCCTTCGACTATGAGATTATGCAACTCCCGGATACCGGAGGAATGCCTTGTGTGCTATCAAATGTCACAACATAACTGGGTGATTATAAAGATGCTCTACAGATATCTCTGAAGGTGTTTGTTGAGTTGGCATAGATCAAGATTAGGATTTGTCACTCCAAGTATCAGAGAGGTATCTCTGGGCCCTCTCGGTAATACACATCATAAGCTTGCAAGCAAACGACTACGACTTAGTCATGAGTTGATGTATTATGGAACGAGTAAAGAGACTTGCCGGTAACGAGATTGGACTAGGTATGAAGATATCGACGATCAAATCTCGGGCAAGTAACATATGATGGACAAAGGGATTTACGTATGTTGTCATAACGGTTCGACCGATAAAGATCTTCGTAGATTGGCTAAGGGCGAGGTGACGATGCGCGTCGGGAATGGTTCCAAGGTCGATATGATCGCCGTCGGCACGCTACCTCTACATCTACCTTCGGGGTTAGTTTTAGACCTAAATAATTGTTATTTGGTGCCAGCGTTGAGCATGAACATTATATCTGGATCTTGTTTAGTGCGAGACGGTTATTCATTTAAATCAGAGAATAATGGTTGTTCTATTTATATGATTAATATCTTTTATGGTCATGAACCCTTGAAGAGTGGTCTATTTTTGTTGAATCTCAATTTTAGTGATACACATATTCGTAATATTAATGCCAAAAGATGCAAAGTTGATAATGATAGTGCAACATATTTGTGGCATTGTCGTTTAGGTCATATTGGTGTAGAGCGCATGAACAAACTCCATGCAGATGGACTTTTGGAATCACTTGATTATGAATCATTTGATACTTGCGAACCATGCCTGATGGGCAAGATGACTAAAACTCCGTTCTCCGGAACAATGGAGCGAGCCAATGACTTATTGGAAATAATACATAACGATGTATGCAGTCCGATGAGTGTTGAGGCACGCGGCAGGTATCATTATTTTCTGACCTTCACAGATGATTTGAGCAGATATGGGTTCATCTACTTAATGAAACACAAGTCTGAAACATTTGAAAAGTTAAAAGATTCAGAGTGAAGTGGAGAATCATCGTAACAAGAAAATAAAGTTTCTACGATCTGATCGCGGAGGTGAATATTTGAGTTACAAGTTTGGCCTTCATTTAAAACAATGTGGAATAGTTTCACAACTCATGCCACCTGGAACACCACAGCGTAATGGTGTGTCCGAACGTCGTAACCGTACTTTATTAGATATGGTGTGAACTATGATGTCTCTTACTGATTTACCACTATCGTTTTGGGGTTATGCATTAGAGACAGCTGCATTCACGTTAAATAGGGCACCATCTAAATCCGTTGAGACGACACCGTATGAACTATGGTCTGGTAAGGAACCTAAGCTGTCGTTTCTTAAAGTTTGGGGTGGCGACACTTATGTCAAGAGGCTTCATCCTGATAAGCTCGAACCCAAATCGGAGAAGTGTGTCTTCATAGGATACCCTAAGGAAACAATTGGGTACACCTTCTACCATAGATTTGATGGCAAGATCTTTGTTGCCAAGAATGGAACCTTTCTATAGAAGGAGTTTCTCTCGAAAGAAGTGAATGTGAGGAAAGTAGAGCTAGATGAGGTAATTGTACCTTCTCTCGAATTGGAGAGTAGCACATCAGACAAATCTATTCCCGTGATTCCTACACCAACTAGAGAGGAAGCAAATGATAATGATCATGAAACTTCAGATCAAGTTGCTACTGAAGCTCGTAGGTCAACCAGAGCACGATCAGCACCAGAGTGGTACGGTAATCCTGTTCTGGAAGTCATGTTATTAGACCAAGGCAAACCTATGAACTATGAAGAAGAAATGATGAGCCCAGATTCCGATAGATGGCTTGAGGCCATGAAATCTGAGATAGGATCCATGTATGAGAACAAAGTGTGGACTTTGGTGGACTTGCCCGATGATCGGCAAGCCATAGAGAATAAATGTATCTTCAAGAAGAAGACTGATGCTGATGGTAATGTTACTGTCTACAAAGCTCAACTTGTCGCAAAAGGTTTTTGACAAGTTCAAGGGGTTGACTATGATGAGACTTTCTCACCCATGCTTAAGTCCGTCCGAATCATGTTAGCAATTGCCACATTTTATGATTATGAAATCTGGCAAACGGACGCCAAAACTGCATTCCTTAATGGGTTTCTTAAAGAAGAGTTGCATATGATGCAACCAGAAGGTTTTGTTGATCCCAAAGGTGCTAACAAAGTGTGCAAGCTCAAGCGATCCATCTATAGACTGGTGCAAGCTTCTCGGAGTTGGAATATACGCTTTGATGAGGTGATCAAAGCATATGGTTTTATACAGACTTTCGGTGAAGCCTGTATTTACAAGAAAGTGAGTGTGAGCTCTGTAGCATTTCTAATATTATATGTAGATGACATATTGTTGATTGCAAATGATGTAGAATTTCAGGATAGCATAAAAGGATACATGAATAAGAGTTTTTCAATGAAAGACCTCGATGAAGCTGCTTATATATTGGGCATAAAGATCTATAGAGATAGATCAAGACGCTTAATAGGACTTTCACAAAGCACATACCTTGACAAAGTTTTGAAGAAGTTCAAAATGGATCAGTCAAAGAAAGGGTTCTTGCCTGTGTTGCAAGGTGTGAATTTGAGTCAGACTCAAAGCCTGACCACTGCAGAAGATGGAGAGAAAATGAAAGTCATTCCCTATGCCTCAGCCATAGGTTCTATCATGTTTTCTATGTTGTGTACTAGACCTAATGTGTGCCTTGCCATAAGTCTGGCAGGAAGGTACCAAACTAATCTAGGAGTGCATCATTGGACAGCAGTCAAGAACATCCTGAAGTACCTGAAAAGGACCAATGATATGTTTCTCATTTATGGAGGTGACAAAGAGCTCGTCATAAATGGTTACGTCAATGCTTGCTTTGACACTGATCCGGATGACTCTAAGTCACAAACCGGATACATATTTATATTGAATGGTGGAGCTGTCGGTTGGTGCAGTTCCAAGCAGAGCGTCATGGCGGGATCTACATGTGAAGCGGAGTACATAGCTGTTTCAGAAGCAGCAAATGAAGGAGTTCATATCCGATCTAGGTGTAATACCTAGTGCATCGGGTCCAATAAAAATATTTTGTGACAATACTGGAGCAATTTCCTTGGTGAAGGAATCCAGATTTCACAAAAGAACCAAACACATCAAGAGACGCTTCAACTCCATCCGTGACCAAGTCAGTGAGGGAGACATAGAAATTTGCAAAATACATATGGATCGGAATGTAGCAGACCCGTTGACTAAGCTTCTTCCACGAGAAAAACATGATCAGCACCAAGACTCCATGGGTGTTAGATTCATTACAATATAATCTAGATTATTGACTCTAGTGCAAGTGGGAGACTGAAGGAAATATGCCCTAGGGGCAATAATAAATTTGTTATTTTATATTTCCTTATTCATGATAAAGGTTTAGTATTCATGCTAGAATTGTATTGATCGGAAACATAACTACATGTGTGAATACATAAACAAACACCGTGTCCCTAGTGAGCCTCTACTTGACTAGCTTGTTGATCCAAGATTGTTAAGGTTTCCTAACCATGGACATGATTTGTCATTTTATAACGGTATCACATCATTAGGAGATTGATGTGATGGACAAGACCCATTTGTTAGCTTAGCATTATGATCGTTCAGTTTTATTGCTATTGCTTTCTTCATGTTAAATACATATTCCTTCGATTATGAGATTATGCAACTCCCGGATACCGGAGGAATGCCTTGTGTGCTATCAAATGTCACAATGTAACTGGGTGATTGTAAAGATGCTCTACAGGTATCTCTGAAGGTGTTTGTTGAGTTGGCATAGTATGTCACTCCGAGTATCGGAGAGGTATCTGTGGGCCCCCTCGGTAATACACATCATAAGCTTGCAAGAAAACGACTAAGGAGTTAGTCACGAGGTGATGTATTACGGAACGAGTAAAGAGACTAGCCAGTAACGAGATTGAACTAGGTATGAAGATACCTACGATCAAATCTCGGGCAAGTAACATACCGATGAACAAAGGGAATTATGTATGTTGTCATAACGGTTCGACCGATAAAGATCTCCGTAGAATATTTTAGGGTCGAAAGTATGTCTAGAGGGGGGTGATTAGACTACTTGACCAAATAAATATCTATACTTTTCCCAATTTTAAGTCTTGGCAGATTTTAGCAACTTAGCACAAGTCAAGCAACCAACATACACATGCAAGTCTAAGAGTATAGCAGCGGAATGTAAAAACATTGCACATGAAGGTAAAGGGAGGAGTTTGGAGGGGGCAAACGCAATGTAGACGTGGATATTTTTTTCGTGGTTCCGATAGGTGGTGCTATCATACATCCACGTTGATGGAGACTTCAACCCACGAAGGGTAACAGCTGCGCGAGTCCACGGAGGGCTCCACCCATGAAGGGTCCATGAAGAAGCAACCTTGTCTATCCCACCATGGCCATCACCCACGAAGGACTTTCCTCACTAGGGTAGATCTTCACGAAGTAGGCGATCTCCTTGCTCATACAAACTCCTTGGTTCAACTCCACAATCTTGACGGAGGCTCCCAAGTGACACCTAACCAATCTAGGAGACACCACTCTCCAAAAGGTAATAGATGGTGTGTTGATGATGAACTCCTTGCTCTTCTGCTTCAAATGATAGTCTCCCCAACACTCAACTCTCTCTCACAGATTTGGATACGGTAGAAAGATGATTTGAGTGGAAAGCAACTTGGGGAAGGTTAGAGATCAAGATTCTTGTGGTTGGAATGGAATATCTTGGTCTCAACACATGATTTGGTGGTTCTCTCTCAGAAAATGTATGCTGGAAGTGTAGGCACATTCTGATGGCTCTCTCCACGAGTGAAGAGTGGGTGAAGGGGTATATATAGCCTCCACACAAAATCTAACCATTACACACAATTCACCAAACTCGGTGGGACCGAATCATGAAACTCGGTCATACCGATTTAGTTCAAAATGTGAATGTTAGGCTTTTTGGTGGGACCGACATGTCAACTCGGTGGGACCGATTTCATTAGGGTTAGGGCATAACGTAATCTCGGTGAGACCGATCACATAAACTCGGTAAGACCGATTTCTGTAATAGGAAAACAGAGAGTTGGTCAGGCAAACTCGGTGGGACCGAATCGCTCATTTCAGTGAGACCGAAATGTGACGAAAGGGAAACAGAGAGTTTGCATTGCGAACTCGGTGGGGCCGATCGCTCATCTCGGTTAGACCGAAACATTATGAAGGGAAACAGAGAGTTTGCAATCCCATCTCGGTGAGACCGAGATCCCTATCGGTGAGACCGAACTGACTAGGGTTTCTGGCTATGGCTATGTCAAATGAACTCGGTGGCGCCGGATAGATCAAATTGGTGGGGCCGAGTTTGACTTTTGGTTTGGGACATAAGTGGATATGAGAAAGTGGTTGAGGGCTTTTGGAGCATATCGCTAAGCATTTTGGGCAAGCAAGTCGTTATGCAACACCTCATCCCCTTTTAATAGTATTGGCTTTTCCTATGGACTTAGTGTGATCTTGGATCACTAAAATGAAAATGTAGAGTCTTGAGCTTAAGCCAATATGTGTCCTTAGAATTTTGATGGGTCCACATTCCTAATCCATGCCATGCGAATCATTGAACTTTCTGCAATGATCATCTTGAAAGAGCATTAGTTCAATGAGCTATATGTTGTTAGGAATTACCAAAACCACCGAGGGATAGTTGCACTTTCAATCTCCCCCTTTTTGGTAATTGATGACAACTTATAGATCAAAGCTTCAACAAATGATAATAAGATTGAAATGCATCGTCGCTTTGAGAAGTATGTGATAAGCAAGAGCTCCCCCTAAATTTGTGCATTATTTAAAGAATGCAAATGCACAATAGATTAGGATCATGGGTTACTCTTCCATGTCACATACATCTTGGTGGAGCACTCAAAATGATAGAAAATAAAATTATGCACTCATCACCAAGGCAAAGTGAATGATCATATAGAATAGATAAGAGATAACATCATTCAAGCATAAGCATTAACGTATCAAATAAGTATCTCACACACATAAACATAAAGTACCATCCAAGAAGCACACAAAAATAAGTATCGACCAAATAGCAAAAGAGACAAAAGAAGCAAAAAAACACACTCTCTTGAAGCCTATGATCTATACATTTCTCCCCCTTTGGCAACAAGTTACCAAAAAGTTTGAAAATGCATAGTGCTATGCGTCTTTCTAGGCTTGATCTTCGGGAGGTGGTGTTGACAGGACTCCAAGGACGAATGCATCTGTGGAAGTTGATGGAGCTGGTGGAGTTGCAACTAGAGGTGGCACTGATGTTGTGGCTGCAGGTGCTGATGTAGTAGCTCTTGTGTCAGCCATGGGCACTGCAGCAAATCTCTGACCTCTTGGCACTCTTTAAAAGGCATCTATGGTAGTCTGCCCTTTCCTCTCCTCAACTTTTTCTTGGAGCTGATCAACTACTGTCTGCATCTCTGTCACTTTTAGATCAAGATCATAGAACTTAGTCTCAATGATTCTTTCCAGGCTCTCTTGGTTCTGAGTTAGGGTGGCCAATCCTTTCTCAATCATCAAGGTTGCTTGAATCAGATATGCAAGTTGATCTTGTTTGGTCTTGAGAAACACTTGAGATGCCTCTTCAGCACTTGGCATCTTTGCAGCTTTCTCAGCCTTAGCTTTCTCTCTCTTTTCTTGTGCCTTTGCAGATGTAGGATCTTCTTCAGTCATGACAACAGTGTTGTCCTCAAAATCTGGTCTCAAGGGTAGATGCTCCTTATCTAACAAGTAGGTGCCTGTGCCCATCTTGGAGTTGATGAGCATTTGAATATGTGGAGCATACCCACATGATCTCTTCTGATATGCAGATGTCCTCTTGATCGTTTCCACAATCAGGCTCATGACTTTGAATTTTTGGGGCACATCAAACAATTGCAGCAAGTTGATGGAATGGCCTCTGATCATCTTGTGATCTCCAGATTTGGGCAACAAGGTATGCCTCAAGATGGTGTTAATTGTGGCCAAACCAGACAACAGATAATGAACAGAGCCTAGCTTATGAGTTTCCAAGGCTTTGTCTGGAATTTATTTGTACATGTTGGCCATCGAGTTGCGGTCTTTCTTCTTCTTGGCATAGACATCCAAGTCATCTTCATGCTCTTCAGGGGCATTGATCAGTTTTGCCCACTCATCAACTGTTGATTGGTACCTTGTACCCTCAGACATCTAAACAATTCTACCATCAGGATAGAAGTGTGTTATGGTGTAGAATTGCATGATGAATTCATCATTCCACTTGGTCAACATCTGACCCACAAACTTGTCCACTCCACACAGCCTAAAGCTCTCATGCACACCTGGAAAATGATCTTCATTCTCATTAATGTATTTCCAATCTGCCCACTTCATATCACAAACAATGGGCTTCTTATCAAGGAAGATGGTCTCGTAGAAGTCCTACTGCTCCTTGGTGTGGAAATTGTAATCCACCGCAGTCCTTCTCCTCATAGCATATTGATCAGTTTGTCTCCAAAGTCTGAGACCTGCATCCTTCCTGGTGTTCATGTCTTCTGCCAATGGATGGCTGTCATCATGATCTAGAATCTTAGGTTTGAGCTTCCTAAGCACTTGGGCTTCAGCATCTTCTTCTTCATCAATCTCAGGCACTTGGGCCTTGTTCTTTTCAGCAGCTGGAATATTCCTTGTGCTCCTCTTTGGTGCATTCTTTGGAGCTGGAGCAGAAGCTTTGGGGGAAGTCTTGGGCTTTGAAGGGGCAGCCCCAGACTTGATGGCATCCCCCATTAGCTTTTGAGTCTTTGGTGCTGGTGCAACATCTTCTTCCTCTTCTTCATCTTCATCAGATGAGTGTCTCTCAAATTCTGCCATGGGATCTACCTTCTTGCACCATCTCCCTCTCTTTCTTTCCCTTTTCTTCCTGCCCTCACCAGCAGCCTCACCACCAGTTGATTTGGAAGTTTCAAGAGTGGAGGCTCTGGCCTTTGACATAGGAACTCTCTTGGCTGGAGCCTTCTTGTGTAGACCTGGCTTAGTTGCAGTATTAGCATATTCCTACTTCAGCACCTTTTTCTTGGAGCTGACCTCCTCCTCTACAGCAACATGATCCTCATCTTTTGAGTCTGAGTTTCTCTTCCTCCTTGTCCTTGTAGCTGCTTTGGGCAAGTTGCTTGGAGTACTCCTGCTGCCCTCATCATAGCTGATAGAGGGACTAGTGCCCTCACTCAGGTTCACCTACTCTTCTGACTTGTTTTCGCTATCACTCTGATATGACATTCTGGCAAAGCAAACTGACAGCAGATCCTGTGAATAGATATAGATGAGGTAGAGTGGAGCATCACAAAGTGCAAAGTTTTTGCAAAACAAATGAGTCAAAAACTTAGTTTTAGTTTTCAACAGAAAGCATTTCGGAGCTACCGATTTGTTAAACTCGGTGACACCGAAGCAACTTTTGGAGTCTAAACTAGTGAAATCGGTCGGACTGAGTCATAGTTCGGTGACTCCGAGATTGCTAGGGTTTCACAGAGAGTTGAACTCGGTCACACCGATTTGCAAATTTCGGTCAGACCGAAAAGTGCAAGTGCAATGGCCTAACCCAAATCGGTAAGACCGATATCCACAACTCGGTCGGTCCGAGATGAGTTCGGCGGAAACCTAACCCTAAATTTTCGAATCAAATCTAATCTAAGTGATGTTCTTGCTGGACAGGATGATCTCATACGTGGTAAAGAACATGGCATTTGCTTTGTGCTAAGAATCAGAGTAAGGAACAACACAAAGTTTCGAACTCATACCCTAGTTCGGTGATGAGCTCGCTACAGCGGCAACGGCGGGGTTGAATTCCGTTGACGGTGATGGAGACCAGCGGCGGGAGGTCGCTGGCGACGAGAGGACGATCCGAAGACCCGAGGCGGCAGAGCAGGACACGCGCGGGCTGAGGGGTTTTGGAGAAATTTCCAAAATTCGACCCGACGGTATAAATATCCTGACCCTGTCGATGTGACTGAGTGGAACAACTCGGTGGCACCGAGATGCAGAATCGCAAGCAGTTACTGCAACTAGGTGTGACTGAAAAGTTCTAATCGGTTGCACCGAGATTGAAAACCTAGATCAACTCGGTCAGACCGAAGAGAATGAATCAGTCAGACCGAAATGCACAGAGAGGTTTTGGAAGTTTAAGTCTATGACGAATCGGGGACTCTGAGTGCTCCTCACACATTGTGTTCGAATTTGACTTGATCAAACTTTGTGATGTAGCATGAATAGAGTTTGAGACGAGAAAAGCATAGATAGCTAGAGGAAGTTCTTACGCATTCTTGTTCATCCATTTGGCAAAAGAGAAAGAGCCAAACAATCAAAGCAACAAATGGATGTCCTCGAATGAGTAAAATATGCAATCAACTTGCTCACACAATAAAATGTCAAATGAAATATGTGACAAAGCATGCACAAACACTCTAGCATCTATAAAACAATTGGCAATGACTAGGTCATCTATATTGTTGGAGATATACCCTAGAGGCAATCATGTATGATGATATTTCCCATGTGTTTATGAATAAAGATAGTCCTTGGACATTATCAATGATGTCAGCAAGTATGTGACTTGTTTGTGGGACTATGCATTGTATGATGACTGTCCTAAAAGGTCCCTAGTCGAAAGGGTTGTGTGGACGCGCAGCCGACTAGACTGGCATATGACACGGTCGATGGCTTGGTCTCACTAGCCATGGAGCATCGGATGCTAATCGGGTAATATGGACTTGGAAAGGTCTGGTCGGGTTCGACGTAGTCGGATCCGAGACGAGATAAGGTCCGAGTCGGACAGACCCAACTATGAGACGCAGCGATATGTCATCTGGAGTCTCTAGTACAACATACGTTCTATGTCCTAAGACCTGAGCTGACGCATGTACTCGGGATGGTGACAGACTTGCTTTGGGCCGACCAAACGCTACTCCGTGACTGGGTAGTTACAAAGGTAGGTTTCGGGTTTGTCCAGTCCCATGCTGCGAGACATGGTCGAGCAAGATGGGATTTTCCTCTCCGATCAGGAGAGATATACTCTGGGCCCCTCATGTGATCCAACCAGGAACAGCATGGCCATGTGACAAGGATTATGAGATAATCTGAATTGTGGTCGGTATCACTGGAACGAGAAAGAGGTCGGGCTAGCACAAGGATGACAGTCTCACCTTGAGCCTGACAACATATATCGTGCGGCAAAGGGAACAGAAGTGTGACACGTTGTATAGGTTCGCCTAACCAGCTTCATAGTATGCTTGGTGGTCGGCACGCCTTGCTAGAGGCCGCTACCAACCATGCAGGTCGGAGGTGATCCGAACTGTGACCAAGCCGACTTGAACCTAAGGGGTCGCGCACTTAAGGGAAGGAACCTACGAGGTCGGTTCGTAGGACACTGGTCGGATGTGATCCGAACTGGACTAGGAACATGACCGAGTAGACTTTGGGCTTTAGGGTCCGTGCAAGGCCCAAGTGTTGAGCCTGCGATGGACGCCTATATAAAGTGGAGGTGCGGCACACTCATGTGGTTGATCGCTTCGGCGCTGCGACTAGGGTTTGCATGTGTTGTGAATGGCCACCTCCACTTGCCGCCGACTGTGTGATCGGACCTAGCAGTCCGCCGCACGGTGTTCCTCCTGCACGCACGGATACCGTTAGAGGCGGTGCGCTTGCGCCGCTCCGGCGAACTTGTACGTGGGATCAGACGACCGGCTGTTCGAGGGAGATCGGACGAGGAGGAGACGATCCACGCGGATGCGCTGCCCCAACTCTTCTTCCGCTGCACGGCACCGCGCATCTAGTGGTAACGAACTGTGATCCATCTCCCGTAGCATGTTCCTAGATGTTCTGCGCGTAGGAAAATTTTAATTTGCAGTCGACGACCCTACCGTAGAACACAACATATATATGAGTATATTGACTTAGGAATCAAATTAGAACATTTGATCATAGGTCATACTCATCGTTTAAGCACAAGTTGGGTTACCACTTTTACATAAAGCATTGATGTGTTCACAACATTAGAGTTTCTTTAGCTCAATATTTAGAGTAAAGCTCCCCCTAGATGTGATATCCCCCCTAAGAGGGATGAACTAACCTTGGGTTTTGTCGATGATGACTTCATGTAGATGTTGAAGATGTGGATGCTCAAAGTTGATGTAGATCATTTGGAGAAATCCATTGGAGTGAGTTGCACTTTCAATACCTACACGGGTTAGTCCCACAAGGAACAAACAAAGATATCCATGGACATAGAATGAAGTTCATACATGATGATGTCCATGAAAGCATTAGGTTACCTTGTCCCTTGTCTTACCAACAAGAGGGTCTGTGACTCCTTGAACTAGTGTAAGATGTGGAAGTTGTTTACACTTGTCCTCGCAAAAATGATATGAGTGAAGTATGTTGGCGGAGTCACCCTCAAGAACTCTCTAGTTCTTCTTCTTCGGGATCCACATCATCTTGATGGGAATCCTTGGAGTTGTGGTCATACTTGATGAGGTAAAACTTGATGTAGTCTTGGGAACCCACTTGGCCAAGGCCTTGGGAGCTTCTTCAAATGCATCAATCTCCTCTTGAAGCTTGTCCTTGCCTTTTTGCTTGTGGTCTTGTGGTGGAAGATCATCTTGAGCTTGTGTCCCATTGAAAGAAGTAGGATCATACTTCTGTTGTTGAGGAGCAAACTTCGTCTCGGGGTATTGATCTTCTTCCCACTCAACTCCATTGGCATTGAACTTTCGTTCAAAACCAACACCTTGATTCTTCCGGTGTCTTCCTCGCTTGCGTACAATTTCCTCAAATTGCTTACTTCCGGCAAGGCTCTTGTAAACACCTTTCTCTATAATTCGCTTCAATAAGCTATTTTCTTGCTCAAGTGTAACTTGGATAAGAGAATCATTAGTGGAATCAAGATAACTACTAGAAGCAACAACATTGGATTTAAGATTATTATTGTTACTACTAGAAGAAGAATCTTTCTTGTTCTTGTTACTAGATTTTACTTGTGGCATGTAAGTAGACAAGAGTAAACGCTTGGCAATGTAAGAAGAACTTTTCTTACAAAGATCATTATTGATTGATTTGAAGAAGCCATGCTCTTGCTCAAGGTTGAGCTTTTCAAAGCGTAGCTTCTCATGAGTCTTTAAAATCTCTAGATGATCTTCTAAGATGGTTCCATGAGCTAACTTAAGAGTGTTTAGTTCTTTAGTTAGATGCTCAATCTCCTTCTTATCATCATCATTCGTTGTATCTTGATTAACATGATTAATAGCAAGTTCATCATAGTTTTCATCACTAGAGTTGTCAACAAGTAAATCATCATCACCTAGCAAATCATCTTCATCACTATTGAAATCAACATACTCGGAGTTGGTTGACACAAGTGCTAGACCGGCAACACCTTCATCTTGAGTATATTAGGAGTCGGAGTGATAACTTCTTTCGGAGTGATGGTCGGAGTCGGAGCCAGATATCCATTCACCAATGTGAGCTTGATGTCTTGGTTTTGTGTATCTCTTTGATGATTTGTCTTTCCTTTCCGAATCCTTGCTTCTCCGAGAGGTTCTTCATTCATAACGATCATCTCTACTCCTTCTCTCTCTTGGAGGTGATTCTTCTCTTCTACTTCTCCTTTTAGGTGAGTCTTCTCTTCTTTTGTAGGGAGCCATACACTCATTGGAGTAGTGTCCGGGTCTTCCACAATTGTAGCAATTATGCTCACGACTAGAAGATCTTTTGTCATTGTAGGACCTTGACTTGGAACTTCTTTCCTCGCTTCTACTCTTGTAGAAATTTTTGAAGTTTTTCACCATTAGGCTCAGTTCCTCATTGAAGGATTGTTTCTCACTTGATGATGTAGGAGTTGTAAGCACCACTTGACTTGTTGTGAAGCTCTTCCTTATCCTTGAGTGACATCTCATGAGCAACAATTCTTCCAATGACTTCCGTTGGCTTGAGATCTTTGTAATTGGGCATCATTTGGATCAATGTGCACACGGTATCATATTTTCCATCCAAGGCTCTTAGGATCTTCTTGATGATGAATTGATCGGTCATCTCTTCACTTCCTAAGCCGCAATCTCATTTGTGATGAGAGCAAGCCTAGAGTACATTTCAGCGACACCTTCACCATCCTTCATTTTGAACTTGTCAAGCTGACTTTGAAGCACATCCAATTTGGATTCCTTGACGGAGTCGGTACCCTCTTGCATATCAAACAAAGTATCCCAAATTTCCTTTGCATTCTCAAGACGGCTGATTTTGTTGAATTCTTCGGGGCATAATCCGTTGAAGAGGATATCGCAAGCTTGAGCATTGTATTGCAGCATCTTCAACTCTTTCGCGGTAGCTTCACGGTTTGGTTCTCTCCCATCAAAGAATTCACCTTGCAAGCCAATACACACAATAGCCCAAATGGCATGGTTATCTCCAAGAATATGCATTTTCATCTTATGATTCCAACTAGCAAAATTAGTATCATCAAAGTAAGGACCTCTACGGTAGTAATTTCCCTCGCTAGACGCCATACTCTCCTAGGTTGTGAAACCAAGGCAATGATCACCAAAAGCTATGGAAATCAAGGCAAATGGAGACCAAAGCTACGATACCACTTGTAGGATCGAAAGTATGTCTAGAGGGGGGTGATTAGACTACTCGACAAATAACAATCTATCATTTTCCCAATTTTAAGTTCTGGCAGATTTTAGCAACTTAGCACAAGTCAAGCAATCAACCTGCACATGCAAGTCTAAGAGTATAGCAGCAGAATGTAAAAACATTGCACATGAAGGTAAAGGGAGGAGTTTGGAGGGGGCAAACGGAATGTAGACGTGGCGATTTTTTCCGTGGTTCCGATAGGTGGTGCTATCGTACATCCACATTGATGGAGACTTCAACCCACGAAGGGTAACGGATGCGCAAGTGTCGGTGTACAAAAGTAGGGATCTCCTTTTGACCCCTTTACTTGTGCACGGGTAGTCAGAGCCGCGCGCCACGGCCACACGTAGCAGGGAAAGGAGGGAAGCCGGAGAGAAGACGAAGCCCAAGACAAACAAGGCAACGCCAAGACCAGAAACACCAAAGAGCAGAGGGATGAGGCGGGTTCCCCCGGCAAGGGCCTTGCCGGGGCAGCTCGCCCCACACCAGCGGAGTGCGTCACCCTTGAGCCCACGGCTTCCAACGTAGTCAACCACGTTGGAACAAAGGCTAGGGAGGCACCTCCTTGGTGGCATGCAGATCTTTGTCAAGATCACAACGGGATCCTAGCCAAGGAGATCCACAAGACCCCCGGGCAAGCGCCTTGCCGGGGACGACTGCAACGCCATGGCAAGGCCCTTGCCAAGGACATCAGCGGGGCCTCAGCCAGGCCCACGTCGACCAAGACTCCACCACTGTTCGCATACAGCTGCCAGCCCGACCAGCTGGGCAGGCACCTGCGTGGCGACAGGCGGCTTCCGAACCAACTCAGCAAGCACCTGCGTGGTGGCATGCGGATCTTCGCGAAGGCCCTACCACCGCGCCACCTCAGATGCCTGCCTGTCTACATGGCACCACATGCATCGCCGGCCCAGGCGCGTGTTGAAGCAAGGCGAGGCGGCGACGGACGGGACGGGCTCCATTCCCGTCCCCGATAAAGCAAGGGGACACCTAAGCGACGCATTAAATGCATCTTGTCCTGTAATACGGGCGATAAGCTCGCAACACTGTTTACCTTTCCACCTCCTATGTGCCATGGTGGCAGCCCCTTTCGACTATAAAAGGAGGCCCATGGCATACTGGAGAGGGATTCGGCTCTTTTGGGCAAGTTGCACCCTGTAGCTAGCTCAAGAACACAAGAACACTCAATACATCCACCAAAGCAGGACTTGGGTATTACGCATCCTCGTGGCCCGAACCTGGGTAAATGATCCTTGTGTTGACTGCTAATCCTGCTCTTCTCACAACCCCGCGCCCCGACAACCGTAGTAGGGATTCTTGTGATCCCATAGGTGTCGTTTCCCACCGACATCTTTGGCACGCCAGGTAGGGGGCGTAATTGTGAGAACCTGGTTTAGCAACCAGCTTAGCGGTTCTTCATCGCCATGGCCTCTAAAGAAGAAGACAACCAGGAGAAAACTGCGCCGCCTACGAGCGTGAAGGACGCCAGCGCGGCAACAGAAAAGCTAAGTCATCCAGAGCCTTGAGCAATTTCCTTTTATACATGAGTTTATTGTCCTCGGAGATCCTGCCTATGTATGGAAAACCCGCGCGTAAAGGGGCCCTCCCGCAATTGGCAATGCCCTTGTTCTGTTTCGAGTCCGCTCAACAGCTCAAGTGGCCGCGTCAAGAGTGGCAGGGTAGGCTTCCGCACTAGGCAACGCTCTCGATTCTCACTCGAGTCAAGCTCGACAGGTCGAGCGGCCGCATTAAGGGCGGTGAGGTGGTTTGCCCGGCAGCAAGCACACCCGGCAGGCCAATGGGGATCCGTCCTCAAGACGCCGCCCTGGGTTTACGCGCCGGCAAGCCTACCCGATTAACGTAGGGTGGACATACAAAGGGAAATCGAACAGGAAAATAACATGCTTTGTATCAAGAGTACTGCAGAGTTATATTACATCAAATTGTTGCCGCAGTTCTAACTAAATATAGAAATTGTCTTGGTCATGAACCTGCAGCGGCGATAAGAAACGGGGTGCCTAATCCCGGCGCTAGCCCTCCACCCTTTGAATTCCGTCGATGAGGCCGATGATGGGCTCGATACGCTCCTTGAGCGGCGCGAGGTCAGTGCCCTCCGGCAAGCTCTCCAGCGTGGCGTCAAAGTCAAGGGTGGGGTTCCAGTATGCCACCTTGGTGAGGACCTTGGTCATGGCACCCCGGCAAAGCCTTTGGTTCTCGTCGGCCAGCAAAGCCGCCCTGTTGGAGTGGAACTGCTCCAGGGCCCTGAGAACACCCTCGAAGAACAGGGTCAGCTTGGCGTTGGTAGTCCCGCTGTGCTCTAGGGCGTACCTCACATTTGGCATCCCCATGGTAGCCAGCTGCGTGGTGATCCTGCCGGCGACGTCCTCGAGGCGGCTGATCCAGTGATTCTCGCCCTCCACGAAATCCTTGTGGCTGGCGGCTTCGTTCCTCCGCTGCAGCTTCTCGTCCTCCAGATCCTCATCTCAAGGGTGAGCCCGGCCTCGGTAAGGCGAAGGATCCTGGTGGTGGCGACCGTGATCTTAGCGTCGTCGGCGTCGACGTCACTCCAGTCGCCCCGGTGAACCGGCGGCACGTCGCGGACCCGGCAAAAGTTCGGTGGGTCCTTCTCTTCAATCCAGCACCACCGGCCCCGCCATTCTTCCCACCTCTCCTTCATGGCGCCCTCCGGGTATGCCCCCTTGGCCCGTGGGATCTAGGCGACACAACCAGAAATGGCGCCTCCTGGTTGGATCCGAGGGAAGAAGAAATGGCGGAAGAGCGCCGTGTTGGGATGCACCCCGGCGAAGCCCTCGCAGAGGTGCGCGAAAAGAGCCATGCATGTCATGACATTCGGAGTAAAATCCAAAAGGTGGAAGCCGTAGGTGTGCATGACGTCATTGAAGAAATCGGAGAAGGGGGGACAGAGCCCGTAGGAGAAGTAGTCGACAAAGAACGGATACCGATTTGGGCGGCCTCGGCACAATTGGCGGGGATGACACGCGTGGCCGGATGCCCCGTGTTCTCCCCCCCCCCATCTTGCACCCCCACAAGGGTTTGAAGGCCTCCTGGAGCTCGAACATGTCGACCGTCGAGGGGAAGTAGGCGAGCTACGCCACCAACGCACTCTCCGGCGGCTCCGTTGCTCCGGCGTCCTTGGCCACTCCCTTGCCCTTGGTGGATTTGGGCCCCATGGCGGCTGGGGGGAGCAAGGGACAGAAGGCGGTGGAGACACATCAACGACGAGCAAGGGCGAAAGCTTAGGAAGGAAGGAAAAGGGAGCGGCGGCTCTGAGATTGGAGAAGACACAGGAGGGGGGGGGGCTAAAGTGAGCAGCGCGCCCACGGTTATTCCTTTTTACGGGAAGGCGTGGGCCGCCTCCTTTCCCATTAACTGTGATGTGACGCATGCGTGCGGGAACCGCCCCACGCATGCCCCCCACGTCACGCACGCTCATTCACGACGCGCGTTCAACGGGGGTCGTGGGGAAGCGCAGCGGACGAACAGTTACTGCGGTAAAATCCGCCCACCTGCCCGCACACCGTTTTGGGCCTGGCCCAACAACGTGCCGCGCTTATGTGTGGCCCAGGCCCGGGGGCTCCTGTCAGTGTACAAAAGTAGGGGCTCTCCTTTTGACCCCTTTACTTGTGCACGGGCAGTCAGAGCCGTGCGCCACGGCCGCACGTAGCAGGGCAAAGGAGGGAAGCCGGAGAGAGGCTGAAGCCCAAGACAAACAAGGCAACGCCAAGACCAGAAACACCAAAGAGCAGAGGGATGAGGCGGGTTCCCCCGGCAAGACTCTTGCCAGGGCAGCCTCAGCGGCCCCGACAAGGGCCTTGCCGGGGCAGCTCGCCCCACACCAGCGGAGTGCGCCACCCTTGAGCCGACGGCTTCCAACGTGGTCAACCACGTTGGAACAAAGGCTCGGGAGGCACCTCCTTGGTGGCATGCAGATCTTTGTCAAGATCATAAACATGTGAGATCAGATGAGGACCAGAAGACGACGACCCTTGGCAGGATCCTAGCCAAGGAGATCCACAAGACCCCCTATCGGTGTCAAAACCGGTGGATCTCGGGTAGGGGGCCCGAACTGTGCGTCTAAGGCAGATGGTAACAGGAGGCGGGGGACACAATGTTTACCCAGGTTCGGTCCCTCTCGATGGAGGTAATACCCTACTTCCTGCTTGATTGATCTTGATGATATGAGTATTACAAGAGTTGACCTACCACGAGATCGTAGAGGCTAAACCCTAGAAGCTAGCCTATGATTATTATTGTCGACCTATGGACTAAACCCTCCGGTTTATATAGACGCCGGAGGGGGCTAGGGTTACGCAGAGTCGATTACACGGGAGGAGATCTACATATCCGAATTGCCAAGCTTGCCTTCCACGCAAAGGAGAGTCCCATCCGGACACAGGACGAAGTCTTCAATCTTGTATCTTCATAGTCCAACAGTCCGGCCAAAGTATATAGTCCGGCAGTCCGAGGACCCCCTAATCCAGGACTCCCTCAGTAGCCCCTAAACCAGGCTTCAATGACGATGAGTCCGGCGCGCAGATTGTCTTCGACATTGCAAGGCGGGTTCTTCCTCCGAATACTCCATAGAAGATTTTGAACACAAGGATCATGTCCGGCTCTGCAAAACAAATTCCACATACCACCGTAGAGAGTAAATATTTCCACAAATCTAATCGGCTGACAACGTGACAACACGCCGTGGTCCGGTCATTATTCGAACCGTTTTTCTCAACCAGCTACTGCACATATTGCGAGGCGGTTTTCTTGGCACGTCTTGTCCAAGCAGAGATCGTGTCCCCTTATCGTGGGATTCTAATCAATACGGGTGTGGGTAACCCAACCGCACCATTAATCACGGCGCTTGGGGAATAAGCGAGTTTACCAGGCAGGTGAGGAGGCGCACAGTTTCCTCCGCCCTTATAAAGGGACAAGGACTTCTCTTATTCACCCACGCCTTCTTCTTCCCTGCCCATCCATTCTCGCGCACTTGAGCTCCAGCGCCTGATGAAGTCATGTACCTGGGGTAGGGTCATAGACCTGCCCAAAGGTACCCTCCACAAGGACACTCACAAGAGAAGCAGCCTTCCAATCGACTGGTAGGTTTCCACTGGCAGATTCAAAGACACTCGACCATGAAGACCCACTCGACCATCGAGTCCAAGAACCACTCGGCACCCAAACGGTCTGTAGTTAAATAGTCTTTATGACCTTAATGACACTTTATGTAAGGCGTTACCAAGAACGCCTAGCTTTAACGCACCTTAAACCCTCTACTACATTGGGCTGGCTGGGGTCTGGCGACTCTATATAAGCCACCCCCCTCCACAGGTAGAAGGGTTCGCACCAGTAACACATACGCATATAATCCAATGACCGCCTCCGGGCTCGAGACGTAGGGCTATTACTTCCTCCGAGAAGGGCCTGAACTCGTAAATCCTTTGCGTATACAACTACTCCATAGCTAGGATCTTGCCTCTCCATACCTACCCCCATTCTCTTGTCATACTTAGAACCACGACAGGTTGGCGCCCACCATGGGGCAGGTGTTCTAGCGATTTGTTGGAGAAGTTGGGATTCTTTCGATCTCCTACACCATGGTTTCGGTGGAGTTCGGTTGACGGCCACGAGATCCGTCTCGGTGCGCTCACGTTAAATCGCCGACGACTCCGCTTGGCTTCGTGGAGGCTCCACTCGACGTGGACGCGCCCCGTCCGCTGGGCGACGACTGCTGCAGCGTGTGTCATGGCGTCCTCCTGCGGCAACCGTCGACCCAAGATGGGTCGGCTCTGCGCCGCCCTCACTCCCGGCCTCCCACCGCGCAAGCGCCCGGTCGGTCGAGGCTTCAGCGGTGGGTGGGGCATGCGGTGGCCCGCCAATCGGCCATCCCCAAGTCGCGGCGACGAGCCCGAGCGATCTCTCTACGGCCTGTTCGACACACGCCGATCGCTCCGAGAGACCGCGTCGAATGCGATAGCGATGACCCGGACGGCAGAGGTTCTGATGGTCGATGGACCACGCAGTCCCCTTGGATTCACCCGCACCAACAGAGGTGGCGGTGGAGACGATCCGGAGCAAGCCCATGAAGAGTACTTGCGAGCCCCTCACTTCGCTCCAGAGGGAGCTTCGCCCGCCGGAACATGGATGCACTTCACACTCCTATCGTTGGAGAAACCCCCGAGGCTCGCGCCTTGGAGGATGCGAGCTTGGCCAACCTGGCTGAGCGCACTCGACTGGAGAATCTTCAGCGAGTACTCGACGAGCGTACGCGACCAAGGGTTCCAGAATCCAGTCGACGCCAGCTCTTTCAACCGCCAACTCAGGTATATCGAACTCCGATTCATAATTTAGCAGCTGCTGCCCGTATAGCAGAGTCAATTCAGCCTTCCCAGTAGGAGGCGGGCAGAGGTTTGCAGCAAATCAGGGATTTGCTCTGGGCGGCAGGAGATCAAAACTCAGTTGTATCCCAGTCGCGGAACAGGGTTCACAGCCGATCCATCGCTGTGAATTCAGTCCAGTCGGCCCATAGTCCGAGATCGCCCCCGAGGCTTGAGGAACGTGGGGGCCGGCGTGATGATCAATACAAGGGCCGCGAGCAGTATGAGCACCGATTCGATCGCAACGATCGACGTCGAGTGCCCACTCCTCCCCCAAGGGGTGGATCATATGCTCCTTGGCAGCAGGACGACAGACGCCAACACAGTGTTGGGCGAAGAGTTCCAGTCGACCCCAGGGAACCAGGCTTTGATGCGAGATCTATTATCGTTCAAGGTTTGGTCGACAGGAACAGAGCTCACCAAGACGGCCATGATAGAGATGTTCCTTCCAGCAGCAGAGTTCCCTGTCTCGGGACCGAGTGTTTCAAGCGAGCCATCGAGCCGCAGTGATTCCTCCCAACTTCAAAGTTGGCGATCGAGTCGATAAGTTCATGGAGAATCCAAGCGGACACTTGGCTTGAAGATTACCGAGTGGCGGTTCAGATCAGCGGTGGCAACGATGAGGTAGCCATGAAGCATTTGCCCTTATGTTGGAGGGTTCAGCTGTATGGTTGAATCGATTAGCACCAATGAGATTTACACTTGGGAAGATCTTGCCGAGTGTTTGTCAGACATTTGAAGGAACTTGCAAACCACCAGCAGGTTTGACGGAGTTGCGATCGTGTGTGCAAAAGTCGAGTGAAACTTTGAGAAATTATATCCAGAGGTGGATCACTTTGCACCACACAATGAGAATGTATCGATCACCAGCGATCTATGCCTTCAAGGAAGGTGTCAAGACGAGAGAATTGAGTTTGAAATTTGGTCGAACCGAGATATGACCCTAAGTCGGATGATGGAGATTGCCACCAAGTATGCAAATGGAGAAGAAGAGGATCGGCTCCAGTGGTAAATATAAATCGGCCGTTAATGAAGCCAAGGAGGAAATTCCATCGGAAGGAGAAGCATAAAGTCGAGCCAGCGGCTCCGGAGAGGCCTTTGGCGTGACCCGAGAAAGTTCAAGGGGAAACCCAAGGGTCCTTGGAACCCCAAGAAGGTGAAAGACCAGGATGGAAACGACGTGTTGGATTTGCCATGTCATATTCATACAAAGAAAGATGAAGAGGTAAACTCATTTACCGAAACATACCACTCGACAGTTGTCGGCTCTCGATTCAGCAGCCCAAGGAAACAGCTCAAGGATAAGGATAAGGAGATGACAAAGTTGAGGACAGAGATGACAAAGTGATGGTGGATATCCCGTGTCAATTCCACCACGATGATTTTTTGCCGACGCCGAAAGCAAAATTCGATTGAAGGTTATCAATCGGAAGTGAACTTGGTTGCTCGGCGATTCCCAATTATCTGAAATGGTCCTGCATCGCCATCACATTCGACCGACCGATCACCCGACGACATTGCCACCCCAGGAGGCAAGCATTGGTGGTCGACCCGCTTGTTGAAGGCACTCGACCGACCAAAGTCCCGATGGATGGTGGTAGTGGCTTGAACATATTATACGTGGAGACGTTGAAAGGGATGGGCATTCCGATGTCCGGACTCGAGACCAAGAATATGAGCTTCCACGGAGTCATTCACGGAAAGAAGGCTGAGTCACTCGCCAAATTGCTCTTGATGTAGTTTTGGTGATTCAAAGCATTTCCGAAAGAAAAGTTGACCTTGAGGTCGTGGATTTCAGAGCGCTTATCACGCTATTCGGGAGACCAGCTTATGCACGCTTTCATGGCCCGACCATGTTACATGTATCTTAAATCAAGATGCTGGTCCCAAGGGCGTGATCACCATCACGGCAATCGGAAGAAGGCGTAAGAGTGCTTCCAAAGGCTCTAAGATCGCCGATGCTCGATTGGCGTGGTAGAGCTACAAGAGTATCGTAAAACTGCAGATTCGAGTGATTTGTTGCGAGCTAAGAAGCCCGCCACTGAGTCAAGATTTCAGTCGATCGGGCGAGACGAAACAGGTTCACATTCACCCGATCGATCACAATGCTGCTCCGACCAACATCTCAACAAACAGAGACTCAAAATAGGAAGAAGCGCCATCCGGCTTCCTCCGTGAGAACTGGTACATCTTTGCATGGAAGCCTCGCCGACATGCCGGTGTTCCTGGGGATCTGGCCGAGCATCGCCACGAAGTCGCACTCCAAAATTCAAACCGTTAAAGAGTATCTTCGGCGGTCCGCCGTCCGAAGAGAAAGGCCATTGGCGAGGAGGTGGCTCGCTCTTTGCAGCAGAGTTCATCCGAGATCTACCACTCCGAGTGGCTCGCTAACGCTGCCATGGTCCCCAAGAAGGACAACGGCCACGAGATCCGCTCCTCGGCGCCACGCTCGTCGCCGACGACTCCGCTTGGCTTCGTGGAGGCTCCACTCGACGTGGACGCGCCCCGTCTCGCTGGGCGACGACTCGCTGCAGTGTCCACAAGGCCCTCCCGCGGCAACCGCCGACCCAAGATGGGTCGGCTCCTCGCCGCCCTCACTCCTGGGCCTCCCACCGCGCAAGCTGCCCGGTCGGTCGAGGCTTCAGCCGGTGGTGGGCATGCGGTGGCCCGCCACGGCCATCCCCAAGTCAAGGGCGATCGAGCCCGACGAATCTCTCTACGGCCTGCTCGACCTGGCCGACCGCTCCAGAGACAAGGCTCAATGCGATAGCAAGGACTGACGGGCAGAGGTTCCGATGGTCGATGGACCACGCAGCCCCTTGATTCACCCGCACCAACGGAGGTGGCGGTGGAGACGATCCGAGCAAGCCCATGAAGAGTACTTGCTCGAGCCCCTCACTTCGCCTCCAGAGGGAGGAGTCACTGGCCGGAACATGGATGCACTTCACACTCCTATCGCTGGAGAAACCCCGAGGCTCGCGCCTTGGAGGATGCGAGCTAATAACCTGGCTGAGCGCGACTCGACCGAGAATCTTCAGCGAGTACTCGACGAGCGACGCGACCAAGGGTTCCTAATCCAGCCGACGCCACTTCTTTCAACCGCCAACTCAGGTATATCAACTCCGATTCAGAATTTAGCAGCTGCTGCCCAGATAGCGTAGTCAATTCAGCCTTCCCAAGAGGAGGCGGTAGAGGTTTGCAGAAATCGTGGATTTGCTCCGGCAGGAGATCAAAACTCAGTTGTATCCCAACAAGGAACAGGTTCACAACCGATCCATCGCGAATTCAGTCCAAATGGCCCATAGTCCGAGATCGCCCCGAGGCGTGAGGAACGGGGGCCGGGTGATGATCAATACAAGGGTCATGAAAAGATGAGCACCGATTCGATCGCAACGATCGACGCCGAGTGCCCACTCCTCCCCAAGGGGTGGATCATACGCCCTTGGCAGCAGGATTTACGACGCCAACACAAAGTTGGGCTTAAGAGTTCCAAATGACCCTGTGGAACCAGGCTTTGATGCAGATCTATTATCGCTCAAGGTTTGGTCGACAGAACAGAGCTCACCGAGACGGCCATGATAGAGATGTTCCTTCCAAAGAAGAGTTCATGTCTCGGGACCAGAGTGTTTCAGCAGAGCCATCGAGCCGCAAGTGATTCCTCCCAACTTCAAAGTTGGCGATCGAGTCAGAAGTTCATCGAGAATCCAAGCCGACACTTGGCTTGAAGATTACCGAGTGGCGTTCAGATCAGCGGTGGCAACGATGAGGTAGCCATGAAGCATTTGCCTCTTATGTTGGAGGGTTCAGCTGTGGCGTGGTTGAACCAGTTAGCACCCAAAGAAGATTTACACTTGGGAAGATCTTGCCCAGTGTTTGTCAGACATTTGAAGGAACTTGCAAACCACCAGCAGGTTTGATTTGAGTTGCAATGTGTGTGCAAAAGTCGAGTGAAACTTTGAGAGATTATATCCAGAGGTGGATCACTTTGCACCACACAATGAGAATGTATCCGATCACCAGCAGCAGTCTATGCCTTCAAGGAAGGTGTCAAGAACAGAGAATTGAGTTTGAAATTTGGTCGAACCGAGATATGACCCTGAGTCGGATGATGGAGATTGCCACCAAGTATGCAAATGGTGAAGAAGAGGATCGGCCCGAGTGGTAATATAAATCGCCGCCAATGAGGCCGTGCGGAGGAAATTCCAATGAAGGAGAAGCAAAAAGTCGAGCCAATGGCTCCTGAGAGGCCTTGGGCAGGACCCTGTGAAAGTTCAAGGGGAAACCCAAGGGTCCTTGGAACCCCAAGAAGGTGAAAGACCAGGATGGAAACGACGTGTTGGATTTGCCATGTCATATTCATACAAAGAAAGATGAAGAGGGTAAACTCATTTACCCGAAACATACCACTCGACAAAGTTGTCGGTTTTGATTCAGCAGCCCAAGGAAACAGCTCAAGGATAAGGATAAGGAGATGCATAAAGTTGAGGACAGAGATGACAAGTGATGGTGGATATCCCTGTGTCAATTCCACTCGATGATTTTTGCCGACGCCGAAAGCAAAAGTCGATTGAAGGTTATCAATCGGAAGTGAACTTGGTTGCTCCTACGATTCCCAATTATCCGAAATGGTCCTGCATCGCCATCACATTCGACCACCGATCACCCGACGACATTGCCACCCCCGGAGGCAAGCATTGGTGGTCGACCCAGCTTGTTGAAGGCACTCGATCGACCAAAGTCCCGATGGATGGTGGTAGTGGCTTGAACATATTATACGCGGAGACGCTGAAAGGGATGGGCATTCCGATGTCCGCACTCAGATCAAGAATATGAGCTTCCACGGAGTCATTCCTCGAAAGAAGGCTGAGTCACTCGCCAAATTGTTTTGATGTAGTTTTTGGTGATTCAAAGCATTTCCGAAAGAAAAGTTGACCTTGAGGTCGTGGATTTCGAGCGCTTATCACGCTATTCGGGAGACCAGCTTATGCACGCTTTCATGGCCCCACCATGTTACATGTATCTTAAATCAAGATGCCTGGTCCCAAGGGCGTGATCACCGCCACACGCAATCGGAAGAAGGCGTAAGAGTGCTTCCGTAAAGGCTCTAAGATCGCCGATGCTCGGGCATGTGGTAGAGCTACAAGAGTATCGTAAAACTGCAGATCCGAAAGTGATTTGTTGCGAAGCTAAGAAGTTCGCCACGGAGTCAGATTTCACCGATCGCGAGACGAAACAGGTTCACATTCACCCGACCGATCCCAATGCTGTTCGACCAACATCTCAACAACACAGAGACTCAAAATAGGAAGAAGCGCCATCCAGTTCCTCCGTGAGAATCTGGGACATCTTTGCATGGAAGCTCGCCGACATGCCGGTGTTCCTGGGGATCTGGCTGAGCATCGCCACGAGTCCACCCAAAATTCAAACCGTTAAAGAGTATCTTCGGCGGTCCGCCCCCGTAAGAGAAAGGCCATTGGCGCAGGAGGTGGCTCGCTCTTAGCAGCAGAGTTCATCCGAGAGATCTACCACTCCGAGTGGCTCGCCAACGCTGCCATGGTCCCCAAGAAGGACAAGTCGCTATGCATGTGCATCGATTTCAGCATATCAATCGGCCTGCCCGAAGATCATTTCCTCTTCTCGCATCGACCAAATAGTCGACTCAATCATGGATGCGAGAGGTTGTCTTTTTAGACGCCTATTCCGGTACCATCAGATCCGCTCAGATGGACCCGATGAGATTAAAACAACGCTCATCACTCCATTCGGTGCTTCGTTATGTCACCATGCCATTCGGTCTCAAGAATGCCGGAGCCACATTCATGAGGATGATTCGAAGTGTTTGCTCACCAAATCAGTCGGAATGTGGAAGCGCATATGGATGATATAGTGGTCAAGTCACGAAGAGGTTCCGACCGTTGACCGACCTTGCTGAAACATTTGCCAATCTCGTGGAGGTATGATATCGCTTAACCCATCAAAGTGTACATTTGGAGTTCCCCGTGGAAAGTTACTCGGTTTTCTCATTTCGAGCGAGGAATCGATGCTAACCCGTAAAAGGTTGGCACCATATCTCAATGAAGCGCCTGTGGTGCACGATGTCCGTAAACTTATCGATGCTTGGCCGCTTAAGTCGATTCATCTCTCGCCGGTGAAAAGGCATTGCCTCTTTACCGATCGATGAAGAAGTCGACAAGTTCGAGTGGACTCTAGAAGTCGATGCAGCGCTTGCAGAGCTCAAAGCTCGCTTCCACCCAGCCGGTGCTTGCTACTCAATCAAGCAAAGAGCATTTGCTGCTTTACATTGCAGCCATCGGACAAGTCGCAAGATCTGCATTTACGATCGAGCGGAAGAAGAAGGAAAAGCCTTCAAAGTTCAACGCCCCGCTTATTATCTTTTCAAGTACGACCCCATCAAAGCAAAGATACCTCACTATCGTAAGCTTGTTTATGGGATCTATATGACCACGAAGAAGGTTGCTCATTATTTCTCCGATCATTCCATTACGCCGCCGCCGATGCCCTTTGTCGGAAATTCTTCATAACAGAGATGCAATCGGTCGAGTGGCAAATGGGCGATTGAACTCCTTCCCTTGATATCAAATTCGAGGCAAAGAAAGCCATCAAGTCCCAAGCAATAGCAGATTTCTCGCCGAGTGGATCAACAGCAGCTTCCGACTCAAGTTCACTCGAACACCGGACTATGTTTTTGATGGTTCCAAGATGTCGAACGATTTCGTGCAGGGTTGTATTGGTTTCCCGAGGAGATAGGCTCAAGTATGTTCTCCAGATTCACTTTGATTCTTCCAACAATGAAGGTAATATGAAGCACTCTTGTATGGGTTATGCGATGGCCATTTCATCGTCCGTCAGCCTTTATGGTCTACTGGCGACTGGATCTGGTTGTTAATCAAGTGATGAAGGAGGATGTCGAAGCCCAACTATGACAGGTTATTGTAATGCAAGGAGAAAGTGGAGAAGAAATTCGAGGGGTTAGAGCTTCATCATATACCCCGATCGAAAAATCAAGCTGCAGATGATTTGCTAAGATAGGATCCAAAAGGGAAGCCATTCCCAAGAATGTATTTTTGAGCACATTCATGCACCTTCAAGGCAGGAGGATCCTTTCACGAAGAAGCCCCGCAGCAAAAAGAGTGCCAATGATCCGATCAAGTTGAAATCCCACCGTGGTCGACCTAATTATGGAAGAGGTGGTCATCACTCCCGATCGACGGTGCCAGACATCGCGATATATCCTAAGGAAAGAGCTCCCAGAGAATGAAGAAGAGGCTCGACAGATCGTCCGACGATCCAAGGCCTTTACAAAGGATCAAGGGACAGTTGTTCGAGAAAGCGGATCGAGTCGGCCGTAAGTGCATCACGCCGTAAGAAGGTCGATAATTTTGAGGATATCCACTGGGACCTTGGCTATCATGCGCCCTTCTCGACCATTGTGGCTAAAGCATACCGAGCGGATTTTACCGCCAAAAGCAAATGAAATGGCAAAAGAAATAGTTGACAAGTGTGAAGGATGTCATTTATTCCAACATATCGCATAAGCCCGCCTCGCCTTGAAGACCATTCCACTCGTCCGCCCTTCGCTGTTTGGGGATTGGACATGATTGGACCGTTGAGAACGCGAAGGTTGTTTCACTCATTTGCTAGTAGCAATGACAAGTTCACCAAGTGGATCGGGCCAAGCCCATCAAGAACCTCGATGCATGCACCGCTATCGTTTCATCGAGAGTTGATATTCAGATATGGAGTTCCGTGATAGCATCATCACCGACAATGGGTCAAACTTCGATAATGACAAGTTCAAAGCCTTCGCGCTCTCAAGGCACGCTGGTCGACTATGCTTCAGCTGGTTCATCCTCGCCGAATGGACAAGCGTAACGAGCAAACGGCCTCATTCTCAAAGGGCTGAAACCACGGCCGATGCGTGATCTCAAGCACGCAGCAGAGCTTGGGTCCACGAACTTCCATCGTTCTCCGGGATTGAGGACCACTCCTAATCGGGTCGATCGGGAGAACTCCATTCTTCCCGGTCTATGGAGCTCAAAGGCTCGCCGAAAGTGACTTGCTTCACAATGCGCCGAGTCGAGCTATACTCAAGAAGAAGCGGAACAAGCCCGGCAAGATGCATCGACCTCTTGAAAGAGGAGAGAGAAATGGCCCTGATCCGCCGACTATCTATCAAAGAAGACTTGCGCCGGTTCCATGCCGTAAATGTGAAGAGTCGAGCCTTCCAAGAGGGAGATTTAGTCCTCCGAGTGGATCAACAGAAACCACACAAGCTCGCCCCCACTTGGGAAGGTCCCTTCATCGTCACAAGAGTCCTCCACAATAGAGCATATAATCTCTACAACGTTGATCGCCAGATCGACGAGCCTCGAGCTTGGAATGCGGAGCTGCTCCGCCCCTTTTACACTTAAAACTCACTCGGATGAGATGTAATAAAAGTACTTTCGTAGTTTGTTTATCTAAGACAAGAATGTTATAATTTTCCCAGTGATTGTTATTGCTTTTTGTTGAAATTTCCCCCAGTGGGTGGCTTAGCTGCGAATCCTATTCGCCTAAGTAAGTAATAAAAATCCTACCGAGTGGAGAGCAAACCTCCCACTCGGGGGCTTAGCTGCAGCCCAATGCTCTCCTAAGTAATAAAAATCCTACCGAGTGGAGAGCAACCTCCCACTGGGGCTTAGCTGCAGCCCAAGCTGCTCGCCTAAGTAATAGAAATCCCACCGAGTAGTGAGCAAACCTCCCACCTGGGGCTTAGCTGCAGCCCAATGCTCGCCTAAGTAATAAAAATCCCACCGAGTGGAGAGCAAACCTCCCACTCGGGGCTTAGCTGCAGCCTAGTGCTCGCCTAAGTAATAAAAATCCCACCGAGTGGAGAGCAAACCTCCCACTCGAGGCTTAGCTGCAACCTAGTGTTCGCCTAAGTAATAAAAATCCTACCGAGTGGAGAGCAAACCTCCCACTGGGGCTTAGCTGCAGCCCAAAGGCACGCCTAAGTAAGGAATTCATCCCAATCAGCAAGGACGACGAGGCAGGGTCGATCGCTACCTCCTCCTTCGAGCTTCGCCACAAGTACAACGTGCGGTCCATCCTAATCCGCAGGACGACGAGGTGCAGGTCGATCGCTACCTCCCCTTCGAGCTTCGCCACAAGTACAACGTATGGTTCGTCCCAACCGTAAGGACGATTAAGGTCGGTCATAGCTCTGTGTTCCATCTCTACCGCAGGATAGATGAAGCACAAGTCGATCGAATTTCAACGGAATATCTTCCAATGAGGAATAAAGTTCTATCAAGGCAAACAAAGCATGTTAAAGGAAAAATCAAGTTCGGATAAACGCCCCACGGATCCAAAGGTGCTCACGCGCTAAGCCCGTTAAAGTTTATCGGTTACAAAAACCACTCGCATTCCGAGGCAAATTTAAAGTGGGACTTAGAAGTTTTTACTCCTCCGCGAGGACCGAAGGTGCAACAAACTGGTCGAGGTCGATTCCACGGCAATACGGGTAGCAGCAGCGATGAAAGTCTCCATGAAAGATCTCAAGTCGTGCTTCCCGGTATTGGCAACCTTGAGAGACACCAGCTTGTCCTCTTGCGCTTCTTTGCAAAGGGACACGAACCGTAGATAGAGCAACATCAGCACCACACCTGGCAGAAGACTTTTTCCATTCTTGCACTCGACTTGGAATCTCATTCAGTCGAGTCATGAGGGATTCAAGATCATTCTGAAGAGTCTGTTCTGGCCAGAGAGTCGAGTCGATCCGCGACACTGCAACTTTCAGTCGAGCAAGATAATCCACCACACTAGCAATGCGAGACTCCAATCGGAGCACATTCATAGCAGCTTCGCCCTTCACAGAGAGTTGATGGGGTCCAAGCTGGTTTCCACTGACCGGTTTCTTCTTCAAAGTTTTGGCAGAATTCTCAAAACACAGCTCGACTCAAAATAACGATCATGTGATGAGCCGTGAGAGCAAGACATTGGATAAAAGAGATTACCTTCAAGCATGAGAAACAGCTTTTGGCGAGCCTCCAAGATAAATCTCCGTGTCGCTTTTGCTTCCCCGCCAGCTTGGCCAGCCTTGTCGACGTAACAATCTTGTCGTTCTTCACCGACTAACTTCCTTGTTAGTCACACAAGAGCAGCTTTCAGCTTGGCATTTTCATCTTCGAGTTTGTCGACCGAGGCAAGCTTCTCTTCACGAGCTTTGTTTTCCAAAGCCGCCTTCGTGCTCTCCGCAAGGTCAAGGTCCTTCTTCTTCAAAGTCTCTTCCAGCTTTATCTCAAAGCAACAATGAGAACAGAGTTGAGAATGAACAGAAAAACAAAGGCGCCGCCAAAATTCTCACCAGCCATACCTTTTGCTTCATCCTTGCCTTCTCGCAAATTCTCCCGAGCAAGCTTCAAATCGAGGTTGAGCTGGATCTGCTTGTTCTCTAATCTCAAGATAGCGAGCCACAAGCTCGCAAGATTTCTACAAAGAGTCAACCAACTAAAGACATCAAAGACAGATCACTTCCGAGTGATTAAGGAAAAATAGTAGCATTTCTAAGACTACAATGAATCAAAACATTCGACAAGTAGTCTCGGGATTACACTCCAGCGGGTGCACTCAGCGTGTTCCCCACTGGTTTACTAATTTGGTTCACCAACACCAAAAGAGGCAAAAAGTTATGATTCTAAAACCATGGCTAATTGTCGGTCACCGTAATAATATATATATATATATATATATATATATATATATATATATATATATATATATATATATATATATATATATATATATATATATATATATCTTTAGACTATAGTCGATCGCACGCAATGACCATAGTCTCGGACTACACTCGGTGGGTGCACTTAGCGTGCCCCACCGGTTTTACTTGCCCATTCGACTTGGTCCGCCCAGGTCGAGTGAAGAAGATCACAGATAAAGATTATAGCCGATCGCACGCAATGACCATAGTCTCGGGACTACACCTGGGTGCACTCAGCGTGCCCCCACAAAAGTTCAATCGACACACACACACCCAAAGGTGTACAGACATGGAAATCTCCGTAAGGAAGCAGTTCGTAGCATATCCCAACAAAGCAAGCAACGATCGACTTATTTGGACATTGCTCGAGAGCTGAACTAGCATCATAGGTCACCGACTAGCCTCTCTGACCGCTTTCACCTGCTCCATCATGATCCCCGCTCATGATGGCCTCCTTAGCAGCACTTACTTGGTCTTCCGGACGTGGTGTGTAGCAAAGAGAGATGGTGGATCAGCAATCGATTTAAGTGGGTCGGCACTTGTCAGCTGTACAGCGAAGACATGAAGTCCGACTGGGTTGCCTCCTGGAAATCAGCGCCTCAGAATCGCCATGACTTGAGCAGCCTTGCCACAGCACTTTCTTGTTCTTCCTATTCCTCATCGGCGCTTCCTCGTCATCATCGGGAGATCAATGACGGAGGCGAAACTACAAGAAAGATTCGAAGTAAACATGGAAGTCCAATCGACTAAAAGCCCCAATGACTAAAAGCTTAAACCTCGAGATCTTACCAAGGTTGAGGTGGTCAGATCCTCCATTTCCCGATCTTCGTGCTTATTGAAGTCTCGAGGTAGCGGCACCAGATTTCAAGAATCGGCTGATCACCATCAAGTCGACCAAAAGTTCACTCATGTTGAATAAGGAAATACAAGGTTCTCGTTGGTTACCCGGAGATGGTGGGGATGACCATTCGCATCTTGGGCAGGGCCTTCACCGCTTTGACGACGCCGCCGAGGTTGCTTCGCGGTTTCTCACCGGCATGGAGAAGTTGTCCTAGGTCGCTTTCACGACCGCCCGTGGGCACAACAGCTTTACCGCTACCGCCGCCGGGTCATGCGTCAACTTGACCTTCCTCCAAGCGAGGAGGATCGACGATTCTCCTCTTCCTCCTCCTCCTCCTCCTCATCATCATCGTAGCCATCATCCTCCTCGCCATTGACTCCCATTCCTAACTTTCACCTCCACTTCCTTCTTCTTCTTCGACTGTTTCCTCGTGCCTGCTGGGCATCGAGTACATCTCGGTGGTGACCTAGAAGACAACAAAACAAGGTGAAAGTCATCGATTTAATTGGCATCAAAACAGAATGAATGCAGCAGAATCACAATGGAGATAAGTGGTTATACCTTGTCCTGTTGGTAACTCTGGTCGAGTGGTGGAATCCTCCTAGCCCGCTTAGAGTTGTCTTTGTTTCTGTGATGGCAGTCATCCACTTATCCAGCGTGGCGCCATCGACCTCCTCCGATGGACCCGAGTCGTATCATCCGCATCAGAGTACATCCACATCGGATGACCTCGGTATTGGAGTGGCTGAATACGCCGCCGGAGAAAAACCTCCAGAGATCCATGCCGGTCACCCCATCGCAAATAAGCTGGACTACACGCCGATCAGCAACTTTACTTGGGCCTTCTCCTCCGTAACACCTTCAGGAAGATGGCTTGTTCACTCGACTCATGGAGAAAGGAGGAGCCAGCCGACGCTTGCAAGGCCGGCTGGTCTTGGCAAGAAAACCAGGTCGATCGCCACCCTCTAACCGAGTCGGGAGAGTCATAGCCGGAAAGGCGCTCTTCCCCTCATCCGGACCCCGAGTCCCCACACATCTGGATTACTTGGGTCCTCTCGCATTCGGGCTCGCTTTTCTTCACCGTCCGAGAGCGACTGTGAATATGTGCTTGAAGAGACCCCAAGCGGTCGACAACCCAAGAAATTCTCGATAGCTTAAATGAAAGCAGCAAGATAGACAATGGAGTTCGGAGGAAATGATGGAGTTGCGCCCAAAAAGTTCAAAACCCCCGGAAAAGGATTTGGCGGCAGAGAAAACCCCGATCTACGTGGGTGGCTGAGGAGGACACTCCCCTCTTCAAGCTGCGGTTGCCACTCCGTGCAAGGAAGCCTCACGACCCATGGGGGATCAGTCCTTCATTGGCCGATCGGCGAGATCCTTCGGTGATGGTCGAGCGGATCCAGCCTCCTTGACCCAGCCCTGCGGTAGCTTGGACCGCTGAAGAGGAGCCGCCCGACCGGGCACTCTCCCTTGGCCTTCGCCGCCGCCTTCTTCACCCGCTCCAGTGGCTGCGGTCTTCTCCTTCACCATGGTCGCCGGCGAGGCAAGCACCGAAAGCTTCGCCACGATGCATTAAGAGCGGCGAGAAGGTTTGAGGCGAGAGAGGAGAAGTCCGAGGTCGCACTGCTCAAAATGCCCCGTCCAACGCTTTATATGGGGCCGCTTCGAGTGGTCGACGGTAGGCCTGTGCAATCCCGCCACAATCCCGCAACAAAGCGCCGCACGAAACTTGGCGAAAAAGGCTGCGCGAAGATCGAGGCGTCATCGTCTTATCCCATCCGAGTGCCGCGGTTTTCTCCGCTTCGCGCGCTTCCCAAAGTTCAGATCCCGCGAAATCCGCTAACCGCAGGGCAACTCGTCAGATAACAGATTTCCTCCGATCCATCGCTCTGAAATCCTCAGGTTCACGGAGTTCACTCGACAAACGTGAAGAATGGATCAAGCCGACTGAAAGAGAAGTTGATGCCATCACTAAAAGGTCGTTGATCCAGAGTAAGACGCACTCACAACACGAAGAACAAGTCGGAAAGATTATCAACTCCTTCCTCACTCAAACCTTGATCCATTCGGGGGCTAATGATGAAGTCATGTACCTGGGGTAGGGTCATAGACCTGCCCAAAGGTACCCTCCACAAGGACACTCACAAGAGAAGCAGCCTTCCAATGACCTGGTAGGTTTCCACTCGATGATTCAAAGACACTCGACCATGAAGACCCACTCACCATCAGAGTCCAAGAACCACTCGGCACCCAAACGGTCTCAGTAGTTAAATAGTCTTTATGACCTTAATGACACTTTTATGTAAGCATGCTACTAGTAACGCCTAGCTTTAACGCACCTTAAACCTCTACTACGTGGGCTGGCTGGGTCCCGACGCACTCTATATAAGCCACCCTCCACGGTAGAAGGGTTCGCACTCGTAACACATACACATATAATCCAATGACCGCCTCCGGGCTCCGAGACGAGGGCTATTACTTCCTCCGAGAAGGGCCTGAACTCAGAATCCTTTGGCGATACAACTACTCCATAGCTAGGATCTTGCCTCTCCATACCTACCCCCATTCTATCTGCCATACTTAGAACCACGACAGCTTGGCGCCACCGTAAAGGTGTGTTCTAGCGATTTGTTGGAGAAGTTGGGATTCTTTCGATCTCCTACACCATGTTTTTCGGTGGAGTTCGGTTGACGGCCACGAGATCCGCCTCGGTGCGCCACGTCGCCGCCGACGACCGCTTGGCTTCGTGGAGGCTCCACTCGACGTGGACGCGCTCCCCGTCTGGCGGGCGACGACGACTTTCGCTGCGTGTCCACATGGGGGCGTCCTCCTCAGGGAAACCGTCGACCCAAGATGGGTCGGCTCCTCGCCGCCTTCACTCCTGGGCCTCCCACCGGCGCAAGCTGCCCGGCCGGTCGAGGCTTCAGCGGTGGGTGGGGCATGCGGTGGCCCGCCACCGCCATCCCCAAGTCGCGGGCGATCGAGCCCGACGAATCTCTCTACGGATGTTTGACCTCGGCCGACCGGGTTCAGAGACCGCGTCCAATGCGATAGGAAGTGATTCGGGCGGCAGAGGTTCTCGATGGTCGATGGACCACGCATCCCCCTGGATTCACCCCGCACTAACGGAGGTGGCGGTGGAGACGATCCGAAGCAAGCCCACGAAGAGTACTTGCCCGAACCCCTCACTTCGCTCCAGAGGGAGGAGCTTCACCGTCGGAACATGGATGCACTTCACACTCCTATCGTTGGAGAAACTGAAGGAAATATGCCCTAGAGGCAATAATAAAAGTTATTATTTATTTCCTTATATCATGATAAATGTTTATTATTCATGCTAGAATTGTATTAACCGGAAACATAATACATGTGTGAATATATAGACAAACAAGATGTCACTAGTATGCCTCTATTTGACTAGCTTGTTAATCAAAGATGGTTATGTTTCCTAACCATGAACAAGGAGTTGTTATTTGATTAACAAGGTCACATCATTAGTTGAATGATCTGATTGACATGACCCATTCCGTTAGCTTAACACTTGATCGCTTAGTATGTTAATGCTTTCTTCATGACCCATACATGTTCCTATAACTATGAGATTATGCAACTCCTGTTTACGGAGGAACACTTTGGTACTACCAAACGTCACAACGTAATCGGGTGATTATAAAGGAGTACTACAGGTGTCTCCAAAGGTACTTGTTGGGTTGGCGATTTCGAGATTAGGTTTTGTCATCCGATTGTCGGAGAGGTATCTCCGTGCCTTCTCGGTAATGCACATCACTTAAGCCTTGCAAGCATTACAACTAATGAGTTAGTTGTGAGATGATGTATTACGGAACGAGTAAAGAGACTTACCGTAACGAGATTGAACTAGGTATTGGATACCGACGATCGAATCTCGGGTAAGTAACATACCGATGACAAAGGAACAACGATGTCGTTATGCGGTTTGACCGATAAAGATCTTCAGTAGAATATGTAGGAACCAATATGGGCATCCAGGTTCCGCTATTGGTTATTGACCGAGAATGGTTCTAGGTCATGTCTACATAGTTCTCGAACCCGTAGGGTCCGCACGCTTAACGCTTCGATGACAGTTCATAATGAGTTTATAAGTATTGATGCACCAAGGTTGTTCGAGTCCGGATGTGATCACGGACATGACGAGGAGTCTCAAATGGTCGAGACATAAAGATTGATATATTGGAAGCCTACATTTGACATCGGAAGTGTTCCGGTGAAATCGGGATTTTACGAGTACCGGAGGTTACCGAACCCCCGGAAGTCTATGGGCCTTAATGGGCCATGGGAGAAGAGGAAGGGCAGGCCAAGGTGGGCTGCGCCCCCCTCCCCTCTAGTCCGAATAGGACAAGGAAGGGGGGCGGCGCCTTCCCTCTTCCCTCCTCCAATCCTAGTCCAACTAGGAGAGGGGGAGTCCTACTCCCGGTGGGAGTAGGACTCCTCCTTGTCGCGCCTCCCCTAGGGCCGCCACCTCCCCTTGGCTCCTTTATATACGGGGCAGGGGCACCCCAAGACACACAAGTTGATCTACGGATCTTGCCTTAGCCGTGCGGTGCCCCTTCCACCATATTCCACTTCGGTCATATCGTCGCGGAGCTTAGGAGAAGCCTGCGCCGGAGAAGTCATATCGTCGCGGAGCTTAGGCGAAGCCCTGCGTCGGTGGAGCATCAACATCGCTACCACGCCGTCTTGACGGAACTCATCCCGACACTTTGCTGGATCGAGTCCGGGATCGCCATCGAGCTGAACGTGTGCGAGAACTCGGAGGTGCCGACGCTCGGTGCTTGGATCGGTCGGATCGTGGAGACGTCGACTACATCAACCGCGTTGTTATAACGCTCCGCTTTCGGTCTCACGAGGGTGCGTGGACGGACACTCTCCCCTCGTTGCTATGCCATCACCATGGTCTTGCGTGATCGTAGGAAATTTTTGAAATTACTACGTTCCCCAACAATGGCATCCGAGCCTGGTTTTATGCGTTGATGTCATGTGCACGAGTAGAACACAAGTGAGTTGTGGGCGATACAAGTCATACTGCCTACCAGCATGTCATACTTTGGTTCAGCGGTATTGTGAGATGAAGCGGCCGGACCGACATTACGCCAGACGCTTACGCGAGACTGGTTTCACCGCCCGAGCACTCGTTGCTTAAAGGTGACCGGTGGGTGTCTGTCTCTCTCACTTTAGTTGAATCGAGTGTGGCTACGCCCGGTCCTTGAGAAGGTTAAACGGAGTCTATTTGACGAAGTATCGTTGTGGTTTTGATCGCGAGGTAAGAACGGTTCTTGCTCAGCCCGTAGCAGCCACGTAAAACTTGCAACAACAAAGTAGAGGACGTCTAACTTGTTTTTGCAGGGCATAATGTGATGTGATGTGGTCAAAACGTGATGCTATACTTTATTGTATGAGATGATCATGTTTTGTAACCGAGTTATCGGCAATGGCAGGAGCCATATGGTTGTCGCTTTATTGTATGAAATGCAACGCCATGTAATTGCTTTACTTTATCACTAAGGAGTAGCGATAGTCGAGAAGCAATAGTTGGCGAGACGACAACGATGCTACGATGGAGATCAAGGTGTCGCTACGGTGACGATGGTGATCATGGCGGTGCTTGGCGATGGAGATCACAAGCACAAGATGATGATGACCATATCATATCACTTATATTGATTGCATGTGATGTTTATCCTTTATGCATCTTATCTTGCTTTGATTGACGGTAGCATTATAAGATGATCTCTCACTAAAATTATCAAGAAGTGTTCTCCCGAGTATGCACCGTTGCGAAAGTTCTTCGTCTTTGAGACACCACGTGATGATCGGGTGTGATAGGCTCTACGTTCAAATACAACGGGTGCAAAACAGTTGCGCCACGGAATACTCAAGTTAAACTTGACGAGCCTAGCATATAACAGATATGGCCTCGGAACACGAGACCGAAGGTCGAGCGTGAATCATATAGTAGATATGATCAACATAGTGATGTTCACCATTGAAACTACTCCATCTCACGTGATGATCGGACATGGTTTAGTTGATTTGGATCACGTAATCACTTAGATGACTAGAGAGATGTCTGTCTAAGTGGGAGTTTTTAATATGATTAATTAAACTTAAATTTATCATGAACTTAGTACCGATAGTATTTTGCTTGTCTATGTTTCTTGTAGATAGATGGCTCGTCTTTGTTGTTCCGTTGAATTTTAATGCGTTCCTTGAGAAAGCAAAGTTGAAAGATGATGGTAGCAATTACACGGACTGGGTCCGTAATTTGAGGATTATCCTCATTGCTGCATGTAAAAATTACGCCCTGGAAGCACCATTTGGGTGACAGAACTGCTGCAGATCTTGAGCGAAGTTGTGAGCGTCGGCAAAGCGAGCTGATGACTACTCTATAGTTCATGTGCCATGCTTTACGGCTTAGAACTGGTCTTCAACGACGTTTTGAGCGTCATGGAGCATATGAGATGTTCCGGAGTTGAAGTTAATATTTCAAGCAAATGCCCGGATTGAGAGATATGAAGTCTCCAATAAGTTCTATAGCTGCAAGATGGAGGAGAATAGTTACATCGGTGAGCACATACTCAAAATGTCCGGGTATAACAATCACTTAATTCAGCTGGGAGTTAATCTTCCGGATGATAGTGTCATTGATGAATTCTCCAATCATCGCCACCAAGCTACAAGAGCTTCGTGATGAACTATAATATGCAAGGGATGACTAAGACAATTCTCGAGCTCTTCGCGATGCTGAAAGCCATGGAGGTAGAAATCAAGAAAGAGCATCAAGTGTTGATGGTCAGCAAGACCACTAGTTTCAAGAAAAGGGCAAAGGGAAGAAGAAGGAAACTTCAAAAGAACAGCAAGAAAGTTGCTTGATCAAGAGAAGAAACCCAAGTCTGGACCTAAGCCTGAAACGAGTATTTTACCGCAAGCGATGGACATCGGAAGCGGAACTGCCCCAAGTATTTGGCGGATAAAAAGGATGGCAAGGTGATCAAAGGTATATGTGATATACATGTTATTGATGTGTACCTTACTAATACTCGCAGTAGTACTGGTATTTGATACTGGTTCATTGCTAATATTTGCAACTCAAACAGGAACTACGGATTGCGAAGATTGGCTAAGGACGAGGTGACGATCTTGCGTGGAAATGGTTCCAAAGTCGATGTGATCGCGATCGGCACGCTACCTCTACATCTACCTTGGGATTAGTTTTAGACCTAAATAATTGTTATTTGGTGCCGCGTTGAGCATGAACATTATATCTGGATCTTGTTTATTGCGTAGACGGTTATTCATTTAAATCGAGAGAATAATGGTTGTTCTATTTATATGAGTAATATCTTTTATGGTCATGCACCCTTGAAGAATGGTCTATTCTTGTTGAATCTCGACAGTAGTGATACACATATTCATAATGTTGAAGCCAAAAGATGCAGAGTTGATAATGATAGTGCAACTTATTTGTGGCACCGCCGTTTAGGTCATATCGATTGTAAAACGCATGAAGAAACTCCATCTTGATGGGCTTCGGAATCACTTGATTATGAATCACTTGGTACTTATGTAACCGTGCCTCATGGGCAAGATGACAAAACGCCGTTCTCCGGAACTATGGAGCGTGCAACTGATTTGTTGGAAATCATACATACCGATGTTTGTGGTCCAATGAATGTTGAGGCACGCCAAGGGTATCGTTATTTTCTCACCTTCACAGATGATTTGAGCAGATATGGGTATATCTACTTAATGAAACACAAATCTGAAACATTTGAAAAGTTCAAAGAATTTCAGAGTGAAGTGGAAAATCATCGTAACAAGAAAATAAAGTTTCTACGATCTGATCGTGGAGGAGAATATTTGAGTTACGAGTTTGGTTTACATTTGAAACAATGTGGAATAGTTTGCAACTCACGCCACCGGAACACCACAGAGAAATGGTGTGTCCGAACGTCGAATCGTACTTTACTAGATATGGTGCGATCTATGATGTCTATTTCGATTTACCGCTATCGCTTTGGGGTTATGCTTTAGAGACGGCCGCATTCACGTTGAATAGGACACCGTCAAAATCCGCTGAGACGACGCCTTATGAACTGTGGTTTGGCAAGAAACCAAAGTTGTCGTTTCTTAAAGTTTGGGGCTGCGATGCTTATGTAAAGAAACTTCAACCAGATAAGCTCGAACCCAAATCGAAAAATGTGTCTTCATAGGATACCCAAAGGAGATGTTGGGTACACCTTCTATCACAGATCTGAAGGCAAGATTTTCGTTGCTAAATTCGGGTCCTTTCTAGAGAAGGAGTTTCTCTCGAAAGAAGTGAGTGGGAGGAAAGTAGAACTTGATGAGATAATCAGTCTGCTCCATTATTGGAAAGTAGTTCATCACAAGAAATGGTTCTGTGACAACTACACCAATTAGTGAGGAAACTAATGATGATGATCATGAAGTTTCAAATCAAGTTGCTCTTGAACCTCGTGAGGTCAACCAGAGTAAAATACGCACCGAGTGGTACGGTAATCTTATTCGGAAGTCATGTTACTTGACCATGGCGAACCTACAAACTATGAAGAAGCGATGGTGAGCCCAGATTCGCAAAATGGCTGGAAGCCATGAAATCTGAGATGGGATCCATGTATGAGAACAAAGTATGGACTTTGGTTGACTTGCCCGATGATCGGCAAGCCATTGAAAATAAATGGATCTTTAAGAAGAAGACTGACGCCGATGGTAATGTAACTGTCTACAAAGCTCGACTTGTTGCAAAAGGTTTTCGACAAGTTCAAGGGGTTGACTACGATGAGACTTTCTCACCCGTAGCGATGCTTAAGTCTGTCCGAATCATGTTAGCAATTGCCGATTTTATGATTATGAAATTTGGCAAATGGATGTAAAACCGCATTCTTGAATGGATTTCTAGAAGAAGAGTTGTATATGATGCAACAGAAGGTTTTGTCGATCCAAAGGGTGCTAACAAAGTGTGCAAGCTCCAACGATCAATTTATGGTGCCGTGCAAGCCTCTCGGAGTTGGAATAAACGCTTTGATAGTGTGATCAAAGCATATGGGTTTGTACAGACTTTTGGAGAAGCTGTATTTACAAGAAAGTGAGTGGGAGCTCAGAGCATTTCGATATTATATGTGGACGACATATTATTGATTGGAAATGATATAGAATTTCTGGATAGCATAAAAGGATACTTGAATAAAAGTTTTCAATGAAAGACCTCGGTGAAGCTGCATACATATTGGGCATCAAGATCTATAGAGATAGATCAAGACGCTTAATTGGACTTTCACAAAGCACACACCTTGATAAAGTTTTGAAAAAGTTCAAAATGGATCAGCAAAGAAAGGTTTTTACCGTGTTACAAGGTGTAAGATTGAGTCGACTCAATGCCCGACCACAGCAGAAGATAGAGAGAAAATGAAAGATGTTCCTATGCTTCAGCCATAGGCTCTATCATGTATGCAATGCTGTGTACCGCACTGACGTATGCTTAGCTGTAAGCTTGGCGGGAAGGTACCAAAGTAATCCAGAGTGGATCTTTGGACAGCGGTCAAGAACATCCTGAAATACCCGAAAAGGACTAAGGATATGTTTCAGATATGGAGGTGACAAAGAGCTAGTCGTAAATGGTTACGTTGATGCAAGCTTTGACACCGATCCGGACGATTCTAAATCGCAAACCGGATCGTGTTTTTATTAAACGGTGGAGCTGTCGGTTGGTGCAGTTCTAAACAAAGCGTCGTGGCGGGATCTACATGTGAAGCGGAGTACATAGCTGCTTCGAAGCAGCAAATGAAGGAGTCTGGATGAAAGAGTTCATTTCCGATCTAGGTGTCATACCTAGTGCATCGGGACCGATGAAGATCTTCTGTGACAATCTTGGTGCAATTGCCTTGGCAAAGGAATCCAGATTTCACAAGAGGACCAAGCACATCAAGAGACGCTTCAATTCCATTGGGACCAAGTCCAAGTGGGAGACATAGAGATTTGCAAAATACATACGGATCTGAATGTTGCAGACCGTTGACTAAGCCTCTTCCACGAGCAAAACATGATCAGCACCAAGACTCCATGGGTGTTAGGATCATTACTTTGTAATCTAGATTATTGACTCTAGTGCAAGTGGGAGACTGAAGGAAATATGCCCTAGAGGCAATAATAAAAGTTATTATTTATTTCCTTATATCATGATAAATGTTTATTATTCATGCTAGAATTGTATTAACCGGAAACATAATACATGTGTGAATATATAGACAAACAGTATGTCACTAGTATGCCTCTACTTGACTAGCTTGTTAATCAAAGATGGTTATGTTTCCTAACCATGAACAAGAAGTTGTTATTTGATTAACAAGGTCACATCATTAGTTGAATGATCTGATTGACATGACCCATTCCGTTAGCTTAACACTTGATCGTTTAGTATGTTAATGCTTTCTTCATGACCCATACATGTTCCTATAACTATGAGATTATGCAACTCCGTTTACGGAGGAACACTTTGGTACTACCAAGCGTCACAGCGAATCGGGTGATTATAAAGGAGTACTACAGGTGTCTCCAAAGGTACTTGTTGGGTTGGCGTATTTGAGATTAGGTTTTGTCACTCCGATTGTCGGAGAGGTATCTCGAGCCTTCTCGGTAATGCACATCACTTAAAGCCTTGCAAGCATTACAACTAATGAGTTAGTTGTGAGATGATGTATTACGGAACGAGTAAAGAGACTTACGGTGGCGAGATTGAACTAGGTATTGGATACCGACGATCGAATCTCGGGTAAGTAACATACCGATGACAAAGGGAACAACGTATGTCGTTATGCGGTTTGACCGATAAAGATCTTCGTAGAATATGTAGGAACCAATATGGGCATCCAGGTTCCGCTATTGGTTATTGACCGAGAATGGTTCTAGGTCATGTCTACATAGTTCTCGAACCCGTAGGGTCCGCACGCTTAACGCTTCGATGACAGTTCATAATGAGTTTATAAGTATTGATGCACGAAGGTTGTTCGAGTCCCGGATGTGATCACGGACATGACGAGGAGTCTCGAAATGGTCGAGACATAAAGATTGATATATTGGAAGCCTACATTTGGACATCGGAAGTGTTCGGGTGAAATCGGGATTTTCTGAGATGCGGAGGTTACCGGAACCCCCCGGGAAGTCTATGGGCCTTAATGGGCCATGGGAGAAGAGGAAGGGCAGGCCAAGGTGGGCTGCGCGCCCCCCTCCCCCCTCTAGTCCGAATAGGACAAGGAAGGGGGGCGGCGCCTTCCTCTTCCCCTCCTCCAATCCTAGTCCAACTAGGAGAGGGGGAGTCCTACTCCCGGTGGGAGTAGGACTCCTCCTTGGTGCGCCTCCCCTAGGGCCGGCCACCTCCCCCTTGGCTCCTTTATATATGGGGGCAGGGGGCACCCCAAGACACACAAGTTGATCTACGGATCTTGCCTTAGCCGTGTGCGGTGCCCCCTTCCACCATATTCCACTTGGTCATATCGTCATGAGCTTAGGAGAAGCCCCTGCGCGGAGAAGTCATATCATCGCGGAGCTTAGGTGAAGCCCTGCGTCGGTGGAGCATCAACATCGTCCACCACGCCGTCGTCTTGACGGAACTCATCCCGACACTTTGCTGGATCGAGTCCGGGGATCGTCATCGAGCTGAGCGTGTGCGTAACTCGGAGGTGCCGACGTTCGGTGCTTGGATCGGTCGGATCGTGGAGACGCGTCGACTACATCAACCGCGTTGTTATAACGCTTCGCTTTCGGTCTCACGAGTGCGTGGACGGACACTCTCCCCTCGTTGCTATGCCATCACCATGGTCTTGCGTGATCGTAGGAAATTTTTGAAATTACTCGTTCCCCAACAGAAACCCCGAGGCTCGCGCCTTGAGGATGCGCGGCAACAGCCAACCTGGTGAGCGCACTTTCGATTGGAGAATCTTCAGCGAGTACTCGACGAGCGTCTGCGACCAAGGGTTCCAGAATCCAGTCGACGCCAGCTCTTTCAACCGCCAACTCAGGTACATCGAACTCCGATTCATAATTTAGCATTGCCGCCCGTATAGCAGAGTCAATTCAGCCTTCCCGATCGGAGGCGGGCAGAGGTTTGCTGAGAAATCGAGGATTTGCTCCGGCGGCAGGAGATCAAAACTCAGTTGTATCGATCAAGGAACAGGGTTCACAACCGATCCATCGCTGCGAATTCACTCCGATCGGCCCATAGTCCGAGATCGCCCCGAGGCGTGAGGAACGTGGGGGCGGCGTGATGATCAATACAAGGGCGCGGAAAGTATGAGCACCGATTCGATCGCAACGATCGATGTCGAGTGCCCTCCTCCCCAAGGGTGGATCATATGCTCCTCGGCGGCAGGACGACGACGCCAACACAGTCTTTGGGCGAAGAGTTCAGTCGACCCCAGGGAACCAGGCTTTGATGCGAGATCTATTATCGTTCAAGGTTTGGTCGACAGGAACAGAGCTCACCAAGACGGCCATGATAGAGATGTTCCTTCCAGCAGCAGAGTTCATGTCTCGGGACCAGAGTGTTTCAGGAGAGCCATCAGAGCCGCAGTGATTCCTCCCAACTTCAGGTTGGCAACTGGAGTCAGTAAGTTCACTGGAGAATCCAAGCGTGACACTTGGCTTGAAGATTACCGAGTGGCGGTTCAGATCGGCGGTGGCAACGATGAGGTAGCCATGAAGCATTTGCCCCTTATGTTGGAGGGTTCAGCCAGGGCGTGGTTGAATCAGTTAGCACCCAGCAGTATTTACAATCAGTTAGCCAGGGCGTGGTTGAATCGGATATGAACAATGATTCACTCCCGACCGCCTCCTCCCCCCGCCCTACGGACGACGCCGAGGTGTTGTCTCAAAGGGCACTGAACCAAGGGGTGACAGTTTCGAAGGCGCCCCAAGGCGACATTCCAGGCGCTGGGCATACGAGGGGCAAGACTCCCCTGGGCCCTAACGCCGGGGGCAGCAAATCTAGCCCCCAGCCGAATATTGCACCGGAACCTCCAGCGGTTCTGGATTCTGTCAGGCAACCCCTCGCTAAGGGGGGCAAGCCATCTGTGCCGATGGCCTCTGTCCATCCAGAGGCATCGGACAACTTGTTGGAAGCGCTTCGCGGCGCTTCCATTGATGAAGAGCACCGCACTGTTATGAGTGCGGTGGTCAAGAAGGTTCAGTCCGCCAAAAGCGGACTGACTGAAGCCTGTGCCAGCCTCCTAATAGGCTTTGAGGTAAGTAATAAAATTATAAGAAAATGTTACAGCATAGATAGTAGCCCCTGATGCTCTGTTTGACGTTCGTGAAGAAAGGCCGAATAGAGGATCAAATACAAATTGTCGAAGTCTAATCAGAATGTGTCTATGTGAATAAGCAGGCTTCAATGCTGGCCGCTGCCGCTCATACTACGGAGGTCGCCGCACTGAAGCGGGACCTTGAGCGGTCCAAGGAAGAGCTCGGCCTTACCAAGAGGCAGCTCGAAGAGAACAAAGGTAAGTGATACCCCGTCTGTATATTGATAAAGAAAAATGTGGTTGTTGAATAATAGGATCGTCATGAATTTTGCTAGGGGCCACGACCGAAGTGGTGGCCCTGAAGAAGGCGTCGTCCGAGGCCGAAGACAAAGCGGCCAAGGAGCGCATCGAGCGAGAGAAGAAAGAGGCCGAGTCGGCGAGGTGCAGCAAGAGCTCCAGGCTTTCGTCAAGAAATACGAGTCGTTGGAGCGTGACTCTAAGACGCAAGGGTCCGAGCTTGCGAAGGCCCTCGAAAACGCACAACATGCCAAGGCCGAAGCTCAAAAGGCCCTCCAGGAGATTCAGGCGGTTAAGAAGATAGCGGCGGGTAAGGCATTCATTATGCAAAGCAACCATGTGAAGGAAACTTTCCTTTTACATACCGAGTTCGGAGCTCTCCAGGAGCATTCACAGATCTACCCCGCAGTGTGTCGGATGCCGCAAAGTTCTACCGGGCCGAGGAGGGGAGCTCGACGGAGAAGTTGTTCTGGTCTCAGTATACTGGGACCGAACATCCGATGCCCTTGGGCGACCAGTTGAAGCAACTGGTCGAGCTTCACAAGGCGGCCGAACAGGCCATGAAGGGTCTTATAGTCCGGATGTGGCCTGGCGAGCCCCTGCCTGGTAGCTACTTCGGTCTGGTAAGGCGGCTTGTGAATGCCTACCCACGGTTTGAAGTCATAAAGCGGTCCGTCTGCATTGAGGGTGCGCGCAAGGCCTTTGCCCGGGCGAAAGTGCACTAGGCGAAGTTGGACGCGGAAAAGCTGGTGAAGGAAGGGCCGCCGGAGGGCAAGGAGCATCGCCACCCCGAAAAGTATTATGATAGTGTCCTGAAGGGTGCTCGCCTTATGGCGGAGGAATGTGCTAAGGATGTAATATTTGAATGAATGTACTCATGTGATCCTGTAATATGAAATGAGTTCATCTGCGCTATGCAACGCTTGTTAATTTAAAATATTACCTTCTGTGCGGCCGTTTATAAAATCTGAGAGTTGGCGATCGTAAACTCGCGCCCCATGTAACTAATCTTGAGGTGTTAGGGATAAACCTGATCACTCTTTATCCCAATTTTGGGTCCTTCGAAGGAGGTGTTCAGCACAACGAACCAGTCAATCAGACTATAAAGATTTATCACTCTCACTTAGCCATAGAAGTCTACAATTTTAAATTTTGGCGAAGCCCCTAGTATTCGAAAGGACGAATTTGGGGCGCTATATACGCCTAAATCGGGCAAGGCCGACTCCTCGCCCAAAGCGGAAAAAGTCTTTAAGGACTTGAGTCCTCTCAAACAGCGACCAGCTCTCGCCGCATCATGACAGTCAGTTTTCGGCTTTCTCTACTGAGGTGCTCGTCCGGAAGAACCGGGACACAATCGCAGTAGTTCTCCCAGTGCTACCTTAGCCGATATAGCGGAACGTAAGGTACCAAAACATGGGAGCCAGGCAAACCCAACTATTGACCCAAGACATGATTCGGAGCTGATGCATATAATGCTATAAGTTCGGGGTGCCGCACTGTCGAAAGTGTTCGGACTTTTCACGCCGTGTTATGGGGTACAATGAAGCCCCTTGCGCACTGGTCATACCACAATGTACGGGTGCAATTTGTCGTAAATAAGCCGACAAGGAAAAAAAGGGAAATGCAATAATAGGCTAACGCTATGCATTGTTATTTAAATAATACGTCAAAGCGTACGGATACAAGTAGTGTAATAAGCAAAAAAAATAGGACTATTTGACATGTCATATCCAAGGGCAAGCTGCGTGTGGGTATGTAAAACAGGTATATCGATCGTTATCAGAGACCACCTGGGGATTCCCTTGTACGTCAGAGCGTCTTGCTTCCTTGGTATTTCCTTCCCGTAATGGGTCCAATGGTCAGGCTGTTGGAAAGAGCTTCCAGAGAGTAGGGTCCTGAAAGAGAGAAAATGATAAAGATGTACGGGCCCTGAGGCGGTTGAGCCGCATTGTGGGCCTTGCCTCCGCTTGTGCCCATGGTATCTTGAGTGCGTAATTATGTATGCTCGGCACAAATTTCGCCGCTTGACTGGGACTAGGACGGAGGCCGAATTGCTAGGCGAGCTTTGAACGTGCCTGGCGATCCTGTTGCAGGGTACTCCGGATTCGCTTGAAGGTTTCCGGTGGCTTCTTTGCCGAATTGGCGGTTGTCCTCAAAAGGCTGCTTTGTACTTCCGCTGCGAGGGCCGCAGTGTGCTCCTATGTGCGGAGCGAGCGTTCTGTGTTTCCGTTAACTGTTATAACCCCGCGAGGTCCACGCATCTTGAGCTTGAGGTACGCATAATGCGGTACCGCATTGAATGTAGCAAATGCGATTCGTCTGAGTAGTGCGTGATAGCCACTACGGAAGGGGACGATATCGAAGATTAATTCCTCGCTTCGGAAGTTGTCCGGAGATCCGAAGACCACTTCGGTGTGATTGAGCCGTGCAATGTGCCTCTACACTGGTATGACACCTTTGAAGGTGGTTTTTTTGGGTTTGATCCTTGAGGGGTCTATACCCATTTTGCGCACTTTATCCTGATAGAGCAGGTTCAGGCTGCTGCCATCGTCCATAAGGACTCGAGTGAGGTGAAATCCATCAATGATGGGATCAAGGACCAATGCGGCAGAACCGCCATGACGGATACTAGTGGGATGGTCCCTGCGGTCGAAAGTGATCGGACAAGAGGACCATGGGTTGAACTTTGGGGCGACTGGCTCCATCGCATAGACGTCCCTTAGTGCACGCTTCCGTTCCCGCTTGGGAATATGGGTTGCGTATATCATGTTCACCGTTTTCACTTGTGGAGGAAACTTCTTCTGTCCTCCTGTGTTCGGCGGCCGGGGCTCCTCCTTGTCGTCGCTATGCAGCCCCTTTTCCTTGTTTTCGGCATTCAACTTGCCGGCCTGCTTGAACACCCAGCATTCTCTGTTTGGGTGATTGGCTGGCTTATCGGGGGTGCCGTGAATTTGACACGAGCGGTCGAGTATGCGGTCCAAACTGGACCAGCCCGGATTGCTTCTTTTGAACGGCTTTTTCCGCTGACCGGATTTAGAGCCACTGAATCCGGCATTGACTGCCGTGTCTTCGGCGTTGTCGCCGTTGTTGCGGCGCTTGTGTCTGTTGCGACGTGGTCTGCCGTTGCTATCTTTGGCATCTGAATTGCCCGAATTTCTTGATGTGTTATTGCTGCGAGCCAGCCAGCTGTCTTCGCCCGCGCAAAAGCGGGTCATAAGTGTCGTGAGGGCATCCATGGACTTCGACTTCTCTTGGCCGAGGTGTCGGGCGAGCCACTCGTCATGGATGTTATGCTTGAATGCCGCTAAGGCCTCGGCATCCGGACAATCGACAATTTGGTTCTTTTTAGTTAGGAACCGGGTCCAGAATTTCCTGGCCGATTCCCTTGGCTGCTAGGTTATGTGACTCAAGTCATCAGCATACGGTGGTCGCACATAAGTGCCCTGGAAGTTGTCAAGAATCGTCTTCCGATTCTCCCAACCGCCAATGGAGTTCTTTGGCAAGCTATTCAGCCAATGCCGAGCCGGTCCTTTGAGTTTTAGTGGGAGGTACTTGATGGCATGTAGATCGTCACCGCGGGCCATGTGGATGTGGAGGAGGAAATCTTCAATCCATACCGCGGCGTCTGTTGTACCGTCATATGATTCAATGTTCACGGGTTTAAATCCCTCTGGGAATTCGTGATCCATTACTTCATCAGTGAAGCATAGGGGGTGTGCGGCACCTCTGTGCCGGGCTATGTCACGACGCAGTTCATACGAGTCTTGTCTGCTGTATTCAGCCCGGCCGGATTTGCTTTTAGTATATCCGGCGTGACAATCATCATCACGCGTTAGGGCGCGCCCCCGTGATCCGTAGATCGATCTTGTATGTCCTACTTTGTTTTCCAATATGTTTCGCAGGTCCTGCGTGTTGCCCCGGGCCTTGGTGTTTTTGTTTGACTGGCGACGGGGTGCAGGCTGGACTTCGGGTTGATGTGCCGTTCTGTCTCGGCCACGGGGTGGCCGATCAGCCGCATCATACGCTGGTAGTGTGGGGTTTAATGCTTCCTCCTCGAGTTGGGGTAGCAACCTGCGCTTTGGGTAACTCTTGGTTGGGCGCTTGAGTTCGTATTCCTCGGCTGCCAGGACCTCGGTCCATCTATCCGCTAGCAGATCTTGATCAGCTCGAAGCTATTGTTGCTTTTTATTCAGGCTATTTGCTGTGGCTATAAGCCGGCGCTTGAAGCGCTCCTGCTCGACGGGATCCTCAGGCACGATAAATTCTTTGTCACCGAGGCTCACCTCATCTTCCGAGAGAGGCATGTAATTGTCATCCTATGATTCTCCGTCTACTGCCTGTTCCTGAGGGCTAGCTTGCCCATCCTCCCGCTCGAGGCCTGGCTTGAGGGGATTGTCTTCGTCTTCGGCACTATCCGGAGCGTTATTGTCTCTTGTGCCGGTATCGCTGCTTTTGCTATGGCGGACTTAGAGCGGCGCCGCTAACGCCGGTGCTTGGATTGCTTCTTGGAGGGATTATCCTCCGTTGCCTTATCGCCATCGCCTTCTTTGGGGGTGTCCACCATGTATATATCATACGATGAGGTGGCAGTCCACATACAATGGCGGTGGTTCTATTAAATCTCTGCATCGTCGTCCATACCGTCGATGTCTTCGGAGCCGAAATCGAGCATGTCGGTTAAGTCGTTGACAGTGGCTACCAAGTGGGTGGTGGGTGGGGAATGAATTTCTTCGTCGTCCGCTTCCCACTCAAGCCGGACATAGTTCGGCCAAGGGTCTCCAGACAAGGAGAGAGACCTTAATGAATTTAGCACGTCGCCCAGTGGCGAGTGTTGAAAGATATCCGCAGAGGAAAACTCCATGATCGGTGCCCAATTAGGTTCGATAGGCACAGACGCAGACGGTTCGGAGCCCGTGGCCGAGGACGAATCCAAGTGTCCGGCAACACGGGTCTCATAGGAGGTGAAGTCAGTATTCGACTCTATCGCCGCTGAGTGTGCGGCCTCCGTGGCGGGGTCCATCCACCCGTCCTCGGACGGCGCAATCTGCTCCGGATTGAGGGCCGTAGTAGCTACAGGTGTGATCCCCCGAACACCGTCCGATGACAGAGCTAAGTCGTGCTCATCGTGACTGTGCGGCGCACCTGACATGGGTTCAAATCCGTCGAAGATCAAGTCTCCGCGGATGTCGGCAATACAGTTCAAGCTTCCGAACCTGACCTGATGGCCAGGGGCGTAGCTCTCGATCTGCTCCAGATGGCCAAGCGAGTTGGCCCGCAGTATGAAGCTGCCGAATATGAAGAGCTGTCCGGGGAGGAAAACCTCGCCCTGGATCACATCGTTGCCGATGATCGAAGCAGCCATCAAGCCTTATGGTGACGGCACGATGGAACTCTCAATGAAAGCACCAATGTCGGTGTCAAAACCAGCGGATCTCGGGTAGGGGTCCCGAACTGTGTGTCTAAGGCGGATGGTAACTGGAGGCGGGGGACACAATGTTTACCCAGGTTCGGGCCCTCTCGATGGAGGTAATACCCTACTTCCTACTTGATTGATCTTGATGATATGAGTATTACAAGAGTTGACCTACCACGAGATCGTAGAGGCTAAACCCTAGAAGCTAGCCTATGATTATGGTTGTTGTCCTACGGACTAAACCCTCCGGTTTATATAGACACCGGAGGGCTAGGGTTACAGTAGTCGATTCTGGGGAGGAGGTCTACATATCCGAATTGCCAAGCTTGCCTTCCACGCAAAGGAGAGTCCCATCCGGACACGGGACAAAGTCTTCAATCTTGTATCTTCATAGTCCAACAGTCCAGCCAAAGTATATAGTCAGGCAGTCCGAGGACCCCCTAATCCAGGACTCCCTCACCCCCGGCAAGCGCCTTGCCCGGGACGACTGCAATGCCACGGCAAGACCCTTGTCGGGCCCCTAGCAAGGCCCTTGCCAAGGACATCAGCGGGGCCACAGCCAGGCCCGCGTCGACCAAGACTCCGCCACTGTTCGCATGCAGCTGCCAGCCCGACCAGTTGGGCAGGCACCTGCGTGGCGGCAGGCGGCTTCCGAACCAACTCAGCAAGCACCTGTGTGGTGGCATGCGGATCTTCGCGAAGGCCCTACCACCGCGCCACCTCAGCCGCCTGCCTGTCTACATGGCACCACATGCATCGCTGGCCCGGGCACGTGTCGAAGCAAGGCGAGGCAGCGACGGACGGGATGGGCTCCGTTCCCGTCCCCGATAAAGCAAGGGGACACCTAAGCGACACATTAAATGTGTCTTGTCCTGTAATACAGGCGATAAGCTCGCATCACTGTTTACCTTTCCACCTCCTGTGTGCTACTGCGGCAGCCCACTTCGACTATAAAAGGAGGCCCATGGCATACTGGAGAGGGATTCGGCTCTTTTGGGCAAGTTGCACCCTGTAGCTAGCTCAAGAACACAAGAACACCCAATACAACCACCAAAGCAGGACTAGGGTATTACACATCCTCGTGGCCCGAACCTGGGTAAACGATCCTTGTGTTGACTGCTAATCCTGCCCTTCTCACAACCCCGCGCCCCGGCAACTGTAGTAGGGATTCTTGTGATCCCATGGGTGTCGTTTCCCACCGACAGCGAGTCCACAGAGGGCTCCACCCACGAAGGGTCCACGAAGAAGCAACCTTGTCTATCCCACCATGGCCATCGCCCACGAAGGACTTGCCTCAATAGGGTAGATCTTCACGAAGTAGGCGATCTCCTTGCCCGTACAAACTCCTTGGTTCAACTCCACAATCTTGACGAAGGCTCCCAAGTGACACCTAACCAATTTAGGAGACACCACTCTCCAAAAGGTAATATATGGTGTGTTGATGATGAACTCCTTGCTCTTGTGCTTTAAATGATAGTCTCCCCAACACTAAACTCTCTCTCACGGATTTGGATATGGTGGAAAGATGATTTGAGTGGAAAGCAACTTGGGGAAGGCTAGAGATCAAGATTCTTGTGGTTGGAATGGAATATCTTGGTCTCAACACATGAGTAGGTGGTTCTCTCTCAGAAAATGTATGCTGGAAGTGTAGGCACGTTCTGATGGCTCTCTCCACGAGTGAAGAGTGGGTGCAGGGGTATATATAGCCTCCACACAAAATCTAACCATTACACACAATTCACCAAACTCGGTGGGACCGAATCATGAAACTCGGTCATACCAATTTAGTTCAAAATGTGAACGTTAGGCTTTTCGGTGGGACCGACATGTCAACTCGGTGGGACCGATTTCATTAGGGTTAGGGCATAACGTAATCTCGGTGAGACCGATCACATAAACTCGGTAAGACCGATTTCTGTAATAGGCAAACAGAGAGTTGGTCAGGCAAACTCGGTGGGACCGAATCGCTCATTTCGGTGAGACCTAAATGTTACGAAAGGGAAACAGAGAGTTTCCATTGCGAACTCGATGGGACCGATCGCTCATCTCGGTTAGACCGAAACGTTACGAAGGGAAACAGAGAGTTTGCAATCCCATCTCGGTGAGACCGAGATCCCTATCAGTGAGACCGAACTGACTAGGGTTTCTGGCTATGGCTATGTCAAATGAACTCGGTGGCGCCGGATAGATCAAATCGGTGGGGCCGAGTTTGACTTTTGGTTTGGGACATAAGTGGATATGAGTAAGTGGTTGAGGGCTTTTGGAGCATATCACTAAGCATTTTGAGCAAGCAAGCCATTAAGCAACACCTCATCCCTTTTTAATAGTATTGGCTTTTCCTATGGACTCAATGTGATATTGGATCACTAAAATGAAAATGTAGAGTCTTGAGCTTGAGCCAATATGTGTCCTTAGCATTTTGAGGGGTCCACATTCCTAATCCATGCCATGCCAATCATTGAACTCTCTGCAATGATCATCTTGAAAGAGCATTAGTTCAATGAGCTATATGTTGTTAGGAATTACCAAAACCTCCCAGGGATAGTTGCACTTTCAAATATGTAGGAGCCAATGTGAGCATCCAGGTTCCGCTACTGGTTATTGACCAGAGAGGTGTCTCGGTCATGTCTACATAGTTCTCGGACCCGAAGGGTCCGCATGCTTAACATTCGATGACAATATGATATTATATGAGTTATGTGATTTGGTGACCGAATGTGATCGCGGACATGATGAGGAATCTCGAAATGGTCGAGAGGTAAATATTGATATATGGGATGATGGTATTCGGACACCGGAAGTGTTTCGGAGAAAATCGAATAGTCATCAGAGTACCAGAGGGGGTACCGGTCACCCCCGGGAGAATATTGGGCCTATTGGGCCACAAGAGGGGAGCCTACCAGCCCACAAGGGGCTGGTGCGCCCCCCATGGCAACCGGCTAAGTGGGAAAGATAAGGGGGAGGATTCGGCCTCCCCTTCCTTCTCTCTTCCCCCCTTTCCTTTCTTCTCCGGCAATTAAGGAAAGGGGGAGCGCCACTTGGGGAGGACTCCAAGTAGGATTCGGCCTACCTGGGGCGCCCTCCTGGCTGCTTCCTCCCCCTCGCACATAGGGGGGCGCCCTAGCACACACCAGACAATTGCCTAGCCGTGTGCGGCGCCCCCCTCCATCGTTTACACCCCGGTCATATTTTCGTAGTGCTTAGGCGAAGCCCTGCAAGGATCACTTCACCATCACCGTCACCACGTCGTCATGCTGACGGAACTCATCTACTACCTCGACGTCTTGCTGGATCAAGAAGGCGAGGGACGTCACCGAGCTGAACGTGTGCCGAACGTGGAGGTGCCATGCGTTCGGTACTTGATCGGTTGAAGCGCGAAGAAATTTGACTACATCAACCGCGTTAAGAAACGCTTCCGCTTACGGTCTACGAGGGTACATAGACACACTCTCCCCCTCGTCGCTATGCATCTCCATGGATAGATCATTGCATGTGCGTAGAATTTTTTTGTTTTGCATGCAACGATTCCCAACACTAGTTGGGAGCAACCCAATAGTTATCTTAATTTTCATTGTTCTTTTTCTGTTTTCTTGTGTGCACACAATTATGATACTGTTATGGTTGTGTTTTTGTGTTTTAATTAGTGCTTGTGCCAAGTAAGTCTTTGGGATGATTTGGATGATAATTGCTTTGATTCTGTGCAAAAACAAAAACTTTTGCATTTAGTAGCAGAATTGTTGAGGTTTTGTAGAATGCTGGTTGTTATCCTCATGCCAGCTAATTTCTTTATTTTTGTTGTTGAATGAGTGACTACTCTTTTTAAAAGAATAACAGTTACTGATTTACAATTCCTTTCATCCTCAGCAAGAAAGTACTTCCAGTTTGATACAGGGGTACTACTTTACTACTTTGTAGATAATGATAACCCTGACAATAAACTAGAAGCCACGCACGACAGAAAGTTAGTAAGGCCTATAGTACTAAACAAGGCCGATATTTGCCGTCATATTACCCGAATGACAAAAAATGAAGCACATACATTTTCATATGTAGCCAATCCTCTCAAGGGTAATTAGTCATTCCAATTTGTTCCTTGTTTTGACAAACTATCGACCAATCCCACATACCGAGCAAGCGACCAACCAAAACGGGACCATGCCTTTTTAGCTAGTAGATAGCATAGGAGTACTACATATCCCAGTTTTGGGAACCTTCTAGAAAATTTTTAGGGGTTTTCTTGTTATTTGTCCTAATTTCTATATTTTTTATTTTTCAGAATTTTTTTAAAAATTTGGGGATTAAAAAAGTTTTGTAAAAATATTTGCATTTTAGAAAACGAACTCAAAATTGTAAAATTTTCATGATTTTTGAAATATTATAAAAATAAAAAAATGTTCATGTTTTAAGAAATCACTTTTTAAATAAAATATATTTTTATTGCACAATAATATTTCAACGTTATCAATATACTTTTTTCTTCAGAGGAAGAGCGGAGGGAAAAATAGAAGAAAATCATTCAGAGGGCCGCTCCACACGTGCCCTTGTGGGCCGGACCATATCCCATCGCTATGTGCATTGCAACGACAAATTACCGTAGAACGACAAATCGTATAGAAACTCTCGGTAATTACCGGCTATACTTTTTTAGGGGAAACAACGTTGCTTTATTGATTAAAGATGTCCAAATGAATTGTTACAATGTTATTTGGCTGCAAAAGCGAAAGAAGTTTTGAAGCGGTCAATTTAGTTAAATTACTGGCCATGCTATATATCGCTTATGAGACCTCATATTTTGATGCCCGTGGCATCGAATAGTTGAGCAAATGCTCACTTCGCCCTGTATGGGCCGACCGGAAGCGGCCCATTTATACTACTAATTTCTCTTTGGAGAAAAAGAAATTTAACTAACATGCTAAAACACGTTGTTAAAAATAAAGAGAAAAGATTGCCGGGAAAACAAATCATATATGTACATTTATTTTTTGTGGGGATATATATACATTAAATGTATATATGTACATTTAATGGTTTATTGCATATTTGAAAAATGTTCATTGCATATTTAAGAAAACTTCATTGCTCTAGAAAAATATTCACTTTTTATTTGAACAATGTTCACCGGTGTTGAAAACATCGTTCACCACATATTTGAAAATTTGTTCTTCGCCTACTTAAAAAATGTTCACTCCATATTTGGAAAATGTGCATCGTGTATTTAAAAAAATCAGCCATGCTTAAAAGATCTTCATGTATTTAGCAAAAAGTTCACATATTAAAGTATTGCAAAATTTATTTTGAAAAATGTTTGTATATTTATATTTTTAGTATGCATTTGTACACATGATCATCATGTATTTAAGAAATGTTCATCACACATTTAAAAATGTTCAGTTTCTATTTGTAACAATGCCCATCGTGTATTTACCTAATGTTTATCGTAAATTGAAAAATATATTGAATGTGTAATTTGAAAATTGATCATCATGTATTTAAAATATTCATTGTGTATTTTAAAATGTTCATTGTGTATTTATACGAATGATCATCGCGTAAGTAGAAGAAAAGCTAAAAGTAAAAATAGAAAAGAAATAGGAAAACTCAAAAGAAAAGCATAACGATAGAATGAATAAGAAAAACGAAAAAGCCACACTAAACCTGAAAGAAAACATGACTACAAGAAAAATCACGGAAACCCCTATTGGGCCTCCAGTCTATCTTCGACTTGTGTGCTGCTTTTTTCGAATCAAGATTTGCATATTGCGTCCGAGGTGCATCCTAGATAACCAAATATATAATCCCACTCCCTATAAGACAAATGATCCAAAAATACATCTTGGGAGATGGTGACAAGGGCAACCAGGAGATGGGTGTTGCACTCATATGCCACTATGATAGTGTGGTAGAATCCATTTATCATAATTTTTTCTAACGGTATTTTAATTCATATTCATGTGACCATTCAAACATAGGGAGCACATGGTGGGTGATGAAGTTAGATAAACAAGCCCAACTATTAATGCGGTAGAGCTGCAACTTTAGATGTCTCTTTGTTGCAATTTCCATACTCCACGCAACTTTTTCCCTGCCACAATTCAAAATATTTAACACATATTTTGATATGTTCTAAACATTCTTTTTAAATTATTAGCATCATGATTTCTACAAATTAACGATGAAGTTACAAGTCTTGTTCAATGTATGCCAATTGTTAATAGTTTTTCATTCATACATTTCAAATAATATTGGTTAGCGACAACATTGGTCACTAAATTATGTTGGCAACTATTGATGATAATTATCTTATCAAAACATGGCATGCACTTAAATCAACTTATTTATGATTGCTTAGGATATTTAATGGTTTTCAAATTAATGTTAATAGGAATTTTGAGCTTCAAATTTTATGCATGAAGAAGGCCATTATAAGTAGATCGGGAACTCCACTAACTAGTCCTCAGAATAACACTTAAGGCGGAAGCTTATGAAATATAGACAAATCTAGGAACTCCTTCAACTTGCAGGATGCTAGTCTTGCATTGGTGTAGCCACTTATGATAATTGTTGGCCTGGAACATGAACATGTAAAGAAGAAGAAGAAGAAGAAGAAGAAGAAGAAGAAGAAGAAGAAGAAGAAGAAGAAGAAGAGGAAGAGGAAGACCAACAAGCAAGAAAGCAAGCAAGCTTTCTCTTAACTAAGTGATGACCCAGGCTCTTAAGAATCTCATAGGCATCATTGCACTATATGACATCCTTGGTCACACATTCTCCTTTTAAATGCAATAACATTGATTGCAACATATAACACTTGTAAATAATAAATTATGTAGCATAAGCCTATTATTATCACCTTTAGATGACATTTAGGGTAAATAATTAGTTATACAATATGTGACAATTATCATTTTCTACACGCATGTCGCATAGGAATTGTTTGAACAATTATACACATTGTTACAAACTAATGCTCCTTAGGACACATTTGTTCACTTTATACCAAACTTAAGATGTAGAGCAAGAATTTTGAAGGCCACATACCCACGCATAAAAAATCAATTCAAACAAAACAATATAAACCCATGTCTTTTAAAGACACTGTATTTTGTACACATGGGCAAAATTATAGTACCTCTACCCTGGGCATGTGCCCAGGCTTGGCGCCGCCGCTTAACTGAACTCTTGCGAGCTCCTCAAGCTGACAAAATCACCAGAAGCATCGAAAAACACGATTTATGCTGAAAAAGAACAAAGGATTACTTAGTTGGGCCATCAAAGCCGTTTACTACCTTCCTGGGCATTCCTTGCCGCAAGTAAATAAAATAGCCATATGCTCATTCGATAGGTTTCCTTTTTCGGCCACAACTCACAACAGGTGAGACACAGGAGGGATAGCGAAGTCACTTGTTAAGGGGTATCATCAACAAAGGTCACTCCATCTTCTTTGATGGTAACAAATGGCACATCACATGTGTGTCACTAGTCACAATTAGAGAGTTTTGGTGGGATTTACTCCCACACACGCGGAGAGATGGATGTGTTCTCTTCTGCTTTTTTTCGTAGATTTGATTTTTCAGGACGATTTATCTCTTGAAGCGTGCATCCAAATCATGAATTGTTTCACCTTATGTTCCTCGCGTCGAGACATCCAAAATTAGCTCTCACGCTGATAGGTTAGGATGGACTCTTTTGACACGAAATCTATGCTCCATAACTACACTAACCCGTGCTCCAAAACTGTACCATCCAGTTCTTCAAAACTACACTAACCGTGATTCACTTTTGGGGAAGCACAGTTATGCTTTTCACGCGAGAAGCACAAACTGTGATTCACGCAAAAGCACACCTGATCACTTTTTGGGAAGCATAATTTATTCTTCCATGCGAGAAGCACAACTGTGCTTCACGTGAAAGCACACATGCGCTGCACTTTGAGGGTGCATAGAAGCACAACTGTGCTTCACGCGAAAGTACATACGTGATTCTTTTTTTTTGGAAAAGCACAATTACGTTTTAACACGAGAAGCACAATTGTGAAGCAAAACTATGCTCCACACTCTTGACGAACAAAAACCGAAAAAAAAAACCATGAAGAAATAGAAAAAACCAGAAAAACAAAAATCTTAGAAAAAAAATCAAAACCCCTCAAACCACAAAAAAAACTAGTCCCACTGGAGTAAGCGTCTAGCATGCGACACATGCTGGCGCTGAGACGCCTCACATGCCACGCTTGGGCTCTCCGGCGCTCGAAAAAGTGCCCCCAACTAATTGCTCCTGAGGTCCACACTGAATACAAGAATGAGGAGGCCGCCAATCGATTCTAAACGTGGATCCTGTCTCGGGCTGTCGGGCAGGTCATGCCGTACATCGCCATCTCACCCTCAGGGCTTCGCGCATGAATCAACTGAACTGACAAGAAATTCCCGGCTGATGAAGAATAGTAGAGCCGATGCATGTACACATGACGTGAAATACTTTAGCTTGCGGTGTGCCCAGACTTTGACAATTTGTTTGCTCCACCAGTGTTTGTACACCTGATCGAGCTCATGTTATCCCTTAATTCTAAAAAAATCCAAGGTTCTAAAGTCTCAAATAATTCAAAAATGAACCTCATGATTGCGTATTATAGTGATCTATGCATTTGCAACCATTCATGAAAGAAGGAGCTGATATGTAGCAGCCAAAAAAAAAATTATGTGATATGTTTTGAAATAATTGGACAAGAAAAAATAACATCAACATGTAATCTTTGATCATTTTTTTACTTCTGTTCTACTCCAAAACACAATTGTTTTTCTTTTCTTGCTATGGCTTGAGCAAAGGGATCAGTGGGTTGCATACTCAATACCTCGCCAGGGTGGCTAATAGGTCATCTGTCATTATGGAAGTTGAGTAATTACCTCCCATTCACGAGCTACAAATATCCTAGGAAGAGAAAAATGTCCATGGCGAAACATGCAGAGAGAACTCCCGGGAAAAGAGAGATTTCAACAACAAGGATTGTTTTTCTTCTTCTTTTGAGATGATTGTCTTTTCTTTCCCGATCATCATGTTGAGTCATGGCTTAGGTTGCTAAAAAAATCGCATAGATCTGAGGCATCACGTTTTAATGAAGTTATCGTAGATGGTGGATTATCATGATGAGTCACAGTTTAGGTCCAAGGACAAAATTGCATAGGATAATTTGGCCTTACATGAGATATGGTAGACGTGGGGCACCTTTGCGTATTAAGATCTTCATCCGTCTCACTGGCATAAGAAAAAGATCTTCATCTGTCTTGTGGGGAAGATCTTTGACCTACCGTTACCTGAGCGTAGACCTTGTATTTGCAGGGCTGAGCACCCCTTTTCTTGTCCTGATTTGCGAAAAAATGAAGGCAGCGTGGATGTGAGCAATTAGTCACGGTTTTAGGCATAAGATATAAGAAAAATATGCATAAGAAAACTTGACCTTACTTAAGTTGTGTCACGAAGCCATGTTGGACGTTGGATCTGGTGACAATTTGGTGGTGCCAGTGTAATTCGTGAGTTTTGAGTGTGACGATTACCCACAAAAAGCAATGTTTTTTTAAGCGACTAGCAACCATCGGAAAAATATACACGAGGAAACGACGATCGAACCCAAAGGCTTCTTCTACATGCTACTAGAGTTTCCACGGTACTTATCCAGAACACCTAAATCCAAAAAAGGAAAAATTAGAGCTAAGCAGGAAAGAAGAAAAAACACATCTCGCCCCGTGCGGTGCCCAACTCCGGCCACCCCCGCCGTTCCCTCCTTCATTCTCCCTCGTCGTCGTCGGAGGCAGTCGCCGGATCCCCATGTGGCTGCCGGGGAGGGTGGCGGTGAGGCCTTCGGCCGCTCCCCTGCCTCGGGTGAGGGCTTGGATTTAAGGCGACGACCTTGATTGGTGTGGGCGGTGTCCTTCCACCAGCGGTGGGCATTAGTCGGGGCGGTCAGCCGGACTTTCTTGGATGCTTGGGCGCCGGGATCCCAGTTGGCGGTGGTTGTGGCGTGAGGTGGTTCTCTGTGCCCCTCTCGTTAGATATGAGGGGCATCATCTTAGCGCGCGGTTCTCGCCGTCGGTTGATCCAGATCTCCGGCGTCCGTGCTCGGAGCTGTTGGCGGTGGGCCTGTGGGTGCCGGGGTGGGAGCTTGTCCGGGGGAAATCTTTGGCCGACGGCAGTGGCCACGTTGTCAATGGTGCTTCAGGCATCATTCTCCTCCTTGGTAGCGATGAGGAGGTCAACCCTCCTGCTCCTTTCTCCCTCTGTACCCGGGTGAAAACCCTAGTTCCTCGTGAACGGCAGCGGTGGCTCCATGGCGACGTCACCTCCTTGGAGGCGTCGTCTTCGGTATGAGATGGAGGATGTGCGCGGCAAGCGCGGATCATTCCGATGCCGGAGGTGGTGTGGTGTGGCATCTACCGCGTGGGCGATGGGGGGTCTCGGTGATGCGCGCAGAGTGACGGTGCTGTCTGGCGTCGTGGTGGCATCGACGACAATTGGATCTCACCTAAAGTTGGGACGAAGGAAGATGGCGCTGGGTTCTCGAGCGTGTGCATGCGGTGCGTGCTGATGATACGCTACACCGGTTGATGATCTTGGCCTGCCATGGGGCAGCTTGGTGAGGCCACCGGATTACATGTTGTGCGTTGAAGCATGATTAGGGCACATTATCAAGCTACTAGATATAGCAACATAGATCGTCAAGAAGGTGGGTTTAAATTAAGGGGAGTGCTACGCGTTAGCGGGCAGATCTTTCTAAAGATCCGCCGCCTCGTGAGCCATCTGATATAAGTTGCTCAACATACTATCCCACTTCGCAACAAGAGTGTTGTTTCAGAAATAACAGTGACTATTGCAACAAAGAGCTTTGTTTCACAAACATCAGTGACTATTGCAAAAAAATAGCTTTGTTTTAGAAATATTGATGACAGTTGTCAAAAGCATCTCTGTGTATGGTTCCTCTTTGCAACAAGAGCATTGTTTCAAAAACACACCTTACTATCGCAACAAGAGCATTTTCTGCCAACATTTCCTGTCCGCTAAAGGAGCACCGTGAGCCACTGCTGTCGCAGGTCCTTGCTATGACGCTCGTCGTCAACCCTGCCGGACCTCGCCGAGACGAGCCCCCGCCGTTCCCATACGTCCCCACCTCCTGCCCGCGGGTCATCCTTGTTGAATCCGGCGAAATCCGGCTGGAATCCTCGCCGTCGTCGCCCTCCAAGCCCCACGAGTCGCCGCTCCTCGCGGCCCCCGGACGTCCCCGCCTCCTGCTCGCGCCCCATCCTCGTCGGATCCGGTGAGATCCCTTGCCTCCATTGCCCTCCAGCCGCAAGAGTCACAGCCGCTGCAAAAAAGGGCCAGGAAGCTGCAAATTCTCCCTTCCGAAACAACTGCTCAGTTGCAGAAACGGTGTGTACACAGAGGTGCGGGTGGGGTTGCTTTCGTCTGTCTGATCAGCTGACGATCGAACGGACATGAAGCCGACGAACGGACCGCGCGATCCGCCGGCTGAAGGTAAGCTTTTCTCCTAAATTAATCCATCTTTTTTTTTGTCACACTCTGCTGAATAATAAATTTGGTTGCGTGCATCACTCGGTGCGGTTATCCTTCTTTTAAAAAGAAAATAGGAAAGAAGAAAATCCTTCCGGAAGGGATTTTTTTTTAAATGTTTGGAAGCAGAAAATGTTGGCAGGACGGAACCGGAAAGGAAATGTTTCACGAGCTACCACACATCAAGATTTCCCCAGGCCCACCGGGCCAAGTGTCGCAATTCGCGCGGCTGACGTCTGGCGTCCCGTCGTCCTCGCTCACATGGGCCGAGCGCCCGAGCCGAACCAAAACCCCCGTGGCCGTCCAAGTAGGCCACCGTCCTCTTCTTGCCCCGTCCCCATCCGACCCACCATCATCTCCCGCCTCGCGACTGTCCTAGGCGCTTCCAGAACCCAATCCCTAGCCAACCCAACGCTAGATCCCAGTTCCCCAGCCTACTCACGGGACATGGGCGTGGATAATCCGCCGCCGATCACCGGCTCTGGCCGCGAAGGCGACGCGTTCGCTTTCATCTCCAAGGGCTGGCGCGAGGTGCGGGACTCGGCGACCGCCGACCTGCAGCTGATGCGGACGCGGACCGACAGGGAGCTGGGGCGCCTCCTCGCGTCGGCGTCGGCGCTCGCGGGGCCCGGACCGGCGCCGCCAGTGGCCGCGGGGGCGCCCTTCGCGGAGCTGGAGTTCGTGCGGAAGCGGATCCAACCCAAGATTGCGGAGCTGAGGAAGCAGTACTCGTCGACAGTGCTCGACGGATGGCCGCCAAAGTCCGGCGCCAGCCTCCGCGTCGACCTCTCTGGGATTACGGCTATCCGCAACGCCATTGTGTCCAGCGGGAAGGCTGATGGCGGTAACGAGGGGAAGAAGGAGTGGGAGGTGGTGAAGATGATACGGAACGGGCTCAAGGAGTTCGAGCGCCGGAGCCTGTCAAGTGAGATGTCTGCTGGATTTCGTGTCCGCACCGATTTTGTGGAGAAATTTAAACTGAGCTTGGTATGTTCGACTGTAGCATTTGAACAGTGAATGATGACGTGCACCTAATACTTGTTTATATAAACCATATGCTTTGGAAATCGAATTGGTTATGACTGACAGCTTTGGGATCCATAGCAACAAAATATTATAAGCTCAAGTAAAACTAGAGGTGGCAGCAGCCAGATATTTTTTCCCACATTTGTTAGTACTACTCCCTCTAAAGATAGTACAAAGTTGACTCACTTATTTTGGGACGGAGGGAGTATGATAACGTTTTGATATCTAATTCATTGTTGTGAAATAAATGCACTGTATTTCTAAAATAAGATTATTTTAGGAACAGCTAAAATCAGCAATTTCAGCTTAATATCCCCGTCTATTTTTCCAGCTCGCAATGATCCGATGACATCTGTGCAGCAATTCTACCTTTAAAAATGATACAAAGTACTAAGCAATCTATGAACAATTAAAGTACTAATCTGTGTATTCCGTCATGTGAGCTGTGACGTTTGGTGTCAATTAAAGTACTGATGTGTACTACTCATTTTTATTGCAGAAATCTATGAACAAAGAGTCTCAGGAACCGAAGGTAATGCATAACAATGCCTGAGCTTAACTGCACTTCTTCTGTACAGTTGAAATTTAGGTGACAATTCCGTTTTGGATACATTTCCCTGACGTGAACTTCCGTGGATTCGCTTTGCCTTGTAGTAACCTATTATGACAAAAGCAAGTCCTTTAATAAATATATGTTTAATTCTGCAAACTGCAACACATACTGGTTTAACGTCAATTTTTCAGCACCAAGATCATTACTTGTTGCAGAAAAAGAAGAAGCCAATAAATAGGATTTGATGCTTACGAATTATGAAGCAGCATAAACGTAGCTAACTTGCAAGTATGACTTCTTTTAGATGATATTGCAAGCCAATTAATTGCCATTACTTCAAATTCATTAACGTTGAATTCGTTTTCCTTAAATACAACAAGCTGGTATGTTTCCTAAAAGCAATCCTTCTTGCTCAAAAAAACGCTTGATTCTGTCACATATGCAATCCTCTGCTTGACATTTGGTCTGATTAGTCATTGCTTAGGTGTGTTTTCTCTGAACTGAATTTGGAATGTAAAGCAGGATGCCCCGCCACTGGATCTAACTGAAATACTGGCATATCTAGTCAGGCAGTCTGGACCATTCTTGGATCAACTTGGTGTACAAAGAGGTACAAAATATAATTATTTGTTTCCTTCAATTCTTGTTTTTTTTTTGGTGTGTTGACTTTTAAAATTCCTGTTAATGTTGTGTTGCAGATCTGTGTGAAAAACTAGTGGACACATTGTACAGTAAACGGAATGGCCGACTCATGCATCCGCCTTTTTCAGGAGATAGATCCTTAATTGGTAATGAGGACATAACTAATGAGCTTGATCTAAGAATAGCTAGGGTGCTAGAAAGTACTGGCTATCACAGAGAAGGTTTTTGGAACGATCCTGCAAAGTACAAGATCTCAGACAACAGACGACATGTTGCAATTGTCACCACAGCAAGTCTTCCATGGATGACTGGGACAGCTATCAATCCACTGTTCCGTGCTGCATATCTGGCAAGAAGTACAATGCAAAATGTGACACTAGTGGTTCCTTGGCTCTGTAAGTCAGACCAGCAACTAGTCTACCCGGATAACATCACCTTTAGTTCACCAGAAGAGCAAGAAACTTATATTAGGATCTGGCTACAGGAAAGACTTGGCTTTGCAGCAAATTTTAAGATATCCTTCTATCCTGGCAAGGTAAACATCCAACTCACACACACACACACACACACACACATATATATATATATATATATATATATATAGGACAAATTTTATCTACCACCAGTGGTAGTTACCACCACTATGTTTGGTATGTTGTATGTAGTATCTGTAAAAACCGAGAGTATGTACGTGTAGTATGTAGTATATAACGATGTTTAGGTAGTATATATACTACTTTTTAGGTAGTATGTACCATATTTTAAACATGCTCTTTTTTACGTATAAATATGTACGTATTTCATAAATATAACAAAAACTATGGGCTCATATGCAATTTTTTCATGTAACTTGCGTTCAAATATCTTAGATATAGTATATGAACATATTTAAAGTGATAAAGTAGTATATATAGTACCACATGGTAGTATATGAGACATGTGGGGTAACTACCACTAGGTGGTAGGATGTATTTTTCCTATATATATATATATATATTCGATCAGAGGGGCCCCATGGCCCCCATTTTCATTACGAAAATGGAGTCACAACATACAAAGCAAGTTCCATACAAACTTAACATTTTCGATGCCTAACATCTGCACCAGGAAACACTACTCATACATCTAGAGGCACTTCAACCGCACCTACAGGATGCTACAACAGAAAAACGCTCCAAAGCATCATCGCTACAAATGTTGCCTAATATTTTGCATCAGGGAAATAAACTCCTACACCTGAGATACCAAAATCTGCACCTACAGGGTGCTATATCAAAAGAACAAGAGAGATAATCGCAAATGCTGCATCTATCAACACTTGATCAACAGAGCCTCCGTACAGCAGGGCCCCACCCGTAAGCACGCTTGAAGACGTCCCTCGCTATCTGGGCCAACCTCTTGGTCACTTCCTTAAGAGTTTTTTGCACCCCTCTTTTCTGTAGCACACCCCACGAATCCAACACATAACATAAAGAGAAGATAATATCAGTAGGATCCCTAGGTAAAGAACTTTGAAAGCAGGATTTATTTCTTGCTTTCCAGATCGACCATAACAAAGCAGCCGTACCAATAGCTATAACCATTCTATCTTTCCCAGTATACTTAGGAAGCCAATTCTGGCAAAGGTCAAAGAATGACAGGGGTGTTTGGGGATTTCCCAAAGCACTCCCAACTATATTCCAAAGAAACCGAGCAAGAGAACAAGTGAAAAACAGATGATCAATACATTCATTGGCATCACAAAATTCACATTTGTTGGTGCCTTTCCAGCCTTTTTTACACAAGTTGTCCTTGGTCAGGATCCTTCTTTTGATAACTAACCATATAAAAGCTTTAATTTTCAAAGGTACCTTCAGTTTCCAAAGAAACTTAAAAGGGAACACTACTCTCTTAGCAATAATATATTGATAAAGAGATTTAACAGAGAACTGACCAGAGCTAGTCAAAAGCCATTTGACTTTGTCAGGTTCCTCACTCAGAACAACCTGACTGCACATATCCAGAAGCTTATTCCACATATCCAGTGTCTCCCCATATAAACATCTCCTAAATCTAACGCAGTTAAAATCCTGTTCAAATGCTTTAGCAACCATAATATTTTGATGAAAAGTAAGCTTGTACAAGCGAGGAAAAAGTTGACAGAGAGGCTTGTTGTGGATCCAAGCATCTTCCCAAAATCTAGTTTTATGCCCATCCCCAACAATTCTCTGACAACAGTTGTAAAAGATATCTTTAACACTCATGATACCATTCCAGAAATGAGAGTTGGCAGGAGATGACTCACATTGAGACAGAGTTTTCCTCTTCAAATACTTTGCTCTAATCATCTCCTGCCAATCCCCATCTTCATTCTCAAGTCTCCAGAGCCACTTACACAAAAGACTAATATTCTTGATATCTAGATTAGTAACACCCAACCCCCCTTGGTCTCTAGGTTGACAAACGTCAAGCCAGTTAACTAGATGATACTTCCTAACCCCCTCTCTTTCTTGCCAAAGCACCCGCGCTCGAAAGAAATCGATTCTTTTCCCTACTCCTTTTGGTAGACGGAAAAAGTTAAGTAAATGGCTAATGATGTTACTCAAGCAAGTTTCAGTGCGTATAAGCCTACCGCCCATAGATAAAAGACCCCCCTGCCACGCTGCAGCTCCTTTCTCTACTTTTTCTTCCGCTGGTTTCCAATCCGCATTACAAAGTTTTTTATAATGAAGGGGAATACCTAAATACCTAAAAGGGAAGCCCCCAATAGCGCAAGTAAAAATGCTGGCATAATCAGCTTGTTTCTCCAAAGCTTTACCGAAACAGAATATTTCACTCTTTAAAAAATTAATCTTCAGACCGGTCAAATGCTCAAAAACACATAGAATAATTTTAAGGTTCCTAGCCCCCTCAAGGTCATCTTCAAAACAGAAAATAGTATCGTCCGCATATTGCAAAATATTTAGACCTCCTGCATACACCCTAGGCAACACTCCCTTGATAAATCCTTGTTCTTGCGCCCTTTGCACCAGGGTAGCAAGAACATCAGCTGCCAAATTGAAAAGCAAGGGGGAAAACGGGTCCCCTTGCCTCAAACCCTTCCTAGTAACAAAATACGGGCCGATAACATCATTAATAGTGATGGCAACCTTTCCATTACGAACGACATCTTTTGTCCATTGGACAAAACGTTCAGGGAAGCCTTTCATCTTTAGGACATCAAGCATGAAACTCCAATTAATTTTATCGTAAGCTTTTTCGAAATCAACCTTAAAAAGCACAGCAGAACATTTATTTCTATGTAAAGAGTGGATAGCTTCATGAAGCATAAGTACATTGTCCAGGATGTAGCGCCCTTTTATAAACGCAGATTGAGCTTTGGAAATTGTTTTATCCGCAATTTTCATAGCTCTGTTGTTAAGAACTTTTGTAAAATTTTTAAAAGGTACGTTCAGCATACAGATCCAACTCACATATATCATCCCAAGGTCTACGTCTTCAGTCCATACTTTGTTTTCCCCAAAGATTTTCATCGTTTATTATCTTCAACAGTTCTCAAAAGAGCGACGAAGCATTATTCCTGCAGGGGATACCTCAGAATTCATTTCCTCAGGAGAAGCTGATATAGCAATTTTGGAAGAACCAGAGCATCTCAATTGGTATCATCATGGGAAGCGTTGGACAGACAAGTTCAATCATGTCATTGGTGTAGTTCATACAAATTATCTAGAGTATATCAAAAGGGAGAAAAATGGTGCTCTTCAAGCTTTCCTTGTTAAACATATCAATAATTGGGTGACTAGGGCATACTGCCACAAGGTACAGTGTTTTAGGTCAATTTTTGTGTTGACATCGTGGCTGCTACAGTACAACTAATAATGGTGCCTGCAGGTTTTACGTCTTTCTGCAGCAACTCAAGATCTACCCAGGTCCATCATTTGCAACGTTCATGGTGTAAATCCAAAGTTCCTCAATATTGGCGAAAAGGTAATAGCGGACAGGGAGCATGGACATAACTCTTTTTCCAAGGGAGCGTATTTTCTTGGGAAGATGGTTTGGGCTAAAGGCTATAAAGAACTGATTGATTTGTTATACAAACACAAAAATGACTTGGAGGGCTTCAAGTTAGATGTTTATGGAAATGGCGAGGATTCACAGGCTGTCCAGGCTGCTGCTAGGAAATTGGATTTGGGCATCAATTTCTACAAGGGAAAGGACCATGCCGATGATTCACTCCATGGGTGAGATTAGAATCAAGCAGGCTGCTAAATGAACTCCCTTTTTTCTGGCTATATGTTTCTAATTACTGAAGTGGTGGTTTTGCTCTCTTGCTAACTTTCAGGTACAAGGTTTTCATCAATCCCAGTGTTAGTGATGTACTGTGCACAGCAACTGCTGAGGCTCTTGCAATGGGGAAATTTGTTATCTGTCCCGATCATCCATCAAATGAATTTTTCAAGTCATTTCCCAACTGCTTGATGTATAGAACTCCAGAGGAATTTGTTGCCAGAGTAAAGGAGGCCATGTCTAGTGAACCTCAACCTTTGACCCCTGAGAAAAGATACAGTTTGTCATGGGAAGCAGCAACCGAGAGATTTATGGAGTACTCGGAGCTTGACAAAGTTCTGAAAGATAGAAATGGTCAGTGTGGAGAAGGTGTAAAGAGAAAAGGAGTGAGGAACCTACGTTTATTCCCCAAATTCTCGGACATCTTGGATGGGGGACTGGCATTTGCTCATTACTGCGCAACCGGCAATGAGATCCTAAGAATGGCAACAGGAGCAACTCCTGGTACACGGGACTATGATAAGCAGCAGTGCATGGATTTGAATCTCTTGCCTCCCCAAATTCAACACCCTGTATACGGCTTATGATGTGAATCTGGTTTTACTAAACTAATGTATAGTTGAAGGACTTTTCTCCCTAGGTATGTGCATACTAAGTGTTGTCCATTTCCTGTAATAACTAATGACTAGACAGTAGATTAGTAGAGCCATACATTTGTAAAATTTCATTAGGTTCTGTATGGCTCGTCTTGTTTGTACCATTCGCCTGTAATTATCTCCCTTTTATTCTCTAAATAGGCAAGTTCATCAACCATTTGTAGAATGTAATTTACATAGGTGGAAAATATCTGACGAGCTACCTGCACCTGTCTGGTCCGATTGCGCTTCTTTCTAAGAGAATGTAAATAGAAAACATCCCCTGGGAAAGCCTCATGGCCTGGTGGTCGGCGTAACAATAGTGACTTTTGTCGATATGCCACCACCTGTTTACTTAGATCATCATATATAATTAATGTGTGCATTCCATTATCGCGGAAATATTCCCCCATGGCACACCCTGAATATGGGGCCAGAAATTGTAGGGGAGCAGGATCCGAAGCGGTGGCTGCTACAAGAATGGAATATTCCAAAGCATTCGCTTCTGAAAGAATTTGAACTAATTGTGCCGTGTGCTTCACCACATGTATTTGCAGCATCAATATACGGGTAGTCTAGAGTTCAGTGATATCTGGGAAATTCCACAAGAATGTATATTCACTGAAGTTCCACTGCAACGTGTTGCTTCTGGTTTATTCACTGAAGTTCCACTGCAACGTGTTGCTTCTGGATATCACTGAAGTTCCACAAGAATTTATAGTTAGAAAAATGAGCAAAAGGAATTAAAGTATTTGGGAAATTTGGTGAGTTGTGCTGATAGTTCTTTGTGTAGATTGGTCTGGCCGTACATCCAGTTTGTCATGAGCTTTGTGCTTACTATGAGCAAATGCATTATCGTACCATCACAACTTCTAAACTGATCTTGCAAAAGTACCTAGTGGAATCATGATTTTCAATCTCAAGCAAACAACACAAAAGAGGAAGATAGAAGATTTAGGAGAAAACTGTTCATTAGCATCTACTACCTCTGTTTCTAAATGCAAGACGTCTTACATTTAGAAACAGAGCGAGTATGTAACAGCCTTTTGTGGCATTTCTGTTGGAAAGACTGCAATGCTTTATTATCAAAATTCAGCATCATAATTACTTCTATAATACTGAAGAAATTAGTCACTTGCTGTATACACAATATAGTACTGTACACGACAGATTCCGCTTAGCATTGATGCTCCCGTGGATTATTCTCTGGATAGAACAACCACATGAGAACCGAGTAGTGTCTGGTTGGTTCGAGCACATACCGATGAGCTCGCGCACCCGCGTTCGAGCAGCAGTCTCCGTTTGGTGCCTCATTTCTATCTAACAACGTACTCCCTCCGTCCCATAATGTAAGACGTTTTTTCACACTACACTAGTGTCGAAAAACGTCTTACATTATAGGACGGAGGGAGTACTGTATAAGGGAGGGAAACTTTCACGTTATTTTTTTAGAATAACCACACCTGATGACAGAAGTTTGCCTCTTTTTTTTTTCTTTGGAAGGAAATTTGCGTCTTTATCTGCTCGGAATGTTGATAGCGACATCTTTCTGAGTTTTTTCAGGGTTCTTGAAGTGGCCAAGCCGTGCTAGATTATCAGCGGTTTCTGCAATTTTCACTATTGTCGTAACCAAGTCTGAGAGAAGTGTCGCAGTAACAGCCACATGCATCACTTGCAACAGGGCTGCTTCCTCTGATAATTCATTTCTGAGGTCTTTTGCAGCTTTGATGGCTGCGGACATGGTGATGTTGGCTGGAGATGGTACGATCATTGTCCGAATGGCTGTTGATAGCTCCTTGAGCGCCTTAGCAGAGTGTGAGCTCATTTCCCCGCATGCTGTTCGGACCTTCAAGGTTAGCTCTGGATTGGCCTCAGGGTACTGTTGATCAGGAAAATGGTGTCGGTCAATATCTTGGCTCCATAGCCTCCGTTTAATATCATGAGTCGGGGGAGAATCTGCAATTACCTGGGATTTTTGCAGTGTGATGACATAGGAAGCAAGAGCCTCCATTGAAGACGCGCACTGACGACAAAGAGCTCCGAGCTTCTGGTATTGGCTCCAAGGGTGCCGGAAGCCAAATTTGCCATGGCCGGGCTCCCACTTGGCAAAATTGCACTGCAATTTTCAGAACAACATTACAAAAACTGCCGTGTACGCAAGCTGTCTTGTTGCAGATGTTTATTGTAGCTTTTGCACTCAGCATATAGTGTAGTGTATCATCCGTAAGGAAGCTTACCAGAGAGTCCTCACTGGCCTTGGAGTTGAGGACGCTCTTGTACACTTGTAGAAAGGCTTTGCCCTCCAAATTCTCGCTGGCAGCCTTTTCTCCAAAGCATTCAGATTCCAATCCTGCGTACGTATGCTCATTTTTCAGCCTCACAAACTCTTTTGCATATCAATATGAAGTTGCTACAGAGGTTCTACAGGGGAGAAGCAGAGCTATAAAACAGAGTATGAGTATGTCTGGTGACTGGTCAGGAAAACTCCACTGTTTGATGTTCCTTTATTTCTTTTTCTTTCCAAAGAACACATTACCCTACGTAGTTAAACGAGACTACGGCGAGAGTAACCAAAAAGTGCAGAGATCTTTCTTTCTTTTTTGTTGAGAAAAATTGCAGGGATCTTTGTATATATTACCTTGAAGAAACTGTGCCAGCTTATCGAGGTTGCCGGCAGTGAGCTTGTGGAGATCCTCGCCGGCCCAGACAGGGAAGACGAAGATGGTGGTGCAGAGGCAGGTAAGGACACCGATGACGATGGTGGAGAAGCGCTGGTGCGCCAGCTGAATAAGTTCCTCCACGCGGTAGCTCGACACGGCCACCAGGCTGAAGGTGAGTATGAAGATGGTCACGCCGTAGTCGTACCTTGCCTTGATCTCCGGGATGAAGCGCGAGAACGTTGCCGCCGACGCTGCAATATAACCAAGTTTCGTTAGGGTATTAGTTCTCTTTGTCGATTCAAGGTATCCGGCTACTGAGGCATCGGTAGCCGGACAAAAAATGATGGTAGAGATGTGCATGTCAATGAAAACATAAGATCTCTAGTTAGATTATGTCAACACGTACGTGCCTATTTCATATACTTGCTGAAGGTGGTGGATCGAAACTCGACTTAGGGATGAAAAAACCGTGACCAACCTATGTTTTTTCTTGAATCCAACCGACCTATGGTTAGACACATCATCATCGACACACACGTGTGGCGTTTTCTTTTTAAAGGCTTAGTCTAGGAGTTGTGTATCGTTTGTTTCTGTCTTTTATCATAGGGTTAGTGGTTCTTTAGTGGACTTACTATCGCGAGGCACGCGGTCTCAGGGTTTTTTCAGGTTAAATTTGTTCATTTGCTGGTTTTTGTTTTCAAATATATATGGTTGTGTGCATTATTCGTGCACAGGCCGGGTTATCCACCTTTTCTAAACAATCTCTTTTTTTATGCGGGGAATCTCTTGCTTTTGCATGCATGTCAGCAAAATAATTCTACTCCCTCCGTTTCTAAATATAAGTCTTTGTAGAGATTTCACTATGAACCACATACGGATGTATATAGATGCATTTTAAGTGTAGATTCATCCATTTTGCTCCGTATGTAGTCCATCTAGTAGAATCTCTACAAAGACTTATATTTAGGAACGGAGGGAGTATCTAGTGAGACAAGTCCAAGTATACTAGTAGTTGGAACATGCATAATATTTTTTTTGTCTAGTTGGAACATGCATAAAAAAAAGTTGCAACATGCATAAAAAAAAATGTTGGAACATGCGTATGCATGCGTACCTAGCAAGAAGACGAAGATGGCGAGCAGTATGGGCTCCCCCTGTGCACCACAGCGGTTAGCTACCTGATGAGCTCCCACGGCGATGAACCCAGCCACCAGCGTCGCGAAGGCTCTATTCAAGCCTTTGCTCAGCGTGCCACCTGTTGCATGCACGTACGTTAGTACCGCTATACAAGTACCATACCATCACGACTCAAATGTTTAGCACGTACCGACGGTGTACTCCATGACGACGACGACGGTGAGCACGGCCCAGAGCGTGGAGACCCCGAAGCCCTTGAAGAGGGGCGTGACGTAGTAGAGGACGGACACCAGAGTGAGCGCCAGGCCGACCTTGAGCGAGTGCGCCACCCTCCTTGGATCCTCCCTGGCGATCCTGCCCACCTTCCTGGCGAACCCGGCGATGCAGCAGCAGAGCCCGACGAGCACCGAGCGGAGCCGCAGCCAGCAGCCCGCGAAGAACACGCCAACAACGCCTCCTTGTCCGGCCGTCGTCTCGCCATCGCCGTCGCTCACCCTGATGCGGTGATCAACCTCCATGGCAGAATGGTGGTGGATATGCAGGTAGCTGTGCTGTGTTTTGTGAAGCAGCCAGCTTATTGTGTGTTTGTGAGTTGGGCAGGGAGGCTATGGCTCGGAGGGCTTATATAGACGCAAGGGAACACCAGCTGCATGCGGGCGCTTTTCTGGACCGCGACATGCATATCGTATTGCGATGCGACACACGGGGCCCCACCGGGCCGGGTCGATCGGTATTTGGTAGTGGAACAAAAAGCGTAGCATGGCGCCGTCGACTTTCTCGGAGAGTATGACCCGAGATCCTGCTCTTGTCGTGTTTGGTTTCGTCTCGTCTTCTCCGTCTCCAACGCTGCTCTCGTCCATCGGTTGCGGCCGCTCCTGCTCTGCTTAGGGTCAGTGAAATGATACGAGGAAATGTGTATGTGTATTCGATCGGTTGCGTTTTTAGCTGTGCATCATGCTTTGAAATAGCAGCAAGATCGTCACTCCGATCGACATGTGTTGGATAAGTGCGTGTGTATATATGAACTTTTTTTTGAAAAGGGTATATGAACTTTGCGTTGGTGTAGACAGGTGTGCCTTTAGCTTGGGCGTGTTAGTTCTAGAAACTCTCGATAACTTGTCATTTGCATTCATGTTGATGTTATTATATCCCCGTGCTGCGTTCTTACGTATGGCCACTCATTCCGTACTTCCGTACGTACCTCACGATCGACACATCACTCATGGCGGTAATTAGTTTAGTTCATCTATTATCCGCTTTTTTGGACTCGAGGAGAATGAGAGTAGTGTCGGATGAGGTGAAAATGAAACGCAACTTGCCTTGTCGGATGAGGAGTACGCGTGAGTGACTTTACCCGGGCCGTACGTGCTGACCCATGGTCGTCTACCTCTGACTTTTGATCAAAGGATAAAGCGGAGCACCGCGCCAAAAGTGTAGTATTGCCGTTGTTGTATTTTTTCCTATTCTTTCACGTTTGTGACATGTAAAGGAAGTCGTTGCTTCATTTGAAAACACAAAAGCAATTTGATGACTCGCTGTATACACCATTCCTCCTTGTCTCTACCCTCTCTAGCTAGCTACTGTAGCTATCATGCATCAAGAGGTGGCCTGACTTATCATTCTATCCGCTTTTTCTGAATTTTTCGGTGGATCTCAACTACGGCTTATCACGTTGAATGGGAGTTCTTGTCCTCTTCTTCAACCACGCACGCACGCGCTTCTATTTTCTGACAGATAGGGATCGAAATTGATGAACTCGGTCGTGTTCGATGCATGTAGACGTGCGTGTATCTGTATGACCTTGTCATCCTCCGTCAAACTCTTCCCTCCACCGTTCGCGTGAAACTGGCCGCGCTTCCGTACCGTACTGTACCGTACCACCGCTGTTTTTTGTTGATTGGAACGGTTCGATCGGACACCCATCGCAGGGAAGATATCCATGTACTCTGTGACACGTACTGAACAATACTACGCCCTCCATCCCATAATACATTAGTGTCAAAAAATGTTTTTTTTAAAGGTAGATAGCGTTCTACCTTATATTTCAAAACAGGCCAAGCCTGGGACCGAAGGTCAATTATATGAAGCTTATATTTGGCACCCAAGGCGACGCGAGGGGCCCCAACCCTAGCGCCGCCAGCACCTCTCCCTCCACCCCTTCCTGCCGCCGCTGCCGCCGGTGTGGGCCGCGGTGGCGGCGGCTCCGGTGCCAATGGTTCTGGGCGGGGGGAGGCGGCGGATCCCATCTGAGGCGGCGGGGGCGGCCCTTCTCATGCGATCCAACAACGGCGGCTAGGACGAAGATTCCGGGCTGTGCAGCGGAGGCCCGAGCACCATCGCCGGCGGAGCGGCGGCCCTACATGGACGGCGGCGGTGGCAGCGCCCCATCCGGCGAGGTGGGCTGTCCTGCTCGTGATGGTGACGACGGCTACTACGGATCCAACGTCCCGTTTGGATCCGTCGCGGGGAGGCCTTTCGCCGACCGGCGGCGCGTGGAGGGACCGGTGAGGAGATGCCGGATCTCCGCCGGAGTAGCGACGGCAACATACGTCTTCCTGGCGAGGTTCCGCTCGGTTCCAGCCAGCCACGAGATCGGGAAGACGTGGCTTCCAGTGAAAATCGCGCCAGACTGCGGTCTTGGCGACGATGGCGGCGTCTCGAGCGTCGTTCCTTCTGGAGGCATCGTCGTTGCAGTGTCTCATCAACTGATCGGGAAGTTCCGGAGAAACCCTAGATCTGGGTCTACGGATCGGACGATAGCGGTGCTATCGGTACCGTTCTCCCTCCCGGGGCATCGTTTTGGAGCGAGTCTTTGGTTGGAGGGACAAGAGGAGGAGCGGTGTTTCATCTGCTCCATTGATGACGACGGATCTCGGCGGCGTGGCGCGATGGAGACTCGGCGCTGATGAGAGGAGATGGACTCGCAGGAGGGTGACGCTGCTCTGGCGTCATGGTGGCGTCGGCGGCGCTTGGACCGCCAAGGTTGATGCAAGACTACAGCTCGAAGATGGGTTCGTGGCGGTGGCTGCAGCAACCTCATACCCGGCAGGGTCTGGTTGAGAAGCACGCCGGATGGTGGGTGCCCATACCGGCGGGCGTCCTGGTGGGACCTCAAGTCTTTAGATGGTTAGGTTTGGCTGCGTGGTCATTTGGTATGAGGCCCGGACTTGCAGCGCCTCTACATCAAGCTCGGATAGGGATAGCGACAGTTGTTGCTTAGTTTGGTGGCTTTAGACTTATTGTTGTATGACTATGTACGGTCTTGTGTCAATAATTAATAAAGTGGCCGTATGCATCGTCCAGATGCAGAGGCCGGGGGTCGTCCTCCTTTTCTAAAAAAAAAAATTGGCACCCAAGGTGTCCTGGCTATAAGCTGCCAGCATATGAAGAGGGGTGGGTGGTGTGCTAAGCTAGAAAAAGTAACCAAGCGGCTATAGCATCATGATCATCTTGTTTATGGCACCTATTCTTCCACAGACGGAGCAACTGTGCGACGTACTGCTTTATATACGGCGATGACCACCTCTTGTAGTTGAAAATCCTATCATTTCTGGTGTGCCATGCAGTAACAGCAGCGGCAGCGAAGAGGATGCTGAATTTGCTAGTTGCTGGCCACCGTTGCTGAGCCCGTTGTATGAAGCTGACGATGTCCGAGGAATTGGAAGCAAGGGTATCGAGATCAAATAGTTGCCAAATGACTGTAGCCAGAGAGCAGCGTAACACCAAGTGCAGAGCAGATTCAGCAGCAGGGCAGATATCACAGTCTTGATGTGTAACGATGGACCTCCACTATTTCTTCATCATGTTATCCCGGGTATTGAGCCACCCCCAGAGCAGAAGCCATAGGAAGACGCGGTGCTTCAGGGGAATGATCTTGTCCCAGATCCATGCATCGTAGTCACATGAAATGCCTCTGAAAGTGAGCAACCCGTAGATGTGAGCAGCACGGATGGGCTTGCTATGTATGGCAGAGATCCTGACATCCGGGCTGTGAGAGACAGGTGCAGCCGTAAGCAAGAGAGAATGAAGTAGGTGCAGTTCTTGGCTGGCTGCGTCTGACAGGTCCGGGTGCAGCTGGACTTACCAAGTTGTTAGAGAGAACTAAGAGGCCACTGAGCAAGCTTGGTCAGTGGCAAAGGTGTATAAGGTAGGCAAGGCAAAGCGTAGCCGTCCCACTGGTAGCCAGATATCATGCCAGAACGAGATAAGTTCCCCTGAGCCCAAGAAGCACCTGGAAGAGTTGATAATCATACCGGTGTACTGCTTGAAACCCTTTCAGATAGTCGTGTCCCGATAGCAGGGCCGCAAGGGAAACTTATTGTGGCAGTATTTCTGTGCGAACCATTGATAACAGGGAGCATCTGAGTGTTACAGAACTCGAGCAGTAAACTTAGCTAACAAAGCTTGGTTGTGTGCAGGCAAATCACGCACACCCAAGCCACCAGCATAACGCGACATGGTGACAAAGTGCCAAGCTACTAGGCACTGACCACCTTTTGCAGTGTTCGTGCCTTGCCACAAAAAAGACCTCAACAACCCCTCTAACTTCTGCAAGGACTCCTTAGGCCAGCAGAAACATGGCATGAAGTAGCTGGAGATGCTGGCCAAAACTGAGTTGATGAGGGTGAGCCGTCCTCCCCAAGACAAGAGAGTAGCCAACCAGCCGGATAACCTTCTGTCCACTTTGTGGATGACTGGTAGCAGCATGTCATGTCGGATCTTGTGTAAAGGAAGAGGTAGGACAAGGTAAGTGAATGGAGAACTTGAGGCTGGGCAACCAAACAATCCAACAATCGCATCTGTGATATTGCTGTCCATGCAAATAGGAATGAGGGTGCTCTATGGTAATTAATATTTAGCCCTGAGAAATCTGAGAAGTCCTACAGAATCTGTTTGATGATAAGAGCTTGTTCAACGCTGCCATGGAACATGATCAAGGTGTCGTCGGCGTATTGCAGCACTGGGAACATTCTGTCAGAGCCAAGTGGGTGAATTAGGTTGCCATTTTGAAAAGCTGAGCAGCATAGCCGTTGCAGAACATCAGCCACTAGAATGAAAAGATACGGTGAAATAGAATCGCCCTGCCGGAAACCCCTCTTAGTGGTGAAGGAGTCCCCCAATTCCCCATTCAGCATAACTTCGGAAGTTGCCGTAGACAGCAGAGATTCGAGCCATCTGATCCAGCGTTGAGGAAAGCCTCTAGCAGTGAGAATGCTGAAAAGGCATGACCAACTGACGGTGTCAAAGGCTTTTTGAAAATCCAACTTAAGATCCACCATGGGTAATTTTCTCTTGTGAGCTGTTTGTATCATGTCATCAGCCATGGCAAAGTTTTCTACAATAGCACGGCCCTTGATGAAACCGGATTGCAAGCTGTGAACTAGGTTTGGATGTGGACTTGAAGCCTTCTAGTCAGCACTTTGCTTGCAAGCTTCGGCACATTGTGTACAATAGAGATTGGCCTAAAGTCCTTTACTTCGAGCTGTGTGCCCTTTTTGGGCAGGAGGGAAATGTGAGCCAAGTTGATGCCTTTCAAATCTAACTGGTTCTGGTACAGCTGAGAGAAGAAAAGCTGGAGATCCATCTTGATGTCGCCAAGGAAGGCTTTATAGAACTCGTTGGTGAAGCCGTCCGGGCTAGGGCTGCTGTGGTACCAAGACTGACAGTAGAATAGGGGGGGGGGTAGTATGGAGAGGCAAGATCCTAGCTATGGTGAAGTTGTACACACGAGTTTTACGAGTTCAGGCCCTTCTCAGAGGAAGTAACAGCCCTACGTCTCGGAGCCTGGAGGCGGTCGACTGGATTATGCGTATGTGTGTTTACAGGGGTGCGAACCCCTGTGCATGTGGAGGGGGTGGCTTATATAGAGTGCGCCAGGACCCCAGCCAACCCATGTTACAAGGGATTTAAGGTACATCAAGAGAGGGGCATTATTGGTAATGCTAGTAATAAAGAGACATAATGAGCATTAAAGCTATGGTGTAATGTCCGACCGTTGCAGTGCAGAGTGGCTTTAGATCTTCTGGCGGTCGAGTGATGGTCTCCATGGTCGAGTGACTTCGAGTCTTCCGAGTGGAATGATTCATGGTCGAGTGGATGGTGACTCCTCTTCCAATGCTTCTGGTTTTAGGGTGATGTCCTTGGGAAGGGTATCTAGGTCAGGCCTATGACCCTACCCTAGGTACATAGCTTCATCATTAGCCCCCGAATGGATCAAGGTTTGAGTGGAGACGGAGTTGAAAATACTTCCAACTCACTTTTCACGCTTCGGATGTGTCTTGTTCGGATCGACGGACCAGCATGATAACACCAACTTCTTTTTCAGTCGCCTTGGTCCATTCCTGGTTTTGTCGAGTGAACTTTTGCTGAAAGAGCTTCGAGTGTTGATATGGAGAAGATCTTCCGTCCGACAGGTTGTTTTGCTATCCGCGGATCTCGCGGGATTCGAATTTTGGGAAGCGCGCGGGGCGGAGGAGGCCGCAGTAATCGGGCTGGATAAGGCAGGGTCACCTCGATTTCCGTGCCACCTTTTTCGCCACGTATCGCGCGCGCGACTGTTGCGGGATTCGATAAGATCGTCTGGGCCTACAGGTCGGTCACTCGGAAGCAACCTCATTTAAGGCGCCGGACTGGGGTTTTTTGAACAGTGCGCCCTCATTCTTCTTCCTTCCTCTCAGTTTTCCCCACTGCGTCCGTTCCTGCTCCAGCGCCGCTGCTCCGTTCTAGCTCTGTCCGCTGCGATGGGGAAAGAGAAGACGGAGGCCCTGGAGCGCGTGAAGAAGACGACGACGAAGGCGAAGAAGTCCAGCCGGGGCGGACCCTCGTCGAGGTCCGGTTTGCCGCGCGGCTGGATCCAGGGCGACTGGATCCGATCGACGATCCGCTAGGACGACATTGACGATCTGGCAGAGGAGGGACTGATTCCCCACGGATCTGCGCGGCTCCCGGGGAATGAGACTGAGCCTCGACCGCAGGAGGGTGAGTGCGTCCTCTTCGCCACCCACATCGACCGCGGGTTTTCTTTGCCTCCGCACCCTTTTTCCGAGCTTTCTTGAACTTCTTTGGGGCACAACTTCACCACTTTTCCCCCAACACCATCGTGTATCTTGCTGCTTTCGTGTCTCTATGCGAAAATTTCTTGGGTTGTCGACCACACTGGGGCCTCTTCAAGCACATTTTCACGTGTCGCTCCCAGTCGGTCAAAAAGGCCAATCCAAGTGACGAGAAGACAAAACTAATTCAGATGTGTGGGGGGCTTGGAATTCAAATGAGGGGTAAGAGCTCTTTCCCAGCCATAATCCTTCCCGAGTCAGTCCGAGGGTGGCAGACGACCTGGTTTTACTGCAAAGACCAGCCGACTCCAGGACAGTCGACTGGACTTCCTCCCTTTTCCATGGCTCGCATTGAGAAGCCCTCCGCCTTGAAAGTGACCCCGGGGGAGAAAGCGGAGGTGAAGGTGCTGGTTGAGCGAGTGGTCTACCTCATCCGTGAGGGCGTGACCGGTATGGATCTGCTGCAAGTCTTCCTCAGACGACGTATTCAGCCACTTCAGGCCCGTGACCATCCGATGTGGATGTATTCGGGCATTGAAGATTCCACTCGGGTGCATCCAGAAGAAGTCGACGAGGACACGGTGGAGAAGTGGTTGAGGGGTATCACTGGCAACAAAGATAACCCCAGAGGAGCCAGGAGAATCCCTCCACTCGACCAATCCTATGAACCAGACAAGGTCCAACTCTGAATCACCGAGTGTTATCTTGATTTATCATGCAATTGTTTATAGTCCACTGACTGATTTTGTCGTGCTTGTTTTCTTCTAGGCCCTTACTGAGATGTATTCGATGCCCAACGGAGAGCAGGAGCGGGACCCGGAAGGGGAGGCAAGCAGAGGTGAAAGCGGCGAGTGGCATTCTGACGGTGAAGGGGACGAGGAGAGCGACGACCCGAGTGATGAAGAAGAGGTCGACTCACCTCCCCGCAGGGAAAGGCGGTCCAAGCTCACCCACGATACGGCAAGCGCCCGCGACAAGGCGACTGTTTAGACCAGGCAGTCGTCAAAGCGTCCTCGAACGTCGTCTCCGGCGCCGACTGAAAAGGCCCCGAAGCAGTCCAAGGTTGTAGTGCAGAAGATCTGGAAAGCGCTGCCCAGAATCAAAATTGACATCTCTGTTGCCTCTACGTGAGTGTCCTGTCTTCATTTTACCCGAAGTTTTGTGCTGTCCATTTTTCCTTGATTTGACCGAATGAAATCTTGAAACTAGCAGTGCCGCTACCTCTGGGACCTCTGCTTATAAAAACGAGGATGAGGACATGGAAGATGCGGTCACCTCCAACCCAGGTATAATCTTTGTGATCTTGTCTTAGTTTCGTCGATTGAACTGCGATATAACCAATCGGGGATGAAATTTTGGCGACTGATCTTTTTATAGCTCCTCTCAACGTCAGTGACCTCCCCGACGATGACAAGGACGAGCCACAGGCCCTTGGGGAGAAGAAACAGGAAAACGTCCGCTGGCAAGACGCCTCAGTCGACGCCGGTGGCGGAACCGGTAATTCAGGACGCCGACAATGCCAATCGGACTTACGTCTCCTTCCCCATACCGTTGTCGAGTGCTCAGCCTTCAGCATCAGCCGCACAGACTCCCGCCGAACCACCATCACTTTTTGCTGCACATTACGTCCCAGAGGACCAGGTGGGTGCTGCAAAAGAGGCTATACGCCAGGCGGGCATTATGATGGAGAAAATGAAGATGGTGCGGGAAGCCAACCAAGCTGCTTATGATGCCAGCTCCACTCTCCAGAGCAACGTCCAGGTCAGCAGATTGTCGACTGACTCTTTTGGCTTGTTCTGTTAGGATATGGTACATGAAAACTTTCTTTCAACGAATCTTTTCATCTGTCTGCGCTTCGCATCTGTACACCCAGTGGTGTTTTGATTTGCCACTGAGCAAACTCTCACTTTGAGCTGACTATGTTGTTGTCGATTGAATCTTTGAACCAGTGGGGGCACGCTGAGTGCACCCAGTGGGTGTAGTCCCCGAGACCATAGTTGATCGCAGGCGATCGTGGTGGTCGAGAATCGGATTTTTCCACTCGGGCTGGACATTCCACGTCGAGTGGAAACTGGATCAGTGGGGGCACGCCAAGTGCACCCACTGGGAGTAGTCCCCGAGACCGTGGTCGACTGCGGGCAGTCGACTATGGTCTTAGATCTTCTTCTTCTCTCTCTCTCTTTGCATTCGCCCGACATTCCCGCCGAGTGGAAACTGAATCAGTGGGGGCACGCTAAGTGCACCCACTGGGTGTGGTCCCCGAGACCGTGGTTGACTGCGGGCAGTCGACTACGGTCTGAAAACAACTTGAATTTATCAAACTATTGTTCAAGCAACCGATCTTTCCATCTGCCGATTGGTGTCCCTTGATTACGTAAATCTTGTGAACTCGGAGTTCATTTTGCTGAATTGGAGAAAAACAGATTCAGCTCAACTCGATCCGAATCGCCAAGACAAATCTGCGAAGGCCAAGGATAAAGCTGCTGGTAAGAGAAAGCTTGCCGACTGGTTTGTCTTTGTACCAGATTCTATTTTACTTTTCCTGAACCGAGCGTTGTTTCCTTCAGAGAAAATGAATCAAGCTTTGGCGAAAAAGGACCAAGATCTTGCGGCCGCCCAGAAGGCAGCTGATGAGAAAACTGCACTCGCTGAACAGAAGCTAGCTTCAATCGGCAAACTGGAGGAGGAAAACGCCAAGCTGAAAACTGCCCTTGATGAAGCCAATAAGGAAGCGACCCATCTGTCACAGCCCCAGATCAACCCTAGAGCTTGTTTATAGCTAGTGGCATTGCATCCATGCATCATGTCCAAATTTCTTTTAAATTTGAATTGGGGAATTGGAGAGCCCCAGGAATCATTTAAAATAAATGATCAACATTAAAAATTGCTTCAAATGTTCCAAGGAAATGTTCCTTTTCAGCTTTAAAAATTATTGGCAAGAATGAAATTCAAACCAATATTTTTGGAGTGACTGAAACATTTTATTTTGGGCCTTTGAATTAATTCAATAACTATTTGCATTGGAAATATATTTTATATATACTTAATATATGTCCAATAATTCTGGAACATCTTATGTGGTTTGGTATATTTTAGTTCTAGCCACATAACTATTTTCAGGATTTTATAAAATGGTTTAGTATTTTACTAAACTAAAACAAAACAGAATGAAATAGGAAAAAACAGAAATAATAAAAAGAGAGAGAGAGGGACTACCTGATGCTCACCTCTCAGCCCACCTGGCCACTCCAGCGGCCCAGCCCACCACCGCCTCCTTCCTGTCGCCTTCCTCCTCTGCCAGAGGAGGCGCAGGTTCGACGCCACCTGCCAGGCCGCGCCACCTCCACCCTGCCGCTTCACCCTCGACGCTCTGGACGCCTCCGAGCGCCACGCGACCTCGAACCCTCTCACTCTCTCCCGAACTCCTCCCCTCCTCTGTCTCGCTCTCTGCCGAACCCGGACGAGGCTCGTCGCCGCTGTTCGCCATACCCTGCCACAGCCGCCCCAAGCCTCCACGACATGCCCCGAGCTCCGCCATTGACCTCTACGCCGTCCCCGCCAAGCCACGCGAGCGAAGCGCCTCGGCCGTCCTCGACCTCGTCTTCAATCTCCGCCCGGCAACCTCGCGTGGATTCGCGAGCTTCATACCTCCCGACCTCGCCGTTGCCTCCGCTGGATTCGCGGTGAGCTTGCCGTCGCTTCCCTCATCTCCTCTCTCGCGCCGCCCTCTAGGCCGTAGCCCCGCCGTGGCCGAGCTTCCCCTGCCGCCTGCCATGTCGCCGCCGTCCTGCAGCCGCTTGAACTCGATTAGGAGCGTGTCATCGTGCTCACCGCGACTCCAGGAGTCCGGAGAGCCCCTCGATGAGTTTCCCCGCGCTCTGTAGGCCTGCGCCGCTCGAACCCGAACTCCGGCCGCCGCCAAAGCTCGACGCCGGCGAGATTCCGGCCACCCCCGCACCTCCCGCTAGTCTCCTTAGATGCGCGAGAGCCCAAGCGCCACGAGGACCCTCCGCCTCTCTTTTGGTCAATGGAGGAGGAAACCGCACCCTCCGTCGCCTCGGCTCCGCCCGGCGCGAGTCATGGGTCAACTCCGGCGAGTTGACCCGGGTTTGGCCTAGTTTGACTTCCCCGGAGCCACTGACATGCGGGCCCCGCCCGGCTAACTAATCTAGTTTAGGTTTAAACTAATTTAACTTAACCTAGGTTAGTGCTAATTAACTAGGTTAGTTTAGTTAGTCATCGACGTGTGGCCCCACACGTCCAGTTTGACCTGGGCGCCCTGTTGACCCACCGACGTCACATTGACGTCAGTCGATATAATAACTAGGTTTCAGATTTAATTTAATTCAGAAATTTAAAATACTCTAAACTTCCAAAATCATATAAATTCAACCGTAACTCGGATGGAAATAAATTATATATGAAAATGATCAGAAAAATATGAAGAATCTGTTTATGCCATGATCATGCATGTTCGAACAAGTTAACCTCACTGAATAGGATGAATCATGATTAGGGTAAATTATGAAATAGCATTTGGAGTTGGAGTTCAACCTTGTTTGAATTCCACTTCAATTAACTTGGATTATTATTGCATTAGGTGAATTCAGTACCTTAATATGACATGTCATTCATGTGAATGTGCATTGCATTGATTGAGTTCTCTCTTGTTTGCGGTAATTGTCCCTCCCGGTGAGCGATGTACCGACGATGATTATTCGATGACACCGATGAAGAACTATTATCTTCAGAAGTGCCAGGCAAGCAAAACCCCCTTGTTCATTCCGATATAATCCCACTCTCTCGCTCCTGCTCTATTTTACTGCATTAGGACAACAACGACTCATGTGTTACTTGCTGCGGTAGCTGAACCCCTTGATCCTTTGCATGACTGTCATTCCACAAGAATTAGATGAAACCCACTAGCATGAGTAGGAATTGTTTGAGCCATGTTGTGCCTACTCATTTATGCTTGTTTGTCATGCCTGCTACTGCTTAGAGTTGAGTCGGGTCTGATTCACCGGGAATGAATTGGAATTGTTATGAACATGTCCTGTTGTGTGTGAGCTGAGTGTGTGAACACGATTTGGTAAGGGTAGCGGTGGGAGGCCATGTAGGAGTATATGGTGGGTTGTCTCATTGCAGCCATCCTCAGGAACTGAGTTCTGTGTTTGTGATCCATGATACTGATTACTACCACGCATTGGGCCCGAAACCAATGGACCTCTCGGCTTCTTGACCACCCTTGTCCTCATCCGGGAGTTGCAAGTAGTTTCGTGTTTGTAGCATCTTTGGGGCCGACGCAACGCTGACCTTAGGGGTGGGTTGTGTTGCGGTAGGCACCGTGGGTTGTGTACCGAGTGCCCGTTTGGTATCTCGGGAACCCTGCACACATCGTTCGGGCTGTATGGGAAACCTCGGCGGACTCCTGCGGATGGAACCCGAATAGGCGATAAACCCGGACTAGGGATTTGAGTGTTTAGGTAGGCCGTGGCCGACACCCACGTTGGGCTTCCGCTGAAGGTTGCCGAGTACATGTCGTAAACGCGGTAAGTGGTGAGAGCGTGTGTGAAGAAGTACACCCTGCAGGTTTAATATGATCTATTGAATAGCCGTGTCCGCGAAAAGGACTTCGGGTTGCCTATATCGGTTCATAGACAAGTGAAAGTGGATACCCTAAAATGCGCAAGATAAGCGTGAGTGCTATGGATGGCGTTCTCGTAGGGAGACGGAGCGGGTCCATAGTGGTGTATTGCCATGGTGAATATGTGGACTCGTGCGCCACCTCAAAAGAGTTACTTGCAATCGTAGTTCGGGATAGCCACCGAGTCAAAGCTGGCTTGCTGCGTCAAACTCCACCACCCCTTTTGATAATGATGCATATGTAGTTAGATCGATGTAAGTCTTGTTGAGTACAATTGTACTCACGTTTGCTTATTTTATGTTTTGCGAGAGACGTCGGTCTCGCTAGTAGTTCCGCTTGGACTTGACGTTTAGCTTGTTACCTCAGCTACGATCTTGTGCCTCGGCAGATCTGGTAGATAGTCGCTTCCCAGCCTTTTTCATTTATAGTTGTCTGCACCTGCACATGTTTAGCTTCCGCTTGTGCTTTGACTTGTATGCTTTCGAGTGTTGGGTCATGAGACCCATGTTTGTAATTCTCGCTCTTGAGCCTAATAAATAATATCTGAGTCGTAGAGTTATGTTGTGATGCCACGTCGTATTTACACATATTGAGCATATTGTGTGTATGTTTGAAATGCTTGGTATGTGTGGGATCCGACAAACTAGTTGTTTATCCTTGGCAGCCTCTCATATGGGGAAATGTAGTCTCGTGCCTCCGAGCGATAGTAGTCTGCTACAGCCCGGGATACCGGAGTCCTGCTAGCCCAAAGACTCTTGCTTGGACACTTGATTGCCGGCATGTGTTTCACTTCGTTCCTATGTCTGTCCCTTCGGGGAAATGTCACGCGGTGGTATTCGGAGTCCTGCCTAGCCTGCTACAGCCCGGGATACCGGAGTCCTGCTAGCCCAGTGCTACAGCCCGAGTACATACGTTGATGACCGACATGCTCGATGTGATTCATGTATGCCTGTCCCCATAGGTTAGCGCCGCTTTGGGTTCACGACTAGCCATGTCGGCCCGGGTTCTTTGTCATATGGATGCTAGCGACACTATCATATACGTGAGCCAAAAGACGCAAACGGTCCCGGGCCATGGTAAGGCGACACCCGTGGGAATACCGTGCGTGAGGCCGCAAAGTGATATAAAGTGTTACATGCTAGATCGGTGTGACTTAGGATCGGGTCCCGACAGCGTTGGTATCGAGCCCGATCGCTCAGAGGATTACCAAGCCAAACTGGTGAAGTTGTCTCTAGAAATGCTTTAGCTATGTAAGGGAATTGATTGTGGAAGGAACGTAAGGCTCTTTTACTCCTTGTACCTCATGGCCTTCGATCCGAGTCATCCTCTTCTCTTCTACGGGTTTCTGAACTAGGCTTCTCACCTATCTATCGGGATGACGTGTTACTAATCCATAGACTTATAAGATTGTTGGTTTTAATCCCCGTTCAGTTCCTACTACTCTGTATGATAACCGTTGATCCCGAATCTTGTTATGATGTTGTTGAGTGGTTATGCCACCGTTTTTCGCAGGATGTCTCAAATCATTTTGAGCATTTACAGCCGTTATATTTGTCCGAGTCATCCTGTGTCTCTAAATAGTCCGATGCATTTGCAAGTTCTTTCCTTCCGCTCGATGACCTTTTGGTCGAATAAGCACACTAATCGGTGAGTTGAGGTATTTTGTTACCTCGACATATATGTTGGAACTACTATTATGACCTTAGGTGTTTAGGAAGTCACCTAGCAATTTAGCTATGCTTTTGTATCCCAAAGTGTGATGATTACGCCATCATTTTGAAAGCATCCCGTGATGCCATTTAGTAGCAGTGTATTCTACTCCCGGTTTCGAACCGAGATTCATCCTACTTCATGTTGCTAGTATTTGCTAGTGCCTTTAGGATATTAGTAACCTTTGCGATAGTCCTCAAGGTCCGTGGTATTTCCTTCCTCCAAATACTACGAACCGCTTATGGCGTAAGTTCCTTGTTAAACCAAAACATCACGATAAGAGTGCTCTTGAGGAGTTCTCCATTCATAATTGTGAATCTGCCAATTCTACCTTTCCGCATGGGTTATCCGGAAGAAATGTTGAACTTGGCTCGACATACTAATCCATGCCTCCATAACTCAAAAATTATATGTTCCTCTGAGTTGCTCTCTTAGATGCCTTCGACCTTCATCTATCAATTGATAGCCAAGGGTATGTGTGCATTTGTGTTCATCGATGCATTTTATCCTTGTGGTCCGTCAAGCCATTCTATTCCGAATGACTAGGAGAAACAAACTCCGATTACCTCATCCATTTCTAGGATTGGGTCAAAGTAGTTGTATCCCGCAGATCAAAATGCCAATTCAGCTTTTGATTCTGTTTCTACCTCAAGTATTGCCATCTTATGTCAAGAATGTCATGGGAATTGCACAACCTCCTAGGAATTCTTGATGCAGTGATACTTCTCATCATCATTGTTCATTTCTCGGTTCCGTGTTGATGCAACCGGAAAGCCGACAAGTGAATTGTGATGTGTGAAATCAATACCCCGAGCAACTTGTTGCTTGGTAGTGAATGGACCATATTCTCATTCTTAGCATGTTGGTTATTAAACCATCATCCTAAGATTGATCGTGCTACCTAGTCCTTATTTCTGGTGCACACTTCGATTGATGAGTTAGGATTGTGTCAAGTCCTCACTCATTTGATCATATCGTCTTGCCCCGAAAAGCAAGATTGTTCTCGAGCTTAGTAACATACCGGTGGTTCGTGACTTTCCAAATATCTTCTTGGAAGTGTTACCGGTTGTTTTCCGATCTGTTATGTTGAGCTCGTGATCAAGTTGGTTTCTTGTGAACCACCCTTTCTCCAAGAATCTGTGTTGGATATCCCTAAGCTAGTTGGTTAAGCTAGACAACAACTTGGAGAGTTGGAAGATAAAAGCTTGCCTAACTTAGTTCGTTCCGAAGGGATATTTTGTGTAGTGTGAATTGAAGAAAGATGATATATCATCGATTGGTCCTCGTGATCAGCTTCTTTGGATCTATTGTCCTATCAACCTTTTGACTTGAGTGTGGGCAATCGTCAAGTCAAATCAGAACCAACGATATGCGTGATGTTGTCTTACTCGTGGTTGATCCCGCGAGCATACACCATTACATCTTTGGTCTAACCAATGCTATCAACGTGTTCACATGATGGTGGAAGTCCGATGATATGGAAATTCCGATGAGTTCTGTTGAGCCCATCAAGAGCATTTTGTCTCCCCATAAGTCATGTTGAACCTCAACCTAGTGTTGGAAAATTGTGTAAGCATTTCTTCGTGTGCCGCTCATGAAGCTTATGCTTGGATGGTTGAAGAGACTTCCTAATTTATGTGCTTTAGGTGTAAGTTGCCGTCATGAAATTGAGAAAGGTTTGTTTTGCTTCCTCCGAATCACTCCAAGTCAGTCATGCATGTGCGAAGTATTCTATGGTTTGATAGACTGATCATCTTCATTCCGTATGTATTCCTAGCACACCAAGCCACTAACTGATTTGCACAAGGAGAAGAAGTTTCTTCATAAGAGCTAATCAGATGACTTATGTTAAACTCCGATATCCTCGATGATGGTTCCCAACCTGAACTCGGTAGTGTTTTATGATAAGACTACTATGTGGTCATCCTTGTCTTGGACAACATGTTCACATGTTAGTAGCGGAACCAGCTCATGTTTTGGAGCTTGCTATCGTAGTTCATATCCCGAGAATCTCGCAACGCCATCTCGTCAATTGTGTTGCAACCCTTCCTTTTCGCATGTGATGAGTCTGAAATATCCTAACACCAACCAGATCTGAATCTCAAAGCGGACATGATGGTTGGAACATTCAACAGCTGCATTTCGTTCCCAGCTTGCACCGTCCTTGTGCTATCTCGCTATAGACTGTCTTCTTAGCAATTCTTGTCCAGGTTTATCTTCGAAAGTAGACTTACCATGGGTCCCCCCACCTTCGATGATAAGCAAAATCATCCATTGCGTTGTCTTCAACAAGGTAGTCTACATCATCCATTCTAGTCCGAGTGTACCATTCCTTTGCACTCCACCAAATGATCACTTGTGATTGCCTTTGGCTGGTATAAAGAGTTCCAATGGTCTCTATATCAAAAGTAATTCTTTTTGCCACTTAAGGGAATAGTTCTTGCGTCACCTTTCTCGAGGTATCCCGTTACGGGATCATGATAAATATTTCCTCGCCACCTTGAACCATCCACCGTCTCCCTAAGCGTGGAATCATTGCCACTAATCAAACCTCGTTGTTGTTCTTCCATCCCTCTCGATGCATTTGGTGTCTCAACTCGAGATGTGTCACCGCCTCAGTCCGTGAGTCGCTCATGTTTACCTGATCTTCGTGAAGATCGAATCATGTAGGGTTTTCCCTTCTTTCTGTTGTCGTGTCAAGTGAAGACCTCGAAAGCAAAGACGTCAAGACCAAGATGATGGAATGAATCAACATCTTCGAGAAGGGCAATTGGATCATGAAGATTGTGATAGTCTGTGACTTCCCCTTTTCTCTTGCCTCACGTCTTGAATCTCGGGGCGAGATTCTTGTTTAGTGGGGGTGAGCTGTCACAGCCCCAGATCAACCCTAGAGCTTGTTTATAGCTAGTGGCATTGCATCCATGCATCATGTCCAAATTTCTTTTAAATTTGAATTGGGGAATTGGAGAGCCCCAGGAATCATTTAAAATAAATGATCAACATTAAAAATTGCTTCAAATGTTCCAAGGAAATGTTCCTTTTCAGCTTTAAAAATTATTGGCAAGAATGAAATTCAAACCAATATTTTTGGAGTGATCAAACATTTTATTTTGGGCCTTTGAATTAATTCAATAACTATTTGCATTGGAAATATATTTTATATATACTTAATATATGTCCAATAATTCGGAACATCTTATGTGGTTTGGTATATTTTAGTTCTAGCCACATAACTATTTTCAGGATTTTATAAAATGGTTTAGTATTTTACTAAACTAAAACAAAACAGAATGAAATAGGAAAAACAGAAATAATAAAAAGAGAGAGAGGGACTACCGATGCTCACCTCTCAGCCCACACAGCCACTCCAGTGCCCAGCCCACCACCGCCTCCTTTCCTGTCGCCTTCCTCCTCTGCCAGAGGAGGGCAGGCGCGTTCGACAGCAGCACCGCCAAGGCCGCGCCACCTCCACCCTGCCTGCTTCACCCCCCGACGCTCTGGACGCCTCCGAGCGCCACGCGACCTCGAACCTCTCACTCTCTCCCGAACTCCTCCTCCTCTGTCTCGCTCTCTCTCGCTGAACCCGGACGAGCTCTGCCGCCGCTGCTCGCCATACCCGCGCCACAGCCGTCCCCAAGCCTCCACGACATGCCCCCGAGCTCCGCCATTGACCTCTACGCCGTCCCCGCCAAGCCACGCGAGCGGAAGCGCCCCTCAGCTTCGTCCTCGACCTCGTCTTCAATCTCCGGCCGCCGGCAACCTCGCCGTGGATTCGCGAGCTTCATACCCTCCCCGACCTCGCCGTTGCCTCTGCTGGATTCGCGGTGAGCTTGCCGCTGTTCCCCTCATCTCTCTCTCTCGCCCGCCCTCTAGGCCGTAGCCCCGCCGTGGCCGAGCTTCCCCTGCCGCCGCCATGTCGCGCCGCCCTCGCAGCCGCTTGAACTCGATTAGAGCGTGTCATCGTGCTCACCGCGACTCGAGTCCGGAGAGCCCCTCGATGAGTTTCCAGCTCTGAGGCTGCGCCGCCGAACCCGAACTCCGCCGCCAAAGCTCGACGCCGGCGAGATTCCGCCACCCCGCACCTCCCGCTAGTCTCCTTAGATGCGCGAGCCCAAGGCCACGAGGACCCTCCGCCTCTCTTTTGGTCACCGGAGGAGGAAACCCGCACCCTCCGTCTGTCTCTGGCTCCGCCGGGCGACGAGCTGGGTCAACTCCGCGAGTTGACCCGGTTTGGCCTAGTTTGACTTCCCGAGCCATCGACATGCGGGCCCCGCCTGCTAACTAATCTAGTTTAGGTTTAAACTAATTTAACTTAACCTAGGTTAGTGCTAATTAACTAGGTTAGTTTAGTTAGTCATCGACGGTGGCCCCACACGCCAGTTTGACCTGGGCGCCTGTTGACCCGCACGACGTCACATTGACGTCAGTCGACATAATAACTAGGTTTCCAGATTTAATTTAATTCAGTAAATTCCAGAAAATACTCTAAACTTCCAAAAATCATATAAATTCAACCGTAACTCGGATGGAAATAAATTATATATGAAAAATGATCAGAAAAATATGAAGAATCTGTTTATGCCATGATCATGCATGTTCGAACAAGTTAACCTCACTGAATAGGATGAATCATGATTAGGGTAAATTATGAAATAGCATTTGGAGTTGGAGTTCAACCTTGTTTGAATTCCACTTCAATTAACTTGGATTATTATTGCATTAGGTGAATTCAGTACCTTAATATGACATGTCATTCATGTGAATGTGCATTGCATTGATTGAGTTCTCTCTTGTTTGCCGGTAATTGTCCCCTCCCGGTAGACGATGTACCGACGATGATTATTCGATGACACCGATGAAGAACTATTATCTTCAGAAGTGCCAGGCAAGCAAAACCCCCTTGTTCATTCCGATATAATCCCACTCTCTCGCTCCTGCTCTATTTTACTGCATTAGGACAACAACGACTCATGTGTTACTTGCTGCGGTAGCTGAACCCCTTGATCCTTTGCATGACTGTCATTCCACAAGAATTAGATGAAACCCACTAGCATGAGTAGGAATTGTTTGAGCCATGTTGTGCCTACTCATTTATGCTTGTTTGTCATGCCTGCTACTCGCTTAGAGTTGAGTCGGGTCTGATTCACCGGGAATGAATTGGAATTGTTATGAACATGTCCTGTGTGTGAGCTGAGTGTGTGAACACGATTTGGTAAGGGTAGCGGTGGGAGGCTATGTAGGAGTACATGGTGGGTTGTCTCATTGCAGCCGCCCTCGTGAACTGAGTTCGTGTTTGTGATCCATGATACAGATTATTACCACGCATTGGGCCCAAACCAATGGACCCTCTCGGCTTCTTGACCACCCTTGTCCTCGGTCAGGGAGTTGCAAGTAGTTTCGTGTTTGTAGCATCTTCGGGGCCGCACGCAACGCTGACCTTAGGGGTGGGTTGTGTTGCGGTAGGCACCGTGGTTCGTGTACCGAAAGTGCCCGCTTGGTATCTCGGGAACCCCGCACACATCGCTCGGGCTGTATGGGAAACCTCGGCGGACTCCTGCGGATGGAACCCGAATAGGCGATAAACCCGGACTAGGGATTTGAGTGTTTAGGTAGGCCGTGGCCGACACCCACGCTGGGCTTCCGCTGAAGGTTGCCGAGTACATGTCGTGTAAACGGCGGTAAGTGGTGAGCGTGTGTGAAGAAGTACACCCCGCAGGGTTTAATATGATCTATTCAATAGCCGTGTCCATGAAAAGGACTTCGGGTTGCCTATATCAGTTCATAGACAAGTGAAAGTGGATACCCTAAAATGCGCAAGATAAGCGTGAGTGCTATGGATGGCGTTCTCGAGGGAGACGGAGCGGGTCCATAGTGGTGTATTGCCATGGTGAATATGTGGACTCGTGCGCCACCTCAAAAGAGTTACTTGCAATGTAGTTCGGGATAGCCACCGAGTCAAAGCTGGCTTGCTGCGGTCAAACTCCACCACCCCTTTTGATAATGATGCATATGTAGTTAGATCTGATGTAAGTCTTGCTGAGTACAATTGTACTCACGCTTGCTTATTTTATGTTTTGCGAGAGACGTCGGCCTCGCTTAGTAGTTCCGCTTGGACTTGACGCTTAGCTTGTTACCTCAGCCACGATCTTGTGCCCTCGGCAGATCTGGTAGATAGTCGCTTCCCAGCCTTTTTCATTTATAGTTGTCTGCACCTGGACATGTTTAGCTTCCGCTTGTGCTTTGACTTGTATGTTTCGAGTGTTGGGTCATGAGACCCATGTTTGTAATTCTCGCTCTTCGAGCCTAATAAATAATATCTGAGTCGAGAGTTATGTTGTGATGCCACGTCGTATTTACACATATTGAGCATATTGTGTGTATGTTTGAAATGCTTGGTATGTGTGGGATCCGACAAACTAGTTGTTTATCCTTGGCAGCCTCTCATATGGGGAAATGTAGTCTCGTGCCTCCGAGCGATAGTAGTCTGCATGCCGGGATACCGGAGTCCCGCTAGCCCAAAGACTACCGCTTGGACACTTGATGGCCGGCATGTGTTTCACTTCGTTCCTATGTCCTGTTCCTTCGGGAAATGTCACGCGGTGGTATTCGAGTCCCGCTTAGCTCTGCTATGACCGGGATACCGGAGTCCTCGCTAGCCCAAGTGCTACAGCCCGAGTACATACGTTGATGACCGACATGCTCGATGTGATTCATGTATGCCTGTCCCCATAGGTTAGCGCCGCTTTGGGTTCACGACTAGCCATGTCGGCCCGGGTTCTTTGTCATATGGATGCTAGCGACACTATCATATACGTGAGCCAAAAGACGCAAACGGTCCCGGGCCATGGTAAGGCGACACCCGTGGGAATACCGTGCGTGAGGCCGCAAAGTGATATAAAGTGTTACATGCTAGATCGGTGTGACTTAGGATCGGGGTCCTGACACCATCTGAAGAAGGATAAGAACAATCTGAACGATAAAATGGAAGGCATTGCTCGCAAGAGGGACGATCTGGAGAATTATCTGGGTGGTCTTGCCAAGAAGCTGTTCATCATGCTTGAAGCTATTTTCTTTGAACCGACTGACTTGTCATTGTCGACTCGATATAGAACCGCTGACTCATCTTTGAATCGTACGTGTAGAATTTTGCCGGAACTTCGAGGAAGAGACTGGGCGAGTTGAGACAATCTTGGACCCCATCCATTCTCTGGTGAAGGACGAGGCTGCCATGAATGTACTCCGATTGGAATCTCGTGTTACTGGTGTTGTTGACTATCTTGCTCGACTGAAGGTCGCGATGTCACGGATCGACACAACACTCTGGCCAGGGTCAACACTCCAGAATGACCTCGAGTCTCTGATGACTCGACTTAATGAGATTCCCGGTCGAGTGCAAGAATGGAAGAAGTCTTTGATACGTCTTCAATGTATCTATAATTTTTGATTGCTCCATGCTATATTATCTACTGTTTTGGGCAATATTGGGCTTTATTATCCACTTTTATATTATTTTTGGGACTAACCTATTAACCGGAGGCCCAACCTGCATTTGTTGTTTTATGCCTATTTTAGTGTTTCGAGGAAAAGGAATATCGACGGAGTCAAACGGAACTAAATCAATCTGGAGAAGTTATTTTTGGAAGGAAAGCCACCCGATGGACTTGAGTGCATGTCGGGAGATACGGGCTGCCCACGAGGGTGGGCGCGCCCACCCAGGCGCGCCCCTCGACCCGTGGGGCCCCGTAGCTCCTCGGCGACGCACTCGCACCCATATATACTCTTGTACCCTAAAACTTCCGAGCAGAAGATAGATCGGGAGTTCCGCCGCCGCAAGCCTCTCAGAGACACCAAAACCTCTCGGGAGACCATTCCGCACCTGGAGGGGGGAACCCATCACCGTGGCCATCTTCATCATCCGGCGCTATCCATGACGAGGAGGAGTAGTTCACCCCGAGGCCGAGGGTATGTACCAAGAGCTATGTGTTTGATCTCTCTCTCTCGTGTTCTCTCTCGTGTTCCCTCTATGGCACGATCTTGATGTATCCCGAGCTTTGCTATTGTAGTTGGATCTTATGTTTCTTCTCCCCCTCTACTCTCTTGTGATGAATTGAGTTTCCCCTTTGAAGTTATCTTATCGGATTGAGTCTTTTATGAGAACACTTGATGTATGTCTTTCCGTGATTATCTGTGGTGACAATGGGATATCATGTGCCACTTGATGTATGTTTTGGTGACCAACTTATGGTTCTGCCCATGAACCTATGCATAGGGGTTGGCACACGCTCTTGATTCTCCGTAGAAACTTTGGGGCACTCTTTGAAGTACTTTTATGTTGGTTGGATGAATCTGAGATTGTGTGATGCATATCATATAATCATGCCCATGGATACTTGAGGTGACAATGGAGTATCTAGGTGACATTAGGGTTTTGGTTGATTTGTATCTTAAGGTGTTATTCTAGTACGAACTCTAGGGCTGTTTGTGACACTTATAGGAATAGCCCAACGGATTGATTGGAAAGAATAACTTTGAGGTGATTTCGTACTCTACCATAATCTCTACGTTTGTTCTTCGCTATTAGTGGCTTTGGAGTGACTCTTTGTTGCATGTTGAGGGATTGTTATATGATCTATCTATGTTATTATTGTTGAGAGAACTTGCACTAGTGAAAGTATGAACCCTAGGCCTTGTTTCCTATCATTGCAATACCGTTTACGCTCACTTTTATCATTAGTTACCTTGTTGTTTTTATTATTTCAGATTATAAAAACCTATATCTACCATCCATATTGCACCTGTATCACCATCTCTTCGCCGAACTAGTGCACCTATACAATTTACCATTGTATTGGGTGTGTTGGGGACACAAGAGACTCTTTGTTATTTGGTTGCAGGGTTGCTTGAGAGAGACCATCTTCATCCTACGTCTCCCACAGATTGATAAACCTTAGGTCATCCACTTGAGGGAAATTTGCTACTGTCCTACAAACCTGTGCACTTGCAGGCCCAACAACGTCTACAAGAAGAAGGTTGTGTAGTAGACATCAGTCTTCTGCCCGGTGCAGCGCTGATGTGGCCCCGTCTTTGGTTCGTTTCCACTGCAAGGAAGCGTGAGAAGAGAAGATGGCAGCGATCAAGGTTGCCAACACCAAGAAGCATGACTTCCAATCCTTCATGGAGACTGTCGGTGTCAAAACCGGCAGATCTCGGGTAGGGGGTCCCGAACTGTGCGTCTAGGCGGATGGTAACAGGAGACAAGGGACACGATGTTTTTACCCAGGTTCGGGCCCTCTAGATGGAGGTAATACCCTACTCCTGCTTGATTAATATTGATGATATGGGTAGTACAAGAGTAGATCTACCACGAGATCAGAGAGGCTAAACCCTAGAAGCTAGCCTATGGTATGATTGTTGTTTATTGTATATCTATCGACTAGCCTGGCCTCGGTTTATATAATGCACCAGAGGCCTAGGATAACAAGAGTCCTAGCCGAATACGCCGGTGGGGAGGAGTCCTTGTCTTGATCGCCAAGTCTTGTGGAATCTTCCTTGTATGCGGCAACTGTCCGGATCGCCCATGAGTATACGGCCATGGGGGTCCTCGGCCCAATCCAACTGATCGGGAGACGAGTGGTGAGTACCCCCTAGTCCAGGACACCGTCAGTAGCCCCCTGAACTGGTCTTCAAGTTAGGGACGCTCCTCGATTCTTCCGAACTATTCTTCATCTTCGGTCATCGGTCTTGAAAACTGGTTCAACAAATCTTCTCATCTTCGATCTTGAGGATCGCCTAAGTGCATACGAAGAGTTTACATGTTGGGTATCCGAGGATCCCCTTTAAGTTTACGGCCTCTATCAATGCCTTGTTATTTTTATGCCACACCTCGGGTTTGAAGTTGTTCCCGGGCGGCAGCGTCCTCTTGCGTCCGAGCTCCAACACCGGACTGCATTCGAGGTATCTTTTGCAGCCGAGCACCAATGCCGGACCGCCTCCCAGCTCTAACGCCGGAATGTATCCGAGCTCCAACGCCGGACTGTATCCGAGCTCCAACGTCGGACTGTATCCGAGCTCCAACGTCGGACTATGTGTCCGAGCTCCAACGCCGGACTATGTATCCAAGCTCCAACTCCGGACTATGTATCCGAGCTCCAACGCCGGACTATGTATCCGAGGTGTCGTAAATCACCTTGGTTCAAAGAAGTTTGAAGGAGTTTAACCGAGCTTAATGCCGGAAATGCCCTCTATGGAGCTAGCCACTAGCGCCCGAGCTTTATGCCGGACTGCTTCCGAGGTGGTGCACCACCCTAAATGTGGGCCGATTTTTATCAATATTTATGATTGGTGCAATTTATTCTCAGCCGGGATACATAGCCAGTAGCCCTCAAGGTGGGTATCGGTCTAAAACCCGAGATGCACATGAAGGATGACATAAGACCGTTGATCCCGTAGCCACTGAGACTCAGGTTGATTTGCAAAATCGGTCCGAGGATCAAGTCCTAGCTCGCGAATACTTCGACACAAAAGCGGCGTGTTCGATCCTCAAGACTCAAAGTTGGGTGCGGCCGACCAACCCGAGGATCAAAATCTCCTGAGATCAGATACACTTAAAATTTTCTCGCATTGGACATGCAATGCAAGAGCCCCGAGACATTGGTCGGGTGGCAACGCCATATCGGGGATCGATGTGCCCTTTAATATTTGTAAATAATAAGCCCAAAGCCCAAGAGCCCCGAGCCTTAATGCGGCACGGACGCCTTAACTAAGGATCGATATCCATAGTAAAATCACAAACTATGTGTAATGACTCTATGTATCCAAGTACTTTACGCCATTAATGCTCGGATCCGCATTGTACAAAACTTTGTTGACCGACCATCGGCTTAACCTCCTCGCCAATAGCCGAGGAGTGTTTGTCCTACTTTATAAAGCCTTTATGAGGGCAAAGATTTACGACAAACAAGGCAATCTGGCCATACGGTTTTATAAACAAAGGTACGCAAAGAGATATGTTATATTACTGTTTAATGAAGAAATGTCTTCCAAAGAAAATAGTCCCGCTTATCGGTTCCTTTCTTTGGGTTGTCATGCTAATCATGATCATGAAACCTCAGCTCCAATGTAAGAGCAAAATATTGAGGATTTCGTTTGGGAGGCCAGCATTAGCCCCGGTAGTGTTGGCGACAATCGAGGTCAAGCCGAAACACTTCGCCAATTTTATGAATGGCCCATCATTTAATATAGACATCGGATCGCTGACCAGTTTACACCTATTGTGACATCAGTTTTGGCTTTCTCCATCGAGGTGCTTGACCATGCGAGCTGGAAGCACAATCGCAGTGGTTCTCCTTTGCACACCTAGCCGAACAAAGCGGAACGTAGGAGGCAAGCGCGAGCCGGGCAACCCAACTATTGGTCAAGACACAATTCAAACTCGATGCATATATAGCAATATCCGAGAATGTTTTTGCCGAATCTCGAAGGTGTCCGCGTTGCAGATCGCGAGACTTGTGCTGAAAACACACAAATAGTTAAAAAGTGCAAAAGCTTGAAAACCAAAAACGCCAAGTAAAAACATGACGTCCAACAAGATCAAGTGTTCGTGCCAATCCAAAAATTGACTTTAGAAAAAGTGCTTCGCCGTGCTTTAACATGACACATCCTATCTCAAGACTTCAAGCGGGTCAGCCTACGGCTTTAGTCTCCCATCCCGAAGGCGGAGTACTTCTCATTAGGCCAGTTTAGAAAACTGAACTCTAGTGGTTTTGAGAGAGAAATTAGGCTCCCTGGCTAGTGACCGCACACTCGTGTCGAGAAAAGGAGTGATAAATAATAATAAAAACTCTGCAACGACTAAGAAGAAAAACACTTAGTATGAAACGGCTCAATTAAACATAAGAGCCCCCAAGTGACTTGGGCAAAAGTTGACTATATAATGTAAGGTGACATGTAGAATGCCTTCTAGCCGGATTGTAGATCGTTTGTCGTAGCGGACCTTTTCGCTTCAACCTCTGGACCCAATAGTCCGGAGTGTGTCCGAATACCTTCGCGGTTATAAAACCCGGGCATGCGTGGAGACCAGCGCGAGGGTCATTAGTGCTTTATCGATAAGTGCCCAACTAGTTATGTTATATTACATGGTTAGTAAGAAACATCTTCCAGGGAGAATAGTTCCGTTAGGGGTTCCTTTCCCTGGGAGGCAATGCCCTAAAGTGCATGCGAAAAGAGCAGAAAAACATCTGGGGGCAGGTAAATAAATAGGTAAGAAATCTTCTTTTAGTTCACCGACCGAGTATTCCCTTAAGAACGCTTAGCTTTTGGCTTCACCCACCGAGGTACACATCCGGCTGACCCGGCAAGAATAATCGCAGAGGTGCTTCCTTTACCACCTAGTCGAACAATCGGGAACGTAGGGGTAAGCACAGGAGCCAGGCAACCCAGCTTGGCCAAAACTTAAGTCATATCGATGCATATAATGGTGAATAAAAGGTACATGCGGAAGTGTGACACATGTGTTGGGCAGAAAGTCTCAGATTAATAAGCTTCATAAAGAAGCCCCCGGTATAATGAGCGCGGGTAGCGCGTCAAGTATGTGCGAACAAAGTTTGGACAAGAAAATTTTTACAAGCAACTTTTTTTCAAAAAAGTATAATGCTTGGTCGAACCGAACACAAGTTAGAAATTTAAAACTTTGAGCATGAAGGCAACTTAGCTGGTTAATGTGTTCGGTATTGACGACGCGGTCCGAGCTTGATGCCGGACAAGGTTCCATCCCCCAAGCCGGTCCCGAGGTGGCGGAGCAAAGAGCTCGGCACCAAGTGGTGACATAGCATGGTCAATGCAGGAGGTAGAGTGATGCCAAGTCCCCGCATGGGGTAATGAAGTGTTGACGAAGCCCCGTCCGCCGAGGTGACGCTAAAGGATATAGTCCGCTGGATCATTTTCTGTGCACAAAAATAGTGCAAACCAGAGATAATAGTAATAAAAAAATCATTGCATAATAAATAATTTATGCAAAGTGAGTAATAAAGAAATATGGCTGGCGCCAAGTCAATGTCGATGCATGGCGGCGGCGTGATGCGATAAAGGCATGGCAAGGCCTGAATTCACGGTCGGTTCGTTCGGATGCGGCGTCACGGACTATGTACTGAAACCGACCGAACCACCATGCAACCGTCGCACGCGCCACCATTTGATAGACCTGCGTACATATGATGGACAAACCAGAGTAATAATTCATTGGGAAAAATGAACCCAAACAAGCAAAAAATACTAGGATTAATAGCACCTGGTTTATTTGTTGTAGCAATCTGAAGAAAGGTGATTCCTAGAATCGAGACTCGATCCGCGCACCCATTGCCTGATGGGCGATAAAACGACGGCATGGTAATGCTGGCAAAGGTTGGCTCGCCGAGGCAAAGCCCTCAGCCCAGCTAACGTGACGGAGCTGGTCGGCTAGTGACGCCGAAGTGTCCGGAGTAGGTTGATGAAGAGATGATGAAGCCCCCGGTCCAGCCGAGATGTCGAAGTAGGTCGGCGTGATGGACACCATCCTGAAGAAGCAATAGTGCGGCCCTGCCGATGCAGGTCGTGACGTGGTCGATGCCGGCTTGATGAAGCGACCGTGCGGTGATGCCGGTATGCCCGCTCCGTGTAATCCGTGGGGCGGCGATGTTGGCGATGATTTATCCTTCGCGATGCCGGACTCTTGTCCGGCTTTGCCGAGATGATGATCCGATGAAGTTGAGCTCGGCTCAACAAAGTGACGACGTGTCTAGCACAGGTCGGCAGCCGTGGAGCAATATTGCCGGACTGGTTTGACACCAGCATGATATTGAAGATCATGTTCAAAAGATTTTAAAGTTAGTGGGATGTGTTCGAGAACGAAACACAGTACCCCATACAAAAATTCCTTCACAAAGGATGTCCGAAATCCCGTTCATAAAAAAGACGAACTCGGGTCGGATTCGTTTTCGCGCAGAAAACAGATCCGAAAAATGATGCACTAATCGGAAGGTTCCCGGAGTTTGGACGGTCGGATCGAGCTGAAATTTTGAGGGGTGTTAGATATAGGAATTCCGCAGCCGATCAACAGTTGGATCTTCCAAAGGAAGTCCGAGCTAGAAGCTGGACACCACGCCCTAAACTCGTCCGGATTCTCGTCCAGATTCAATGCGGCTCCGGTATATCGGAGATTGCCAGAGATTCCTCCATCGGAACTCGACGAAATTTTCCAGGGTTGTTGTAGACTCAATTCCGCACAATTCCACCGAAGCAATCGTTAAAACGACACTTGAGGAGGCGGTGGCAGCGGACACAAGTCCGCTGTCCAGAAAAACAGTACGGTCGCCCGAGGGCAATGTTGACGTTGAGCCCCCGGTTCCCTGGATGATTCCTCCATGATCTTGATAGAGATCGGAGCTGATGTTGATGAAGGCCCTCATCCGAACATGACGATCGGAGGTAGGGCTCAATCCTTGCTCGAACCAAGGTGACCAGTTGAGCTGGTGACGAAGATGCCGAAGTCGCAGTTGATCTGCAGGCGAGCCATCGACCTTTTGCCGAACACACAGAAGAACTCTCAATGAAAGCACCAATGTCGGTGTCAAAACCAGCGGATCTCAGGTAGGGGGTCCCGAACTGTGCGTCTAGGCGGATGGTAACAGGAGACAAGGGACACAATGTTTTTACCCAGCTTCGGGCCCTCTCGATGGAGGTAATACCCTACTCCTGCTTGATTAATATTAATGATATGGGTAGTACAAGAGTAGATCTACCATGAGATCAGAGAGGCTAAACCCTAGAAGCTAGCCTATGGTATGATTGTTGTTTATTGTATATCTATCGACTAGCCTGGCCTCGGTTTATATAATGCACCAGAGGCCTAGGATAACAAGAGTCCTAGCCAAATACGCCGGTGGGGACGAGTCCTTGTCTTGATCGCCAAGTCTTGTGGAATCTTTCTTGTATGCGGCAACTGTCCGGACTGGCCCATGAGTATACGGCCATGGGGTCTTCGGCCCAATCCAACTGATCGGGAGACGACGTGGTGAGTATCCCCTAGTCCAGGACACCGTCAGAGACCTTCATTGTTGCCGCTACTCGGATTGCTGATGGAATTGACCTGGACGAATTCGTGAGCCTGCCAGCCCTCCTCCTGTGGAGTGAACAAACTTTTATGCTCCACCTTAAATTTGCCTCGGGATGCCGAGTAATTTGTGTAACCGTTAAACTCCTTCGGGCTTGATTCCCGAGTACTTAATCCACGGTCGGAACCTTAGGATTCATCTGGATTTGGTTTATCTCTGAATATGCTTGTGCTTGCTGACGGTGTCCTGGACTAGGGGGTACTCACCACGTCGTCTCCCGATCAGTTAGATTGGGCCGAGGACCCCATGGACGTATACTCGTGGGCCGGTCCGGACAGATGCCGCATACAAGGAAGATTCCACAAGACTTGGCGATCAAGACAAGGACTCCTCCCCACCGGCGTATTTGGCTAGGACTTTTGTTATCCTAGGCCTCTGGTGCACTATATAAACCGAGGCCGGGCTAGTCGATAGACATACACAATCATACCATAGGCTATCTTCTAGGGTTTAGCCTCTACGATCCCGTGGTAGATCAACTCTTGTACTACTCATATCGTCAAGATCAATCAAGAAGTAGGGTATTACCTCCATAGAGAGGGCCCGAACCTGGGTAAACATCGTGTCCCGTGTCTCCTGTTACCATCATCCTTAGACGCACAGTTCGGGACCCCCTACCCGAGATCCGCCGGTTTTGACACCGACATTGGTGCTTTAATTGAGAGTTCAGTTGTGTGTTCGGCAAAAGGTCGATGGCTCGCTCAGAGATCAACCGCGATTTCGCATCTTCGCCACCACTCAACCGGGTCACCTTGGTTCGACTATGATTGAGCCCTACCTCCGATCGTCATGTTCGGATGAGGGCCTTCATCAACATCAGCTCCGATCTCTATCAAGATCATGGAGGAATCATCCAGGAGCCCGGGCTCAACGCCAACATTGCCCTCTGGCATCGCGCTGTTTTTCTCGACATCGAACTTGTATCCGCATCACCGCCTCAAGTGTCGCTTTTAACGATTGGTTCGTGGAATTGTGCGGAATTGAGTCTACAACAACCCTGGAAAATTTCGTCGAGTTCGATGGAGGAATCTCCGCAATCCGCGATATACCGAACCCGGTCAAACTGGACGAGAATCTGGATGGGTTTAGGGCGTGGTGTCCAGCTTCTAGCTCGGACGCCCTTTGAAGATCCAGCCTTTGATCGGCTGCGGAATTCCTATATCCACCATCCCTCAAAATTTCAGCTCGATCCGACCGTCCAAACTCCGGGAACCTTCCGATTAGTGCATCACTTTTCGGATCTGTTTTCTGCGCGAAAACGAATCCGACCCGAGTTCGTCTTTTTTATGAACGGGATTTCAGACATCCTTTTTGAAGGAAGTTTTGTATGGGGTATTTTGTTTTGTTCCCGAACACATCCCACTAACTTTAAAATCATTTGAACATGATCTTCACGATCATGCTGGTGTCAAACCAGTTCGGCAATATTACTCCAAGGCTGCCGACCAGCGCTAGACACGTCGTCGCTTTGTTGAACCGAGCTCAACTTCTTCGGATCATCATCTCGGCAAGCCGAACAAGAGTTCGGCATCGCGAAGGATAAATCATCAGCAACATCGCCGCCCCACGGATTACACGAAGCGGGCACACCGGCATCGCCGCACGGTCGCTTCATCAAGCCGGCATTGACCACGTCACGACATGCATCGGCAGGGCCGCACTGTTGCTTCTTCAAGCCGTTGTCCATCATGTCGACCTACTTCGACTCATCGGCTGACATTGAGGCTTTGACATCTCGGCTGGACCGGGGGCTTCTCCATCTCTTCATCAACCTATACTTTGGAGACTTCGGCGTCACTAGCCGACCAGCTCCGTCACGTTAGCTGGACCGAGGGCTTTGCCTCGCAAGCCAACCTTGCCAAAGATCGCCATGTTGCCGCTTATCACCCATCAGGCAATGGGTGTGCGGATCAAGCCCCAATTTTGGGAATCACCTTCCTTCGGATTGCTCCAACAAATAAACCAGGTGCTATTAATCCTAGTATTTTTTGCTTGTTTGGGTTCATTTTTTCCCGAGGGATTATTACTCTGGTTTGTCCATCATATGTACATCGGTCTATCAAATGGTGGCCGCATGATCGACGGTCGCATGGTGGTTTGGCCGGTTTCAGACATAGTCCGCTAACGCCGATCCGAACTTGACCGACCTGTGAATTCAGGCTTTGCCATGCCTTTAGTGCATCACGCCGTCGCCCTGCATCGACATTGACTTGGGCGCCAGGCCATATTTTATTTTTTTACTCACTTTGCATAAATTATTTATTATGCATCAATTTTTTATCATTATTACTATTATCTCCGGTTTGCACTATTTTTTGTGGACAGGAAAATGATCCAGCCGGACTATATCCTTTGGCGTCACCTCGGGACCGGCTCGGGGGATGGAATCTTGTCCCGCATCAAGCTCGGACCGCGTCATCAATACCGAACACATTAGCCAGCTAAGTTGCCTTCATGCTCAAAGTTTTAAATTTTTAACTTGTGTTCGGCTCGACCAAGCATTATACTTTTTTGGAAAAAAGTTGCTTGTAAAAAATTTCCTTGTCCAAACTTTGTTTGTGACGGGCAAATTCAAATACCCCGATTACTTGGGGGCTCCCTTGCTGGAGCTTTTCCTCTTGCATATGATTATACTTGTACGGCTTCGTTCCTTGTTCGTGTATTATGCCACAATATGCACCATATTGACCTAAGCGATTTGCAAGCTGGGTAGCCTTGCTCCTGTGTTTACCCCTATGTTTCCGATTGTTCGGCTAGGGAGTAAAGGGAGCACCTCTGCGATTGTCACGATCGGGTCACCCGAGCCGGACCTCAGACTGGGTGAAGCCAAAAGCTAGCACTCTTACTGTTTTCAATTATGGTTGACACACAACGGAACTCGTGAGTATAAAAAATCTATTGCACAAGTCTCATATTAACAATGAGCACTGAAGAAAGGTATCGGTGGGGGTACTATTTTCTTCGAAGATGCTTCTTACACTTTATCAATAATATAGCATAAGTTCCCTAAGCGTGCTTTGTCTGTTACATCCTTATGACCTGATTGCCTGGTTATCGGAAACACCGCCGATATTCTCGACAGGTGGAGTACATAACACTTTTCGGTCTTTGACCGAAGAGGGAGAAGCCGACGGTCGGTTAAGACGCGTTTAAAGTTCGGGTGAACATAGATATGATATAAGTACTTCGGTCCATACAATCATTCTTTACCCAAGTCACTCAGGGCTCTTAAATTTATGTGAGCTGTTTTATAATAAGTGTTCTTCTTATTAGTCGCTGCAAAGTCTTTTTCTATCACTCCTTTCTCGATGCAAGTGTGTGGTCAATAGCCGATAGCCTTGCTTCTCTAAATCGCCGAGTGCAGTTTGCTAAACTAGCCTCGAGAAGCACTCCGCCGGGATAAGGAGGTTGAAGCCATAGGCTGACCCGCTTGAAGTCTTGAGATAGGATGTGTCATGTTAAAGCACGACAGAAGCACCTTTAAAAGCAAGTCCAATTTTCGGATTGGCACCGAACACTTGATCTAGTTCGGACATTAAACTTTTGAATAAGTTTTTTGGCTTTTCGAGCCTATGGCACTTTTAAACTATTTGTGCATTTCCAGCATTAGTCTCGCGATTGCAACGCCGACGCCTTTTAGGGATTCGCAAAACATTCTCGGATATTGCTATATATGCACCGGTTTCGACTTGTGTCTTCGGTCAATAGTTGGGCTGCCTGCCCTGTGCTTGCCTCCCACGCCCGCTTTGTTCGGCTAGGTGTGCTAAGGAGAACCATCGCGATTGTGCTTCCAGCTCGCATGGTCAAGCACCTCGTGGAGAAAGTCAAAACCGATCGCCACAATAGGCGTAAACTGGTCAGCGATCCGATGACTATGTTAAATGACGAACCGTTCATAACATTTGCCGAAGTGTTTACGGCTTGACCTCGGTTGTCGCCGAACACTAACCGGGGGCTCATAGCTAGCTTCCCTAGTATAAAGCTCCTATGACTAAGCGAAATTTTTAAAGCCCACATATCTGATTGCCTCGTTTCTGCTAACACAACCGCCTTCGGGCACCAAGATGTCGGCTAAGGGTTGTTTAGTTAGTACGGAAACACCCTGCGTAGTATCTACCAAGGGGTAGAAGCCGACGATGGGCCACTTTCAACTGATAAACGGTCACAATGGAGTCAAAATAATGATGTAAAGTACTTGGATATATAGAATCATTACACATACTTTGTGATTTTACTCTGGATATCGATCCTTAATTCGGCCACCCGTGCCCACATTAAGGCTCGGGGGCTACTGGGCTTTGCGCTCATTATTTACAAATATTAAAGGGGCACATCGATCCCCTGATCTGGTGTTGCCACCCGACCAGTGTCTCGGGGGCTACTGCATTACTTATTCAATGCAGAGAATTCAAAGTGCTTAGTGTTCGGCTTGAACGAACTATGTGCATACATGTCTTTGGACGATAATAGGTACCATATGGACCTATCCGGCATCAAGCTAGTATAATGCGGCGACTTCTCACGACCCTCTCTCAGGGGCCCGCTCACGATCACTATTATCTCTAATATATTACATCTGCTTTTTATTCCTATGTATGTCTGCCGAGTTAGAATTGATCCTCAGCCGATTTCACAGATCGACCGAGTCTCGTGGGCTACCGAATAGCGGTTTTATGCTTGCCTTCGTGCATCTCGGTTTTAGACTGATACACACCTTGAGGGCTCTTGGATATACGTCGGCAGAGAATAAACATCACCAATTAAAAATATTCACAAAAATCAGCTCATTGTCGGGTGGTGCACCACCTTGGAAGCAGTCCGGCATAAAGCTCGGGCGCTAGCGGCTAGCTCCATAGAGGGCATTCCCGGTATTAAGCTTAGCTAAACTCTTTCAACTTCTTGAATCAAGGTGATCTATGACACCTCGAATATAATCCGGCGTTGGAGCTCGGATATAGTCCGGCATTGGAGCTTGGACACAGTCCGGCGTTGGAGCTCGGACGCAAGAGGACACTGCCTCCCGGGAAAAACTTCAAACCCGAGGTGTGGCATAAAAATAACAAGGCATTGATAAAGGCCGGAAACTTAAAGGGGCTCCTCGGATACCCAACGTGTAAACTCGTCGGATGCACTTCGGCGATCCTCAAGATCGAAGATGAGAAGATTTGTTGAACCAGTTTCAATACCGACGACCGAAGATGAAGAACAGTTCGGAAGAATCGAGGAGCGTTCCTAACTTGAAGACCGGTTCAGGGGGCTACTAACGGTGTCCTGGACTAGGGGGTACTCACCACGTCGTCTCCCGATCAGTTAGATTGGGCCGAGGACCCCATGGCCGGTCCGGACAGCTGCCGCATACAAGGAAGATTCCACAAGACTTGGCGATCAAGACAAGGACTCCTCTCCACCGGCGTATTCGACTAGGACTCTTGTTATCCTAGGCCTCTGGTGCACTATATAAACCGAGGTCGGGCTAGTCGATAGACATACACAATCATACCATAGGCTATATTCTAGGGTTTAGCCTCTACGATCTCGTGGTAGATCAACTCTTGTACTACTCATATCATCAAGATCAATCAAGAAGTAGGGTATTACCTCCATAGAGAGGGCCCGAACCTGGGTAAACATCGTGTCCCCTGTCTCCTGTTACCATCATCCTTAGACGCACAGTTCGGAACCCCCTACCCGAGATCCGCCGGTTTTGACACCGACATTGGTGCTTTCATTGAAAGTTTAGTTGTGTGTTCGGCAAAAGTTCGATGGCTCGCCTGCAGATCAACTACGACTTCGGCATCTTCGTCACCAGCCCGACTGGTCACCTTGGCTGGACCAATGACTACGCCCTACCTCTGATCGTCATGTTTGGATGAGGGCCTTCATCAATATCAACTCCAATCTCTATCAAGATCATGGAGGAATCATCCAGGGAGCCCGGGGGCTCAACGTCAACATTGCCCTCGGGCGACCGCGCTGTTTTTCTGGACAGCGAACTTGTATCCGGCGTCACCGCCTCCTCAAGTGTTGTTTTAATGATTGGTTCGGTGGAATTGTGCGGAATTGAGTCTACAACAACCCTGGAAAATTTCGTCGAGTTCCGATGGAGGAATCTCTGGCAATCCGCGATATACCGGAACCCGGTCAAATCTGGACGAGAATCTGGATGGGTTAAGGGCGTGGTGTCCAGCTTCTAGCTCGGACGTCCTTTGGAAGATCCAACCGTTGATCGGCTGCGGAATTCCTATATCCACCACCCCTCAAAATTTCAGCTCGATCCGACCGTCCAAACTCCGGGAACCTTCCGATTAGTGCATCACTTTTCGGATTTGTTTTCTGTGCGAAAACGAATCCGACCCGAGTTCGTCTTTTTTATGAACGGGATCTCAGACATCCTTTTTGAAGGAAGTTTTGTATGGGGTATTTTGTTTTGTTCCCGAACACATCCCACTAACTTTAAAATCTTTTGAACATAATCTTCACCATCATGCTGGTGTCAAACCAGTCCGACAATATTACTCCAAGGCTGCCGACCTGTGCTAGACACGTCGTCGCTTTGTTGAACCGAGCTCAACTTCTTCGGATCATCATCTCGGCAAGCCGAACAAGAGTTCGGCATCGCGAAGTATAAATCATCACCAACATCGCCGCCCCACGGATTACACGGAGCGGGCACACCGGCATCGCCGCACGGTCGCTTCATCAAGCCGGCATTGACCACGTCACGACCTGCATCGGCAGGGCCGCACTGTTGCTTCTTCAAGCCGTTGTCCATCACGTCGACCTACTTCGACTCATCGGCTGACATCGAGGCTTCGACATCTCAGCTGGACCGGGGGCTTCGCCATCTCTTCATCAACCTATACTCCAGAGACTTCGGCGTCACTAGCCGACCAGCTCCTTCACGTTAGCTGGACAGAGGGCTTTGCCTCGGCAAGCCAACCTTTGCCAGCATCGCCATGCCGTCGCTTTATCACCCATCAGGCAATGGGTGTGCGGATCAAGCCCTAATTATGGGAATCACCTTCCTTCGGATTGCTCCAACAAATAAACCAGGTGCTATTAATCCTAGTATTTTTTGCTTGTTTGGGTTCATTTTTTTCCCAAGGGATTATTACTCTGGTTTGTCCATCATATGTACACAGGTCTATCAAATGGTGGCCACATTATCGACGGTCGCATGGTGGTTCGGTCAGTTTCCGTACATGGGAGGGTTGCTCACCACTCGGCAGGATTTTTCAAACTTAGGCGAGTACTGGACTGCAGCTAAGCCCCCGAGTGGGAGGGTTGCTCTCGACTCGGTAGAATTTTTCAAACTTAGGCGTGTACTGGACTGCAGCTAAGCCCCCGAGTGGGAGGGTTGCTCTCCACTCGGCATGATTTTTCAAACTTAGGCGAGTACTGGACTGCAGCTAAGCCCCCGAGTGGGAGGGTTGCTCACCACTGTAGGATTTTTCAAACTTAGGCTAGCATTGGACTGCAGCTAAGCCCCGAGTGAGAGGCTTGCTCACCACTCTGTAGGATTTTTCAAACTTAGGCTAGCATCGGACTGCAGCTAAGCCCCCGAGTGAGAGCCTTGCTCACCACTCGGTAGGATTTTTCAAACTTAGGTGAGTACTGGACTGCAGCTAAGCCCCCGAGTGAGAGGCTTGCTCACCACTCGGTAGGATTTTATAAACTTAGGCGAAATGGATTCGCGGCTAAGCCCCCGAGTGAGAGGCTTGCTCGCCACTCGATAGGATTTTATAAACTTAGGTGAAACGGATTCGCGGCTAGGCCCCCAAGTGAGAGGCTTGCTCGCCACTCGGTAGGATTTTAAAAACTTAGGCGAAACAGATTCGCGGCTAAGTCACCCACTGGGGGATTTCAAACACAAGTATAAGCAATGACAATCATTTTTAAAAGACTGTAAAACTCTTGTCTCTAATAAACAAAGGTATTTCTTATTACAACTCAACAGAATGAGTGCTTAAGTATAAAAGGGGCGGAGCAGCTCCGCATTCCAAGCCCGTGGCTCGTCTTTCTGATGTTCGACATTGTAAAGATGATACGCCCCATTGTGGAGCACTCTGGTGACGATGAAGGGACCTTCCCAAGCAGGGGCGAGCTTGTGTGGTTTCTGCTGGTCCACTCGAAGAACCAAGTCTCCCTCTTGAAATGCTCGACCTCTCACATTTCTGGCGTGGAATCGGCGCAAGTCTTGCTGATGAATGGTCGACCGTATTAAGGCCATCTCTATTTCCTCTTCTAGGAGATCAACTATGTCTTGTCGGGCCTGTTCTGCTTCATCTTCAGAGAAAAGCTCGACTCGGGGTGCATTGTGAAGTAAGTCACTCGGTAGAACAACTTCAGCTCCATAGACCAAGAAGAATGGAGTTCGGGCAGTCGACCGATTGGGAGTTATCCTCAATCCCCAAAGAACCGATGGAAGTTCATCGACCCAGGAGCCTGCTGCGTGCTTGAGATCACGCATCAATCGAGGTTTCAGTCCTTTGAGAATCAAGCCATTTGCTCTTTCCGCTTGTCCATTCGACTGGGGGTGGGCGACTGAAGCATAGTCGACTCGAGTGCCTTGGGAAGCACAAAAGGCTCTGAACTCATCAGAATCAAAGTTTGATCCATTGTCAGTGATGATGTTGTGCGGAACCCCATATCTGAATGTCAACTCTTTGATGAAGCTGACGGCAGTACTGGCTTCAAGATTCTTGATAGGCTTGGCTTCAATCCATTTGGTAAACTTGTCGACTGCTACAAGCACATGAGTGAAGCCGCTCCTACCAGTCCTCAGGGGCCCAACCATATCTAACCCCCAAACAGCAAAAGGCCAGACGAGTGGAATGGTCTTCAGGGCTGATGCAGGCTTGTGGGACATGTTAGAGTAAAACTGGCAGGCTTCACATTTGTCGACTATATCTTTCGCCATTTCATTTGCTCGTGGCCAATAAAATCCAGCTCGATATGCTTTGGCCACAATGGTCCGGGAGGACGCATGGTGGCCACAGGTCCCCGAGTGGATGTCGTTGAGGATCACTCGACCTTCTTCTGGTGTTATGCATTTCTGGCTGACTCCAGTCACACTTTCTCTGAACAACTGTCATCTTATCACAGTAAAGGCTTTGGATCGACGGACGATTTGTCGGGCGTCCTCTTCATCCTCTGGGAGTTCCTTCCTGAGGATATACGCAATGTATGGCACTGTCCAGTCGGGAGTTATGACCAAAACCTCCATGATCAAGTCGACCACGGCTGGGACTTCGACTTCAGTCGGATCTGTGGCACTTTTAGGCTGCGGGGGCTCTTTAGTGAAAGGATCTTCTTGAACTGGAGGTGTATGAATGTGTTTCAAAAACACATTGCTGGGAATGGCTTCCCTCTTAGAACCTATCTTTGCCAAATCATCGGCTACTTGATTTTTCAGTCGGGGTATATGATGGAGCTCTAACCCCTCAAACTTCTTTTCCAACTTCCTCATCAGACATTAAAGAACTAGTCATAGCTGGGCTTCTGACGTCCCACTCCTTCATCACTTGATCGACTACCAAATCTGAGTCGCCGCAGACCATGAGGCGACGGACGCCGAGTGAAATGGCCATACGTAACCCATATAAGAGTGCTTCATATTCAGCTTCGTTATTGGAGGAATCAAAGTGAATCTGGAGAACATATCCGAGCTTGTCTCCTCAGGGGGATACCAGTACCACCCCAGCACTAGAACCATTCAGCATCTTGGAGCCATGAAAGAACATGGTCCAGTGCTCCGAGTGGACTTGAGTCGACAACTACGGTTCGATCCACTCGGCGAGGAAATCTGCTATTGCTTGGGACTTGATAGCTTTCTTTGCCTCAAACTTGATATCCAAGGGAAGGAGTTAAATCTCCCACTTTGCCACTCGACTAGTTGCATCTCTATTGTTCAAAATCTCTGGTAATGGAGCATCGCTGACGACTGTAATGGAGTGGTCAGAGAAATAGTGTGCAACCTTCTTCGTGGTCATATAAATCCCATAGACAAGCTTCTGATAATGTGGATATCTTTGCTTGGATGGAGTCAGAACTTCAGAAACATAATATACTGGGCGCTGAACTTTATAAGCTTTTCCTTCTTCTTCCCGCTCGACCGTAAGTACTGTACTGACAACTTGTCCAGTGGATGCAATGTAAAGCAATAAAGGCTCTTTGTTGATTGGGGCAGCCAGCACCAGCTGGGTGGAAAGCAGGGCTTTGAGCTCTTCAAACGCTGCATCAGCTTCGGGAGTCCACTCGAACTTATCGGAATTCTTCATCAGTTGGTAAAGAGGCAATGCCCTTTCACCGAGGCGAGAAATGAATCGACTTAAGGCGGCCAAACAACCGGTAAGATTCTGGACATCGTGCACATGTACAGGGCGTTTCATCCGGAGTATGGCACCAACTTTCTCTGGGTTAGCGTCGGTCCCTCGTTCGGAAACGAGGAAACCGAGTAATTTTCCGCCAGGAACTCCGAATGTGCACTTTGATGGATTAAACTTGATATCATACCTTCTGAGGTTGGCAAAAGTTTCAGAAAGGTCGGCCAGCAGGTCAGAACCCTTACGTGACTTGACCACAATGTCATCCATGTATGCTTCCACATTCCGACTGATTTGACTGAGCAATCATTTCTGAATCATCCTCATGAATGTGGCTCCAGCGTTCTTCAGGCCGAATGGCATGGTGACATAACAGAAGCACCCGAACGGAGTGATGAAAGCCGTTTTTATCTAATCGGGTCCGTACAGTCGGATCTGATGATACTCGGAATAGGCGTCCAAAAAGGACAAGCGCTCACACCCCGCAGTCGAGTCGACTATTTGGTCTATGCGGGAGAGAGTAAAATGATCTTTCCGGCAGGCCCGATTGATAGTCAATGCACATGCGAAGTGAGTCGTCCTTCTTGGGGACGATGACAACATTGGCGAGCCACTCGGGGTGGTAAATCTCTCGGATAAACTCAGCTGCCAGGAGCCGAGCCACTTCTTCACCAATTGCTTTTCTCTTCTGTACGACGGACCGTCGAAGATGTTCCTTGACTGGTTTCACTTTTGGGTCGAGTCGCAAACGGTGCTCAGCCAGCCCCCTGGGAACACCTGGCATGTCAGAAGGTTTCCATGCAAAGATGTCCCAGTTCTCACAGAGGAACTGGATGCGTGCTTCTTCCTATTTGGAGTCTAGTGTTGTCGAAATGTGAGTCGGAGCAGCATTGGGATCGGTCGGGTGAATATGAATCGCTTCGCTTCACAAGACGATCAAATGCGTAGTCTGTGGCGTGCTTCTTGGCTCGTAGCAAATCACTCGGATCCGCATTTTTCTGATACTCTTGCAATTCTACTACTGCCATTTGTGCATCGACGATCTTTGAGCCCTTCCGAAGCACTCTTCCGCATTTCCGCCGATTGCCGTGATAGTGATCACCCTCCGGGACCAGCATCTTCAGCTTGAGGTACACGTAACATGGTCGAGCCATAAAACGTGCATAAGCAGGCCTACCTGAATAGCGTGATAAGCACTCGAAATCCACGACTTCAAACGCCAACTTTTCCTTGTGGTAATTTTTGGAATCACCGAAAACCACGTCAAGGGCGATCTGGCCGAGTGATTCAGCCTTCTTGCCAGGTATGACGCCATGGAAACTCATATTGCTTTCACTAAGCTTGGACATCGGAATGCCCATTCCCTTCAAGGTCTCCGCATACAGGATATTTAGGCCACTACCACCATCCATCATCACTTTAGTCAGTCGAGTGCCTTCAACAAATGGGTCGACCACCAGCGCTTGCCTCCCAGGGGTGGCTATACGTGCTGGGTGGTCAGACTGGTCGAATGTGATGGCAGTCTGGGACCACTTCAGATAACTGGGTGTGGCCGGAGCAACCATATTCACCTCGCTGTTTATAACTTTCAATAGACTTTTGCTTCCAACATCAGCAAAAATCATCAGAGTGGAATTGACGTTGGGAAAACCATCATCATCTTCTTCTTTATCCTCACCCTTGTCCGACTCCTTTTCCTTCTCCTTTGGTTGTTTCTCTCGGAACTGTTGAATCAGGAGCCGACATTGTCGAGTGGTGTGTTTGGGGTAAATTAGGTTACCCTCCTCATCTTTCTTGGTATGAATGTGACAGGGTAAATCCAACACATCATTTCCATCTTGATCTTTCACTTTCTTGGGATTCCACGGCCCTTTGGGCTTCCCCTTGAACTTTCCTTGAGTCATGGTTAAGACTTCACCAGGAGCAGCTGGCTCGGCTTTGCGCTTCTGCTTCCGACTGGAGTTCCCTCCTCCGGTTTCGTGGGCGACTGTTTTGTGCTTGCCACTCCGGAGCCGATCCTCCTCCTCACCATTAGCATACTTGGTGGCAATTTCCATCATCCGATTCAGAGACATATCCCCAGTCCGACCGAACTTCAGGTTCAATTCTCGATACTTGACACCTTCCTTGAAGGCACAAACAGCTTGGTGATCTAACACATTCTCCACCATGTGGTGCAACGTAATCCATCTCTGGATATAATCTCTCAAGGTTTCATTTGGTTTCTGCACACAGGACTGCAACTCTGTTAACCCTGCTGGTCGTTTGCATGTACCTTCAAAGGTCCTAACAAACACTCGAGCGAGTTCCTCCCAACTATATATGCTGCCCGGTGCTAACTGATTCAACCACGCTCTGGCCGAGCCTTCCAACATCAAAGGAAGGTGCTTCATGGCCACTTCATCATTGCCGCCACCAATCTGGACAGCCACTCGGTAGTCCTCAAGCCAAGTGTCGGGCTTGGACTCACCAGTGAACTTGTTGACTCCAGTCGCCAACCTGAAGTTGGGAGGAATCACTGCAACTCTGATGGCTCATTGAAACACTCAGACCAAACATGCACTCGCCGCCACCGGGTAATCTCGTCATGGCCTTCTCTCGGTGCTCGTTTTCGCCAACCAGACCTTGAACGAGGATAGATCTCGCATCAAAGCCCGGCCCCGGGTCGATCGAACTGGCCGCCCACCGCCGTGAGGGCGCTCGTCATCGGTCTGCTTGAGGCACGTATGACCCACTCCTTGGGGGAGGCGTGGGCACTCGACGACGATCATCGTGGTCGAGTCGGTGATCATACTACTCATGGTTTCTGTACTGATCTCATCGGTCTCCACGTCCCTCACGCCTCGGGGGCGATCTTGGGCTGTGGGCCGACTGGACTGTATCTGCTACCATGGATCTGCTATGGATCCTATTCTGCGACTGAGATACTGTTGTGTTTTGTTCTCCGCTGCCCGGTAAAGCCCCGACCGCATCAAACCTCTCGCCACTTCGATGGGAGGGCTGAATCGACTCGCTATTCAGGCTGCGGTTGTGAGATTCTGAATTGGAGTTCGTATACCGAGTTGGAGGAGGAAAAGTTGTCGCCGATCGACTCGTGAATCACTGCCGAGCACGCCGCCGAAAGCGCATAGAGATTCGCCAATGAAGCGCCAGCCAAGTTGGCCAGCGCCTCCTCCAAGGCCCAGGCCTCGGGGTTTCTCCAACGATAGGAGTGTGAAGCGCATCCATGTTACAGCGACGAAGTTCCTCCCTCTGCTGCGAAGAGAGGGGATCGGGGTGGTATTCCTCGTGGACGTGCGATGGATCGCCTTCGCCATCGCCACCGTCGTCGCGGCGGAAGCCAAGAGGACTGCACGGTCCGTTGACCACCAGGACTTCTGCCGCGGGGTCGCTGCTGCCGCATTCAGACGCAGTCTCGACGGAGCTAGTCGACAGGTCGAACCTGCCGTAGAGAGTTTCGTCGGGCTCGATTGCCGCGACTTGCGGGGTGGCCGCCTGGCGAGCCACCACATGCCTCACCCACTGCTGGAGCCGCGACCGACCGGAACGATTGCGCCGACGAGCAGCAGGGAGCGAGGACGCCACAGGAGCCGACCGATACTGAGTCGACGGCTGCCGCAGAAGGACGCCGCGGATGCACGCGCGAAAGTGCGTTGCCCCGCGGACGGGGAGCGCCTCGACGTTGAGTGGAGCCTCTTGGAGCCAAGTGGAGTCGTCGGCGACGAACACGAGCGCGCCGAGATGGATCTCGCGACCTCGGCCAATCCTTCGCCAGAAACCATGATGATGGGGATCGGAAAAATTGCAACTTCTCCAACAAGTCGCTAAGACACCTGCCCCACGGTGGGCGCCAACTGTCGTGGTACTAAGACTGACAGTAGAATAGGGGGGGGGTAGTATGGAGAGGCAAGATCCTAGCTATGGCGAAGTTGTACACACGAGTTTTACGAGTTCAGGCCCTTCTCAGAGGAAGTAACAACCCTACGTCTCGGAGCTCGGAGGCGGTCGACTGGATTATGCGTATGCGTGTTTACAGGGGTGCGAACCCCTGTGCATGTGGAAGGGTGTGGCTTATATAGAGTGCGCCAGGACCCCAGCCAGCCCACATTACAAGGGATTTAAGGTACATCAAGAGAGGGGCGTTACTGGTAACGCTAGTAATAAAGAGACATAATGACCATTAAAGCTATGGTGTAATGTCCGACCGTTGCAGTGCAGAGTGGCTTTAGATCTTCTGGCGGTCGAGTGACGGTCTCCATGGTCGAGTGACTTCGAGTCTTCCGAGTGGAATGCTTCATGGTCGAGTGGATGGTGACTCCTCTTCGAATGCTTCTGGTTTTAGGGTGATGTCCTTGGGAAGGGTATCTAGGTCAGGCCTATGACCCTACCCTAGGTACATAGCTTCATCAAGGGCTGCGGTTGTTCGGCGAGTGGTTGATAGCATCAACAATTTCTTCCAAGGTGAACTCCCTCTATAGACATGACAGATCTTCGGGCGCATACAGCTGGCCAAGCTGAATGGTGGGCAGAGAAGGAGAGGGCTGGCCCAGAAGAGCAGAAAAGTAATCTGTTGCCAACTTGAGCTTCTGTTGATTGTCAAAAAATTCGACTCCTTCCTTGACGAGCACCCTGACCTTGTTTCGTTGTGCATGACCATTGGCAGCAGCGTGGAAAAAACTACAATTCTCATCTCCGGAGACACACCAACGTAGTTTTGCCCTCCGTCGCCAGTATTCAATTTGCCATAAAACAAGCAGCTCTGCCTTCTTTTTTGCAAACAACCTCAGGGCCCTCTCAAGCTGAGATAAAGACCTCTGCTCTTCGACTGCATCGAGGTAGTTTACCACTGCCTTGTTATTTGAAGAGAGCAGATCTAAGCTGGCCTTGTTCCTTTTCCACTGTCTGATGGCAGCACGAACTTGTCTGAATTTATGGTTGATAAGAGAGGCAGCTGAGGGGATCGGTCTGGTGCCCTGATGCCAACTATTATGAATGATAGATCTTGTTTCCTCCATCAGCAGCCATTGGTTTTCCATTCTGAAAAACTTGCTTTTTACCTGTGTGCTACCAAACTGAACCAGGATAGGCACATGATCCGAGGTGACAGAAGGCACGACAGAAGCGGATGTCTGGGAGAAGGACAACAGCCAGTTAGCATTGATGAGCATGCGATCCAACCGAACCATGGTTGGGTCCGCTCGTTTGTTCGACCAGGTGTATCTGCGGTTGCAAACATCGACATCATCCAGCCCATGAGATCTAATCCAATCATTAAACTTGTCCATCATAGCCCAGTTGACTCTACCACGTGACTTTTCCTCAGCGAACCGGTACATGTTGAAGTCGCCGAGGATAACCCATGGTTCAGACAGCAGGCCAGAAACGCTGTCCAACTCATCAAAGAAAAGCTGTCTCTCCTGGTGGGTGTAAGGAGCGTACACCGTAGTGATCACGAAAACTGATGCAGACGACGTTGATGAGAACCTGCCGGTGATATGGTATCTGTGGGTTGCAATGATCTGTCCTGAGAAAGCAGAGGCGTCCCAGGCGACTAACAGATCGCCCGAGGGGCCTGCAGAGGGCATGATCGCCTGGTTGTTGAGGTGAGGAGGAAGAAAACTCCGCAACTTCAAAATTGGGGCAGTTTCCAGCTTTGTTTCCTGAAAACAGACAATGCTAGGTTGACAGGAGGTTAGAACATCACGAACCAAAGAACACTTGTTCTCATCACCTAGGCCTCGTACTTCCAGTTAAGAAGTTTCATGGATCAAGGTGAGAAAACTGCCTGTGCATGAACGAGGAAAAAAGCAAGGCTAGGTATGAGCATGAGCGGGTGGAAACATGCAACAGTAATATATGAGAAGCAACGTAGATGTAACAAAGGATAAAAGAAAGATCCAGAATAACATAGAGGAACATCTTAACATCATCAGAGATACAGACCATACGCATAAACCTAAGCAGACTGACTTGCAACTGGTTTGACAGGATGGTGGCTATGACTGAATATAAACCTAAAGCAGAGGCATACAGAACTAGGACTGACAGCTCCCGGGATGGCACCGGGCATAAACCTATCAGAATGATCCTTAAACATCTGAACCAAGGCGTGCACCCATGGAAGAAGTAGGGAACTACCCGAAGAGCCAGAGCAACTTGCACCAGCATTCGAGGAGGAAGAAGCTTGAGTGAAGATGGCATCCACGTTGAGGTTGCATCACTTAGCGATCTGCTTGAGCTTGCCGCGGGTCATGGGCTTGGGGGTGCTGTCGAACTGGAGATCGAGCAGTTCAGCAACAGGCACCACCTTGGTCTTCTTGCGGCTGGAGGCGTTGGAGGAGGGCCGGTGGCTAGGGCCACCGGAGCTAGCGCCGGAGCCTGCCGCCTTGCGCTTGGAAGCGTGCTCGACGGAGCCGACGCGCTCCCCATCATACATCTGCCTGATGCGGGGGCTGCGGCGTGCAGCCGAGGGGGGCGCCGTCAGATCTTGGGCAGAAGAGCCAGCAGCCACCACCTGTTGGACCTGCGCAGCTGCTGCCAAAGCTTGGACAGCAGAGCCAGCGCCAGGGTCGGTGGTAACCTCCTGGAGGATCTGGTCACCGGAGGGCGGGAGGGAACCGATCCCTAGGCCCAGATCAGCTTGAGCTGCGTCGCCGGCAAGTGGCAGCACCTGGTAGGTGATGACGCTGGAGGCAACAGGGGGTGCATCGAAGAGTGGGAGCGTGGGCAAGTGGCGGAGATCTTCAACCCTTGGTTCTGGCGGCGGCGTGCGGCAGGAGCAGAAAGTTGTGGCGACGTGAGCGGGGAGCAAGGAGCACGCCCCGTGCAGCAGGTTGGTGTTAGCCACAGGGGACCGATCGCAGCCAAGAAGGCCGTCGCCCAAGGTAGGGGCGTGCCTGAGAGGCCTGGGGCAGATGGGCCTGGTGGCCAGCACTTGGTGGGCCTGCACACGCGCGTACGCAGGGAAGTAAGCTTCGGCAGGGAGAATGACACCCCCATCAGCGGAAAGGGGTGGGCCAACGGCGGGTAGCAGCCCATGAGGCACGACAGGCTTGGGAGGGTGCATGTTATCGACAGAAGGCAGAAGAGGCAAAGTGCGCGGGCACATGAGGCCAGCTTCATCTTGCGGCCAAAATTTGAACAAGAGAGAGCGGCAGCTCTCCCGCGCTAACAGATCATGGGGCAGATCGAAGCAGGGAAAGAAGCCATCATCCAAGGCGACAGCTCACACCTGGATTACACCTTTGGCAGCCCGGCAGTTGCTGAGCTCAAGGATGAAGGAGAAAGTCATGTCGTCAGGGTCGAAGGAGACGACCACGCTAGGACGGGCGCAGTCAGCAGCAACCAGCACCGAGCGGAGGCAGGCTCGCCCTTCGTCTTCATGGGCGAGCTGCTCGGCGAAGGGGGCCCCTTGATGAACTTAGGCTTGAAGGAGATCTTTAACATGGCCATGAAGTCTTGGTCAGAAGCGATCTGAGGCTGCAGGTAGGCGCGGTAGGCCTGGGTAGCCAGGCTATCGTCATCAAGCTGGCCGCCAGGCGCCGTGCCGGAGCCCCTAGACGGTGCGCGGCCTTGACGAGGAAGGGTCCTCGGGAGCGCACGACCAGCATCGGAGCCACCTCCTCCACCGCAGCGGCGCGCAGAGGGAGGTTGTGGAGGCGCAGATGGGGCCCCGAGCGACCGGGCCACGTCCCAGATCTCATTGATAAGCACGTCGGCTTATGCCCCGCGCCGTCGAAGCGATAAAAGGCGATGTGGTAGGGGATGTGCTGCAGCGCCTCGACCTTGACAAGCACGAAGATGCTGGCGAAGTCGTTCCCTGCGGCGTGCATGCTCCACCTCAAGATGCTCGCGGCCGGGCGACGGCGGCAGCGACACCACGCCTGTTCCAAAGCTCCAGAGGCAGCTTCTCAAGCGATAGGTTGACAACATGGCGGTAGGAGAAGGAGAAGGCATTGTCTCCCGCGTCGTCCGGGAGGATGCAGACTGTGTGGGAGCCGACGTAGATCGGGCTCGCACGAAAGGCCGCAGCCTACTCCTCCTTCCTCTGAAAGACGACGAAGGTTGTGCCCACCGCGGAGCCAGCAAAGCGTACGGCACCAATCCGCAGCCGCTGCCTGAAGACACGCCTTAGCCAGGGCAGGAAGTTGGACTTGGGTGGAGAGATGTTGATGAGGCAAACTAGGGTGTTCTGATCAGAAACGACCGGGAAATGGACGTCGAGCGGGGTAGGGCGCCCTGGGATCACAAGCTCCATGGCGTCGACTGGAGCGGGATTGGGTGGGGCGGGGGAGAAAGGGACGATTGCGAGCGAGGTGGAGGAGGCAGGAGCTGCGTCGAGAGGACTGATGAGCTGTGAACAAGAGGGGGAGGGGGTATAAGTATTAGCGGCGCCGAGCTTAGGGTTAGGCTTGTAGACGCGGATGCTGCATTGGAAGCTAAGGTGGCCAACACGACGGCATAGCCAGCAGACAGCAGGATCCCGACAATCACGTCGTCTATGGCTGTAGGAGAGGCAGCGGAAGCAACGCCGGTGAAGGTCAGCAGGCTTGCCATATCTGTAAAAGCGATTTGCTACGGGACGCGAGGCGCATAATGACCCTGGCGGCACCAAGTCACGCGAGAGCAGGGCGTCCCGATAGGTCGCAATGCGCGGTTGCGTTGGACTATCGATTGGGGGGCGTGCGAGCTGGCAGGGGAGGCAGAACGACGGCTGGGAGGCGTGAGAGGAGAGGAAGAAACGACGGTAGGGCGGCCTCGATCATCCCCCGGGAGGCCAGGGGCCTGCTGCGTCAGCACGGGAGGGGGATTTGGGGATCTAAACCGCCAGACACTTGATTATGGTTGTCCGCGTGCTGAGGAGAGAGCGTGGAAATCTGCCGGGTCATCGTAGTATCCCCGAAATCCTGGGCACGAGCGGCGTGCATGGGGTGGGGTCCCAGAAGAGAAGGCAAAGCAGCGTTAGCGGCCCATGCAGAAGAACAAATACGTGGTAAAGACAAAGGTGGGGCAGAAGGAGACAAGCTAGAGAGGGTCATCCTGACACGGAGCAAGCCAGACGTCCAGCAATCGCGGAGAACCATCTCCTTGGCGATGCATGCATGCTCGACGAGGAAGAAAAAACAACCTGGCTGACACGATCTGACAGCATAGCCGTTGGCAAACCCCCCGAACCAGTTGACTAGGAGAGAGGCGAAGAAATCCGGCGAAAGGAGAACACCGTCGTTGAGAACGACAACCAGCACGCCGGCGGGGCGCCACCGCCCTACGACAGCTTCAACAGTGGCACAACCATACTTCGAAAGCATAACATCCTGAAACCGCTCGCCTTCCATGGGGCAGAAGTGACAACAAGCTATGGAGCAACACAGAAACTATATGCATCAAGGAAGGAGAACGACAAGCATGAAAGCAACAGGCAGCAGTCAACCAAGAAACCAAAAAAACACTTAAGAGGAAGGAAACCAGCCTGCGATGAAGGAGAAGCCGTGGACGTATATGACGTGGTTAAAACCCCATGCCACGGTAAGGCGCACCAATATGGGTGGTTGCCGCGGCCGGAAAGTGGCGAGCGGCAGGTTGGTGGACCCTGTTCCCGGGCAGGAGATGGCGTGGGGTGGCCGCCGGCGCCGAGGTGGCGAGCAGCGGGGTGTGCCAGGGTGCCAAAAAATGTCTTACATTACATTACGTGACAGAGGGAGTACATAGCAGCTAGTAGCTCATAACAGTGGCTCTCTTGCTCATTTCATGATAACCTTTGCTCTTGGTGCATGCAGCTAGCTGCTGCCAGCTAAAATCAATACAAGCCATCGAGTTTCACAAACTGCCGAGATGCTCAACCTCTGTACAGCTGACACGCATAGGCTCTGAACCTAGCAACGGTAGCGCCGCTCCGCCGTTAGTTTCACCTTTAGTTCTCCTGTCACCGGCAATATTCGCCTTATCCTGCCTGGCTGATGAATGCTGAAGTAATTTCAACTCAGTCTCTCACATCACACCTGGCTCTGGTTAAGTTGTTAACAGCATCAAGATCGAACGGAGGGACGTACGACAGGATCGCAAGTGGGAACATGCGAATAACCGTTCCATCAGCAACCAGGAGGCCCCGACGACCTAACATGGCACAATCGGAGAATATGTGCCGATATTCTTCCCTAGGTACCTTCAAAAAATCAAGTGCGTGTGCACATGGGGTCTCTCAGGATCGATCAAGGAAAACGCACCAGGCAACTCTTCCTTTTTTCCCGTTTCGTTTTTTTAGAGGTTTTTTCTGTTTCGTTGGTCAAGGAAGGGCATGTACAATTGTGCTATTTTAGAAGTCCCACGTAGGATAAATGCTAAGATGAAGAAGAGAGGACTTATAAAAAAAGGCTTGTCTTCTCTTATTTAAAAGATGATCTTTTAGCATAGTTTGTCTCAGCATAATTTTAGGAATTGCTAATTATTAAAGATAAAGTTAAGATATAATTCATTTTAGATATTATTTTATTATCATTTCTAAGTTACATGCAAGACTTAAGATAACACTGTTTTATCAGCCATTGTACATGCTCTAAAACCACGGGGTGAAAAAGGAAAGCAAAAGACAGTTTCTTGGTTTCTTCTATGTGGGTCGCATGTGCGAGCTGAGCTAGTGACCTTGGATTTGTAGGCGCGCGCAATATTTATGAGACGCACGAATGATGGACTATGGAAGGCGCCGGGAAGCTAGCTGGCCAGCCGCGGGAAAATGAAAATGTCCTTAGTGGATGTGCCTTTGTAGGCACGAAAGGGATCCTTTTCCCGACACTGATAAGGAGGGCTTATCTTTGCCTCCATCGTGCATTCTATTCATGGCCTTTGCGAGTGAACTTGGCCGTACTTCTTGCCGCCCGCCTTTCCGCCTGTCATGCACGTACACTATCCTTCTGTGCTTTCTAGCGAGAAGCATTCTACTAGCACTGTTCTTGTGGAAGAAAGAACGGTCCTGATCTGTCTTGACGCCTGCACTTGTTAGGTCGGTCAGGCATAGCGCGTACATCGTGCAGGTGCACTTCCGATGTGATCCGGCCGAAGAAACAAAATTAATCTAGGCGAACTAGTAGGTAGGAACTATTCCCTCCGTTCTAAATTACTCATCGTGGTTTTAGTTTAAATTTAAACTAAAATTTAAACTAAAACCACGACAAGTAATTTGAAATGGAGGTGGTAGATGCCACGATCATTAATCCGCCTCTTTTTTTCTTCCTTTTTACACAGAGAAAGAGAATATCACGCACTAGCAAGCAATGAGAACCGTGCGTGGTACGGAAGACCTACAACTTCACCGCGAAGAAAGTTTCCTTCCGACAAGAGCATGTGGTGGCGGCCGAGAAGTCGACCAAGATCGAACTCCAGTACTCCACTTCTCTCACAGCCGGGCGCGCCAACGTACGTATGTACGTACACGCAGCGCCTTGTTGCTCCGTGACAGTGTGTCCGCATTTTATCTCAAATCCAGGAGTCACAGCCCACCTTTCGATCCTCTAGCTAGCTACTAGCTTGCAAATAGTGGATGTGCATGCAAGATGCAAAATTTCATGTTTTGACCCGAGATCTGATCCTAATTTGAAAAAATTTCAAAATCTGACCCTTTTGCTACCGGCAGGATCCATGGCGGTAGGGTGTAACAACCTACCGCCAGGGACCTTGGCGGTAGGAACCGCCAAACAAAATGGCGGTAGCATATACAACCCTACCGCCAAGGTGCTTGGCTGTAGGCATGAGCACGCACTGTGTTTAATACTTAGCAAATTTTTGCGGTGGGGATGCGACCATCGCCAGAACCCTGGCGGAGGTAGTATACCTCACTCGCATGTATTCTAGCGAGAAGAAAAGCAGATCAAAAAGCCAATTAAACACGAAATTTAATTTCACGCAAGATGACGCAGAGCAAGTTGTGCCAGGGAGCCGCTGGAGCCACACGCGTCGCATCCTGGAGTACGTCTGGAACTGGAACCACGCATGCATGCAGTAAGTAGTACAACTGTACGAGTACGTGCTTGCCTGCTGGAAGATGCGACTAGCGGTACCGATTTCGACCGAATTTAGCCCATGCATGCAGGGGATAGCGCACTCCTTGGGAATAAAGGGGGTCAACCAACTCGTCAACTAGGTAACTTGACATCCCTCGCTCATCAAGTGGAGGGGATCAATACCCATCACCTTGTGTAGACGCTCGCTCGTTAAGGGTGTGTTTGGTTGAAGAACCAACTGTCATAAAATGGAATGGTTTCACTCTAAAGAAACGGGTCAGTTTCATTCCTGTGTTTGGTATGAGCAAAAAAGTAGAATGGAATGGTCTCATTCTTGTGTTTGGTTTGGAAGCATGGAATGAAAAACGAAATAACAAAAATTCAAAATTTCAGCAGCATTTCTTTTGTACTAAAAAAAAACAACATGACGCTATATATTGACAAGCATGATACATATATGATATTACACAGAACACAATTTTCGATAATAATATCATAATATAGCAAGTTCATTTTCCGTGTGAATATACAAACATACACCACAATACTTCACAGCGGCAATCAGGATCTTCGTAGGCGTTTTCTTTTCTGTGTACATGACGCCAAAGGTAAAGAAAAACACTGATTCGGTATTGGCTAACTCTGAGCTGATTTGATCTGAACAAATGTACGCTGCCTTCTTTGGGATAGTTTGTGCATTCGGCTTCAGTGTGGCATCCTGCCTTGGAGCAGCGCAGCAGCAGCACGCCCGGAAATACTTGTCCAAGGAATGGATGTATCTAGATGTATTTTAGTTTTAGATACATCTATTTGTATTCATTTCTATGATAAGTATTTCCGAACGGAGGGAGTAGATTGTAGAGTTGCAGCAACAAAATCTGAAGACGTAGAGAGGAGTAAACACTATCAAGAATATGGCTACCAATGACTTGTACTACGGATTTAACACATTAACATATATTGCAAAGATAAACTGGACAGCATGTATTTCAGTAGAAATTAGGAAAAGATCCCCTCCGTTTGAACAGTATAGAGAAACAAAATGAATCAAAAGACAACCATGAGTCCATCTCTGAATCTCTCTCGGCTGGGCAATCTCCATGACTGCAAAGTGTAACAGCGGCTGCACTAGTTTGAACAGCACAGAGCACATACAAGGGGTAAGGAAGAGATGTCGCACCTTGAGGAGAGGAGCCTCAACCGCCGTTGTTAGCTCGCCGGAATCACGCCTACACCGCTGCCCTGCTGCAGATCGAGAGGGGAGGAGTCAGCCGCGGCGAGGGAAAGAATCGGGGGAAGGCGGGGCGGGGCGGCGCAGATCGAGGGAGAGAGAGAGCGACGAGGGGGAGGCGGCGCAGCAAGGAGAGGCGATAGGGCTGGGCGTGGGAGAAGAGAGCCGGTTCCGCGTCGTCCGCTTGTTTTGGAGGTATCACCTGGTTTCGCATCTGGGCCGAATATTCGGTTCCTAGGAATGAGGCGGTGACGGTTCCATCTCCCTACTGAACACGAGAACGATGCTCGGGAATGGGTCGGACCCGTGACGTTCCACGCCATTCCAGCAACCAAACACACCATAAGAGCATCTCTGGGGGATCCCTTAGGTTTTTTTTTTGTTATGGGACTAAACTTTCCTTCATGTAGCATATCCCCAACTTAGTCATTCAAAAAAAAAATTTGAACACAAAATCTTGTACGCAAACTCGTTTAAAACACACATTTAAACCAGTTCATTGCATAATTCGATTTAGATATCACATTAACATCATAAATGGCATAATTAAATAGTTCAATGCCCATTAACACTACATCAACATCAAACTAGATTAAGCATCGACGGACAGACCAACCCACACAGAAACATCATCGTCATCTGTGCAATGATAAGTGGGCCTGGGCACGTAAACGAGGGCCCACCCACAATGCCTTAAGCCTCCATTGCCAACTGAACAAGAGAGCAACTAGCTAACGAGCGCTCTTTCGGGAGCCTCGTAACGATCCGCTCTCAGCCATTCGCCATGTATCGCGCTCTGGACACTCCCTCTGGATTTCATTTTTTTATTTTTTTCACGCGTTTTCGGCTTTTTAAATGGTTTTTTTTCGGGGTTTTTCGACGTTTTGGTTTTCCCTCGGTCTTCCTTAGCTTTTCGATAAAAAAAATTTTGAATTTTTTTTACGCAAAAAAACGTGTTTTCTTTTTTTCTTTCGCGAAAGTCATGGTTTTTCTTCCGCGAGAGGCACGGTTGTGCTTTAGTGAGAGTCACGGCCGTGCCTTTCGGAAACGAAAAAAACGCGTTTTCTGTTTTTTTTCTTTCACGAGAGTCACGGTTTTGCTTTCGCGAGAGGCATGGTTGTGCTTTCGCGAGAGTCACGGCCATGCCTTTCGAAAAGAGAAAAAAATATGTGTTTTCTGTTTTTTTTTTCTTTCGCGAGAGTCACGGTTTTGCTTTCACGAGAGGCACGGTTGTGCTTTCGCGAGAGTCACGGCCGTGCCTCTCGGAAACAGAAAAAAAATATGTTTTCTATTTTTTTTCCTTTTACGAGAGTCACGGTTTGCTTTCACGGGAGGCACTGTTGTGATTTCGTGAGAGGCACGGGCGTGCTCTTTCAAAAAGGAAAAAAAAACCGTGCTCCCGGTTTAGTTTTTTCGCCCGGTTTTTCTCGTGTAAAAAAGGTTCGTCAAAACCTATCAACATGGGATCTAGTTTTGAAGATCTCGACGCGAGGAATCCAATGATGAAAACGGTTCGAGATTTGGACACACGGTTTAAGAGATAAAACGTATTGAATAAACGGATCTACGAAAAAAAGGAAAAACTCTCAGGTTGCGACAAGAGGCGCGTTGCATGTCGCGAGCTGGGAAAATGGAGTGTTCTTTGCAACGAGTACTCCTTAATTATTGATTTCGACTGAACAATTACAACCCCTCAAAGAAAAACTGAACAATTACGGAATCTCAATGATTCTAAAAGAACTTTACAAAATCTTGAAAAGAAAAAAAATGAACAATTACAAGTTTACAACAAAGAACAGAAAGTTAATTCCGGTTAGGACTCTTTGATTTTTCAGCGTTCCTGTTTGCTGTATATCTGTCCAAAATTATCCGTGCGTACTGTAATCACGGGATAGGTTCCCTTTTTTAAAAACCAAAAGAAAGAAAGAAAAATGATAAAAACAATGAAAACCGAGGAAACAAGTCCAAAAAAGAATGAAAATCAATTAAAAAAAGGAAAAAAAATTGAAAACCCTGAAAGAAACAAAAAAACGAAAAAAAGAAAATGAGAAAACAAAGAAAAGAGAAGTTATATCAAAGAAAAACAAAGAAAAATAATTACATCAAAGAATAAAAAGAAACCGAAGGAAAAAAAAGAAAAAACAGTGAGAAAAGGAAAAACAAAGAAAAAGGAAGTTATATGAAAGAATAAATAAAAACCATTGAAAGAACAAAAGAAAAACAAAAGAAAAAAATAAAAAAGACCGAGAGAAAACTCAAGCAGCAGCGAACATGCAGCGATTAAACCACAAAGAGAATAACTCTGCGAATGGGCTGGCCCACTGGTGATGCGCGTGACGCGAGAGCTTGTTATGTCTCGCGAAAAGCCATCCCCTCAAGCAGACTCCATAGTGGGTCGATCTAGTAGCTGGCGAGACACATATTTGTTTATTTCGTTCAATTTTTCTATTTGTTTATTTGTTTGTTTTCTATATATCAAATTATTTTAAATAAACACTCTTATAAAAAACACAATTTATGATGATGGTGTGCCTGCCTTCTAGCAATCTGAACCATCAGATCAAAACAAACGGTTTAGATGGCATGGAAAATGTGATGAAATTACCCGCAAATGCCACTCAATATAATAACACATCCACTCTTCCCAACTCAACAGGCCCCTCCATGGTACCAGATCTGACGGCATCAGGGCCCGATGAGGGTACCCTCTCTATCGCAGTCAGAGTTCAGCCGGCCCCCTCTTCTGTCCCAGAATATTCAAGTCAACCTGCCGGAGCATCGACGGGTCGCTAGGCTCTTGATACCACACTCTGAATGGTAGGAGAAGGTCTGGTGGTGCCGTGACGCGATTGACTTCTCCAATATCTTGCCCCTCCTCAGCTATTCCTCACCCGTGTCCTCTTCTGGTACCACCTCGCCCTCATTCCCGACTTCCCATCCTATGCAGGGTGAGGCAGCGGAAAAGTAATTGGCTCGGGGCAGATTTGGCAAGGGGTGTGGGCGGCTCTGGTGCACTTCTTCGTCGGATGTTTATTATGTGTTTATTTAGATCCTTCTATGTTTGTTATGAACACGTGATCACCTTCCTAGAGAAAAGAGTGTTCCCAATAGAATCTCGAACTCTCTTCTACCTCACCGTAGAACCTAAAACTCACCTTCCAGTCTTTGGCCGCTGCAAATTGTTCACTACGATCTTTAAAATCTGTCTCCTATCGTCACTAGATCATTCCCTTTTTTTTTCTAGTATTGTGTTTTATTTTGTCTTGACCTTGTGGATAGAAATTTCAATTTATAGTTAAGATTTCTCAATTATTTGCTTGAGGTCATCATAGGAAATGCGTTGTTGGTATTTGGACACTGTACCGAATTATTCCACGTGTTCACCGTCACCAAGTATGCATGATGGTCTGCACTTTAGCAAAATTAGTCCAACAGAATTCTGAAAATGTAACTTTCTTTCTATCTTGATTCTAACATCCTGTTTATGTCACGGCTCGGTATGAGTGGTTAGCTATCTTAAAACGAACAAAAAGTATGACTATAATTGTATGTGGGCGTTAGAGAATAGAGATCATTTTCCCGGATCACGTCTGTCCAATGTAATCTTTGATATTTTTCTATCACTTTTGGATTTATTTGACCTCCAAGTTCAACAATAGTTGACATATAGTACTTATGTTGTAGATGCCGCCACTTCCAACTATTTCGGTTAATGTTCTCAATATGTTTTCCATTCATTTGACCACAGGTCAGGTGAATGGGAGCAAACTGAATTTCGTTACTTTATTTTTTATTTTTTGCGAGAGAGCTTTCGATCTATTCATAATCAATCATGATAGTACAAAGAAGACTAGAGGTAATAAAAAATTTACTACCGGGTCCATGGACCACATAGCGATGACTACAAATATTAGAGTGAGCTGAAGGCGCGCCACCAACATCGCCCCTTCCGCACTGGAGCCGGACAAACCTTGTTGTAGTAGATAGTCAGGAAGTCGTCGTGCTAAGGCCCCAAAGGACCAGCTCATCAGAGTAGCAACCATCGACGATCAATGAAGAGAGTCGTAGATCGAGATGATCAAACCTGTAACCTCACGAACGAACACGATCGAAAACTGGATATAAATAGATCCACTAAGGACCAATACTTATCGAATTACGTGAGATTCGACGGTGACACACCTCCACACGCTCTCCGACGATGCTAGACAAACCATCGAGATAGGATCGGACGTGAAGACATTATCCCTACTGAGGGATACCGCCATCGCCACACATCCCCAACCAAGATGTTGAACCTAACAAAACGACATCGCCGTTCGTCCCGCCGAGGGGGGGGGGGGCGAGATCCTCCACACCTCCACGGCCCAAAGGCCATTGGAGGCATGTTGGACCGGCGGTGGGTCCCTGGGGAGGAGGAAAGAGAACCCGTGCTAGGCCTTCGTTACTTTGGTTCTTTGCCTTACTACACTAGAAATGAAACTATGATATCTAATGCAAAAGCAAATGTGGCATAACATAGGCTAGCATCGCCGGATAATGCATACGTTGCACCAAGACTAGCCGTATTTCAAATTTTGAAGAAGTGATAACAGTGTTTCAAAATTTATCCAACGTCTATTTAGAAGTTCCAGGCTCAATTCCTCTATAACCCCTTTGGAATAATTGCAAATGTATTTCATTGTTCATGGATACGAGTATATGACTTATGGGCTTTATGGATTTTCGTTATTGCTGTTCTGGTTACCTTACTTTTTAAGTTTTCTTTTAATAATTGGGATGTCACAACCATACTAACCTAGCATGATGACCAGATGATAACTGGTGCATCTAGGATTGGTAGTGGGTAATATGCAAGGTCAAAAATATTAAGCGTGTTGCTCTAAGATATATGCACGAGCATTAAACTAGTGTATATACCAGCATAAGAAGACCCAAAGGAGTAGATCCAGTTAATATCGGTCATCAAACTAGGTAATCGAACCATCTAGACTTCTCCAATGGCGAGCGCTTAACATGTTTACCATGTAATTAATATTATACCAAATATAACACTAATCACATAATTAACATGCAAATAATATCCTACCTCTGTCCAGGTTTATTAGGCCCCTTCGTATTTTGGGCCAGACTTTGACCATCTATACTACTAAAATATAAAGTATATGCTATAAAAAATTATACTGTTGGATTTGTATTTGAAAGAGCTTTCTAACAATATAATTTTTATGACATATAGTTTACATTTTGTTAGTTAAATTTTTAGGTCAAACTTTAGCCCAAAATAAAAAGGGGCCTAATAAACCCGGATGAAGGGAGTACGTAATATCCACATGAAATTAATATGCTAACTAATATTAACGACATTGCACATGCATATTTACTAGGTTTTAAAAAGTAACTGACTTCAAATTTCAAAAGCATTAACCGGGCATCTAAAATCGTTCATGCAGTGTAGAAAAATTGTGCGTGCAATTGTGGAAAAAATGTTTGTACCATTCAAAATAAGAATACCGATAGAATAACATAAAAATAAAAACCCAGAAAAGACGGAAGATTCCATAAACCAATCCCGACTGTATCATAAAGGGTTCCTAAAACCGCTCGCACCATAGGTCTTCTTTGGCCGGCCCATCTTTAGGCCGGCTCATGTGCGGGGGCGGGGTGCCTTGTTTTTCCCATTTTTTTTCATTTCGTGTTCTGTGTTTTTAGTTTCTATGTTTTATAACTTCAAAATATGCTCATACATTTTTGAAAATGTTCACAAAATTCAAAAAAAATCATAGTTCCATTTTCAGTTTCTAATTATAAAAATGTTCTCGGATTTAAAAAATGTCCATAAATTCAAACAATGTTCCCAGATTTCAAAAAATGTTTAAGAATTTGGAAAGTGTTCTCGAATTTCAAGAAATGTTCCTGTATTTCAAGAAATATTCTCAGATTCAAAACTTGTTCATGAATATGAGAATGTTTATGGATTTCTTAAAATGTTCATGAATTTGAAAGATGTTCTCTTTTTAGGAATTTCATAAAATGTTCTTGATATTCAAAAAAATCTGAATTTCAAAAGATGTTGGTGAATTTTAAAACATTTTGAACTTCCAATGTTTTTACTAATTCAGAAAATTTTCTTGAATTACATAAAATATTCTGAATTTTGAAAATAGTCATGAATTTGGAAAATGTTTTGAATTTCAAGAAATGTTCTGAATTTTTAAAAGCTTCCAGAATTTTAGTTGTTTCGAATTTCCAAAAAACCATGCATTCGAAAAAGTATTCTCAGAATACAAAGAACGTTTTAGATTCCTAAAAATATTCTTGGAATTTTAAAATTCTTGAATTTTTTAAATGTCACTGTATTTCAAAACATGTTCATGAATTTGAAAAAATGTTCTGAATTTTATAAAAACTTTATGAATTGCGAAAATAGAAAAATAACAAACAATTGAACTCCTATGTCAACCCAGCCAGCATGAACATAAGCTACATTCCCGATGCACCAGCTGAAACCTCGACGCGGCAAAAGAAAATGCTGCCCAAGCCGGCCCACATCATATTTGTACCAACTACTACATGGTCTTCAACGATCACAACCATCAAGCCTTCGACGTTGCAAAGAGAAGCTTATTTACTACTCAAGAATGGGCCTGCACCGAACAATGAAAATTCGACAAGACACGCCAACATGTGACTTCTAAACAAAAGGAATCCACGAAGCAAACTAAGATTCTGGCAAAAGTATGTGAAAACTTTTCAGATATCATACTATTACACATGTATTGATCCATTCATATCCTAACACTTCTTTATCTAAGCCACCACGTTCTTGCTAGCCGAGGTATGTAGTTTCCTTCTCTCTCTTTTTTTCGGAGCACAACTATTGTCCCAGGAAGATACGTGATGTAGGGTGGAAACCCTAGGGGTCGATCTTTCATGATTGGAGCGGATCCTACGAAGAACACGAAGAACACGAGGGGGAAAACACGAGGGGAAAGAGAGGAATCACCCAAATCAACAAGAAACAATCACACATGTGCTAGATCCAAGTACCCATAGAGATCACACGGTCCAAATCCAACAAGGGACGATACAAACGGTAACTAGTTCATCTCCGTGAGGAGGTCTTGAGGGGTCTTGAATCCAAGGTGGATCTTCTCCGAAGAGGGATCGGTCTCTCTCGATGGAGTAGATCCGGATGGATGAGCAAAGCTCTATCTCAAATGAGCTAAACCTATGCTAACCCTAACTAGGAGGAGGTGGAGGAGTATATATAGTCTAGGGCCACGAAAGGGTAACTGAGGGATACATGGGCCTCGGTCCGTTACTCTGCGCACAGACAGGCGTCGGCTGTCCGACAGCTCGCAAGGGTCCGGTCGTCTGGTACTTGTCGGACGTCCGGTGTTTTGGCTCGGGATAGGTGGCACCGGATTTCCGGTCAGCGTCGGTCGTCCGGTGGCTGACGAGTGTCGGACGTCCGACGTCTGGCGGTCGTCCGGCCGCTGTAGACTTCAGTAGCCGCGGGCGTTCTGGCGGGTGGAAACTCCAGGCGTCGGACGTCCGGTGTGGATCGGTCGTCCGGTGGCTGTCGGACGTTCGAGTGTTGTAGCTTGCAGGCAACTCCTTCTCTTGCTCCGACTCCTCGCCATCTTGTCCAATGCTCCTTGCTGTTCCATGATCTTCATCTTGGTTCTTGGTCATGGAGAGCGCATATGTCCGAGGTAGTAGCCATGTCTCATGTTTGGAAAGTGATGATTCGGAGAGGAGCGAGTTCGCCTTGCGTCCAATGGCTTATAGTCGAGGTCTCATCGTATGTCCTCTTGGGGCAATGGGAGTAGTCGTAGTGTACATGGGGATGATCGTAGGATGCTCCGCATCATCCCCCCCTTGGGAAAGATTCGACCTTGAATCGTGATCCTCATCACCATGGAAACGTTTGGCGTGTCCGGGCTTGTAATTGGACGAAGTGGAAGTCATGGCACAATCCAAGTACTCCAAGGTGTCTCCGGAGTGGTATACATGTAAAAATAGCAAACACAAGCGACACTTGGAAATACAATGGTTAGCGCACACAAGGTGTCCATCATGTAAGAATGAGTCCGTTCTGCAAGATTGTTCGTGACAAAGCGCATGAAGCTTATCAAGATGATATAGAATGATACGCAAAGCATTCATGGGAGCAAAGTTGTTGGGAATGTGATTAATGCGACCATTGTGCAAAATGATGTCATAATCGGATGGTTTATCAAAAGCATGAACATGGTAATTGGTGCGCAATGTGATTATGTTGTCATGCAATTGATGGTGGGCAATATGATCGTGATGTATGAATATGCCATCAAGGAAGACCACACCAAATTTGCCAAGAAAATGCACAAGCTCATATATCATGGATGACATGGGAATACAAGACGCAACAAGGCAATCATAATGTGAGTCAATCCATGCATAAGATGCAAATTTGTCATGCGTATGATATGTCCATCGAGCATGACATGTGTGAGCACAAGCAACAAATATGGAGGTGTTGGTGCAATGTGTTAAAGGAGTGTTGATGTTCCAATGCTCGATGTGGCGGCATGAGTGGAGGTTCGAAGGTGCATCCAATAAGTCTGAGAACTCGTCAACTTGAAGGTCCATAGGGTCCATCTCCAATGTCGGTCTGCCATCCAATATGTGTAACATGGAGACAAGAAGAAGGAAACAACAATGAAAGAATGACCCATCCAATATGCGTATGTGAGGATGGCTCAAAGGGAAGGAGGTCACCTTTAGAAATGTCTCAAGGATGTTGGGTTTGCGCATCTTGTATGCCTTCACATAAGCAATATGTCTCGTGATGGTACCACCTTGTGAATCCTTCAAAAGGAAAGAACATGACAAACAATCGGAAAAACAAATGAGGTTAGCGGAAATGCAAAACCTAGCATTCGATTGGTGAAATACCCGACAAGTGTTTTCATCATTCTGATCATATGAAGGCACAAGATGTGGCATGGTATGAAAGCATATGATGCGAGAACAACCAAATACAATAGGCTCAACCAAACAAGCATGCATCACAAGTAATATGTCCAAGTCTCCACGATCAATAAGCATAGCAAGTTAGCACTCAATACAAGGAGATATGAGAGTTGCAACTAACGGAGACAAGAGACAATGATCAAGACAAATCAAGTGAGAGGCATGAACATATATGTCATCAACCCAAGAAAGCGAGTAAGAATGGAACACGGATGATGCAACAAAGCAAGCAATCATAGTGATCAAGTCAAGCAAGCTAGTAGTGCTAAGATGCAACGTACTAGAAGGAATCATGTCATGCGTGCAAATAGTGGGCATGAATAATTCACATGACATAACACAAGCATGAAAGAAAGATATGAGGAAAGTATCATCAATGTATTGGCGAGAGGCCATATGTAAATAGCGATGGGACATCATGACTCTCCCAACACAACAAGCATCAATAGCATGAGGCACAAGGAAAGCATGGTAATAGCAACAAGGATCTCCACCAAGCATGCAAATACACATATGAGTAGTAAAATGATGAATCATGGGTAGATGCAAGCAAGGGTCACAATTGCATGGCAAATGCATAGAATCAAGCATAACATGCAAAGTGAACATGGTAGAATGGGCATAATGTGACAAGTGGTAAATAGCCCATAGCCGTGCGAGAGCCAAGTAGAATAGATGTGCGTAGTCGTTGCGCGAAGAGAATGGTGGGACGGACAATCCAAGAGATCCCAAATCGGCGTTGCTCTCAAGAGCTCTTTTCGTCAACTCTTGGGATGGAGAGGTTGACGAGTATACGTGAGTACCTACACAAAACAAAGACAAAGGGAAAACTGTGCGTGCGTGGTATATGTACACATCATCCATATGATGCGCACGTGCTTGTGTTGGTTAGCACAAAATAGCCAATGCTCAAATAAATGAGATGTGTGATATAGAAACATGTCATCCATCATGATAGGTTTGTTATTATGTATAACATAATGGAGACTCAAATTGTGTAATGCATCATGAGAAATATGTAGAGCATTGTTATTCATGGAATGCATATGGTGCACGCAATTATGGGAATCATGCAAAGTATGGAACACATCAAAATCTCCTAATATGTATGAGGAAACTATGGGGGTCTCCGCATGAGCATTAATGGAAACATCACATGGAGAATATTGACAACACCCAAAACAATGCATAACCGAAGCAATGTGATCATGACATGGCATAGTAGATGAATTGCGCAAATCATGTAAAGGAAGCATGGCAATATCATCGCATGAAAAACAAAAGCCACTGGCCATCATCTCGTCATCTATGCCATAAGTGCAGATGGGATTTATTTTAATGGGGCATGCATAATTACTATGTTGAGATTGAAATGATGCAATATGGGAGATCTCACTCATAGCATATGAGAAGTTTAATGGATTGTCAAACATGAAGTGACAAATACAATTTTCACATGATGTCCTAGGAGCATAGCATCACAACTAGGAAACTTGATAACCCACAAGTATAGGGGATCGCAACAGTTTTCGAGGGTAGAGTATTCAACCCAAATTTATTGATTCGACACAAGGGGAGCCAAAGAATATTCTCAAGTATTAGCAGTTGAGTTTTCAATTCAACCACACCTGGATAACTTAATATCTGCAGCAAAGTATTTAGTAGCAAAGTAGTATGGAAGTAACGGTAACAGTGGCAAAAGTAACAGCGATAGTTTTGTAGTAATTGTAACAGTGGCAACGGTAAAGTAAACTAGCGAAGAACAATATGTGAAAAGCTCGTAGGCATTGGATCGGTGATGGAGAATTATGCTGGATGCGGTTCATCATGTAACAGTCATAACATAGGGTGACACAGAACTAGCTCCAATTCATCAATGTAATGTAGGCATGTATTCCGAATATAGTCATACATGCTTATGGAAAAGAACTTGCATGACATCTTTTGTCCTACCCTCCCGTGGCAGCGGGGTCCTAATGGAAACTAAGGGATATTAAGGCCTCCTTTTAATAGAGTATCAGACCAAAGCATTAACACATAGTGAGTACATGAACTCCTCAAACTATGGTCATCACCGGGAGTGGTCCCAATTATTGTCACTTCGGGGTTGCCGGATCATAACACATAGTAGGTGACTATAGACCTGCAAGATAGGATCAAGAACTCACATATATTCATGAAAACATAATAGGTTCAGATCTGAAATCATGGCACTCGGGCCCTAGTGACAAGCATTAAGCATAGCAAAGTCATAGCAACATCAATCTCAGAACATAGTGGATACTAGGGATCAAACCCTAACAAAACTAACTCGATTACATGATAAATCTCATCCACAATCACCGTCCAGCAAGCCTACGATGGAATTACTCACGCACGGCGGTGAGCATCATGAAATTGGTGATGGAGGATGGTTGATGATGACGACGACGAAGGATTCCCCTCTCCGGAGCCCCGAACGGACTCCAGATCAGCCCTCCCGAGAGAGTTTAGGGCTTGGCGGCGGCTCCGTATCGTAAAACGCGATGAATCCTTCTCTCTGATTTTTTTTCTCACCGAACACGAATATATGGAGTTGGAGTTGAGGTCGGTGGAGCACCAGGGGGCCCACGAGGCAGGGGGCGCGCCCAGGGGGGCAGGCGCGCCTCCCACCCTCATGGACAGGGTGTGGGCCCCTAGCCTTAATTCTTTTGCCAGTATATTTTATTATTTCCAAAAATAATCTCCGTGAAGTTTTAGGTCATTCTGAGAACTTTTGTTTCTGCACAAAAATAACACCAAGGCAATTCTGCTGAAAACAGCGTCAGTCCGAGTTAGTTCCATTCAAATCATGCAAGTTAGAGTCCAAAACAAGGGCAAAAGTGTTTGGAAAAGTAGATACGACGGAGACGTATCAACTCCCCCAAGCTTAAGCCTTTGCTTGTCCTCAAGCACTTCAGTTGATAAATTGAAAGTGATAAAGAAAAACTTTTACAAACTCTGTTTGCTCTTGTTGTAGTAAATATGTAAAGCCAGCATTCAAGTTTTCAGCAAAGATTATGACTAACCATATTCACAATAACACTTAGGTCTCATGTTTACTCATATCAATGGCATAATCAACTAGTGAGCAATAATAGAAAATCTCGGATGACAACACCTTCTCAAAACAATCATAATATGATATAACAAGATGGTATCTCGCTAGCCCTTTCTGAGACCGCAAAACATAAATGCAGAGCACCTTTAAAGATCAAGGACTGACTAAACATTGTAATTCATGGTAAAAGAGATCCAGTCATAGTCATACTCAATATAAATTAATAGTAATGAATGCAAATGACAGCGGTGCTGTCCAACTGGTGCTTTTTAATAAGAGGGTGATGACTCAACATAAAAGTAAATAGATAGGCCCTTCGCAGAGGGAAGCAGGGATTTGTAGAGTTGCCAGAGCTCGATTTTTGAAATAGAGATAAATAATATTTTGAGTGGTATACTTTCATTGTCAACATAACAACCGAGAGATGGCGATATCTTCCATGCTACACACATTATAGGCGATTCCCAAACAGAATGGTAAAGTTTATACTCCCCCACCACCAACAAGCACACTCCACGGCTGGTCCGAAACAACGGGTACCGTCCAACTAACAACAATCCTGGGGGAGTTTTGTTTGCAATTATTTTGATTTGATTTGCTTAAAGCATGGGACTGGGCATCCCGGTGACCAGCCATTTTCTCGTGAATGTGGAGCGGAGTCCACTCGTCTTGAGAATAACCCGCCTAGCATGGAAGATACAGACAACCCTAGTTGATACATGAGCTATTCGAGCATACAAAACAGAATTTCATTTGAAGGTTTGGAGTTTGGCACATACAAATTTACTTGGAACGGCAGGTAGATACCGCATATAGGAAGGTATAGTGGACACATATGGAATAACTTTGGGGTTTAATGGATTGGATGCACAAGCAGTATTCCCTCTTAGTACAAGTGAAGGCTAGAAAAAGACTGGGAAGCGACCAACTAGAGAGCGACAACAGTCATGAACATGCATTAAAATTAATAACCATTGAGTGTAAGCATGATTAGGATATAATCCACCATGAACATAAATATCATGAAAGATATGTTGATTTGTTTCAACTACATGTGTGAACATGTGCCAAGTCAAGTCACTCGAATCGTTCAAAGGAGGATACCACTCTATCATACCACATCACAACCATTTTAATAGCATGTTGGCACGCAAGGTAAACCATTATAAACTTCTAGCTAATTAAGCATGGCATAAGATACTATAATCTCTAATTGTCATTGCAAACATGTTTATTCATAATAGGCTGAATCAGGAACGAGGAACTAATCATATTTACAAAAACAAGAGAGGTCGAGTTCATACCAGCTTCTCTCATCTCAATCAGTCCATCATAAATCATCATTATTGCCTTTCACTTGCACGACCGAACGATGTGAATAATAATAATAGTGCACGTGCATTGGACTAAGCTGGAATCTGCGAGCATTCAATAAACAGGAGAAGACAAGTCAATATGAGCTCTTGGTTAAATCAACAATAATGCATATAAGAGCCACTTCAACATTTCATCATGGTCTTCTCCTATCGACCCCCAAAGGAAAGGAAAGAAATAAAACTATTTACACGGGAAAGCTCCCAACAAGCAAAAGAAGAACGGGAAATATTTTTGGTTTTTCTTTTAGTTACTACTACTACAGCAAGAAAGTAAACTAGCTAAAAGCTACTACAATTTTTTTTGTTTTTCTTAAGTTTTTTCAAACACATAAGAAGAAAGCATAAAAAAGGGAAATAAATTAGCATGGATATTACAGTGAAAGAGTATGAGCACCGACAACTAGCATGAGTGTGTGAACATAAATGTAATGTCGGTGAGAAATACGTACTCCCCCTAGCTTAGGATTTTGGCCTAAGTTGGTCTATTGCCACGGCTAGCCTGGCGGATATCCAAAGTTGTAACTGGGGTCGTACTGAGATGCAGCGGCTATTGCATCGTGAGCTGCAGCTTGGAGGCGAGCAGCCCTTGTCCTCCTCTCGTACTCGTCTGCCTCCTCCCTGGTTATGACATATCTCCCCTTTGCCTGAAAGTCAAAGAGAGTAGGAGAAGGGAGGACAATATTGACGGCGTGACGCCTGTCAAAGATTAGTCGGTACTGGAGAGGCGGTTCATTCCTCTCAACAAACTGATGGTGAACCATGACATTAAAATCTAGATAAGAAGGAGTCAATTCCATATCATAATCACGAATAGGTATACCAAGAAAATTAGCTAAACGGTTGCATAAATTCTGCCAAAGAAATCTCCATTAATTCTATTATTATGCAACCTACGTGCAACAATGGCTCCCAAATTATAATGCTTATCTCCTAACACAGCACTCCTGAGAACACTGAGATCAGGGACACACATGTAACATGCTTCATCCTTACCATTGATGCACCTACCTATGAAGAGAGCAAAATAATGTATAGCAGGAAAATGAATGCTCCCTATGGTAGCTTGTGTTATATCTCTAGACTCCCCCATAGTTATACTAGCGAGAAAATCTCTAAATTCAGATTTGCGAGGTTCACTAGGACTACCCCATTGCGGGAGTTTACAAGCAGTGCTAAAATCCTCTAAGTCCATAGTATAAGAATTTCCATAAAGATCAAACAGGACAGTTTGAGAATTGCGTGATGATGAAAATTCAAGCCTTCTCACAAAGGAATCAGTGAGATAGTGGTACTGACGACACTTATCTGCCTCGAAGCTCACAAGATCAGCGTTACACACATATGCGTTAAATTCTTCTTTGATTCCTGCTGGATCCATAAAGTCCTCTGAAGGGCATTCACAAGCCCGCACTTGAGCTTCCCTCGGTGGTTCATCGTCCGCATCGCGTATTGCGGGTCTGGGCCCTTGCTTCCTTGAAGGACCACCTTGGTACATTTTCCTAAACATATTTCTTCCTCTGATTTTTTTTAAAATTTTAGTAACTTCAAATAAAAGTGAACCAAACTCAACAAAATTGATAGCAACTACTCCCACAAGTGCCTAGGGACTATATCATGCATTAGAGCTACTTGGGACCATATAAATTTGACATGCAAGCTCAAGAACAGGTCACCTAAGCAACAAAAAATTGCAATGAACAAAGCACTAGAAAAAAAAACTAATTGGACCATTGGAGGAGTCACATACCAAGGAACAACCCCCCAAAGTAGTTTTGCGAGAGGTGCTTTGAGCAAGGAGATCGAAAATCACAGCAAAATGAGCAAGAACTCGTGCTTGAGCTGGTTGTGATTTTTTTGGAAGGAAGGAGTGTGTGGGTGCAGGAATATGTGGAGGGTGGGCGCGCCCTGGACCCTCGTGGCCAGGTGCTTGCTCCCCCTGCTGTGTTCTCAGTGCCAGATATTCTCAAATATTCCAAAAAACATATTTCAATTTCGGGGCATTTAGAGAACTTTTATTTTCGGGGTATTTTTTATTGCACAGATAATTCAGAAAACTGTCAGAAAATACTAATTCAGAAAACTGTCAGAAAATACTAATTTTACTTTATTCCAACTAAATAACATAAAAGTAAAAGGAGGATACAGAAGGTTGTGCTTTCTAACTTCATCCATCTCATGCTCATCAAAAGGAATCCACTAACAAGGTTGATCAAGTCTTGTTAACAAACTCATTCCGAATAACATGGACCAGAGAAATTTCGAATAACACTATGTTACCTCAACAGGGATATGCACATCCCCAATAATAAGAATATCATATTTCTTCTTGACAGTAGGAAGAGGAAATTCAAAACCTCCAATAATAATCGATGGATTTTTTCCAATAGAGTTTATACTATGAACCTGATGTTGTTTCCTCAGAAAGTGTACCGTATGCTCATTGCCATTAATATGAAAAGTGACATTGCCTTTGTTGCAATCAATAACAGCCCCTGCAGTATTCAAAAAGGGTCTTCCAAAAATAATAGACATACTACCATCCTCGGGAATATCAAGAATGACAAAGTCCGTTAAAATGGTAACATTTGCAACAACAACAGGCACATCCTCACAAATACCGACAGGTATAGCAGTTGATTTATCAGCCATTTGCAAAGATATTTCAGTAGGTGTCAACTTATTCAAATCAAGTCTACAATATAAAGAGAGAGGCATAACACTAACACCGGCTCCAAGATCACATAAAGCAGTTTTAACATAGTTTCTTTTAATGGAGATGGTATAGTTGGTACTCCTGGATCTCCAAGTTTCTTTGGTATTCCACCCTTAAAAGTATAATTAGCAAGCATGGTGGAAATTTCAGCTTCCGGTATCTTTTTTTATTAGTAACAATTTCTTTCATATACTTAGCATAAGGATTCATTTTGAGCATATCACCAAACGCATACGCAAAAAGATAGGTCTAATCATTTCAACAAAGCGCCAAAATCCTCATCATCCTTTTCTTGGATGGTTTGGGAGGAAAAGGCATGGGTTTTGAACCCATGGTTCTCTTTCTTCTTGTGCTTCCTAGCAACAAAGTCTTTCTTATCATAACGTTGATTCTTTGATTGTGGGTTATCAAGATCAACAGCAGGTTCAATCTCTACATCATTATCATTGCTAGGTTGAGCATCAGCATGAACATCCTCATAAACATTATCACTAGGTTCATTTTCATTTCCAGATTGTGTTTCAGCATCACAGATAGAAATATCATTGGGATTCTCAGGTGTGTCAACAACAGGTTCACTAGAAGCATGCAAAGTCCTATCATTCTTCTTTTTCTTCCTCTTAGAAGGACTTGGTGTATCAACATTATTTCTCTGAGAATCCTGCTCAATTCTCTTAGGATGGCCCTCAGGATACAAAGGTTCCTTAGTCACTTTACCCCCTCTAGTTGCAACTCTAACAACAAAGTCATTATTCTTACTATTCAATTCATTGAGAAAATCATTTTGAGCCTTAAGCACTTATTCTACTTGAGTGGTAACCATAGAAGCATGTTTACTAATGAGTTTAAGTTCACCTTTAACTCTAGACATATAATCACTCAGGACTGAGAAATAGAACACCCCTTTTCTTTGGAGTTGGCTCAGGAGTTGGTTCAAGAAGTGTCCAATTATTTTCATTTGTCAACATATTATTCAATATAATTTCAGCTTGATCAACAATTCTCTCCCTGAAAACACAACCAGCACAACTATCCAGGTGGTCTCTGGAAGCATCGGTTAGTCCATTATAAAAGATATTGAGTATTTCATTTTTCTTAAGAGGATGATCAGGCAAAGCATTAAGTAATTGGAGAAGCCTCCCCCAAGCTTGTGGGAGACTCTCTTCTTCAATTTGCACAAAATTATATATTTCCCTTAAAGCAGCTTGTTTCTTATGAGTGGGGAAATATTTAGCAGAGAAGTAATAAGTAATATCTTGGGGACTATGCACACAACCAGGATCAACAGAATTAAACCATATTTTAGCATCACCCTTTAATGAGAACGGAAATATTTTAAGGATATAGTAGTAGAAAGTTTTCTCATCATTAGTGAACAGGGTGGCTATATCATTTAATTTAGTAAGATGTGCCACGACAGTTTCAGATTCATAGCCATAGAAATGATCAGATTCAACCAAAGTAATTATATCAGGGTCGACAGACAATTCATAATCCTTATTAGTAACAAAGATAGTTGAAGTAGCATAAGCAGGATCATATTTCATTCTAGCATTCAGAGATTTTTGTTTCAGCTTAACTAATAATTTTTGAAGATCACTTCTATCATTGCAAGCAAGAAAGTCTCTAGCAGTTTCTTCATCCATAACATAACCCTCAGGCACAAGGGCAATTCATATCTAGGGGAGAATCTTCATCATCACTTTCATCAATATTCTTAGTGTCAATAATTTCATTCTCTCTAGCCCTATGTCAGAGTAAATGACCACGGGTAGCCTAGACGGCCCCCCCCGGCTCTTCAGAAAAATTACAGACTGATCGGGCCCTCAAGCATCCAAGGCGTGGGGCCGCCTTCCCTTGGCCGGTTGTCTCTTAGGCCGGCTACCGGGAGGCAGCCCGGCCCCAAACCCAAAGGAGGAAAGCCACAAGAGGGCCGACTCCAAGAAGTCGGCCACGAGAAGGCCGACTCCAAGAACCCGGCCCCCAACAGGCGGCCAAGATCGTACCCTCAAACTCTGCACCCACATAACGGCGATGAGACGGGGCGTGGCTACATTAAAGCCTGCCACCCCTGAATCCCGGAGCGAGCGTGGTCACAGTGCGCCGTACGGGGCGGTCATCACCCGTCCCGAGCGACACTGTTGCCATGTTGACCATGACATCACCCACGACGAGCTGTCAGAATGGCCCGCAGGTGGCGGGCCCCTTCAGTCAGAGAGATGCCCGAAGGCGGCCTGGCCTCCCCCAGTCGGCCTGAGATGTGGCCGGCTCCCAGCAGCCGACTTGCTCCCTCCCTCGAAGGAGGGGCCTCATTAAGGAGACAAGACAAGGTAAGGCTACAGTGAACACCCACCAGGCGGCGGCACTGTAGCCATGCTTACCTCGACAAAGCCCTCGTCATCAGGAGTGAGGCAACAGTAACCAGCCCCCGACAAGGCTCCCGAGCGGTGGGACCAGCTTGTCGACCAGGAAGCCGGCAGCCGGCGGGACCCACCAGTCGGCGGGCCCCAGCAGCCGGCGGAGAAGCCGGCGAACACAAACACTGACGTCTAGGGCCCGCGCCCAGCTGGATTACCGTTGTACCCCTGGGCGGTAGGCCTATATAAACCCCCTAGGGCACCCATGCAAAGGGTTGATCTCTTAGAGTTTTAGACACCACATAGAGGGAAGAGGAGAGCTAGCCTTGCCCTTCTTCTTCCTCTCACCGAACAGCTCAAGGAGCCTCTTGTAGCTACTCGTTAACTTAGTGATCATGCGGAGACCCCGCAGAGCAGCAGTAGGGGTGTTATCTCCCCGGAGAGCCCCGAAGCTGGGTAAGATTCGCCGGCGTGCATGTCTTCGCCATATCCCGTTTCCAGGCACCGGCGATGTCTTATTGGCTCCCACAATGATAAGCCACCCGTTGGCATATGTCGCACCTACCACCCGACATTTGGCGCCCACCATGTGGCCAGGTGCACCGTAGTCCGGAGACCTGTTCTGGACGGGAACCCTTTTCCTTACCAGCGAGCGTAGCCAGCCCGGCACGCCCGACGGCGCTTGCCCCGACGCGCTGCAAGGCGTCGCCGACGCCTGCGCGGCGAGTTGCCTTGCCGATCTTCTTGGCGAGGCTCGCATCTCCGATGAGCCCGCATCCGACGCGGGCACAGGCTGCCCCGAGAGCCACCTCATCAGCCTCCTCGACCAACTCCACGTCTCCAGCGAGCCTGCTGCGGATTGGAGTCGGTTGGCTCCACCGACCCGATGCTTGTCGACTCCGACACGGCATCGCTCGACGCTTTCCCCACCAACGTAGTGATCTTCAACGACCCGCTCCCTCGAGCCGACAGCTGCGGCAGCGCCATCACCGAGGTGCTGGTCATCAGCCACGACGTCGCCTCTGGCGAGAACGCCCACGACGCCCTGCAAGCGGCGCTGCACGACTTGTCCGTCCCCCTTCCGGCCGACGCCGACGCCGAGGCACTGGAGGCACGCCGCCTCGCCCTCATCGCGGAGGGCCGGAAGATAGCCTCCATGAGACGCCTCACCGAGGATCACCAGCGCGAAGTCGACCGCGCCGCCTTTGGCACGCCACCCCCTGACGGGCGAAGCCAAATCGGCGTCATCAAGAGGCGTGGCGCAGCCATCGCCGACATGCTGGGAGCAGACCGCCCAGTCTACGCCACGCCCCTCGAGAACCTACGCGCCGCCCAGGCGGCCGTAGACGAGTTGAATGGACTAGGGGCTCACGAGCTCCCCTACATGACCAGATGCATCCAGCAGCTGATTGACACGGCCGCAGAGCGGCATGAAGCCGGCGTCCGCGCTGAGAGTCTTCCCCCACGCCGAGAGCACGATGCGACGTCACGGGCGCCGACTGTGGGCAACACCCGCGCAAGGCAAGAAAAGGAGCCGGCTGCTAGCCGCAGCCGGACCCGTATCTCCATCGAGCGCGACGCAGAAGGCCGCCCTCGAGCTGTGGAGCGACGAGGCAACCCGCCTCCTCCTCCGCCTCGTGGGGAGAGATATCCCACCCGGCCGCCTGTCACGCATCCGACTCTCAGCGGCCGACTAGGCCGCCGCGAGGGAGTCAGCGAGAATGACGCCCGCCATTGGATTGTCCGCCTAGCGCGATCCCTGGTGCTAGAAGAAGAAGACGATGTTGGCCCGCCTTGCTTCGGCCCCCGCATCCGCGACGAGCCCTTCCCCAAAGGGTTCTCACTCCCAAGAGACACGCCCAAGTACAACAGCTCCGTGAAGTCGGAAGATTGGTTGATCGACTACTCCACTGCAGTCAGCATAGCAAACGGCAACAGGCGCGTTGCCATGAAGTATGTCCCCCTCATGCTCCAAGGCACGACGCGTACCTGGCTCAACAGTCTCAAGCCTTACAGCGTCAACAACTGGCTGGACTTCACGGAAGCCTTCATCCGCAACTTCACCAGCACCTACAAGCGGGCTCCCAAGCCCAGACAGCTCTCCTTGTGTGTTCAAGGGCCCAATGAATCAACTCGCGACTACCTCACGCGTTGGGCCAAGCTCCGCAATTCCTGCGAGGGGGTGCACGAGGTTCAAGCCATAGAGTACTTCACCGCCGGGTGCTGAGAAGGCACCCTCCTCAAGCACAAACTCCTCTGCGACGAGCCGACTACCCTCGATGAGCTGCTGGTCATAGCAGACAAGTACGCCACGACCGACTCTTCAATGAAGACCGAGCTCCGGGTAGACGCCTCCGGGAAGGTGCTCAATCCGGCTCCCAAGACGCCAGCTGGGGACTCCAGCCGATGCTCGTACCAGAACGACAACAAGCGCAAGGGCCCTATGCCGCCTCCCACCAGTCGGCAGGTGGCCACAGTAAAAAATGAACAACCCGAGGGGCGGCCCGCGCCCAAGAAGCAAAAGGGCGGCAGGCCGGCTTGGCAGCCGGCTTTCTCCTACGAACAAGCCCTTGATGCCCCTTGCAAGTTCCACAGCGGAGCGAAGCCGTCCAACCACACGACCCGGAAATGCCACTGGCTCACACGAATCTCCAAAGGCGAAGGGCTGGTGCCGCCTCTGCCTGCTGGTCAGCCGCCTCCGGCCCCCCAACAGCCGTCCGCTCGACCAGCAGTTGGGGCCGTTCAAGATGAGTTCCCCGACGAGCATGCCGCCTACGTCGTCTTTATAAGCCAGCCCGAAGACCAGCGCAGCCGGCACCGACAGCACCAAGAAGTCAACGCGGTCGCCTCCAACAACCCTGAGTACATGCACTGGTCAGAAAGGCCTATCAGCTGGAGCCGGGCCGACCACCCAGAGGTGATGCCGTCTCCCGGCTCTTACGCATTGGTTTTAGATGCCACCCTAGCAACAGACAGGCGTGCTGCCCGTTTCTCCCGCGTGCTGATAGATGGCGGGAGTAGCATCAACATACTGTACCGTGACACCATGGAGAAACTGAACATCAAGACGAAGCAGCTCATGCCTAGTCGGACCGTGTTCCATGGCATCGTACCCGGCCTGTCCTGCTCACCAATCGGCAAGATCAAGATAGATGTTCTCTTTGGGGACAAGGATCACTTCCGCCGAGAAGCAGTTTGGTTTGAGGTAGTGGATTTGGAGAGCCCTTACCACGTATTGCTTGGTCGACCTGCTCTGGCCAAGTTCATGGTTGTACCCCACTACGCCTACCTCAAGATGAAGATACCGAGTTCCAAGGGCATCATCACCATAGCCGGCGACTACAAGAAATCCTCCGAGTGTGCAGCAGCTAGCAACCGGCTGGCCGAGTACCTCGTGATCGCCGAAGAGAAGAAGATGCTGGATCGGGTTGTGGCCATGGCCGGCAAGCAGCCGACCCTATCCCCCGACCCCAAGGAGTGTGATGCCCAAGGTTCTTTCCAGCCAGCCAAAGAAACGAAGAAGATACCTCTGGACCCGGAACACCCAGAAAGGTTTGCCGTCATTGGGGCAAACCTGGATAGCAAATAGGAAGGCGAGCTCGTCGATTTCCTCTGTGAGAATCGGGACATCTTTGCATGGTCTCCCAAGGACATGCCGGGTGTTCCGAAGGAATTCGCCGAGCACAAGTTACACGTCCGAGCAGATGCCAAACCAGTCAAGCAGCCCCTCCGCCGACTGTCAGAGGAAAGAGAAGGATTGTAAGAGAAGAGATAGCCCGGCTTCTGGCAGCCGGCTTCATTATGGAGGTGTTCTTTCCGGAATGGCTTGCCAACCCGGTCCTCATGCTGAAGAAAAATAACAAGTGGCGCATGTGTATAGACTACACCAACCTCAACAAAGCCTGCCCCAAAGATCCCTTCGCTCTACCAAGGATTGATCAAGTGATAGACTCCACAGCCGGATGCGAGCTGTTGAGCTTCTTGGATGCTTATTCAGGCTACCACTAGATAAAGTTGGATCCAGCTGACCGCCTGAAGACCGCCTTCATCACACCCTTCAGAGCTTTTTGCTACCTGACTATGACATTCGGCTTGAGAAATGCCGGTGCCACTTTTCAGCGTTGCATGCAGAAATGCCTCCTCAAGCAACTCGGCAGAAATGCCCACGTCTATGTAGACGATATTGTGGTGAAGACGGAGAAGCACGACACCTTGCTGGAAGACCTCAAAGAGACGTTTGAAAACTTGCGCCGGTTTCAGATCAAGCTCAACCCCGAGAAATGCGTGTTCGGAGTACCAGCCAGCCAGCTTCTAGGTTTCCTGGTCTCCGAACGCGGCATCGAATGCAACCCAGTGAAGATCAAGGCCATAGAGAGAATGGAGATTCCCACCAAGCTACGAGACGTCCAAAAGTTTACCGGATGCCTGGCCTCCCTGAACCGCTTTATCAGTCGGCTCGGAGAGAAAGCTCTCCCCCTCTACCGACTCATGAAGAAGACCACTCATTTCGAGTGGAACGACCAAGCCGACCAAGCTTTCCACGAGCTAAAGAAGGTTCTAGCCACGCCGCCTGTCTTGGCGGCACCGACTGAGAAAGAGCCCATGCTCCTTTACATTGCCGCTACCAGCCGGGTGGTCAGCACCGTTGTCGTGGTTCAGCGCCCAGAAGATGGCCGAGCCCAGCCAGTCCAGAGGCCGGTGTATTATTTAAGTGAAGTACTGTCCACCTCGAAGCAGAACTACCCGCACTACCAGAAGATGTGCTATGGTGTGTACTTCGCCGCCAAGAAGCTCAAGCCCTACTTTAAAGAACACCCCATCACGGTCGTGTGTACTGCCCCGCTCGCCGAGATCATAGGCAGCCGGGATGCATCCGGCCGGGTGGCAAAATGGGACATTGAGCTGGCTCCTTACACGATCTTCTACCAGCCTCGCACCGCCATCAAGTCCCAAGCATTGGCCGACTTCCTTGTCGACTGGGCCGACACCCAGTACCTGCCGGCCCCCCGACTCCACTCATTGGCGGATGCACTTCGATGGGTCCAAGATGCACACCGGCTTGAGAGCCGGCATCATCCTCACCTCTCCCAAAGGCGACAAGCTCAGATACACATTGCAAATTCATTTTGCCGCCTCCAACAATGTGGCCGAGTACAAGGCGCTCATACACGGGCTCCGGCTAGCCAAAGAACTCGGCATCCACCGGATCCTGTGCTATGGTGACTTGGATTTGGTAGTCCAACAATCATCTGGCGACTGGGATGCCAAGGACGCAAACATGGCGAGCTACCGTTTCCTGGTTCAGCAAATCAGCGGGTATTTTGAGGGGTGCGAGTTCCTCCACGTGCCACGGGCCAACAACGAACAAGCAGATGCCCTGGCACGAATAGGCTCCACTCGACAAGCTATACCAACCGGCGTCTCTCTCCAACGCCTCCTCAAGCCGTCTATCAAGCCGTCTCCAGAATCCGATTCCATCTTCGTACCGCCCGACCCCGATGCAGTCAGATCCGGCTTAGGGAACCGAGCAGGCGACTCAGGGACTTTGATAGGCGGCCCGGGGACTTCAACAGGCGGCTCGGGGACTGCCATAGTCGCACCCGCCCGGGACTTCGTAACCCGCCCGGGACTACGGCGATCGGCCGGACTGCATCGACACAACAGGCGGTGGCCGACTCACTCTTCACCACCCAGCCCACCCGCCCTGGTCGCAGTAGCCGTGTTGGCAATAGAAGAAGTCACAGCTCCATCATGGGCCCAGCCCATCCTCAACTTCCTGGTAAACAGAGAGCTGCCGACTAACGAGATCGCGGCAAGACAAGTCCAACGCCGAGCCGGAGCATACACAATAGTTAACCGAGAGCTCGTTAGGCGCAGCGTCACTGGAGTCTTCTAGCGCTGCGTCGAGCCAGAGAAGGGCATAGAAATCCTCAAGGACATCCACCAAGGCGAATGCGGCCACCACGCGGCCTCAAGATCACTCGTCGCCAAAGCTTTCCGCCATGGATTCTTCTGGCCGACTGCTTTGGATGACGCCAAGGAGTTAGTCAAATACTGCAAAGGGTGCCAAGTCTTCAGCTTGAAGCAACACCTGCCTGCTTCTGCACTCAAGACCATTCCCCTCACATGGACTTTTGCCGTCTGGGGACTGGATATGGTGGGCCCGTTCAAGACGGCGCGCGGCGGCATGACACATCTGCTCGTCGCCGTGGACAAATTTACCAAGTGGATTGAAGCGAAGCCGATCAAGAAGCCGAATGGGCCGACTGCCGTGACATTCATCGCAGATATTACAACCCGGTACGGCATACCACACAGCATCATCACCGACAATGGCACGAATTTTGCCAAGGGAGCACTGGCACGTTTTTGCGCGACACATGGCATCCGACTGGACTTAGCGTCTGTTGCCCACCCGCAGTCAAACGGCCAAGTTGAGCGAGCAAACGACCTCATCCTCTCCAGCATCAAGCCTCGACTGGTCGTGCCACTGGAGCGTTCGGCCGGCTGTTGGCTCAACGAGCTGCCGGCCGTCCTTTGGAGTCTGCGCACTACCACGAACAAGTCAACCGGCTTCACCCCTTTCTTCCTTGTATATGGTGCCGAGGCTGTCATCCCAACTGACATCGAGTATGACTCACCTCGGGTCACCATGTACACGGAGGCGGAGGCCAAGGAAGCACGAGAAGACGGCGTCGACCTGCTGGAAGAAAGCCGGCTGTTAGCCCTCAGCCGGTCCGCCATCTACCAGCAGGGTTTACGCCGCTACCACAACCGGAAGGTCAAGCCAAGATCCTTCCAAGAGGGTGACCTTGTGCTCCGGCTGATCCAGCGAACAGCCGGCCAACACAAGCTCTCGGCCCCTTGGGAAGGTCCCTTCGTCATCACCAGAGCATTAGGCAACGACTCCTACTACCTGATCGACGCGCAGAAGCCGAAGGCACGCAAGAGAGATGATTCCGGCAAGGAGTCGGAACGACCATGGAACGCCAATCTCCTCCGAAGATTTTACAGTTAAAATGCAATATGTACCACGCTACCTTTTGTATTAAGTATGAGACAACGGCCCCCCCGAGGAACACCCGGGGACTACCCTCTTTTATCTATGAATGATGAGTATCTTGCCTATGATTATGTTACTACATTCATTTTTCTCGTCCGGCACCGAGTTCGACCAGTCGGCCCGGGGACTTGCCGCCTTGAGTTATATTCAAGTTCTACCTGCAGTTAGACAAGTAGTGTGCTGGCACCCAAGCCCTCTCTTGTCGAAAGCCGCAGCTCAAAGAATTGGCTGTCCGGCTGGCAAGAGCCAAAGGTAGGAAAGGATGCCCACATGAAAAACGGCTAAGGACTAATGAACTTATATAACGCAAGCCGGCTTCCCACCCCGCGGACCGGCTGCCAAAGTAGCCGGCTGGTCGGCTTCCCATTCACCTTGCTACAGTCTAAGAAAGCTCGAGTACTTGCCTTCCCAAAACAGCCAAGCTCTTCCCCAGCCACAGACTGCAGAGCAGCTGTCCGACTGGGAAGGCGGCGACCAAGGGAAGGCGGCAAAGGAAACAGCCAAAAGGATGAAAAGCAAACATGAATGGAAGCCAAACTCATGCATGATTATATTTACACAAAAGGCCTTCGAAAGGCCAGCATTCAACATAGTTTGAATACACCCCCAGTGGGTGGAACTGCGCAAATTTAATAAAAAGTTGTTCAAAGAGTAACAAGCAGGAAAGCAAAGACGGCGGATCAGGCCAAGGGAGCGACAGAAGTCGGGCAGGTTGGTGGAGACAGCGGTGGGTGGAGGAGTGGCCGGCTGGCGAGTCTCGGCATGATCATCACCTCTAGAAGGCGCGCGCTCGCACGTGCCTCATTGCTGGAGGCACGATCATGCTGAAGCTGGCTGGTCGCTTCACCGGCTGGCACGACATCTTCGCCATCCTCCCCCTCTTCATCTTCGCCCTTGTCGCTGGAAGCGATCTCCTCCACTGAGTCTTCACCTTCTGCCGGGTTCAGCCCGAACCACTCCTCCGGCTGAGCGACACCGTCATCATTTACCTCAGGGGCAAAGGCACTAGTGTCGGTGTAATCGGCGATCGCCGAGGCGCGGTGGATGATAGCCGGCCGCACCGCCACCAGCTCTTCGTCGGCCTCCTGCCTCCAGGTACTCAGCTGGCCAAGCTCAGCCCAGGATACCAGGCTCGGACGAACTCCAGTGCCCGCCTGGCGCCGGACCGAGCTGCAGAAGGCTTCCAGGCCTCGAAGTGGCCGACTGCAACCTCCAGCCAGTCGGTAGTTCGACTGGGGGTGCGCAGAACCGCCTCGCCGGGCTAGAGGGCGGCCAACACTTGCGCCCCGGCACGCTGAAGACGGCGGAGCATGCGGTGAGCCGGACGCAGACGGGCCTGAATCGCCAGAAGCTGCTCCTCAAGTGTCCGGCTAGCATCCGGTGCGATCTCGACCCCTGCCTGCCGGCGGGCATCACGGTGGGCCTCGATGGCTTGGGTGGCGGCGACGGAGTAACCAGGAAAGTAATCTGCACAAAGAAGAAAGAAGTAGCACAAAGTCAGAAGACAAATCAGATGACAAAAGGGCAAGCAAAGGGACGAAGAGGAAGGCGGCCTACCATCGATCAAATCCTCAACCCGTCCGTAGCCTTCGCTCAGCGCTTGCTTCGCCTCAGGCCAGCCTGCCGCCTCGTTCTCATATTCGGCTTTGAGGGCGACCTCGCTGTCCTGCGCCGTCTTCAGGGCCGCCTTATGGCTCTCCTCCTGGTCGGCCAGTTTCTTGACCAGGTCACGTTCCTGGGCCAAGGAATTGCACTCGGCTTCCTTGGCGCGAAGGGCGGTCTGGACCCCGCCTAGCTGCTCCCTCAAGTCGACATTGGCCCCTGTAGATATGAAGAATAAGAAAAAAACAATAAGGAAGAAGTCCTCAGGAAAGATCCGACCCGGCGCGCGTGATCGCCCGAATCTCGGGGACTACACCCAGCAGGTCTTGACGCCGCCCCACGTGAGATAAAAAATGAAGCACTTACTCGGCTCTCGGTCGGATCAGTGCCTTGTAGGACCTTGAAGTATGTCTAGAGGGGGGGGGGTGATTAGACTACTTGACCAATAAAACTTAACCTTTTCCCAATTTTAGACTTTGGCAGATTTTAGCTATTTTTGAACAAGTCAAGCAATCTTCACACAATTCAAGCAAGCATGCAAAGAGTATATAGGCAGCGGAAAATAAAGCATGCAACTTGCAAGAATATAAAGGGAAGGGTTTGGAGGATTCAAACGCAATTGGAGACATTGATGTTTTTGTCATGGTTCCGATAGGTGGTGCTATCGTACATCCACGTTGATGGAGACTTCAACCCACGTAGGGTAACGGTAGCGCGAGTCCACAGAGGGCTCCACCCACGAAGGGTCCACGAAGAAGCAACCTTGTCTATCCCACCATGGCCGTCGCCCACGAAGGACTTGCCTCACTAGCGGTAGATCTTCACGAAGTAGGCGATCTCCTTGCCCTTACAAACTCCTTGGTTCAACTCCACAATCTTGTCGGAGGCTCCCAAGTGACACCTAACCAATCTAGGAGACACCACTCTCCAAGAAGTAACAAATGGTGTGTTGATGATGAACTCCTTGCTCTTGTGCTTCAAATGATAGACTCCCCAACACTCAACTCTCTCTCAAAGGATTTGGATCTGGTGGAAAGAAGATTTGAGTGGAAAGCAACTTGTGAAGGCTAGAGATCAAGATTCATGTCGTAGGAATGGAATATCTTGGCCTCAACACATGAGTAGGTGGTTCTCTCTCAGAACTGGTAAGTTGGAAGTGTAGGTTTGTTCTGATGGCTCTCTCCACGAATGAAGAGGAGGTGGAGGGGTATATATAGCCTCCACACAAAATCTAACCGTTACACACAATTTACCAAACTCGGTGGGACCGAATCATCAAAATCGGTGAGACCAATTTAGTAAACCTAGTGACCATTAGGGTTTTCGGTGGGACTGACATGCATATCGGTAGGACCGATTTGGTTAGGGTTAGGGCATAACATAATCTCGGTGAGACCGATTATACAAACTCGGCGAGACCGAATTTGGTAATTAGCTAACCAGAGAGTTGGTCAGGTAAACTCGGTGGGACCGATTTGCTCTTTCAGTGAGACCGAAAAGTTACAAAAGGGAAACATAGAGTTTACATTGTAATCTCGGTGGGACCGATTCTCTCTTTCGGTGAGACCGAAAAGTTACGAAGGGGAAACAGAGAGATTACAATCCCGCCTCGGTGAGACCGAGATCCCTATCGGTGAAACCGATTTGCCTAGGGTTTGTGGCAGTGGCTATGACATCTGAACTCGGTGGCGCCGGATAGAAAGAATCGGTAGGGCCGAGTTTGACTTTGGGTTTAGGTCATTTGTGGATGTGAGAGAGTAGTGGAGGGTTTTGGAGCATATCACTAAGCACATGGAGCAAAAGGCTCATTAAGCTACACCTCATCCCTTCTTGATAGTATTGGCTTTTCCTATAGACTCAATGTGATCTTGTATCACTAAAATGCAAAATGTAGAGTCTTGAGCTTTTGAGCTTGAGCCAATCCTTTGTCCTTAATATTTTGAGGGATCCACTTTCATCATACATGCCATGCCATTCATTGAGCTTTCCTGAAATATTCATCTTGGAATAGTATTAGCTCAATGAGCTATATGTTGTTATGAATTACCAAAACCACATAGGGATAGTTGCACTTTCAATCTCCCCCTTTTTGGTAATTGATGACAACATATAGATCAAAGCTTCGACAAATGATAATAAAATTGAAAAACATCGTCGCTTTGAGAAGTATGTGATAAGCAAGAGCTCCCCCTAAATTTGTGCATGTCTTAAGATTTGCTTTGGACTGCAAATGCACAAGAAATTAGGCTCATGGGTTACTCTTCCATGTCACATACATCTTGGTGGAGCACTCAAAATAATAACAATTGAATACATGCACTCATCACCAAGCACAGTGAATGATCATATAAGGATAAATAAGATAATATCATAAAAGGCATAAGTGTAGCTTATGATCAAACACATGATCATCAATGTCTCACAGGTATCATAGTATCTCAAGCAATCAAACGCAAAAAAGTTCAACCAAGAAGACAAGAGAGAACAAAAGCAAATCTCTCTCTCTCGAAGTTTATGATCTATACATTTTCTCCCCTTTGGCAACAAGTTACCAAAAAGTTCCTAGAAAATGCATAGTACTATGTCGTATCTCAGGCTTGGTCTTCTGGTGGTGGTGTAGACAGGACTCCAAGGATGAACGCATCAGTAGACGTGGTAGGAGCTGAAGAAGTTGGAGCTGGAGCTGGTTGAGCTGGAGCTGAAGTAGTGGCTCTGGTGTCTGGAGTTGGCATTGTAGCTGACCTCTGAGCTCTAGGCACTTTGGCAAATGCATCAGTTGTCGTCTTGCCCTTCCTCTCCTGCATATCATCTCGTAATTGCTCCATAGCTGACTGAATCTCAGTCACTTTGACATCAAGATCATAGAATTTTTGTTCCATGATTCTCTCCAAGCTCTCCTGGTTTTGAGTTAGGGTGGCCAACCCCTTCTCAATCCGCAGAGTTGATGCTATTAAGTAACCAAGCTGCTCCTGCTTGTTCTTCGAAAGTAGTCGATGCCTCGCTTGAGTTGGCATCTTTGCAGCTTTCTCTTTCCTTGCCTTCTCCTTTCTCTCCTGAGCTTGCACTGATGATGGTTCATTCTCGGTCATGACAACTCGATTGTCCTAAAAATCAGGATAGAGAACCATGTGTTCCTTATCCAATAGATACTTTCCTGTGCCCATCTTCGAGTTTATCAACTCTTGAATCTGTGGGGCATAACCACAGCTCCTCTTCTGATCTGCTGTTGTCCTCTTAATTGTCTCGACTATGAGGCTCATGGCCTTGAATTTCTGAGGCACATCAAAAACATGAAGCAAATTGATTGCATGTCCTCTAATCATGTTATGGTCACCTGACTTGGGCAATAGAGTATGCCTTAAGATCCAGTTGATCGTAGGCAGCCCTGACAGCAGAAAGTGGACTGATCCAAACTTGAAGTTCTCAAGTGAATCATCTGGGATCTCCTTGTACATGTGTGACATTGTGCTATGATCCATTTTATTCTTACCATAAATGTCTAGGTCATCCTCACTTTCCTTTGGGGCATTGATCAAACTTGCCCATTCCTCTATGGTAGACTGATATCTGGTTCCTTCGACATCCACACTATCCTCGCCATCCGGATAGAAATGTGATGTGGAGTAGAATTGCATGATAAGTTCATCGCTCCAGTTGGTGAGCTTCGCCCAACAAAATCAGCAACTCCACAAGCTTGAAGCTGTCATATACTCTGAGGTAGTGTTCTGCGTTCTCCTTCATGTAGGTCCAGCTTGACCCATCTCATATCGCAAACTATGGGCTTCTTATCCAAGAAGATAGTCTCATAAAAGTCCTGCTGCTCCTTGGTGTGGAACCTGTAATCCACAGCAGTCCTTCTCCTCGTGGCATATGGATCTATCTCTCTCCATATCCTCAACCCATTATCTCTCCCGATCTTCATGTTTTCAGCCACAGGATGAGCATCATTGTGGTCTGGGATCTTGGGTTTGAGCTTCCTTAGGACCTGCCCTTCTTCATCATCTTCAGCTTCAACCTCAGGCATTGGGGCCTTGTTCTTTTCAGCTGCTGGTATGCTCCTAGTATTCCTCTTAGGTGCATTCTTGGGCTTGGAGGCAGCTTTGGGCTTGGAAGTTGCAGCCCCTGACTTGATTGCATCACCCATCAATTTTTGTGCCTTGGGTGCAGGCTCTGCAACCTCTTCTTCTTCTTCCTCTTCCATCATGGAAGGCTTCCCAATCACTCTTGCCATGGTCTTCTTGACCCTTTCTTTCCTTTTCTTTCCCTCTGCAGCAACAAGCTCTTTGGGTTGAGATTCCAAAGGAGCTTGAGTAGACACTGCTTTGGACATTGGTTGTCCACTGCTTGGCCTTTTGATTTTCAAGCCGGGCTTCACCGCAGATGAACTGAACTCCTCTTGAGCACTTTCTTCTTGGAGCTTGCCTCATCCTCAACTCGCCACGTAATCCTCATCCTCGGACTCGAGGTCTTCTTCTTCTTGGCCTTGTGGCAGCCTTGGGCAAATTGCTCGAGTGCTTCGCTCCCCTCATCTCGAGCTGCTTGAGGGACTAGTGCCTCGCTCAATTGGATCTGCTCTTGATTTGTTCGCTATCACTCTGTCTCGACATGCTATTCAACTGACTGCTGGCCCTGTGAATAGGTATAGATGAGGTAGAGTGGATGAGCATCACAAAATGCAGAGATTTTTGCAAAGAATGATTCAAAAACTTAGTTTTAGTTTCCCATCGAAAACATTTGGATCTACCGATTTTCAAACTCGGTGATACCGAAGCAGTTTTGGAACCTAAACTAGTGAACTCGGTCAGACCGAGTCACAGTTTGGTGGCACCGAGACTGCTAGGGTTTCACAAAGTCCTAAAATCGGTCACACCGATTAGCAATTCTCGGTCAGACCGAGACTTTCTAGTGCAATGGCATTTGCCAAATCGGTGGGACCGAGTTTTTCAACTCGGTGGGTCCGAGATGGTTTTGGCGGAAACCTAACCCTAAATTTTCGAATCGCAACTATTCTAAGGATTGATTTGACTGGGTAGGAGTGTTTCAATCGTGGCAAGATGCATAATGAACACAATGTGCTGAGAATCGGATGAGGAAAGCACTGTGATCGAGTCCATACCCTAGTTCAGCGGGAACTCGCTATGGCGGCAACGACGGAGGAGAATTCCGTTGACGGCGGCGGAGACCAGCGACTGGAGGCGGCTGGCGACGAAGTCGACGATCCATAGACCACGTTGGCAGAGCGAGCTATGCGCGGGCGAGAGGATTCGGAGAAAGATTTCCAAAATTTGCCCGTGCGATATATATATACCCCGACCCTGTCGGTGTGACCGAAAAGTACAAATCGGTTGCACCGAGATGAAAACCTAGATCGACTTAGTAATCTCGGTATGACCTAAATGGAGGAATCGATCAGACCGAAAATCACAAAGAAGTTTTGGAAGTTTAAGTCTATGACGAATCGGGGACTCCGAGTGCTCCTCACACATAGTGGTTCGAATCTGACTTGATCAAGTTTTGTGATGTAGCATGAATAGAGTTTGAGACGAGAAAAGCATAGATATCTAGAGAAGGTTCTTAGGCATTCTTGTCCATCCACTTGGCCAAAGAAAGAAAAGCCAAACAATCAAAACAACAAGTGGATGTCCTCGAATGAGTAAAGTATACAACCAACATGCTCACACAATAAGATGACAAATGAAATATGTGACAAAGCATGCACAATCAATTCTAGCATCTATCAAACAATTGGTGATGACTAGGTCATCTATATATGAGTATATTGACTTAGGAGTCAAATGAGAACATTTGATCATAGGTCATACTCATCGTTTAAGCTCAAGTGGGGTTACCACTTTTACATAAAACATTTATGTGTTCACATCATTGGAGTTGCTTTGACTCATTTCTTAGAGTTAAGCTCCCCCTAGATGTGAGATCCCCCCTTAGAGGGATAAACTAACCTTGGGTTTTATCGATGATGACTTCATGTAGGTGTTGAAGATGTGGATGCTCAATGTTGATGTAGATCGTTTGGAGCAATCCTTTGGAGTGAGTTGCACCTTCAATACCTACATGGGTTAGTCCCACAAGGAACAAACAAGGATATCCATAGACATAGAGTGATGCACACACAAAATGATGTCCATGAAAACATTGGGTTACCTTGTCCCTTGCCTTACCAACATGAGGGATTGTGACTCCTTGAACTAGTGCAAGATATGGAAGTTGATTGCACTTGTCGTCGCCATAATGATATGAGTGAAAAATGTTGGCGGAGTCACCCTCAAGAACTCTCTAGTTCTTCTTCTTCGGGATCCACATCAACTTGATGGGAATCCTTGGTGTAGTAGTTGTACTTGATGAAGTAGAACTTGACGTAGTCTTGGGAACCCACTTGACCAAGGCCTTAGGTGCTTCTTCAAATGCATCAATCTCCTCTTGAAGCTTGTCCTTGCCTTTGTTCTTGTGGTCTTGTGGTGGAAGATCATCTTGTGCTTGTGTTCCTTGAAGGAAGTAGGATCATACTTCTCTTGTTGAGGAACAAACTTCATCTTGGGGTATTGATCTTCTTCCCACTCAACTCCATTGGCATTGAACTTTCGCTCAAAACCAACACCTTGATTCTTCCGTGCCTTCCTTGCTTATGCATAATTTCCTCAAATTGCTTACTCCCGCAAGACTTTTGTATAACCTTTCTCTATAATTCCCTTCAATAAGCTATTTTCTTGCTCAAGAGTAACTTGTCTAAGAGGATCATTAGTGGAATCAAGAGAACTACTAGAAGCAACAATATTGTATTTAGCATTGTTATTGTTACTACTAGAAGAAGAATCTTTCTTGTTCTTGTTACTAGACTTGACTTGAGGCATGTAAGTAGATAAGAGTAAACGCTTGGCAATGTAAGAAGAACTTTTCTTACGAAGATCATCATTGATCGCTTTTAAGAACTCATGCTCTTGCTCGAGATTGAGCTTTTCAAAGCGTAACTTCTCATGAGCCCTTAAAAGTTCTCGATGATCTTCAAAGATAGTTTCATGAGCTAACTTAAGAGTGTTTAGTTCTTTAGTTAGACGCTCAATTTTCTCCTTATCATTGTCATTCATTTCAATTTGATTAGCATGATTAATTGACGTTTCATCATAGTATTCATCACTAGAGTTGTCAACAAGTAAATCATCATGACCTAGCAAGTCATCTTCATCAACATCAAAATCAACATACTGGGTGTGTTACCTTAGGACCTTTGGCCATGAAGCATCTACCAATTCCTTCATTTGGTGATTCAAATATGTCGAGGAGTTGGTTGACACAAGTGCTAGACCGCAACACCTTCATCTTGAGTGTATTCGAGTCGGAGTGATAGCTTCTCTCGGAGTGATGGTCGAGTCGGAGCGGATACCCATTCACCAACATGAGCTTGATGTCTTCGTTTTGTGTAGCTCTTTGATGACTTGTCCTTCCTTTCCGAATCCTTGCTTCTCCGTGAGGGTCTTCGTTCATAACGATCATCTCTACTCCTTCTCTCTCTTGGTGGTGATTCTTCTCTTCTGTTGTAGGGTGCCGTACACTCATTGGAATAGTGTCCGGGTCTCCCACAATTGTAACAATGGCGCTCTCGACTAGAAGATCTTTTGTCATTGTAGGACTTTGACTTGGAGCTTCTTTCTTTGCTTCTACTCTTGTAGAATTTGTTGAAGTTCTTCACCATTAAGCTCAATTCTTCATTGAAGGTTTGTTTCTCACTTGATGATGTGGGGCTTCACTTGAGGCTTTGTAAGCACCACTGACTTGTTGTGAAGTTCCTCCTTATCCTTGAGTGACATCTCATGAGCAACAATTCTTCCAATGACTTCCGTAGGCTTGAGATCTTTGTAATTGGGCATCATTTGGATCAATGTGCACACGGTATCATATTTTCCATCCAATGCTCTTAGGATCTTCTTGATGATGAATCATCGGTCATCTCTTCACTTCCTAAGCCGGCAATCTCATTTGTGATGAGAGCAAGCCTAGAGTACATTTCAGCGACACCTTCACCATCCTTCATTTTGAACTTGTCAAGCTGACTTTGGAGCACATCCAACTTGGATTCCTTGATGAGTCGGTACCTTCATGCATATCAATCAAAGTATCTCAAATTTCCTTTGCATTCTCAAGACGGCTGATTTTGTTGAATTCTTTGGGGCACAATCCATTGAATAGGATATCACAAGCTTGAGCGTTGTATTGCAACATCTTCAACTCATCCGCACTAGCTAGACGGTTCGGTTCTCTCCCATCAAAGAATTCATCTTGCAAGCCAATACACACAATAGCCCAAACGGCGGGGTTATGTCCGAGAATATGCATTTTCATCTTATGCTTCCAACTAGCAAAATCAGTGCCATCAAAGTAAGGACCTCTACGATGATAATTTCCCTCGCTAGATGCCATACTCATCTAGGTTGTGAAACCAAGGCTATGACCACCAAAAGCTATGGAAATCAAAGCAAATGGAGACCAAAGCTCTGATACCACTTGTAGGACCTTGAAGTATGTCTAGGGGGGTGATTAGACTACTTGACCAATAAAACTTAACATTTTCCCAATTTTAGACTTTGGCAGATTTTAGCTATTTTTGAACAAGTCAAGCAATCTTCACACAATTCAAGCAAGCATGCAAAGAGTATATAGGCAGCGGAAAATAAAGCATGCAACTTGCAAGAATATAAAGGGAAGGGTTTGGAGGATTCAAACGCAATTGGAGACACAGATGTTTTTGTCGTGGTTCCGATAGGTGGTGCTATCGTACATCCACGTTGATGGAGACTTCAACCCACGAGGGTAACAGTTCTTGTGAGTCCACGGAGGGCTCCACCCACGAAGGGTCCACGAAGAAGCAACCTTGTCTATCCCACCATGGCCGTCGCCCACGAAGGACTTGCCTCACTAGCGGTAGATCTTCACAAGTAGGCGATCTCCTTGCCCTTACAAACTCCTTGGTTCAACTCCACAATCTTGTCTGAGGCTCCCAAGTGACACCTAGCCAATCTAGGAGACACCACTCTCCAAGAAGTAACAAATGGTGTGTTGATGATGAACTCCTTGCTCTTGTGCTTAAAAGGATAGATCCCCCAACACTCAACTCTCTCTCATAGGATTTGGGTCTGGTGGAAAGAAGATTTGAGTGGAAAGCAACTTGGGAAGGCTAGAGATCAAGATTCATGTGGTAGGAATGGAATATCTTGGCCTCAACACATGAGTAGGTGGTTCTCTCTCAGAACAGGTAAGTTATAAGTGTAGGTTTATTCTGATGGCTCTCTCCACGAATGAAGAGGAGGTGGAGGGGTATATATAGCCTCCACACAAAATCTAACCGTTACACACAATTTACCAAACTCGGTGGGACCGAATCATCAAACTCGGTCAGACCGATTTAGTAAACCTAGTGACCGTTAGGGTTTTCGGTGGGACTGACATGCATCTCGGTAGGACCGATTTGGTTAGGGTTAGGGCATAACATAATCTCGGCGAGACCGATTACACAAAATCGGTGGGACCGAATTTGGTAATTAGCTAACCAGAGAGTTGGTCAGGTAAACTCGGTGGGACCGATTTGCTCTTTCGGTGAGACCAAAAAGTTACAAAAGGGAAACAGAGAGTTTACATTGTAATCTCGGTGGGACCGATTCGCTCTTTCGGTGAGACCGAAAATTTACGAAGGGGAAACAGAGAGGTTACAATCCCATCTCGGTGAGACCGAGATCCCTATCGGTGAAACCGATTTGCCTAGGGTTTGTGGCAGTGGCTATGACCTCTGAACTCGGTGGCGCCGGATAGAAAGAATCGGTAGGGCCGAGTTTGACTTTGTGTTTAGGTCATTTGTGGATGTGAGAGAGTAGTGGAGGGTTTTGGAGCATATCACTAAGCACATGGAGCAAAAGGCTCATTAAGCAACACCTCATCCCTTCTTGATAGTATTGGCTTTTCCTATAGACTCAATGTGATATTGGATCACTAAAATGCAAAATGTAGAGTCTTGAGCTTTTGAGCTTGAGCCAATCCTTTGTCCTTAATATTTTGAGGGATCCACTTTCATCATCCATGCCATGCCATTCATTGAGCTTTCCTGAAATATTCATCTTGGAATAGTATTAGCTCAGTGAGCTATATGTTGTTATGAATTACCAAAACCACCTAGGGATAGTTGTACTTTCAGGCCTTCTGGCTCATCTCCTGGGCCTGGGAGTTGAAAGCAGCCGCGCGAAGATTGTGATATTCCTGCAAATAGGACGGAGGTGCAAATAAGAACAAGACCACAATCGAAGTTTACTAAAAGTTCCAAGCCGCCTGCTCAGCAGCCGGCTCGGACGGGACTACACCCAGTGGGTGCGCTGACGCGCCCTCGCGGAAGAAATCAAGAAGCAATCAACGAAAAGCGGGAGGACTCACCCGGATGACCATCCGCGTCGTGAGGAACTCTTGAGTGTACCGCTTCAACGAGGCGGCCTGGGCCTGAAGCCGGCTCCGGACCTCCTGCGCCGCCACATTCAGCTCGGCCGTCCCGCCGCCGGGTGTCCACTCAGACGAGCTGGCGCTGGCCACCTCCAGATCCTGAGCCGACGAGCTGGTGCCCGCGGCTTTCTGCGGCTCCGACGCTGAAGTCGCCTCCCCCGCGCGCCGATGAGACGGTGACATGACCACAAGATCCGCCCCCACAGCCGGCTCGCCTCCAGCCGGCTGCTCGGGCGGCACGTCAAGCCGGCCGCCTTGGCCCGTCCCAGCCGGCGGTAACGGTGCCGCCTCCCCTTCCAGGACGACTACATCGCCCTCCTCCCTCTCCGTCGCCGGCCGGTTGCGGCCGGTTTCCTCAGGTGGGGGCACCGGGATGTCGGGGGCCACGGTGCGAAGAGGGATGATGAGCTGAGGAGGCTGGTTACGTGTAGCCTCCGCCGCCTTCTCCGCGGCCGCTGCCTCCGCCGCCTTCTCCGCGGCCGCTGCCTCCGCCTGGGCCTTGGCTGATGCGTCGGTTTTCGCCTCCGCCGACTTTTTCCTCGCCTCCTGGGCGGCCCTCTGCTCCTCCGCCTCCCGCTCCTCCCGCGCCTCCCGCGCGTTCCGCTCCGTCGCCTCCAGGAGATCGGCTCCAACTATGGAGGCGGCAGGGACCCGCTCGAGAGAGAGCGGGGCCCTGTTTGATAAGTCAAGAAGAAGGCTTAGAAGAATATCAATCAAAGAGAAAAAAGAAAGGTGTGAGATATTCAACACTTACGCCGAAACCGCCTGCGGCTGCTTCACCACCTTGCGGAAGCGGGCCGCCTTCGCGACCGCCTCGTCCCGCTTGGTCGCCGCCGCGAAACCCCTGGGCTTTTTCGGCCGACTGCCAGGGTCTGTCAGGACCCCGATTCCAAGTCACATCGACCTAGCCGGTAACACTTCATATCACTTTGCGGCCTCACGCACGGTATTCCCACGGGTGTCGCCTTACCATGGCCCGGGACCGTTTGCGCCTTTTGGCTCATGTATATGATAGTGTCGCTAGCATCCACATGACAGAGAACCCGGGCCGAGATGGCTAGTCGTGAACCCAAGGCGGCACTAACCCATGGGAACAAGCATACATGAATCACATCGAGCATGTCGGTCATCAACGTGTGAATCCGGGCTGTAGCACTGGGCTAACAGGACTCCGGTAACCCGGGCTGTGGCAGGCTAGGCAGGACTCCGGATGTCACCGCGTGACATTTCCCCGAAGGGACAGACACAGGAACGAAGTGAAACACATGCCGGCCAGTCAAGTGTCCAGAGCAGTAGTGTCGGGCTAGCAGGACTCCGGTGAACCGGGCTGTAGTGGACTACTATCGCTCAGGAAGCACTAGACTACATTTCCCCATATGAGAGGCTGCTAAGGATAAACAACTAGATTGTCGGATCCCACTCATACCAAGCATTTCAATCATACACACAATATGCCCGATATGAGTACATATAACATGGCATCACAACAAAAATCTACAACTCAAAGTACTTTATTTAAGAGGCTCCGAGGAGCCATACATAACATGTTCATACAGATAGGGTCACATGACCCGACACTCAAGTCATACAAACATACAAGCACATGCGGAAGCAAACTAGTCTGAGTACAGACACTAAAAAGAAAGAAGGCTTGACGAAGCCCTTCTATCTACATCGGCCCTTCACAAGTCTTGGACCACCACCTGGGTGGCTAGTCACTCGTCGACGTCAAGGTCTACATAGAACCCATCGGAGGGGGCGGTGTTGTCGTCTGAAAAAATTTAATTAAAGCAACGTGAGTAAAGAGGTATTCAGCAAGTCTTACAACAGAATCCTACTATACATGCACATTCTCAAGAAGGTAGTGGAGTTATTGCAGCAAGCCAGCTTTGACTCTTGGCTAAGCTATCCTACGTGACACCACTTGAAAAGCATTTGTCGCACACGAGTCCACTAATCACCAACACAATACTCCACCGTGGATCCTCTATCGTCAACCTACGAGAGGGCCATCCACGGTACTCACACTTATCTTGAGGCTTTTAGTAGTATACATTTACTTGTCTATGAACTGTATAGGTGACCAAGTAGTCCTTTACCGCGGACGCGGCTATGCGAATAGTTTCATACCCTGCAGGGGTGTACTTCTTCACACACGCTCTCACCACTTATCGCCGCTACACGACATGTACTCGGCAACCTTCGAGCGGAAGCCCAGCGAGGGTGTCGACCACGACCTGACTAAACACACGAGTCCCTAGTCCAGGTTTATCGCCTATTTGGGTTCCATCCGCAGGGAGTCCGGCCGAGGTTTCAACTAACGGCCCCGAACGATGTGTGCAGGGTTCCCGAGACACCAAACGGGCGAATCGGTACACCGGGCCACATGCCTACCGCAACACGGCCCACCCCTAAGGCCAGCGCTGCGTGCGGCCCCCAGCATACTACAAACACCAGAAACTACTTTGCAATTGCTGGACAGAGGACAAGAGTGGTTAATAAGTCGAGAGGGTCCATTGGTTTCGGGCCCAATGCGTGGTAGTAGCTGAATCTTAAATCACACACACAGATCTCAGTTCTTAAGGACGGCTTCAATGAAACAACCCACCATGTACTCCTACATGGCCTCTCATCGATACCTTTACCAAATCGTGTTCAACACTTCACTCTCGTTACCGACACAACCTTTCACTCTAGTTCATCATCCCGATGAGCCAGACCTGACACAACTCTAAGCATAGCAAGCATAGCATGGTAGGAAACACAAATATGGCTCAATCAACTCCTACACATGCTAGTGGGTTTCAACTAGTTACTGTGGCAATGACAGGTCATGCAAAGGAAGTGGGTTCAACTACCGCAACACACAGCAGTTTGAATCACGTTGTCTTAATGCAGTAAAAAAGAGCAGAAGCGAGATCATGGGTTTGTATCGGAATGATCAATGTGTTTGCTTGCCTGATGTAGTGGTAGTAGGGTACTGCCCTTCAGACGGATATTCGGGGTTATCCTCGGAGACATAACCTACCACGAAAGACACACCGAACATAATCAACACATGACGATATGCAACAATATGATGCATGCTATGACAAGGCAATATGAATGTTTCTTGGCCTAATGCAAGCTAGAACAGAAAGGAATGAACTCATTTGAATCAAAGATTCAAATGTTAGTTCATTTAACATAGCCATATTAATGCATTATCTTATTCTGCTTAAACAACAAGGTTAACTTGTTCTGTCATGCATGAAACCCTTACCAATGGATAGACTGAATTTTTATGATCAAAATTCATATATAAATCTTTGCATTTGGAGTTACAGATTAATTTCTATGAATTTTTGAAGTTTGCAACAATTTCTGGAATTTTCTATGTAAAAATAAATCCAGAAATTAGTTATTATCAAGAGGCGTCGTGGTGACGTCAGTGGTAAAAGGGGACGTCCAGGTCAACCTGGACAGTGGGTCCCGCATGTCAGCAGTTAATTAAACTGACTAAATTTAGTTAAAACTAATCTGGGTTAATTAGCAGAGGGGGCCCCCACTTGTCATAGACTCAGGGGAGTCAACCTGGGCCCACCCTAGTCAAAGTCAAGGTTCAAACACGCCGGCTCGCCAGACGTGGCGGTGAGAGTGCATTTGTGCGTTCCGGCGACCAAATGAGCGGCGGAAGGCATCTACGTGTAGCTGGGAACGAGCCGCAACGTTTGGTGGTGGTGGTTGAGCTCGGGGTGACCGGAAATGTCGTGGGCGACAACCTTGGCGATCGCCGGAGTCGGGTGAAGATGGACCTGAGGCTACGGGGCACGGCGAGGCGCGTCGTGAGGTGCGTTGGGATCCTCGCGATGCGGTGAGTGTGTTAGACACGGTGGTGTGGCCGGTGGTTGGCCGGAGACACGTCAGCGACGAGCTCGGCGGTAGCGCGTGCGGTGGAGCTCCATGGGGTCGCTGCGGTGTTCGGGAGCGAGAACGAGAAGGGGGAGGAGGTAGCTGAGCTCACGGCGGTCACGGTGTAGTCGACGCGGTCGGGGACGAGCTGGTGCGGCGGTGACGACAAAAGGGATCTCCGGCGGTGGCGGAGTCGGGCGAGGTCGGTGTGCAAGGCTTCGACGCAAGCGAAGCGCCGGGCTCGGCTTGCTCAAGGAGAGGAGGGCGCGGAGCTTCGACACGGTGGCGCTTGCGCTGGGACGACGGAGAGCGCGGTTATCACGGTGGCGCTGGTAGGCGGCGTTGGCCATGGTCTTGAGCGAGCAAGGGAGAGGAGCTGGGAGGAGAGGGCATGTCTCATGAGCCTGGGAGGAGGGGGACCCACCAGGCGGCATAACGGTGAGAGGAGGAGGCATGGCGGCAACTGCGTGGCGCGCGCTGGTGCCGCCGTCGAGCACCTGGCTGCCTGCCTGGCCAAGCCAAGCAGCTCGCTGGAGCGGTGGCTGGGCTGGGCCGGCAGGTGGGCTTGCCAGATGGGCGCCAGGTAGCCTCTGCTTGCTTTGGTTTTCGTTTTCTATTATTCTGCAAGTTTGTGGACTTATTAAAAATAGTTAGGCACTTCTAAAAATCCTGAAAATAATCAGAGCCTCTGTTTAGAAAATCTCCAACAGCCCACACTTATTTTCAGAATTATTTGAGCATTCAAAATATTTACTAGCATTTAAATGCCCAAATGCAATTTACATATGATTTAATCCAATGACCTTCTGTTGACCTAGAAAATTGTGCACCAATTTTGCCAGAGGTTCTAACCCAAGAGAAAGAGGGTGAACTTTTAGAAGGGCAATTCAGGTTCATTGAAAATATTTTAGTAAACCTTAGTTGAATTGAGAGGGTTCGGGGTTTCGCTTTCCCAATTCAGATTTCTGATGAAAGGTAGACATGATGCAATACTCTAATGCATGGACTAGCTAGGATGTGACAACTCACCCCCACTCAAAAGAATCTCGTCCCAAGATTTAGGATCCGTCGGAAAAAGGTGGGGTACTCAAGTCAAGATGATCCTCCCTTTCCCAAGTAGCTTCTTGCTCGGAATGGTTTGACCATTGAACCTTGAGAAACTTGATATTACGGCGCCGAGTGGTACGCTCGGCTTGATCAAGGATACGAACGGATATTCTCGATATGTGAGATTATCTTGAGATCAAGCGTTTGTGGTCCACTCCACGATAGGATCCGAGAAGCAACGCTGAGTTGAGAAACATGGAAGACATCATGAACTCTGGAAAGATGCGGAGGTAGTTCCAATTGGTAGGCAACTTCTCCTCGTTTGGCAAGAATGCGAAAGGGTCCAATGTAACGAGGAGCCAATTTGCCCTTGATACCGAATCGATGGGTTCCCTTCAAAGGAGTAACCCGAAGGTAAGCCTTCTCGCCAAATTCATAAGACATAGGCTTATGCTTGCGGTCATATTGGCTCTTTTGACGAGATTGGGCTGTTTTCAATTTCTCACGAATAACGCGAACCCGCTCTTCTGCTTCCTTGGTCATATCCGGGCCAAAGAGTTGTCTTTCCCCGGTTTCTGACCAGTTAAGAGGCGTTCGACATTTTCGTCCATAGAGAACTTCGAAAGGAGCTTTGCCCAAGCTAGCTTGATAACTATTGTTATAAGCTTAACTTCGGCGTAATGGAAGGCATTTCTCCCAATTCATACCGAAAGAGATGATAGAAGCTCAAGCATATCCTCCAGAATTTGATTGACTCGTTCTACTTGACCACTTGATTGAGGATGGAAGGCGGTGCTAAAGGAGAGACGAGTTCCATAGCATTTTGGAAACTTTCCCAAAATCGAGAGGTGAAAAGACTTCCACGGTCCGAGTTAATCTCCAATGGAACACCATGAAGAGACACCATTAGGAGATGTACAAATCAGCTAGCTGGCTAGCGGTTATACTCTCACTAACGGGTAGGAAGTGGGCTACTTTGGAAAGACGATCAACAACAACGAAGATAGCATTATTCCTCTCTTGGTCCTGGAAACCCGGTAATGAAATCCATACCGATTTTATCCCATTTCCATTCAGGAATTTCCAAAGGTTGAAGGGTGCCAAGAGGCCGTTGATGCTCGCTTTAACTCGACGACGACGCCGCAATTAGCAATGTATTGAGCAATTTTCTCTTCATCCTAGTCCACCAAAAACTCTGGCGAGGTCTTGATACATTTTAGTACTACCGGATGAATGGTGAGAGGGATTCATGAGCTTCCTTAAGGATCAATCGCCTCAAAGTTGCATACCTTGGGAACCACTAGACGGTCTCCAAAGAACACGACACCTTGATCATCAATGGAGAAACAACCCGCGACTCCTTTCTTGATGTTTCTCTTGATACGTGAGATTCCTGGATCTACCTTCTGTGCCTTGATGATCTGATCCGTAAGGGTAGGTTTCGCCACCAGGGTGGAAAGAAATCCTCGAGGAACAATGTGAAGGTTAAGCTTACGAAATTCCTCGTGGAGAAGCGGTTGACTTTGTTGTAACATCAAGTTGTTACAATAAGATTTACGACTTAGTGCATCAACCATGACATTGGCTTTGCCAGGGGTGTAAGATATTCCTAAGTCGTAATCCGTAATCAACTCGACCCAACGTCTTTGCCTGAGATTCAAATCCGGTTGGGTGAAGATGTATTTCAGACTTTGGTGATCGGTGTAAATTTCGCAACGATTACCAAGAAGGTAATGTCGCCATGTTTTGAGTGCATGGACCACTGCTGCAAGCTCTAGATCATGTGTGGGATAGTTATCCTCATGTGGACGCAACTGTCGAGAAGCGTAGGAAATCACATGACGATCTTGCATGAGTATGCAACCTAGTCCTTGTCGCGAGGCGTCGCAATAGATAATAAAGTCCTTAGAAAAATCTGGTGGAACAAGTACAGGAGCAGATGTCAGGCGTCTTTTCAGTTCCTGAAAGCTGAACTCGCACTGTGGGGTCCACTCGAACCTTTTATCTTTCTTGAGGAGTTCGGTTAGAGGCTTAGCAACCTTGGAGAAATTCTCGATGAAGCGGCAGCAATAGCTCGCTAAACCGAGGAAACTCCGAACTTGCTTGACCGATTCAGGTGGAGTCCAGTCAAGGACGGCTTGAACTCGCTCGGGATTGACAGCAATGCCCTTACCAGAGATTACATGACCTAGATAGGTTACTTCTGGCAACCAAAACTCACACTTAGAGAATTTGGCATAAAGGCGATGCTCTCGAAGTTTCATCAATACTAGCCTTAGATGTTCGGCATGTTCTTCCTCATTCTTGGAGTAGATGGGTATATCATCGAGGTAAACCACGACGAATTTATCCAAATACTCCATGAAGATCGAGTTCATTAACCGAGAGAAGGTGGCTGGAGCATTGGTTAACCCAAAGGACATGACGGTTTACTCATATTGGCCATAACGAGTAACAAAGGCCGTTTTAGGAATGTCCCTGTTCTTGATTTTGATTTGATGGTAGCCCAACCTCAAATCCATTTTGAAAAGATCGAGGATCCAGCGAGCTGATCATATGATCGTTGATCCCGGGAGCGGATACTTGTTCTTGATAGTGACCAAATTGACAGGTCGGTAATCTACAACCATCCGATCCGCTCCATCTTTCTTCTTGACGAAGAGGACGGGCAAGCCCATGGAGAAGAACTAGGACGGATGAAACCCTTTTGCAAGGACTCATCGAGTTGTTTCTTAAGCTCGCTAGTTCTAGGGGTGCCATCTTATAAGGTCTTCTAGAGATTGGAACGGTTCTCGAACAAGGTCTATCACGAACTCGACATCTCCGTCGTGTGGAACACCGGCAGTTCCTCCGAAAGACATCCGGAAGTCACGGACTACCGGAATATCTTCAAGGTCTGGAAGGGGGTTGGCATTTAAGGAGTAAAGCTGACGCTTAGACACTCGGGTCAAAACATTGACTGTCTTGCCTGATGGATGGGTGAGTTGAACAGTTCTAGTGGAGCAATCAATCTTAGCGTAATGGGCTGACATCCAGTCCATACCCAATGTTTATGTCCGAGGACTTGAGAGCTATTAGTGATGCAAGGAAGACTAATCTATCGACAAGGATTTCATTCCCATGACTTATTCTAGAGGTTTGCCATCTAGAACTAGGAGTTTGAATTACCATGGAGGTGTGCATGTCACAAAATGTGGTGTTGTGCAATCGAGCATAGCTCTCAGAAATAAATGAATGAGATGCTCCAGTATCAAAGAGAACACTTGCCGGATGGCAATTAACAAGGAGCGTACCGAGAACGACATTGGGATCCTCATGGGTCTCCTCAGCTGAGACGTAATTGACATGGCCACGAGCTGTGGTGGCTGGTTTGGCGTAGAGCACCTTTCCTGCTGGCTTACCACGGTCAACAAACTTTTCGACCTGGCTGGGGTTGTTCTGGGGACACTCACGGATGTAGTGACCCGTCTCCCCACACTTGAAACAAGTTATCACATTGGGGCGTGGAGCAGCATTAGCAGCGGGGCCACCATAGGCCTTGGGCGGTGCATACTGCTGGTTGGGGCGAGGCGCCTAAAAGGATGGCCTCAGAGTGAATCTGGTGGTAGAGCGGTGCTTGGAATCCACACCCGGCGCTTCTGAGATCTAGAGCCGGATGAAGAACCAAAGTCACGGGAGTGCTTGCGTGAAGCTTCAAAGTCAGACTGTCCTGTCTCAGCACTGATGGCCTTGTTGACTAACTTCTGGAAGGAGGTGCACTCGTGCAGACGAAGATCACGGCGAAGCTCGGGGCTAAGTCCCTTGCGGAACCTTGCCTGCTTCTTGGCGTCGGTGGATACCTCTTCAGGAGCATAACATGCTAGATTTCCAAACTCACGACTGTATGCATCCACAGGCAGTCTACCCTGGGTGAAATTGCAGAACTCTTCCCTCTTATGATCCATGAGACCTTCCGGGATGTGATGCTCACGGAAAGCCGGACTAACATAGCCGTATGACCGGGCACATCGAGGCACCTAGTCAGGCGAACCACTTGGTTTTGAGCACGAGTGGCCATCTGAAAGCACGGCCACAATGCAAAGACATTAGAATTTCTAGGGGAAATCGGACAGCATAACAGCTGTAAATGCTCAGGAACAGATCTGAGACATTCACAACAGATTGCAAAACCACTCAACAACATCATATCAAGGTTCTGGTTCAACTGATAACATAATAAAAGTAGTAGAAACTGAACTGAGGCAGGTAACCAACAATCCTATATGTTACTACGGATTAGTAACACGTGAACCTGATAGAGAGAAGAGAGCCTAGTCCTTAACCCACGTAGAATGAGAAGAGAATGACACAGATGAGAGGGAATAAGGTAAAGGAGTAAAAAGAGCCTTACGTCCCTCCCACAATCAATTCCCCTACATATAACTAAAGGATTTCTAGACTCGACATCGACCAGTTTGGCTTAGCGAACCTACAAGAAGTCCGGCTCTGATGCCAATGCTGTCAGGACCCTGATTCCAAGTCACATCGACCTAGCCGGTAACACCTCATATCACTTTGCGGCCTCACGCGCGATATTCCCACGGGTGTCGCCTTACCATGGCCCGAGACCGTTTGCGCCTTTTGGCTCACGTATATGATAGTGTCGCTAGCATCCACATGACAGAGAACCCGGGCCGAGATGGCTAGTCGTGAACCCAAGGCGGCACTAACCCATGGGAACAGGCATACATGAATCACATCGAGCATGTCGGTCATCAACGTGAATCCGGCTGTAGCACTGGCTAACAGGACTCCAGTAACCCGGCCGTGGCAGGCTAGGCAGGACTCGGATGTCACCGCGTGACATTTCCCGGGAGGGACAGACACAGGAACGAAGTGAAACACATGCCGGCCAGTCAAGTGTCCAGAGCAGTAGTGTCGGGCTAGCAGGACTCCGGTGAACCGGGCTGTAGTGGACTACTATCGCTCAGGAAGCACTAGACTACATTTCCCCATATGAGAGGCTGCTAAGGATAAACAACTAGATTGTCGGATCCCACTCATACCAAGCATTTCAATCATACACACAATATGCCCGATATGAGTACATACAACATGGCATCACAACAAAACTCTACAACTCAAAGTACTATATTTAAGAGGCTCCGAGGAGCCATACATAACATGTTCATACAGATAGGGTCACATGACCCGACACTCAAGTCATACAAACATACAAGCACATGCGGAAGCAAACTAGTCTGAGTACAGACACTAAAAAGAAAGAAGGCTTGACGAAGCCCTTCTATCTACATCGACCTTTCACAAGTCTTGGACCACCACCTGGGTGGCTAGTCACTCGTTGACGTCAAGGTCTACATAGAACCCATCAGAGGGGGCGGTGTTGTCGTCTGAAAACATTAATTAAAGCAACGTGAGTACAGAGGTACTCAGCAAGTCTTACAACAGAATCCTACCATACATGCACATTCTCAAGAAGGTAGTGGAGTTATTGCAGCAAGCCAGCTTTGACTCTTGGCTAAGCTATCCTACGTGACACCACTTGAAAAGCATTTGTCGCACACGAGTCCACTAATCACCAACACAATACTCCGTACTCACACTTATCTTGAGGCTTTTAGTAGTGTCCATTTACTTGTCTATGAATTGTATAGGTGACCAAGTAGTCCTTTACTGCGGACGCGGCTATTCGAATAGTTTCATACCCTGCAGGGGTGTACTTCTTCACACACGCTCTCACCACTTATCGCCGCTACACGACATGTACTCGGCAACCTTCAAGCGGAAGCCCATCGAGGGTGTCGGCCATGACCTGACTAAACACACGAGTCCCTAGTCCAGGTTTATCGCCTATTCGGGTTCAATCCGCAGGCAGTCTAGCCGATGTTTCCACTAACGGCCCCGAACGATGTGTGCAGGGTTCGCGAGACACCAAACGGGCGAATCGGTACACCGGGCCACGTGCCTACCGCAACACAGCCCACCCCTAAGGTCAGCGCCATGCATGCCCCAAAGATACTACAAACACCAGAAACTACTTTGCGACTCCCGGACAGAGGACAAGAGTGGTTAATAAGTTGAGAGGGTCCATTGGTTTCGGGCCCAATGCGTGGTAGTAGCTGAATCTTAAATCACACACACACACACAGATCTCAGTTCTTAAGGACGGCTTCAATGAAACAACCCACCATGTACTCCTACATGGCCTCTCATCGATACCTTTACCAAATCGTGTTCAACACTTCACTCTCGTTACCGACACAACCTTTCACTCTAGTTCATCATCCTGATGAGCCAGACCTGACACAACTCTAAGCATAGCAAGCATAGCATGGTAGGAAACACAAATATGGCTCAATCAACTCCTACACATGCTAGTGGGTTTCAACTAGTTACTGTGGCAATGACAGGTCATGCAAAGGAAGTGGGTTCAACTACCGCAACACACAACAATTTGAATCACGTTGTCTTAATGCAGTAAACAAGAGCAGAAGCGAGATCATGGGTTTGTATCGGAATGATCAATGGGTTGCTTGCTCGATGTAGTGGTAGTAGGGTAACGCCTTCGACGGATATTCGGGTTATCCTCGAGATGTAACCTACCACGTAAAGACGACCGAACATAATCAACACATGACGATATGCAACAATATGATGCATGCTATGACATGGCAATATGAATGTGTCTTGGCCTAATGCAAGCTAGAACAGAAAGGAATGAACTCATTTGAATCAAAGATTCAAATGTTAGTTCATTTAACATAGCCATATTAATGCATTATCTTATTCTGCTTAAATAGCAATGTTAACTTGTTCTGTCATTCATGAAACCATTACCAATGGATAGATTGAATTTTTCTAGTCAAAATTCATATATAAATCTTTGCATTTGGAGTTACAGATTAATTTCTATGAATTTTTGAAGTTTGCAACAATTTCTGGAATTTTCTATGTAAAAATAAATCCAGAAATTAGTTATTGCGTCAGCAGTGCGTCAGGGTGACGTCAGTGGTCAAAGGGGACGTCCAGGTCAACCTGACCAGTGGGTCCCGCATGTCAGCAGTTAATTAAACTAACTAAATTTAGTTAAAACTAATCTGGGTTAATTAGCAAGGGGGGGGGGGCACTTGTCATAGACTCAGGGGAGTCAACCTGGGCCCACCCTACTCAAAGTCAAGGGTCAAACACGCTGGCGTTTAGCCGCCGGCGAGGCCAGACGCGGCGGTGAGAGTGCATTTGTGCGTTCCGGCGACCAAATGAGCGGCGGAAGGCATCTACGTGTAGCTGGGAACGAGCCGAGCGTTTGGTGGTGGTGGTTGAGCTCGGGGTGGCCGGAAATGTCGCCGGCGACAACCTTGGCGATCGCCGGAGTCGGGTGAAGGTGGACCCGAGGCTACGGGGCACGACGAGGCGCGTGGTGAGGTGCGTTGGGCTCCTCGCGATGCAGTGAGTGTGTTAGACACGGTGGTGTGGCCGGTGGTTGGCCGGAGACACGTCGGCGACGAGCTCGGGGGTGGCGCATGCGGTGGAGCTCCATGGGGTCGCTGCGGTGTTCGGGAGCGAGAACGAGAAGGGGGAGGAGGTAGCTGACCTCACGGCGGTCACGACGGTGTAGTCGACGCTGTCGGGGACGAGCTGGTGCGGTGGTGACGGCAAAAGGGATCTCCGGCGGTGGCGGAGTCGGGCGAGGTCGGTGCAGCGGCTTCGAGGGAAGCGAGCGCTCGGGGCTCGGCTTGCTCGAAGGAGAGGAGGGCGGCGGAGCTTCTGGACACGGTGGCGCGGAGCTGGGACGACGGAGAGCGCGGTTATCATGGTGGCGCGGGCGCGGCGGCGTCGGCCATGGTGCGGGCGAGCGAGGGAGAGGAGCTGGGGAGGAGAGGGCGTGTCTGCGAGCTCGGGGGAGGAGTGGGGGACCGACCCAGGGCGGCAGAACGGTGAGAGGAGGAGGCAGGGCGGCGGCAGCTGCGTGGCGCGCGCTGGTGCCGCCATCGAGCACCTGGCTGCCTGCCTGGCCAAGCCAAGCAGCTCGCTGGAGCGGTGGTTGGGTTGGGCCGGCAGGTGGGCTTGCCAGATGGGCGCCAGGTAGCCTCTGCTTGCTTTGGTTTTCTTTTTCTATTATTCTGCAAGTTTGTGGACTTATTAAAAATAGTTAGGCACTTCTAAAAATCCTGAAAATAATCAGAGCCTCTGTTTAGACAATCTCCAACAACCCACACTTATTTTCAGAATTATTTGAGCATTCAAAATATTTACTAGCATTTAAATGCCCAAATGCAATTTACATATGATTTAATCCAATGACCTTACATTGACCTAGAAAATTGTGCACCAATTTTGCAGAGGTTCTAACCCAAGAGAAAGAGGGTGAACTTTTAGAAGGGCAATTCAGGTTCATTGAAAATATTTTAGTAAACCTTAGTTGAATTCGTAGAGGGTTACGGGGTTTCGCTTCCCCAATTCAGATTTCTGATGAAAGGTAGACATGATGCAACACTCTAATGCATGGACTAGCTAGGATGTGACAGGGTCGGCGCGGCCCGGCGTTTCTGTGCGCCACCACGAGCAGCTGGCGCGGCAGATGGGCCCGCGCCTTGACGATCGGACGTTGTCTGATGACGCGGAATAACTTCGGCCTCGTCGTCATCCGGCCAGTCCCCGAAGCCGGCTCCGAGCTCGGGGCTGCCGGCCTCGCTGCCTCCTCCTATGACGTCGTCGTCCAGGGCGGCCGCTCCCAAGTCTGGATCGTCAAAGTCGTCCGCCATGCGGTCGGGCATGAACTGGCGCTCCAGCCCCGCGGCTCTGGCCGCCGGTCGAAGAAGGGGGCTCTGCTGAAAACACGCCGGCTGGTCAAGAATCGGCCATTATGAACCCGACAACAAGAGAAGAAGAAAAGAAGGGAAACTTACCATAGGCGGAGGATTGGCACGAGAGTACAGCTCTTTGCCATACCGCCATTCCTCGGTGAGCTTGCAGTTGGAGATGTAGTTCACCATGTAAGAGACCTCATCGTGAGGCATCTCCTTGGTGCTCAGCCGACTTGGGTCGAAACGGCCGCTCATCTGGCAGATCATGTGCGGTCGGCCTTGGAGCGGGAGCACCCGGTGCTCCACGAAGGCGGTCACCAGGTCGGCCCCGACCAGGCCTTCCGATTGGACCATCACCCGGAGCCGGGTGACGACAACAGCCCCAGCCGGAGACAGCATCCTGGCTCGGTAGGACCATGAAGGCTGCCTCCCAGCCGGCGGGCCGGCTACGTAAGCCGACAGATTGACGAAGTCGCCTTGCGGAGCGACGTTCTTCACGTAGAAGTAGGATGTCTGCCAGAGCTTCACCAACTAGATCAGTGGGATGGGCGGAAACGGGTTGTTGTCGCTCGACCTCCGCATGGCGATGAAGGCGCCGCATGGGGCGGGCATGCCCGCGGTGACGGTGCCGAGCTTGCACTGGAAGAATTCCCCCCATAGTTCGAGGGTGGGGAGGACGCCAAGAAAGCCTTCGCACAGAGTGACGAAGGCCGACAGCAACATCACCGTGTTTGGGGTGAGGTGATGCGGCTGAAGATGATAAAACTCGAGGAAGGCGCGGAAGAACCCGCTCGCCGGCAGCCGACGCCGCAGCAAAGGCGATCTGGCGTAAGATCACCCGCTCGTCCTCCTCCGGCGCCGGTGAGACCTCCATCTCCAGCGCGAGGCGGGCCCACACGTAATCCGCGCCCGGCAGCCGCCGCGTCTTGAGGAAGTTGACATGGTCCTCATGGACGTTGGAACCATCCCAAGAGTTGGACATCACCATGAGGATGAGGAAGCAACGGGAAAGGCGCAGCGGCGGAGGACGCACGACCCCGCTGCGACAGAGCTACGGTGAGCCAAGAAGATTGGCAGAAGGGCAGCGCGGCGGCGAGGCGCTGCGGCGGCGGAGAGGAGGAGGAAGAAGAAGAAATGGTGGAGCGAGGGCGAGCGTGTGAGCGTCTGCCGCTCCCACTCCTCCCCCTACTTATAGCCTCGTGCGGCGAGGAGGCAAGAACTGGGGGGGGGGGGGCGTGGGATTAACTGCACCCACTCCCCCATGTCCCGCGTTTATCGCGCCCTAAAGGCGTGCGGAAACTGCCGCTGGAAGTTGAATGGCCCATTCGGGCCACAGAGGATCCGCACTTGGGCCGAGGCCTGGGAGTGGCGGGCCCCGGTCTGCGGCGACGTCCCGCAAGGCGTGTGGCAGCAGCCCGCCCCGGCCGACGGGTGACATGTGGCGCGCAGGCGGCAGGCGGTCAGCGCGCAGCCCGGCTCGCGTGCCACCTGGTTCCCGCCTTCAAGTTGCAAAGCCTCCTAAGGACGGCGCACCTAATCAAAGCTGGCTCCTAGCTGCCGGCTCTTCAGGATAGGAAGCTGATTGAGCTTCTCATCCTCTCTTCAGCCTCGAAGCCCAACCAGCTTCGGGGACTACTGTCGGAGTAAATGACCATGGGTAGCCTAGCCGGCTCCCCCCGGCTCTTCAGAAAAATTACAGGCTGATCGGGCCCTCAAGCATCCAAGGCGTGGGGCCGCCTTCCCTTGGCCGGCTGTCTCTCAAGCCGGCTACCGGGAGGCAGCCCGGCCCCAAACCCACAGGAGGAAAGCCACAAGAGGGACGACTCCAAGAAGCCGACCACGAGAAGGTCGACTCCAAGAACCCGGCCCCCAACAGGCGGCCAAGATCGTACCCTCAAACTTTACACCCACATAACGGCGATGAGACAGGGCGTGGCTACATTAAAGCCTGCCACCCCCGAATCCCGGAGCGCGCGTGGTCCCAGTGCGCCGTACGAGGCGGTCATCACCCGTCCGGCGTGGCACTGTTGCCATGTTGACCATGACGTCACCCATGACGAGCTGTCAGAACGGCCCGCAGGCGGCGGGCTCCTTCAGTCAGAGAGATGCCTGAAGGCGGCCTGGCCTCCCCCAGTCGGCCTGAGATGTGTCCGGCTCCCAGCAGCCGGCTTGCTCCCTCCCTCGAAGGAGGCGCCTCATTAAGGAGACAAGACAAGGTAAGGCTACAGTGAACGTCCACCAGGCGGCGGCACTGTAGCCATGCTTACCTTGACAAAGCCCTCGTCATCAGGAGTGAGGCAACAGTAACCAGCCCCCGACAAGGCCCCCAAGCGGTGGGACCAGCTTGTCGACCAGGAAGCCGGCAGCCGGCGGGACCCAGCAGCCGGTGGAGAAGCCGGCGAACACAGACACTGACGGCTAGGGCCCGCGCCCAGCCGGATTACCGTTGTACCCCTCGGGGGTAGGCCTATATAAACCCCCCAGGGCACCCATGCAAATGGTTGATCTCTTAGAGTTTTAGACACCACATAGAGGGAAGAGGAGAGCTAGCCTTGCCCTTCTTCTTCCTCTCACCGAACAGCTCAAGGAGCCTCTTGTAGCTACTCGTTAACTTAGTGATCATGCGGAGATCCCGTAGAACAGCAGTAGGGGTGTTATCTCCCCGGAGAGCCCCGAAGCTGGGTAAGATTCGCCGGCGTGCATGTCTTCGCCTTATCCCATTTCCAGGCACCGGCGATGTCTTATTGGCTCCCACAATGATAAGCCACCCGTTGGCATATGTCGCACCTACCACCCGACACCCTAACAAGTTGTTCATCTAGAAATTCACCTAGTGGCACAGTATTATCAAGCATAGAAGTAGTTTCATCATAAGTATCATGCATAGTAGAAGTGACATCATCAATAACATGCGACATATCAGAATTAATAGCGGAAGCAGGTTTAGGTGTCGCAAGCTTACTCAAAACAGAAGGTGAATCAAGTGCAGAGCTAGATGGCAGTTCCTTGCCTCCCCTCGTAGTTGAGGGATAAATTTTGGTTTTTTCTCGTCTTTCAAGTTCCTCATAGTGACCAACAGATATAAATCCCAAGTGACTCAAAGAATAAAGCTATGTTCCCCGGCAACGGCGCCAGAAAATAGTCTTGATAACCCACAAGTATAGGGGATCGCAACAGTTTTCGAGGGTAGAGTATTCAACCCAAATTTATTGATTCGACACAAGGGGAGCCAAAGAATATTCTCAAGTATTAGCAGTTGAGTTGTCAATTCAACCACACCTGGATAACTTAATATCTGCAGCAAATTATTTAGTAGCAAAGTAATATGGAAGTAACGGTAACAGTGACAAAAGTAACAGTAATAGTTTTGTAGTAATTGTAACAGTGGCAACGGTAAAGTAAACTAGCGAAGAACAATATGTGAAAAGCTCGTAGGCATTGGATCAGTGATGGAGAATTTTTCCGGATGCGGTTCATCATGTAACAGTCATAACATAGGGTAACACAGAACTAGCTCCAATTCATCAATGTAATGTAGGCATGTATTCCGAATATAGTCATGCGTGCTTATGGAAAAGAACTTGCACGACATCTTTTGTCCTACCCTCCCGTGGCAGCGGGGTCCTAATGGAAACTAAGGGATATTAAGGCCTCCTTTTAATAGAGTACCAGACCAAAGCATTAACACATAGTGAATGCATGACCTCCTCAAACTATGGTCATCACCGGGAGTGGTCCCGATTATTGTCACTTCGGGGTTGCCGGATCATAACACATAGTAGGTGACTATAGACTTGCAAGATAGGATCAAGAACTCACATATATTCATGAAAACATAATAGGTTCAGATCTGAAATCATGGCACTCGGGCCCTAGTGACAAGCATTAAGCATAGCAAAGTCATAGCAACATCAATCTCAGAACATAGTGGATACTAGGGATCAAACCCTAACAAAACTAACTCGATTACATGATAAATCTCATCCAACCCATCACCGTCCAGCAAGCCTACGATGGAATTACTCACGCACGGCGGTGAGCATCATGAAATTGGTGATGGAGGATGGTTGATGATGACGACGACGACGGATTCCCCTCTCCGGAGCCCCGAACGGACTCCAAATCAGCTCTCCCGAGAGAGTTTAGGGCTTGGCGACGGCTCCATATCGTAAAACGCAATGAATCCTTCTCTCTGATTTTTTCTCCCCGAACACGAATATATGGAGTTGGAGTTGAGGTCGGTGGAGCACCAGGGGGCCCACGAGGCAGGGGGGCACGCGCTGGGGGGCAGGCGCGCCTCCCACCCTCGTGGACAGGGTGTGGGCCCCCTAGCCTTAATTCTTTCACCAGTATTTCTTATTATTTCCAAAAATAATCTCCGTGAAGTTTCAGGTCATTCCGAGAACTTTATTTCTGCACAAAAATAACATCAAGGCAATTCTGCTGAAAACAGTGTCAGTTCGGGTTAGTTCCATTCAAATCATGCAAGTTAGAGTGCAAAACAAGGGCCAAAGTGTTTGGAAAAGTAGATACGATGGAGACGTATCACAACTCAACATGCTCATCATCATATTCATCATAAATAGGTAAGTCATGACATGAGGAAGTCGCGCTAGCATGAAGCATGGGAATAGGTGTGTCAACATCATGCAAGCAATCATTGGTAAGATAGTCCACTAGTGGGACAAGACAAGTACCATCACCTATTTTACCTTTGGAGCATCGCTCATGTGTTGTAGGTGAGGTGTCGAAGACCAAGTCGTTGCCATCTTCATCTTGATGGAACCATGTGGGGGTGCATCATCGTCCACCATGGCCATCGTCGTCTCCATTGGAGGTATTGACTCGTCGAGGATAGGCATGTCGTCATGTAGGAGACCTAGCAACAAAAGGGAAAACACACTCGGGGTAGAGGGTAAGTCATTATAAATCATAGTGGCCTCACATGCCGTGTGAACTATCTCACTCACTAGGTGTTGTGGCTCACTCACTCCCTCTTGGATGCTCTCACTCGTATGGTTGGTGGATTCACTCAAATGGCTCTCAACCTCACATAGGATGTGTGGCATGCTCTCAAGTGTGGGGCTAGTGGTGGTCACACTCATCCTCTCATAGGAAATGCACTCAATGTCATATATGGAGGAGTCAGTCATGTCATTCATGTGGTAATGGCTCTCCTCACATGGTAATTGGGGCATCTCTTCATATGTGGGTGTTAGAGAGATGTTGGTGCAAATGTCTCCATGCTCAACTCCTATCACCGCCTTGGTTGAAGGGATAGTCCCATGCTCAACCTCCTCATCCATATCGCCTCCAAAGATGAATGCCGCAGGATGTGGAAAAACATCACTCTCCTCCAAGACCAAAGATAATATCTCATGTGCAGTCTCGTAGCTTGGCTCGGAGTATGAGTCCAATATGGGCGCCGTCTTGATGTTGTTGAAGAGGTTCATGCTCGTCGCCGTAGTCGAAGGGGATGGCCCTATCTCTACCTTCTTGTCGCTGTCTTGTTGTTGGAGGTCCATATGATGTGGCACCTCGTAGCTCGTTTCCATGACCGAAGGGAAATCCCATGCTCGGCCATCTTCCTTAAGGGGCTTCCGAAGATGGAAGTGTCGCCCTCGCTCGTAGGTGGTCGCCTTGTAGTTGAAGATGTCGATGTAGGCAAACTCATGGGAAGTAGGCGAAGATGTCGTACGTCTGAAGGTGAAGATGCCTTGAGAACACTTGGCGAAGATGTCGAAGTGGTTGGTGTAGCCGTAGCTCCGTCTTCGTGGTGCTCGTCTCACGTTCTTCTCTTATGCTCATGAAGGTTGGTTGTAGCTTGATGTAGATCTTGTTGGGACTTGTAGGTTTGCGTGTGTGGAGCATCTTCATGATGATGGTGTCGTTGTCGTGCTTGAGCTTGTGGTAGATGTTGTTCGTCGTCGTCGCGCACATGTTGCTTGGAGGTGACTTGCCCTTCATGACGATGTGGATCACGAACATGATGGTGGTCGCCATGTAGATGTGGACGTGGACGAATTACGCTTGCATCGCTTGGGTGCTCAGAAGATGACCGACTTGGTCACCGCCGCCTTGAAGATGACGAAGGGGAAGTAGACTTGATCAAGGCCCGAATCTCCTCCATCCTTGCATCTTGCTCTTCCTTTTGTGCGGAAAGCTTGTTGTCGATGTAGTCCCTTTTCCTTGCTTCGGAGTGACGAATGTCGATGGAGAGGTTCTTGATGCGCTCTCGCAAGGTAGAATGCGCGCCTTGCATTTTTCGTTGTAGATTTAAGATTTTTTTGAACAAGAACGACAGTGGGAGAGGCTCCCACTGACTTTGTATTACTCACACAACATAAGTTACGTCATTACAAGGAAGGGGTGTGTTAGGGCTCCCCCTCAACTCATCTAAGCATGTATAAAACTACCTGGTTACAAGTTTTGTATGTAAGAGTCTAAGAAGGGGCAAAGCTCTTCTTTACAATTGTGACCAAGGAGGCTTAAAAGGTGTTTGAATCTATCAAGCCATGCAGCGAAGGAGTGAGGCACTCCTCTGAAGTACTCATTGTTTCTCTCCTTCTAGATACTCCACGTGGCCAGCAAGAATATATCCATGAACAGCGGCTGCCTCCATTGATTTTTACCGTCATGCAACAGAGAGATCCTATTGCCAATGTTTGGCCATGTCAGTCCTACTCTGTCCCAACATCGTTGGCTAAAAGGGCATGAGAAGAAGAGATGCTAAACATTGTTAGATTGAAGATTGACGCTTTGGTGATGTATTTGTTCGCGCCGTCGATGTCATGGAAGACCGGAGATGAAATGCCTTGCCTATCCATCACAAGACTCGAGAAGATATGAGTGGAAGAAAGGAGAGAACTATACCAAATGTACCTTGACAGATGTTGATAATGGATTAATGATCACTCAATGATGTAATAAGGAAATAGCACAATTGGTACCGATCTCGTCAATTTCTCACACCTACACAAATAAGGCTTATGGTGGAGCTCGGTGAGGATAGTGGAACAAAAATTTGATGCAAAATGTTAGCAATAGTCAATAATGTTGAAAGAGATTCACAAATTCGCAAGTGGAACAAGTAGACCAATAGCAATGAGTGGCACACAGAAACGCACACACGGATAGATAAATGGGGTCGTGCAACCAAGGAATAATCTCAAAATGTGGAATCCACGGAAAATGCTTTTGTTGCACAACTCTAGAGAGACGCTAGCACGATTGCTCAATAGGCGGATAACGACACTTGTGCACTACCTATATGAGACAAAATGTAGCGACTTCCTATCACAAGTATGCTATGTATGTATGGTGTTCCCGGTGTTTCTCAAGATGATCCAAGATGATCGGATATGACAATCTTATGCAATGTGGTAAGATGCTATGGCTATTGCTCACAAGCTCTTTTGTTTCTCTCTTTTGCTTAAAAGCTTATTCTTTTTTATTGTATATGGCCACAATGCGAAATGCACAAACCAAGATAGCAATTGTGTATATGAGGGAACAGCCATTGTGACACAAGAGATGATATGATACCAAGATGATATGGTATGTATGCAATGGAAGGTGTATCGATGATCACTAATGTGCACAAGTAACGTTGCTGGCAATACTCAAATGGCTAGTCTCGATAGGCAAGTGACGCAAAATGGGCTAGAGGTTATCAATGTAATGGCACAGGAATATACAATGGTGTCGTCAAGGTTACCGTCCTTATGTACGATGACGACCTCGTGGCGATGATGAGTGGCGGTGTTCTTGCTGTAGAACCATTCCTAAATAGCCAAAACACCTTAGGAAACGGAAAAGCCGCAAACTCAAAATCTCCAAAGGCAAATGTCAAATGGTGGTTGTCGGTGTCAAAACCGGCGGATCTCGGTTAGGGGGTCTCGAACTGTGCGTCTAAGATCGATGGTAACAGGAGACAGGGGACACAATGTTTACCCAGGTCCGGGCTCTCTCTATGGAGGTAATACTCTACTTCCTGCTTGATTGATCTTGATGAATATGGGTGTTTACAAGAGTTGATCTACCACGAGATCGTAATGGCTAAAACCCTAGAAGTCTAGCCTGTATGACTATGGTTATGAGTATTGGCCTCTATAGACCTAGCCCTCCGGTTTATATAGACACCGGAAGGATCTAGGGTTACATAAGGTTGGTTACAGAGAAAGGGATCTTCATATTTGATTGCCAAGCTTGCCTTCCACGCCAAGGAGAGTCCCATCCAGACACGGGTAGAGTCTTCGTCCTTCATATCTTCACAGCCGATCAGTCCGGCCCATAGCTAACAGACCGGACGCCCAAGGACCCCTTAGTCCAAGTCTCCCTCAGTAGCCCCCGAACCAGGCTTCAATGACGAGGTGTCTGGCCCACAGATTGTCTTCGGCATTGCAAGGCGAGTTCCTCCTTCGATGACTTCAAAGAGATGTATTCGGCCTCCCATTCAATGTCATACCCCTAGGCTTCTGTGCATCAGCAACTTTAGCCTCGACGTGCCGAGCGAATGCGAGAGGTCGGGGTATTTTTGCACATAACACCCCAGCCATGTAAGAAAAGCGTCTATAAAGAGATTGGATCTCACATCCATTTAGCTCCACACGGAAAAATCCTCAGAGCTTCGCCAGAAAAGTCCATTCCAGCATGGCTAGCATTCCCAGCTCTTCCTCCCGTCCCTGCGGCCCATAAAAAGGCGAGTTAGAGAGATGTTCCGTATCTCATGGTCAGCTGGTGAAGCTGCAAACACAGGGATTCCTTCCCCCCGCAGATCTAGTCCCTGTTTGAGTAGGACTGACCTCCTTCAATGGCGGGGCTCAAGCTAAAAATTTCCCCAATCCATCCAGGGGGAACGAGTGTGCTTCATCCCTTATCTGCTAAGAGGTGTCGGATTTCCAATTCTTCCGTTCCTCCGAGGGCTTCTGGAGTATTACGGCCTCCAGCTGCACAACTTTACTCCCGCCTCCATTCTGCATATCGCGGGTTACGTTGCTCTTTGTGAGCTGTTCCTGGGTTGTGAGGCCCACTTTGAATTGTGGAGGAAGCTATTCTGCCTCGTCCCGCGCAACCACGAGGGATCAATATTTGAAGTGGGCGGAGCCGAAATATGGCTCACCGCCGAGACCGGATACCTGTCCGGCACACCAAAGAAGGCATCCGAAGAGTGGCATTCCGAATGGTTCTATATTGAGGACGTTGCACTCCCTGACCCAGTTCGGAGGGGTCTACCCGAGTTCACAAGCGTTCCTTTGAAGAAATGCCACAGCTGGCGCCCTCGGAGCCTTGAGGAGGAAGATAGTGCGGAAGTTCGTCAACTCATGAGCAAGATAAGGACGCTCGCTCAGTTCGGATTATCAATAGTCAAAGTAATGACAACTTCCATAGTACCGGGGGTTCAGCCACTCCAATACAGAGGGCTTCACATGTGGCACTACAATGGGGAGGATGACGCCTCCCGCTGCGGCCGGAAGGGTCCGGACACCCCCGCCGCTCTGGCAAAAATATTGGCCGAACTGTTCAAAGGGGAGGAAGATGAATTTCTATGTATCAAGCGCAGAGAGGGATTTTCCATGTACAGTCCTCCTAGTTGGGTAAGTCCGAACTCCTCTGCTCTACTCACTCCACTCCCCGAGCTACTCTCAATGAATATTAATCCGTCCATTTATAACAGCACTGGCGAAAGATTTCTGAAGGGCTTCACAGCCCCGCCCCGCAGCCCGAGGGCCAGAATCGAGACCTTGACCCCGGATTCGAAGAGGATCTGGATATATTCGTGGTGCCCGAGGATGGGGTGTTTTACCAGGCAAGCTATGATGACACAGAAGTGGCCATCATTGCCGATTATCCCGGTCTTCTCCCTGCTTCACACGTAAGTAATCAGGAGACATCTCATCCGAAAGAGTTCTCTCATTCTGCCTCACCCACTGCACTGTCCTGTGCTCAAAAGGGAAGGCGTTCGGCGCGCCATGCTGCCCCAGGGGCATCTCCAAAGAGAGCGGCCCCCATGTTGGGCAAGCCTTCGAAGAGGAAGGCAAACGAAGATACGGCCGGGCCTTCATCGAAGAGGTATGGATTCGCAAATATGTTTTCCAGAGTTGCGTCCAATTGTGACTTTTATGTTTGTCCTGTGTCAGGAAAAGAGTGTGCCGAACTATGTCCTGGGATCCGGTCGGTCATACTCCCCACAGCTGGGATCTAGATCCTGCCATAAAGACGGGGGCTGGCACGGGGGTGACACCGGATTGTCCTCCAGCCGAGGATTCGGATGATGTATCCGTCACCAACTTGGAAGTGGAGAGCACCATGAATCATCGGCGCCGAAGGGCCGTTCTACGAGACCCCAGCTTTTCAGAAAAGTTGTTTAATGCCTTCAGCTCGACTGATGCATACATCCGAGATGCTCGAGATGGGCTTAACAGAGCCACGAATCAACATTTAAAAGATGTGCAGGTAAGTTCACTTTGTCCGAATATGATAACCATATGCCAGTAGCCCCCGAGACTTGAAGCAGTTGGTACAAATGATTTAAGGATCGTTGTATAACCAGGTTCTTACGGAGAAGAACGACCTGCTGGCCCAAGAACTAGAAAAGTGTCAGACACAGCTAACTGTTGTTACCGCTGAACTAGAAAAGTCCAAGAAGGCGTCCTATGGTAATATTTCCCTCCATCAAGAAACAATAATTATATACCAGCTGTGCTAATACTATTTCTTATCTCATAACAGGATCGTCAGATCAACTGGAGGAGAAACTGAAAGCCGCTCAAGCGGGCGAGAAAGAGGCGAAAAGACTACACGCCGCAGGCGAGCGTATTCTGACCCGAGTCAGAGAGGAGAAAAACAAACTCCAGGATTCACACACCCAGCTGGGCGAGGAACTGAACGATGTGCGTGCCCAGCTGGCCGACTCCATGAAGGAGAATAAAAGGCTGCGAGGCGGCATATTCAGTATGTGGCCGAACTTACCTTATAATAGTTCGGAGATGAAAGGAACTGATAGAGTTATGTTTGTAGGTATCTTGACGGGCCATCCCGAAGAGGAGATGTCCGGATTGTCGGAGATCTGCTGCAAGGGCTATCGCAAATGCACGAGCAAGCTCGGCAGGCAATGCATAATGTTGCCAAGGCTTTATGGCCATCCGCCTCCCCTCCAGGAAGTATGGAGGAGCTTGTAGAGCTATTCAAGGGAGCGCGGCGGCGTATCCAATTATGGAAAATATCGGACTGTCGGGAGGGTGCGCGAGAGGCCTGGGCCATGGTGAAAACACGGTATACCAAGCTTGATCCAAATCGCATGGCCCGGGTCGGACCTCTAGGGTCAGATGGAAAAGAAGTTCCCGTTAGTCTGGTATATGACCAGGTAGCAGTAGCCGCCAAATATTCCCAACAGGATTGTAAGTTAGACAACCTGTTGGACGGTTTAGAGGAGGAAATTTTGAGTCCAAGTGACTATGTACATTCCTTGACATGTGTGCCTCTAGCTGAATTGTAAAACGATTGTCATGGCAGACCTTTTTGCTTCAACCTCTGGACCCGAAGGTGCAGAGTGCTTCTGAATACCTGAGCGGCAAAATAAACCGGGGTATGCGTGGAAACCAGGCGTAGGGGTCATAGTTGCTTGAACATACAAGTTGTATCCGGCTAGTTATGTTATATTACATTTAGATTGTAAGAAACATCTTCCAGAGAGAATAGTTCCGTTAAGGGTTCCTTTCCCTGGGTGTGCATGCGTTAATGTGCATGTCCGAACTATGATTGAAAAATCGCAGTATATGTAACTTCTGGGGGTTCACAATGGAGTGAATAGGAAAACATCTTTAATTCACCGACTAAATATTCCCTTAAGAACGCTAGCTTTCGGCTTCACCCAGTCTGAGGTACACATCTGGATGACCCAGCAGTAACAATCGCAGAGGTGCTCCCTTTATGCCCTAGCCGAACTAACGGGAACGTAGGGCATAAGTATAGGAGCCAGGCAACCCAGCTTGGCCAAAACTTAAGTCATATCGATGCATATAATGGCGAAGAAAAGGTACATATGGAAAAACGCATATGTGATGAGCTTAATGCTCGGAAAATAATAATAGCAAGCTTCTGTCCAAGAAGCCCCCAGGTATAGTGGACGTACATATTTCAAGATGTATACGTCAGGGGTGCACGGTCTATCCGCATGAAAGCTTTACGGCTAAAGAGAAAAAACGAAAAGAGAGAAAAAATGATGGAAACAACAGGGGGAAAGAGACGAACAAAGAGTTCGGCGCTAGGCATAGAATCTTCGGAGTCTAGCCGCGTTCCAGGGGTTCGGCTCTAGGCGATTTTCTGACGTATCACGCATGCGGTACGCTCCTCCGGTGAGAAGTTCGTCAATGATGAAGGGACCCTCCCACTTGGGCTTGAGTTTGTCTTTTTCTTCTCCGGCAGGCGTAGAATGAGTTCGCCAACATTATAAGTCTTGTCCCACACTTCTCTGCTTTGATACCTGCGAGCCTGCTGTTGATAAATTGCGGAATGGGCATTTGCGACATCGCGCTCCTCCTCCAGGGCATCTAAGCTGTCCTGCCGATCAAGCTCAGCCTCTTTCTCTTCGTACATGCGCACTCGAGGTGAGTCGTGAATAATGTCGCAGGGTAACACTGCCTCTGCACCGTACACCATGAAGAAAGGTGTATATCCGGTAGTGCGATTGGGCGTGGTCCGCAGCCCCCAGAGTACGGAGTCGAGCTCCTCAACCCAGTGCTTGTCTGATTCTTTAAAAGACCACACTAGTCTAGGCTTGATGCCGCTCATAATAAGTGTTGGAAATATGCCCTGGAGGCAATAATAAAAGGATTATTATTATATTTCCTTGTTCGTGATAATTGTCTTTTATTCATGCTATAATTGTATTATCCGGAAATCGTAATACACGTGTGAATACTTAGACCACAACATGTCCCTAGTGAGCCTCTAGTTGACTAGCTCGTTGATCAACAGATAGTCATGGTTTCTTGACTATGGACATTGGATGCCGTTGATAACGGGATCACATCATTAGGAGAATGATGTGATGGACAAGACCCAATTGTAAGCATAGCACAAGATCGTGTAGTTTGTTTTGCTAGAGCTTTTCCAATGTCAAGTATCTTTTCCTTAGACCATGAGATCGTGTAATTCCCGGATATCGTAGGAGTGCTTTGGGTGTACCAAACATCACAACGAATCGGGTGACTATAAAGGTGCACTACAGGTATCTCCGAAAGTGTTCATTGGGTTGTCACGGATCGAGATGGGATTTGTCACTCCGTATTATGGAGAGGTATCACTGGGCCCACTCGGTAATGCATCATCATAATGAGCTCAAAGTGACCAAGTGTTTGGTCACGGGATCATGCATTACGGTACGAGTAAAGTGACTTGCCGGTAACGAGATTGAACGAGGTATTGGGATACCGACGATCGAATATCGGGCAAGTAACATACGGATTGACAAAGGGAATTATATACGGGGTTGCTTGAATCCTCGACATCGTGGTTCATCCGATGAGATCATCGAGGAGCTTGTGGGAGCCAACATGGATATCCAGATCCCGCTATTGGTTATTGACCGGAGAGCCATCTCGGTCATGTCTACATGTCTCCCGAACCCGTAGGGTCTACACACTTAAGGTTCAGTGACGCTAGGGTTGTATGAATATGAGTATGCAGCAAACCGAAAGTTGTTCGGAGTCCCGGATGAGATCTCGGATGTCATGAGGAGTTCCGAAATGGTCTGGAGGTAAAGAATTATATATGGGAAGTCGAGTTTCGGCCATCGGGAAAGTTTCGGGGTCCACCGGTATTGTACCGGGACCACCGGAAGGGTCCCGGGGGTCCACCGGGTGGGGCCACCTATCTCGGAGGGCCCCATGGGCTGAAGTGGGAGGGGAACCAGCCCCTGGTGGGCTGGTGCGCGCCCCCTTGGGCCCCCTCTGCGCCTAGGGTTGGGAACCCTAGGGGAGGAGGCGCCCCACTTGCCTTGGGGGGCACTCCACCCCCCTTGGCCGCCGCTCCCCTAGGAGATCCCATCTCCTAGGGCCGGCGCCCCCCTTGGGGACCCTATATATAGAGGGGGGAGGGAGGGCAGCCGCACCCTTGCACTTGGCGCCTCCCTTCCCCCTTGCTACACCTCCTCCTCCCGTAATCGCTTGGCGAAGCCCTGCCGGAACTCTGCTGCATCCACCACCACGCCGTCGTGCTGCTGGATCTTCATCAACCTCTCCCTCCTCCTTGCTGGATCAAGGCGTGGGAGACGTCATCCGCTCCGTACGTGTGTTGAACGCGGAGGTGCTGTCCGTTCAGCACTTTGTCATTTGTGATTTGGATCACGACGAGTACGACTCCCTCAACCCCGTTCACTTGAACGCTTCCGCTTGCGATCTACAAAGGTATGTAGATGCACTCCTATCACTCGTTGCTAGATGAACTCATAGATGGATCTTGGTGAAACCGTAGGAAATTTTTTATATTCTGCGATGTTCCCCATCAGTGGCATCATGAGCTAGGTCTATGCGTAGTTCTCTATTGCACGAGTAGAACACAAATCTGTTGTGGGCGTAGATGTTGTCAACTTTCTTTCCGTTACTAGTCTTATTTTGCTTCAGCGGTATTGTGGGATGAAGCTGCCCGGACCGACCTTACATGTACGCTTACGTGAGACAGGTTCCACCGACTGACATGCACTAGTTGCATAAGGTGGCTAGCGGGTGTCTGTCTCTCCCACTTTAGTTGGAGCGGATTCGACGAAAAGGGTCCTTATGAAGGGTAAATAGAAGTTGACAAATCACGTTGTGGTTTTTCGTAGGTAAGAAAACGTTCTTGCTAGAACCCTATTGCAGCCACGTAAAAGATGCAACAACAATTAGAGGACGTCTAACTTGTTTTTGCAGCAATTGCCTTGTGATGTGATATGGCCAAAAGTTGTGATGAATGATGAATGATATATTGTGATGTATGAGATCATGTTCTTGTAATAGGAATCATGACTTGCATGTCGATGAGTATGAAAACCGGCAGGAGCCATAGGAGTTGTCTTAATTATTGTATGACCTGCGTGTCATTGATTCAACGCCATGTAATTACTTTGCTTTATTGCTAAACCGTTAGCTATAGTAGTAGAAGTAATAGTTGGCGAGCAACTTCATGGAGAAACGATGATGGAGATCATGATGATGGAGATCATGGTGTCATGCCGGTGACAAGATGATCATGGAGCCCCGAAGATGGAGATCAAAGGAGCTATATGATATTGGCCATATCATGTCACTACTATATAATTGCATGTGATGTTTATTATGTTTATGCATCTTGTTTACTTAGATCGACGGTAGTAAATAAGATGATCCCTTATAATAATTTCAAGAAAGTGTTCTCCCTAACGTGCGCCGTTGCTAAAGTTAAATGCTTCAAGCACCATGTGATGATCGGGTGTGATAGATTCCTACGTTCACATACAACGGGTGTAAGACAGTTTTACACATGCAAAACACTTAGGTTAACTTGATGAGCCTAGCATGTACAGACATGGCCTCGGAACACAAGAGACCGAAAGGTCGAACATGAGCCATATGGAAGATATGATCAACATGGATATGTTCACCGACGATGACTAGTCCGTCTCACGTGATGATCGGACACGGCCTAGTCGACTCGGATCATGTAACACTTAGATGAGTAGAGGGATGTCAAATCTGAGTGGGAGTTCATTAAATAATTTGATTAGATGAACTTAATTATCATGAACATTAGTCTAAAATCTTTGCAAAATGTCTTGTAGATCAAATGGCCAACGCTCATGTCACCATGAACTTCAACACGTTCCTAGAGAAAACCAAGCTGAAAGACGATGGCAACAACTATTCAGACTGGGTCCGGAACCTGAGGATCATCCTGATAGCAGCCAAGAAACAATATGTCCTAGAAGCACCGCTAGGTGAAGCACCCATCCCAGAGAACCAAGACGTTATGAACGCTTGGCAGTCTCGGCCGATGATTACTCCCTCGTTCAAGGCGGCATGCTTTACAGCTTAGAACCGGGCTCCAAAAGCGTTTTGAGCAACACGGAGCATATGAGATGTTCGAGGAGCTGAAAATGGTTTTCAAGCTCATGCCCGGTCGAGAGATATGAAGTCTCCGACAAGTTCTATAGTTGTAAGATGGAGGAAAATAGTTACATCGGTGAGCACATACTCAAAATGTCCAGGTTGCACAACCGCTTTGTCCCACTGGACATTAACCTCCCGGACGAGGCGGTCATTGACAGAATCCTTGATCGCCCCACCGAGCTACAAGAGCTTTGTGATGAACTACAATATGCAGGGGATGGTGAAAACTATTCCTGAAGTATTTTCAATGCTGAAGTCAGCAGAGGTAGAAATCAAGAAGGAACATCAAGTGTTGATGGTCAATAAAACCACTAAGTTCAAGAAGGGCAAGGGTAAGAAGAACTTCAAGAAGGACGGCAAGGATGTTCCGCGCCCGGTAAGCCAGTTGCCGGGAAGAAGTCAAAGAATGGACCCAAGCCTGAGACTGAGTGCTTTTATTGCAAAGGGAAGGGCCACTGTAAGCGGAACTGCCCCAAATACTTAGCGGACAAGAAGGCCGGCAACACTAAAGGTTTATTTGATATACATGTGATTGATGTGTACCTTACCGGTACTGTAGTAACTCCCGGTATTTGATACCGTGCCGTTGCTCATATATGTAACTCACAGCGGGACTGCGGAATAAGCGGAGGCTGGCGAAGGACGAGGTGATGATGCGGCGTCGGGAATGGTTCCAAGGTCGATGTGATCGCCATCGCACGCTACCTCTACATTTACCTACGGGATTAGTTTTAAACCTCAATAATTGTTATTTAGTGCCAAGTTTGAGCATGAACATTGTATCAGGATCTCGTTTAATACGAGATGGCTACTCATTTAAATCCGAGAATAATGGTTGTTCTATTTATATGAGAGATATGTTTTATGGTCATGCTCCGATGGTCAATGGTTTATTCTTAATGAATCTCGAACGTGATGTTACACATATTCATAGTGTGAATACCAAAAGATGTAAAGTTGATAACGATAGTCCCACATACTTGTGGCACTGCCGCCTTGGTCACATTGGTGTCAAGCGCATGAAGAAGCTCCATGCTGATGGACTTTTAGAGTCTCTCGATTATGAATCATTTGACACATGCGAACCATGCCTTATGGAAAAAATGACCAAGACTCCGTTCTCCGGAACAAAGGAGCGAGCAACCAACTTATTGGAAATCATACATACCGATGTGTGCGGTCCAATGAGCATTGAGGCTCGCGGAGGATATCATTATGTTCTCACTCTCACTGATGACTTGAGTAGATATGGGTATGTCTACTTGATGAAACACAAGTCTGAGACCTTTGAAAAGTTCAAGGAATTTCAGAATGAGGTAGAGAATCAACGTGACCGAAAAATAAAGTTCTTACGATCAGATCGTGGAGGAGAATATTTAAGTCACGAATTTGGTACACACTTAAGGAAATGTGGAATCGTTTCACAACTCACGCCACTGGAACACCTCAGCAGAACGGTGTGTCCGAACATCGTAATCGCACTCTATTGGATATGGTGCGATCTATGATGTCTCTTACTGATTTACCGCTATCATTTTGGGGATACGCCTAGAGGTAGCTACATTCACTTTAAATAGGGCACCGCCTAAATCCATTGAGACGACACCGTATGAATTATGGTTTGGGAAGAAACCTAAGCTGTCGTTTCTAAAAGTTTGGGGATGCGATGCTTATGTCAAGAAACTTCAACCTGAAAAGCTCGAACCCAAGTCGGAAAAATGCGTCTTCATAGGATACCCTAAGGAAACCATTGGGTATACCTTCTACCTTAGATCCGAAGGCAAGATCTTTGTTGTTAAGAACGGATCCTTTCTTGAAAAGAGTTTCTCTCGAAAGGAGTAAGTGGGAGGAAAGTAGAACTCGATGAAGTACTACCTCTTGAACTGGAAAGTAGTGCAACTCAGAAAATGTTCTGTGGTGCCTACACCGCCGGAGAGGAAATTAATGATGATGATCAAGGTACTTCAGATCAAGTTGCTCTTGAACTTCAGAGGTCCACAAGGACACGTTCCACACCGTGAGTGGTATGGCAACCCTGTCCTGGAAATCATGTTGTTAGACAACGGTGAACCTTCGAACTATGAAGAAGCGATGGCGGGCCCAAATTCCAACAAATGGCTAGAAGCCATGCAATCCGAGATAGGATCCATGTATGAAAACAAAGTATGGACTTTGACAGACTTGCCCGATGATCGGCGAGCAATAGAAAACAAATGGATCTTTAAGAAGAAGACGGACGCGGATGGTAATGTTACCATCTATAAAGCTCGACTTGTCACTAAAGGTTATCAGCAAGTTCAAGGGGTTGACTATGATGAGACTTTCTATCCCGTAGCGAAGATGAAGTCCGTCCGAATCATGTTAGCAATTGCCGCATACTATGATTATGAGATATGGCAAATGGACGTCAAAACGGCATTCCTTAACGACTATCTTAAGGAAGAACTGTATATGATGCAGCCGGAAGGTTTTGTCGACCCTAAGAATGCTAACAAGGTATGCAAGCTCCAGCGATCCAGTTATGGGCTGGTGCAAGCATCTCGGAGTTGGAACATTCGCTTTGATGAGACAATCAAAGCGTTTGGGTTTATGCAGACTTATGGAGAAGCCTGCGTTTACAAGAAAGTGAGTGGGAGCTCTGTAGCATTTCTCATATTATATGTAGATGACATACTTTTGATGGGAAATGATATAGAACTTTTGGACAGCATTAAGGCCTACTTGAATAAGAGTTTTTCAATGAAGGACCTTGGAGAAGCTGCTTATATATTAGGCATCAAGATCTATAGAGATAGATCGAGATGCCTCATAGGTCATTCACAAAGCACATACCTTGATAAAATATTGAAGAAGTTCAAAATGGATCAGTCCAAGAAAGGGTTCTTGCTCAGACATACAAGGTGTGAAATTGAGCTCGGCTCAATGTCCCACCACGGTAGAAGATATAGAAGAGATGAGTGTCATCCCTATGCATCAGCCATAGGGTCTATTATGTATGCCATGCTGTGTACTGCAGACTGATGTAAACCTTGCCGTAAGTTTGGTAGGAAGGTACCAAAGTAATCCCGCAAGGAACACCGGACAGCGGTCAAGAATATCCTGAAGTACCGAAAAGGACTAAGGACATGTTTCTCATTTATGGAGGTGACGAAGAGCTCGTCAGAAGGGTTACGCCGACGCTTAGCTTCGACACGATCTGATGACTCTAAGTCACAAACCGGATACGTGTATATGTTGAATGGTGGAGCGAAGAAGCTGGTGCAGCTGCAAGCGAAGCGTCGTGGCGGGATCTACATGTGAAGCGGAGTACATGGCAGCCTCGGAGGCAGCGATGAAGCAATTTGGGTGAAGGAGTTCATCACCGACCTAGGAGTCATACCCAATGCGCCGAGGCCGATCAAACTCTTCTGTGACAACACTTTGGAGCTATTGCACTTGCCAAGGAGCCTGTGTTTCACAAGAAGACCAGCACATCAAGCGCCGCTCAACTCCATTCGTGAAAATGTTCAAGATGGAGACATAGAAATTTGCAAAGTGCATACGGATCTGAATGTCGCAGATCCGTTGACTAAACCTCTTCCGCGAGCAAAACATGATCAACACCAGAACTCTATGGTTGTTCGATTCATCACAATGTAATTAGATTATTGACTCTAGTGCAAGTGGGAGACTGTTGGAAATATGCCCTAGAGGCAATAATAAAAGGATTATTATTATATTTCCTTGTTTGTGATAATTGTATTTTATTCATGCTATAATTGTATTATCCGGAAATCGTAATACATGTGTGAATACTTAGACCACAACATGTCCCTAGTGAGCCTCTAGTTGACTAGCTCGTTGATCAACAGATAGTCATGGTTTCCTGACTATGGACATTGGATGTCGTTGATAACGGGATCACATCATTAGGAGAATGATGTGATGGACAAGACCCAATCCTAAGCATAGCACAAGATCGTGTAGTTCGTTTTGCTAGAGCTTTTCCAATGTCAAGTATCTTTTCCTTAGACCATGAGATCGTGTAACTCCGGATACCGTAGGAGTGCTTTGGGTGTACCAAACGCCACAACGAATCGGGTGACTATAAAGGTGCACTACAGGTATCTCCGAAAGTGTCTTGGGTTGTCACGGATCGAGATCGGATTTGTCACTCCCAGACACGGAGAGGTATCATCGGGCCCACTCGGTAATGCATCATCATAATGAGCTCAAAGTGACCAAGTGTTTGGTCACAGAATCATGCATTACGGTACGAGTAAAGTGACTTGCCGGTAACGAGATTGAACGAGGTATTGGGATACCGATGATCGAATCTCGGGCAAGTAACATACCGATTGACAAAGGGAATTATATACGGGGTTGCTTGAATCCTCGACATCGTGGTTCATCCGATGAGATCATCGAGGAGCTTGTGGGAGTCAACATGGGTATCCAGATCCCGCTATTGGTTATTGACCGGAGAGCCATCTCGGTCATGTCTACATGTCTCCCGAACCCGTAGGGTCTACACACTTAAGGTTCGGGGACGCTAGGGTTGTATGAATATGAGTATGCAGCAAACTGAAAGTTGTTCGGAGTCCCGGATGAGATCCCGGACATCACGAGGAGTTCCGGAATGGTCCGGAGGTAAATAATTATATATGGGAAGTCGAAGTTTCGCCATCGGAAAGTTTCGAGGTCCACTGGTATTGTGGGACCACCGGAAGGGTCCCGGGGTCCACCGGTGGGGCTACCTATCCGGAGGGCCCCATGGGCTGAAGTGGGAGGAACCAGCCCTGGTGGGCTGGTGCGCCCCTGGGCCCCCTCTGCGCCTAGGGTTGGGAACCCTAGGAGGAGGCGCCCACTTGCCTTGGGGGCACTCCACCCCCTTGGCCGCCGACCCCCTAGGAGATCCCATCTCCTAGGGGCGGGCGCCCTTGGGTACCCTATATATAGAGGGGGAGGGAGGCAGCCGCACCCTTGCACTTGGCGCCCCTTCCCCTTGCTACACCTCCTCCTCCCGTAGTCGCTACGAAGCCCTGGGAACTCTGCTGCATCCACCACCACGCCGTCGTGCTGCTGGATCTTCATCAACCTCTCCCTCCTCCTTGCTGGATCAAGGCGTGGGAGACGTTTCCCGCTCCGTACGTGTGTTGAACGTGGAGGTGTTGTCCGTTCAGCACTTGGTCATCGGTGATTTGGATCACGACGAGTACGACTCCTTCAACCCCGTTCACTTGAACACTTCCGCTCGCGATCTACAAAGGTATGTAGATGCACTCCTATCACTCGTTGCTAGATGAACTCATAGATGGATCTTGGTGAAACCGTAGGAAATTTTTTATTTTCTGCAACATTCCCCATCAATAAGACCATTAGTTCTTTCGATTTGACCGTTTGTTTGCAGATGATAGACAGAGGCGTAATTGAGCTTGATGCCCAGATTAGCGCACCAGGTTTTCACCTCATCGGCTGTGAAATTGGAGCAGTTATCGGTGATGATGCTGTGTGGAACACCATAACGGTGTACAACACCAGTTATGAATTCTATCACCGGCCCGGACTCGACCGTTTTAAATGGTTTGGCCTCTATCCACTTAGTAAATTTATCCACCATGACCAGCAGATACTTTTTCTTATGGCTTCCTCCTTTAAGGGGTCCGACCATATCAAGCCCCCAGACCGCGAAAGGCCAAGTGATGGGGATTGTTTGTAGGGCACTGGGGGGCATATGGCTTTGTTGGCGAAGAGTTGGCATCCGACGCAATGTTGGACAAGGTCCTGTGCTTCTTCTCGGGCCGTCGACCAATAAAACCTGTACGGAAGGCCTTGCTAACAAGGGCCCGAGCTGCAGCATGGTGCTCGCCGAGACCGGCATGAATTTCAGCCAGGAGCTGCCGCCCCTCTTCCTCGGAGATACATCTTTGAAGGACTCCGGTAGTGCTTTTATTGTAGAGCTCTCCGTCGTGGACCTTGTAAGCCTTCGAACACCGGACAATGCGGCGGGCCTCATTCTGATCCTCAGGGAGTTTCTTCCTGTTAAGGTAGGCCAAGAAGGGTACGGTCCATGGTGCAATGACTGCCATAATGAGATGGGCCGACGGTGTTATTTCGGTGGCTGAGCCCCCGATGATACCGGTGTGTTCGGGATCTGGGGTTGTGTTTGGATCCGGACTGGTGTTGCCGCTCTCCTCTTGCCACACCATGGACGGCTTAAAAAGCCTTTCCATAAAGATGTTACGTGGGACGAGGTCGTGCTTGGTGCCGATGCGAGCAAGGACGTCCGCCGCTTGATTACTTTCTCGGGCCACGTGATGAAACTCGAGCCCCTTGAACCGAGCCAACATTTTTAGGACGGTTTTGCGATAAGCCGCCATCTTCGGATCTTTGGCATTGAAGTCTCCATTTATTTGAGATATTGCGAGGTTTGAGTCTACGCGCACTTCCAGGCGCTGTATGCCCATGGAGACAACCATCCGAAGACCATGTAATAAGGCCTCGTATTCGGCTACGTTATTGGAGTCTGTGTATAATATCTGGAGTACAAGCCGGACGACGTCTCCAGTGGGTGACGTTAAAACGACACCCACTCCTAGCCGAGCCAGCATTTTGGAACCATCAAAATACATAACCCAGTTGGAATATGTGCCGTACTCTTTAGGGAGTTCGGCCTCTGTCCATTCGGCGATGAAGTCAGCCAGTACTTAGGAATTAATGGCTCGACGCGGCTTGTATGTTATGTCGAATGGAAGGATCTCAATGGCCCATTTGGCGATCCAGCCCGTAGCATCGCGGTTGTTTATTATGTCATTTAGTGGTACTTTGGAAGCCACCGTGATCGAACACTCCTGGAAGTAGAGCTTCCGGGATGCCATGAAGACCGCATATGCTATCTTTTGATAATGGGGGTACCGGGATTTGCATGGTGAGAGGACAGTGGATACGTAGTATACTGGCTTCTGAAGCGGGAATTTGTGTTCGTCCTGTTCTCGTTCAACGACGAGCATGGCGCTCACCACCTGGTGTGTTGCTGATATGTATAATAACATGGGTTCGCCGACGTTCGGCGCGGCCAGGATTGAGTTGCTCGCTAGAAGGGCTTTTATTTCTTCCAGTCCGGCCGTTGCCGCATCCGTCCACTCGAAGTGATCGGTGCGCCGTAGAAGGCGACAAAGTGGTAATGCCTTTTCTCCCAATCTGGAGACAAAGCAAGTTAAAGCTACCACGCAACCGGCGAGTTTTTGGACCTGTTTAAGGTCCATTGGCGTAGCCAATTGTGACAAAGCTCGGATTTTGGTTGGGTTTGCGTCAATTCCTCTATTGGAAACGATGAAGCCCAACAGTTTTCCAGCGGGGGCGCCGAAAACACACTTTTCCGGATTGAGCTTAATGTCATATGCACGGAGGTTGTCGAATGTGAGACGTAAATCGTCTATGAGTGTTTTGACGTGTCTGGTTTTGATGACGATGTCGTCCACATATGCTTCAACTGTCTTGCCGATCTGTTTCTCCAGACATGTTTGAATCATGTGTTGGTAGGTGGCGCCGGCGTTTTTGAGCCCGAAGGGCATGGTGTTGAAGCAGAATGGCCCATATGGGGTAATGAATGTTGTTGCGGCTTGATCAGCCTCCTTCATTTTAATTTGATGGTATCCGGAATATGCGTCGAGGAAGCACAGTGAGTCGTGTCCTGCGGTAGCATCAATGATCTGGTCGATGCGGGGAGGGGGAAGGGATCCTTGGGGCAAGCCTTATTGAGGTCTTTGAAATCCACACATAGGCGCCAGGATTTGTCCTTCTTTGGCACCATCACTAGGTTTGCCACCACCGGGTGTTTTATTTCTCTAATGAAGCGTAATGGCCCATATGGGGTAATGAATCTTTGTTGCGGCTTGATCGGACTCCTTCATTTTAATTTGATGGTATCCAGAATATGCGTTGAGGAAGCATAGTGAGTCGTGTCCTCCGGTAGCATCAATGATCTGGTCAATGCGGGGGAGGGGGAAGGGATCCTTGGGGCAAGCCTTATTGAGGTCTTTGAAATCAACGCACAGGCGCCAGGATTTGTCCTTCTTTGGCACCATCACCAGGTTTGCCAGCCAGTCCGGGTGTTTTATTTCTCTAATGAATCCGCCTCGATTAGCTTGGCTAGCTCCTCCCCCATAGCTTGCCGTTTGGGTTCGGAAAAGCGCCGCAATGTTTGCTTGACTGGTTTATATCCCTTCAATATATTGAGCTGTGTTCAGCCAACTTGCGTGGGATTCCTGACATATCAGAAGGGTGCCAGGCAAATATATCCCAGTTCTGGCGCAGGAACTCTCGTAGTGCACGTCAACCGTCAGGTCTAGTTGTGCTCCAACAGATGCTGTCTTCTTGGGGTCTTTTGGATGGACTTGGAATTTGACTATTTCTTCTGCTGGTTTGAGGGAGGTGGATTTGGGTCGTTTGTCTAGGATCACATCGTCCCTGTCCACCGTGGAGCGCAGTGCGGTTAATTCTTCGGCCGCAAGGGCTTCAGATAATGCCTCAAGGGCCAGGGATGCGGTTTTATTTTCGGCGTGGAGTGCTATGTCCGGATCACTGGCGAGAGTGATTATGCCGTTGGGCCCGGGCATCTTAAGCTTCATGTACCCGTAATGAGGTATAGCTTGGAAGCATGTAAATGTGTCTCGCCCCAAGTGGGCGTGATATCCGCTGTAGAAAGGGTCCACTTGGAAGGTTATCTCTTCGACCGATAATTCTCCGGCGTGCCGAATACCACGTCAAGTGTGATTTTTCCCGCACATCGCGCCTCCCGACTGGGAATGATTCCTCGGAAGGTCGTGCTGCTTTGCTCGATGCGGCTCCTGTCTATTTCCATATTGTGGAGTGTATACTCATAGATGAGGTTTAGTCCGTTGCTGTCGTCCATGAGAACCTTGGTGAGCCGAAAGCCGTCCACGATTGGACTGAGGACCAAGGCGGCTGGTGCTCGGACTGTCCTGTACTTTGGTTCGTCACCGGCATTAAAAGTTATAGCCGTATCATTCCAAGGGTTTATTGCTGCGATTTGGCAGACTTCGGTGAGTTCGTGGAGTGCCCTTTTGCGCCTATTGTTTGAAGCAAATGTCTTGAAGACCGTCAATACTTTGAGGTTGACGTCTTCTCGGGGGTGTTGTTCTGGGGTATTCTTGGTGAGGATATCCTCGCCGCTCTTGGCCACTTGCCAGAGTATCCAACATGCTCTAAGGCTGTGGGTTGGCGTGTTATCCGGTGTTGTGTGTATTTTGCATGGCCCATCGAGCCATCCTTCCAGAATGGCTCCGTGCCTTGTAATGGGCTTATATTTCTTTACTATTGGACCAGGCGTGCCACGAGGGTGCGCCCTTTTCGCCTGAACGAGGGGTTGAGTGGGGACCGATGATACCCAACGGGCCACCTCAGTTTTCCAGGCGCTTTCCATTGTGCTGTACTTCTGTACGACAGTTGCCAAGTCAGCAAAGTGTAATGTGCGACGACGGTTGATGGTGTTAAGGATTCCTTTGTCCGTGCAATTGTTGCGGAACGCTGAGATCGCGTCTTCGTCGAGGCAATCTTTAATCTTGTCTTTGACAAGGAGGAATCTGGCCCAGAAGTGGTGGACCGTTTCCTGAGACTGCTATTGTATTCTCATGAGAGCGCTTATGTCTGGGTGGGTAGGTGGATTTAAATCCGGACCCTGATCCGGAGTCTGAAGATCTTTCGGACTTAACAGTTCGGGCTTCGGGATATCAACTGATTTTGTAGGCTTGTCGTCCGATTCTATATTCGGAGGACAAGGCGTGTCTTTCAGCCGGTGGGTGTCCAACTCTTCGAGATCGGAGATCTGAACATAGTTCGTCCTCAATATAGAGGAAGAGTTGTCTTGCTCCTCGACTACCGCTATCTGGTGGGTGGTCGACGGAGTTTTAATTTCTCTCTGGTCGGGTTTAAGCCCAATCCGATCGTAGTCTGTAGCGACTCCCAAGGCGGCGATGCGATCTAGGAGTTCGTTTAAAGACGATAAATCCGTCGGATCCATCCGTTTTGAGCATTCGGAATCAACACGGAGGCGATTTTCGATGACTCGAGAGGTCATCGTCGGCTTAAGGGCCGAACAGGTGGTCATGATGAATCCGCCCAGCCGGAGGGTTTGGCCTGGGGCCAGGGCTCCTCCGGAGGTGATATTTTCCTTGAAGACAAGGCGAGCCATCAACCCTTTTGACGAAGGCACAGTGGAACTCTCAATGAAAGCACCAATGTCGGTGTCAAAACCGGCGGATCTCGGGTAGGGGGTCCCGAACAGTGCGTCTAAGGTCGATGGTAACAGGAGACAGGGGACACAATGTTTACCCAGGTTCGAGCCCTCTCTATGGAGGTAATACCCTACTTCCTGCTTGATTGATCTTGATGAATATGGGTGTTTACAAGAGTTGATCTATCACGAGATCGTAATGGCTAAAACCCTAGAAGTCTAGCCTGTATGACTATGGTTATGAGTATTGGCCTCTATAGACCTAGCCCTCCGGTTTATATAGACACCGGAAGGATCTAGGGTTACATAAGGTCAGTTATAGAGAAAGGAATCTTCATATTTGATTTCCAAGCTTGCCTTCCACGCCAAGGAGAGTCCCATCCGGACACGGGTAGACTCTTCGGTCTTCATATCTTCACAGCCCATCAGTCTGGCAATAGCTAACAGAACGTACAACCGAGGACCCCTTAGTCCAGGTCTCCCTCGGTGGTAGCGGGATGCGGTGGTGGTTTTGCGAGTAGGCAATGCGGAAGTGGAAAGATGGGTTATGCGAGTCGAAGTTGAAATTGCCGTCCCTAAGTAGCCGAAACACCTTAGGAGACACAAGCCACAATTCAAACAAGCTCAAACAAAATTGGGTTAAGTTGGGGTGGCGGAAGTGTAAGGTGGGCAAGCCTATGCGGAAGTGGTGGTGGTGGTTGATGAAGAAGCAACTGTCCCTAAGTAGCCAAAACACCTTAGGAGACTCAAATCACAACTCAAACAACCACTAATGCTATATGGAGTAAAATGGGTTAGGTTGCGGAAGGCTATGGTGGTTATGTGATGTGGTGGAAGCCCTAGGAAAAGATGCCAAAGTTGCAAACATTGATGGAGTAAAATGATATTGGTGGTATTTTTGTGGGATGGGGGATGTTAATAGCTTCAAAACGAGCTAAAGAACGTCAAAATCGGAGTTTGGATGATTTAGTTATGGCCGAAGCAAAAATCAGCCGAAGTTGATATCTATAGGTGTCGGACGTCCGTTAACGAACGGATGTCCGGTCGTCGGACGTACGATAGGGCTCAGAAATCCGTTGTTTCAGCTGGGGTTAGGGGTTCTGGTCGTCCGGTAAAGGTCGGACGTCCGGTGGCTCGGGGTCAACGCGGGATTTGAGCCCTGGGATGCGATTTTGGGCAGAATTTGGGGATTTTGGAGTCAAAATTGAGCAAATTTCGTGGATGAAAGATGGGGAAACTTGGGGAGATGCTAGATTCACTTGAAACCAAGCAAATCCATGGATCAAAATCAACAAAACATCATCAAACCAACAAATCACAAAAAAATTGGGGCTATTTTTGGTGGGGATTTTCAAAATTGGGCAAGAACACAACAAAATTAGGCTAGAAAAAGAGGGGTAGGGGCTCCAAATTCGTGATCAACCTTGCTCTGATCCAAGATCATGTAGGGTGGAAACCCTCGGGGCCGATCTTTTACGATTGGAGCAGATCCTACGAAGAACACGAGGGGGAAAAGACGAGGGGAAAGAGAGGAATCACTCAAATCAACAAGAAACAATCACACATGTGCTAGATCCAAGTACCCATAGAGATCACACGGTCCAAATCAAACAAGGGACGATACAAGCGGTAACTAGTTCATCTCCGCGAGGAGGTCTTGAGGGGTCATCCCATGAAGCGGTCTTGAATCCAAGGTGGATCTTCTCCGAAGAGGGATCGGTCTCTCTCGATGGAGTAAATCCGGATGGATGAGCAAAGCTCTATCTCAAATGAGCTAAACCTATGCTAACCCTAACTAGGAGGAGGTGGAGGAGTATATATAGTCTAGGGCCACGAAGGGGTAAGTGAGGGATACATGGGCCTCAACCTGTTACTCTACACACAGACATGTGTCGGTCGTCCGACAGGTACCGGACGTCCGGTGGCTCGCAAGGTTCCGGTCGTCTGGTACTTGTCGGACGTCCGACGTTTTGGCTCGGGATAGGTGGCACCGGATTTCCGGTCAGCGCAGGTCGTTCAGTGGCTGACGAGTGTCGGACGTCCGACGTCTGGCGGTCGTGCGACCGCTGTAGACTTCAGTAGCCGCGGGTGTTCTGGCGGGTGGAAACTCTAGGCGTCATACGTCCGGTGTGGACCGGTCGCCCGGTGACTGTCGGACATCCGAGTGCTGTAGCTTGCAGGCAGCTCCTTCTCTTGCTCCGACTCCTCACCGTCTTGTCCAATGCTCCTTGCTGTTCCATGGTCTTCCTCTTGGTTCCTGGTCATGGAGAGCGCATATGTCTGAGGTAGTAGCCATGTCTCATGTGTGGAAAGTGATGGTTCGGAGAGGAGCAAGTTCACCTTGCGTCCAATGGCGTATAGTCGAGGTCTCATTGTATGTCCTCTTGGGGCATGGGGAGTAGTCGTAGTGTACATGGGGATGATCGTAGGATGCTCCACATCAGTACATCTTAAGGGATCAATGGTGACGACTATGGCTGTCGGACGCTAATAGGGGCACCCGCTCGAAGGCTTCCCGGTTATCAGTGATGAGGTCAAGCCGGCTTCGATAGTGGAGAGGCGGTAACGACGTGTCGGTGACTTTTACTGGCAGAGGTAGTGGCCGTTCGATGGTGTAGGCTTGTCGATGTAATTTTTATTATGTTTAGGATGCTTTGTGTTTCTTTTGACACTTCATACTAGATCTGTATCCTTTTTCGCAAAAAAGGTAATCAGTTCCCATGTCTGGTCGACTACATTCATATATAAAACATATCCTTCTCAATATGTGGACATGATTCCACGCGTCAGGAAGGCGCGTCCCCATGCATGCCTGGGCATCCGCCACGTCGCGCGGAGGAACTCAGTGTGTCCATCGTGGACATTAGAGCCACCCCACTCGCATCGCGCCATGGCTCGTGGTGGCTTGGCGGCGGCGTGGCGAGGTCGGGCAACAACGAATCTGTGGTGGCACGGCGAAGCTGGGTGACGACGAGTTGTGGTAGCACTTCGGTGGCGGGCAGCGCGACAGTGCAGCGGCAGCAAGGAGCAGAAGTAAGAAGAAGAAGAAGAAGAGCGGAGGGGGGCGCGTGCGTTTGGCCGCACCGCCTCCCTCCTATTTATACGGCAACGGCGGCAGAGCGGAGGCGGCAGATCATGGGGGGAGTGGGGATTAACTGCGCCCATGCCCCGCACGACCCCGTAAATCTCGCGCCTTAAAGGCGCGTAATCATTATGCCTCGGAAGGGAACCGCCCACCTCTGCCGCAGCGGATCCGCGCATGCCGAGGCCCTGTAGTGGTGGGCCCTGGCCTGCGGCGATGCCCCGTCATGCGCGTGGGCTGGCAGGCCGGCCTGGCCTGCTGGCTACACATGGCAATCGAGCAACAAGCGACAGGCGCGCCACCCGGCGGCATCAACCCGACGCCCGCCACGATGATTCAAATACACTAGGGGCCGGCTCTGCCTCGGCCGGCTCCTAGCAGACGACCCCTTCAAGCTGGATGGAACAAAAACACAGGATCTCTCGGAGGAGGAAACTGCTGAGGTACTCCGGCTTTGAGCTCCGACGCCTCACCAGCTTCAGGGATTACTGTTGGAGGAATTGACCACGGGTAGCCTTATCCACACCCCTTAGCATTTCAAGACATAGGGGCTAGCAAAGCCCCTCGTACCTTCCGGACACGCGTCCGGTTCCTTGGGCCGGCTGGGCCCAAGCGGCCGGCTTCCAAAAGACGGCGCCCTCTTAGAAGGCAGCTTTTGGGGGAGGATGGCTCGTAGCAGACGACCCCTCCTCCCCTCTGATTCTGCACTCAATCACTACGACGAGATGGGGCATGGCTACAGGGCCACCCACTCCCCCAAATCCCAGAGGAGCGTGGCTACAGTGCGGGTTGACCAAGCGGTTGATGGTAGCTGCAACTACGTCGGTATTTCCCCGGAGAGGGAGGGATGATGTAGCACAGCGATAGTAGGTATTTCCCTCAGTTATGAAACCAAGGTATCGAACCAGTAGGAAGACCAAGCAACACAACGTAAACATCACCTGCACACAAACAACAACACCTCGCAACCCGACGAGTTAAAGGGGTTGTCAATCCTTCCGGTACAAATACCAAGATAGGCAAGCAGACATGAGGTAAATTGTAGTAGATTGATAGATCGAACGCCAAATAAAATAAATAAAGATAAAACACAGCAAGGTATTTTTGTATTTTTTGGTTTAACAGATCTAAATAAAAATGCAAAGGAAAAATAGATCAGAAGGCAAATATACGAGGAAGAAGACCCGGGGGCCGTAGGTTTCAATAGTGGCTTCTCTCGAGAAAAATATCAAACGGTGGGTAAACAAATTACTGTTGGGCAATTGATAGAACTTCAAATAATTATGATGATATCCAGGCAATGATCATTACATAGGCATCACGTCCAAGATTAGTAGACCGACTCCTGCCTGCATCTACTACTATTACTCCACACATCGACCCTATCCAGCATGCATCTAGTGTATTAAGTTCATGGAAAAACGGAGTAATGCAATAAGAACAATGACATGATGTAGACAAGATTCGTTTATCTATATGGTGGTAGATATAGATCTCGTCTTTTTATCCTTAGTAGCAACGATACATACGTGTCGATTCCCTTTCTGTCACTGGGATCGAGCACTGTAAGATCGGACCCACTACCGGGCACCTCTTCCCATTGCAAGATAAATAGATCAAGTTGTCGAAACAAAACCCAAATATCGGAGAAGAAATACGAGGCTATAAGAGATGATGCATATAAGAGATCAAAGAAACTCAAATAACTTTCATGGATATAAAAAGATATGACTGATCATAAACTCGAAGTTCATCAGATCCCAACAAACACACCGCAAAAAGAGTTACATCGTATGTATCTCCAAGAGACCATTGTCTTGAGAATTCAGAGAGAGAGAGAGAGAGAGAGAGAGAGAGAGAGAGAGAGCCATCCAGCCATTAAGTACGGACCCAAAGTCTACAAAGGACTACTCACGCATCATCGGAGAAGCACCAATGGAAGTGGTGAACCCTTCCGTGATGGTGTCTAGATTGGATCTGGTGGTTCTAGATTCTGCGGCGGTTGGATGAATATTTCGTCGACTTCCCTAGGGTTCTGGTATTTTGGGGGTATTTATAGAGCAAAGTGGCGGTCCGGGGGGCACCCGAAGTGGGCACAACCCACCAGGTGCAACCAGGGCCCATTGCCTTCCTTCCGCCCATCAAAATCATCGTGAAGTTTTGTGGCATTTGGACTCCTTTGATATTGATTTCCTACAATGTAAAAAACATGGAAACAACAACAAGCGGCACTTGGCACTATGTTAATAGGCTAGTACCAAAACATGATATGAAATGACTATAAAATGATTATAAAACATCCAAGATTGATAATAAAACAACATGGAACAATCAAAAATTATAGATACATTGGAGACGTATCGGCATCCCCAAGCTTAACTCCTACTCGTCCTCGAGTAGGTAAGTGATAAAAACAGAATTTTTGATGTGGAGTGCTGTTCATCAAGTCATATCATATTCTTTTCTTTATAGCATGGACATTTGGACTTTTATGTGATTCAAAGCAATAGTCTAGTTTTGACATAATAATTTAGATACTCAAGCATATCAACAAAGCAACCATATCTTTCAAAATATCAATGCTAAAACAAGTTATGCCTAGCCCATCATGATCAAACATCGATCCATTCATGGAACACACTCGAATATTAACTACACCCAATACTTGAGCACGATCATATTGCCTCCTAGTTGGTGCTTTTTATGAGAGAAGATGGAGACTCAAATTTCAAAATAAAAAATTGCATAAAGTAAAAGAAAGGCCCTTCGCAGAGGGAAGTAGGGATTTGTAGAGGTGCTAGAGCTCAAAGCGAAAGATTAGAGATAAAAACATTTTGGGAGGTGTATCCATCCCACCAACGAAAATGACTTAGAGTTCCGAACACTTTACATGCTAGATATGCCATAGGAGGTTCCCAAACAGAAAATAAAGTTTATTCCTTTTCCACCATTCTTTCACTTTCCATGGCTAGCCGTATCCACGGTTGCCCTCCATACCAACACTTTCCAAGGAATTTATTATTTGACAACATAAAGTAAATTTTTTTTGCATTTCGGGACTGGACATCCCTAAGACCTTTGCCTTACTCTCGTGCAATGCCAAGTGAATAAACACTCATCTTGAGAGTAACACATCTAGCATGGAAAATATCAGCCACCCGTTACCGTTCCGCGAGTGAAACAAACACACAAAAGAGAAGTTTATTTTGAAAATTAGAGATGGCACATGCAAATTTGCTTAGAACGGCAAAAGAATACCGCATATAGGTAGATATAGACTGATGTGGCAAAACTGGTTTAAACGATTTTCGATGCACAAGTAGAGGTCATACTTAGTGCAAAATGAAGGCTAGCAAAAGATTGGGAAGCGACCAACCAAGAAACGAATAATATCATAAGAAAGCATTAAGCATAATTAACACCGAATAATGCACCACAAGTAGGATATAAATTTCATTGCATGATTATTGACTTCCGTGCATGCATAGGGAATCACAAACCTTAACACCAATATTCTTACTAGAGCAGAATTACTCACCAACATAACTCACGTATCACATCATCATATCTCAAAACTATTACTAAGAATCAATTTTATTTTGTCTAATGATCATCATGACATTTTATTTTACTTTATCTTTCTTGGATATCTATCACTTTGGGACTAATTTTCATGTGTTGCTTTTCATAAGCTCAAACAAATATAAGTGAAGATCATGAGCATATTTTTTTCTTTCTCTCAATAATTTAAGTGAAGCAAGAGAGAATTTCTTCAGAAATTTTACTAACTCTCAAATAAATCTAAGTGAAGCAAGAGAGCATTTCTTAAAAAATAACAAAGCACACCATGCTCAAAAAGATATAAGTGACGCACTAGAGCAAGTCCTAGCTCATAAAAGATTTAAGTGAAGCATAGAGAGCAATTCTAACAAGTCATGATATAATTTTGGCTCTCACAAAAAGGTGTGTCCAGAAAGGATTGATGACTTAAAATACAAAATAAAACAAGAAAAGACACATATCATACAAGACGCTCCAAGCAAAACACATATCATGTGACGAATAAAAATATAGCCTCGAGTAAAATACCGATAGTTGTTGGAAGAAAGCGGGGATGCCACTCGGGGGCATCCCGAAGCTTAGTTGGTTGCTCATTCTTGGATAATATCTTGGGATGCCGGGGCATCCCCAATCTTAGGCTCTTACATCCTTCCTTCATCCATCGTAAGATAACCCAAAACTTGAAAACTTCAATCACACAAAACTCAACAAAACCTTCGTGAGATCCGTTAGTGTAAGAAAAATAAACCACTACTATAAGTGCTATATCAAACCAATTCTTTTTTTTGTATTATATCTACTGTATTCTAATTTTTCTATGGCAAAAACTCATCAAAGAAAACCATATAGCCATCAAAATAAGCTCACAATACAAAGAAAACAGAATCTGTCAAAACAGAACAGTCTGTAGCAATCTGATTTAAACGAATACTTCTGGAACTCCAAAAATTCTTAAAAAAATAGGACGACCTGAGAAATTTGTATATTAATCTTCTGCAAAAATAATCGGGGAAAAAGCTCTTTCTGAATAAAAATGAGAATTAATTTCATGAGCACAAAGTTTCTGTCTTTTTCAGCAAGATCAAACAACTGTCACCCAAGAAGATCCTATTGGTTCTACTTGGCACAAACACTAATTAAAACATAAAAGAAACACAATCATAATAGTAGCCTAATTGTGCTAATACTAAAGAACAGAATAAAAAAAAGAAAAAATAAATCTTATTCATTGGGTTGCCTCCCAACAAGCGCTCTAGTTTTACGCCCTTAGCTAGGCATAAAGCAAGGATGTAAGTTTTGTCATCTTTGGTTCGAGATCCATAAGATGCCGTCATGATTGATTCATAAGGTGTCTTAATTCTAGTTATTCCTCAAAGGAAATTGGAACTTAATGTTGCCTTCTTTCATATCAATCATGACACCGATAGTGCGTAAAAACGGTCTACCAAGAATAATTGGACAAGACGGATTGCAATCAATATCAAGAACAATAAAATCTATGGGCACATAATTCCTATTTGCAAGAATAAGAACATCATTAATTCTTCCCATAGGCTTTTTAATAGTAGAATCCCCCAAGTGCAAATTCAAAAAACATTCTTCAAGATTGGTAAGACCAAGCACATCACATAAAGATTTCGGAATTGTAGAAACACTAGCACCCAAGTCACACAAAGCAAAACACTCATAATTTTTAATCTTGACTTTGATAGTAGGTTCCCACTCATCATGCAATTTTGTAGGAATTGATACTTCTAATTCTAACTTTTCTTCAAGAGCTTTCATCGTAGCATCAACAATATGTTTAGTAAAAGCTTTGTTTTTTTCATAAGCATGGGGTGAATTTACCATGGATTGCAACAAAGAAATACAATCAATCAAAGAGCAACTATCCTAATTAAAGTCTTTGTAATCCAAAAGAGTGGGTACATCACTAGCTAAAGTTTTGACCTCTCCAACCCACTTTTATCAATTTTCTCGACTCTTATCCAGTCCGAAATATTGGGATGCCTTCTACCTAAAGTTGACTCTTATCCAGTCCCTTTTTCATCATTCTTAACTTTACTAAACAAGGAATCAATAGAAGAAACACTAATCGTTTTAAGATCTTCATCACTTTTATCCTCTAGTGAGATTGGTTTAGCGGCCATTTGATTTACTAGAGTAGCTTGTGCATCGGATATTTTTCCTAGCAAACTTTCATCAAAGCATACTTAGATTAGAGATTGCAAACTTCTCTACTAATATCATCAAGTTGTTTTGTAATAGCATCTAGCACAACTGAGTGTTCCTTAAGTTCTTCAGTAAATACGTATTATGCTCAAATTGGGTAGTCATATATTCCTTAGTACTTTTCTCAATTTCAAGCAAAATATTGGGGTTAGGAACATCATAATATTTTCTTTGAGGCATCATGACTACACAAACAAGAATGCACACAAAAACAGATCCGACAAGAAAACGGCGAACGGAAAAAGAGAGGCCAATAAAACGGCAAATTTTTGTGAAGTGGGGGTGAGGAAAACGAGAGGTAAATGGAGAATAATGTAAATTGCGAGGAGATGAGATTTGTGATTACGAACCTGGTTATCATGAAGATCTTCCCCGGCAACAGCGCCATAAATTCTCTTTGATGGTAGCTGCAACTACGTCGGTATTTCCCTGGAGAGGGAGGGATGATGTAGCACAACGACGGTAGGTGTTTCCCTCTGTTAAGAAACCAAGGTATCGAACCAGTAGGAAGACCAAGAAACACAACGTAAACATCACCTGCACACAAACAAAAACACCTCGCAACCCGACGAGTTAAAGGGGTTGTCAACCACTTCCGGGCACGGCGCCTCAAGATAGGCAAGCGGACGTGAGGTAAATTGTAGTAGATTGATAGATCGAACGCCAAATAAAATAAATAAAGATAAAACGCAGCAAGGTATTTTTGTGTTTTTTGGTTTAATAGATCTGAATAAAAATGCAAAGGAAAAATAGACCGCAAGGCAAATATATGAGGAAGAAGACCCGGGGGCCGTAGGTTTCACTAGTGGCTTCTCTCGAGAAAAATAGCAAACGACGGGTAAACAAATTACTGTTGGGCAATTGATAGAACTTCAAATAATTATGACGATATCCAGGCAATGATCATTACATAGGCATCACGTCCAACATTAGTAGACCGACTCCTGCCTGCATCTACTACTATTACTCCACACATCGACCGCTATCCAACACGCATCTAATGTATTAAGTTCATGGAAAAATGGAGTAATGCAATAAGAACGATGACATGATGTAGACAAGATCCGTTTATCTATATGGTGGTAGATATAGATCTCGTCTTAGAATAAACTTTATTTCTGTTTGGGAACCGCCTATGGCATATCTAGCATGGGAAGTGTTCGGAACTCTAAGTCGTTTTCGTTGGTGGGATGGATACACCTCCCAAAATGTTTTTATCTCTAATCTTTCGCTTTGAGTTCTGGCACCTCTACAAATCCCTACTTCCCTCTGCAAAGGGCCTTTCTTTTACTTTATGCATTTTTTATTTTGAAATTTGAGTCTCCATCTTCTCTCATAAAAAGCACCAACTAGGAGGCAATATGATCGTGCTCAAGTATTGGGTGTAGTTAATATTCGAGTGTGTTTCATGAATGGATCAATGTTTGAGCATGATGGGCTAGGGATAACTTGTTTTAGCATTGATATTTTGAAAGACATGGTTTCTTGTTGATATGCTTGAGTATCTAAATTATTATGTCAAAACTAGACTATTGCTTTGAATCACATAAAAGTCCAAATGTCCATGCTATAAAGAAAAGAATATGATATGACTTGATGAACAACACTCCACATAATTTTTTTTGTTTTTATCACTTACCTACTCGAGGACGAGTAGGATTTAAGCTTGGGGATGCTGATACATCTACAATGTATCTATAATTTTTTATTGTTCCATGTTGTTTTATTATCAATCTTGGATGTTTTATAATCATTTTATATCATTTTTTGGTACTAACCTATTGACATAGTGACAAGTGCCAGTTGCTATTTTTTTCCATGTTTTTTACATTGCAGGAATTCAATATCAAATGCAGTACAAATGCCATGAAACTTCACGATGATTTTTATGGGCCAGAAGGAAGGCAATGGGCCCTGGTTGCACTTGGAGGGTGCCCCAAGGGGGGCACAACCCACCAGGGCGCGCCCTGGTGGGTTGTGCCCACCTCGGGTGCCCCTGGACCGCCTCTTTGCTCTATAAATACCCGAAAAATAAGAAAACCCTATGGGAGTCGACCAAATATTCATCCAGCCGCCGCATAGTCCAGAACCACCAGATCCAATCTAGACACCATATCGGATGGGGTTCACCACCTCCATTGGTGCCTCTCTGATGATGCATGAGTAGTCCTTTGTAGACCTTCGGGTCCGTAGTTAGAAGCTAGATGGCTTTCTCTCTCTCGCTGAATTCTCAATACAATGGTCTCTTCAAGATCCATATGATGTAACTCTTTTTGCGGTGTGTTTGTTGGGATATGATGAACTTCGAGTTTATGATCAGTCATATCTTTTTATATCAATGAAAGTTATTTGAGTTTCTTTGATCTCTTATATGCATGATCTCTTATAGCCTCGTATTTCTTCTCCGATATTTGGGTTTTGTTTGGCCAACTTGATCTATTTATCTTGCAATGGGAAGAGGTGCCCGGTAGTGGGTTCGATCTTACGGTGCTCGATCCCAGTGACAGAAAGGGAACCAACACGTATGTATCGTTGCTACTAAGGATAAAAAGACAAGATCTATATCTACTGCCATATAGATAAATGGATCTTGTCTACATCATGTCATCGTTCTTACTGCATTACTCTATTTTTCCATGAACTTAATACACTAGATGCATGCTGGATAGCGGTCGATGTGTGGAGTAATAGTAGTAGATGCAGGCAGGAGTCGGTCTACTAATCTTGGACGTGATGCCTATGTAATGATCATTGCCTGGATATCGTCACAATTATTTTAAGTTCTATCAATTGCCCAACAGTAATTTGTTTGCACCGTTTGCTATTTTTCTCGAGAGAAGCCACTAGTGAAACCTACGGCCCCCGGGTCTTCTTCCTCATATATTTGCCTAGCGATCTACTTTTCCTTTGGATTTTTATTCAGACCTATTAGACCAAAAAATACAAAAATACCTTGCTGCGTTTTATCTTTATTTTATTTGGCGTTCGATCTATCGATCTACTACAATTTACCTCACGTCCGCTTGCCTATCTTGAGGCGCCGTACCCCGGAAGGGATTGACAACCCCTTTAACTCGTCGGGTTGCGAGTTGTTGTTGTTTGTGTGCTGGTGCTGTTTACGTTGTGTTGCTTGGTCTTCCTACTGGTTCCATACCTTGGTTTCATAACTGAGGGAAATACCTAGTGTCGTTGTGCTACATCATCCCTCCCTCTTCGGGGAAATACCGACGTAGTTGCAGCTACCATCAAGGAGAATTTCTAGCGCCGTTGCTGGGGAGGATCTTCAACATTACCAGGTTCCTAATCGCAAATCTCATCTCCTCGCAAATTACATTATTTGCCATTCGCCTCTAGTTTTCCTCTCCCCCACTTCACAAAAATTTATCATTTTATTCGCCTCTCTTTTTTCGTTCGCCATTTTTTTGCCTGATCCGTTTTGTGTGCTTTCTTATTTGCGTAGTCATGATGAGTCAAAGAAAATATTATGATGTTCCTTACCCAAATATTTTGCTTGAAATTGAAAAAAGTACTAAGGAATACATGAGTACACCATTTGAGCACAATCAGTATTTTACCGAAGAACTTATGGAACACTCAGTTGTGCTAGATGCTATTACAAAACAACTTGATGATATTAGTAGAGAAGTTTGCAATATTACATCTAAGTATGCCTTTGCTGAAAGTTTGTTGGAAAAAATATCTGATGCACAAGCTACTTTGGTAAATCAAATGGCTGCTAAACCAATCTCTTTGGAAGATAAAAATGATGAAGATCTTAAAATGATTGGTTTTTCTTCTATTGATTCCTTGTTTAGTAAAATTGAAAATGATCAAAAAGGGACTGGAGAAGATTCAACTTTAAGTAGAAGGCATCCCAATATTTCGGAGGGTGAAATTCTTGTTGATAAAATTGATAAAAGTGGGTTTGGAGAGGTCAAAACGTTAGCTAGTGCTGTACCCGCTCTTTTGGATTACAAAGACTTTAATTATGATAGTTGCCCTTTGATTGTTTGTATTTCTTTGTTGGAAATCAATATCAAACAGAGTCCAAATGCCACGAAACTTCATGTTGGTTTTTTATGGGCCAGAAGGAAGGTAATGGGCCAGAAGGAAGGTAATGGGCCCTGGTTGCACGTGGGGGTGCCCCAAGGGGGGCACAACCCACCAGGGCACGCCAGGAGGCCCAGGCACGCCCTGGTGGGTTGTGCCCACCTCGGGTGCCCCCCGGACCGCCTCTTTTCTCTATAAATACCCCAAAAATACCAGAACCCTAGGGGAGTCGACAAAATATTCATCCAGCCGCCGCACAGTCCCGAACCACCAGATCCAATCTAGACACCATCTCGAATGGGGTTCACCACCTCCATTGGTGCCTCTCCGATGATGCGTGAGTAGTCCTTTGTAGACCTCTCCGATGGTTTTCTCTCTCTCACTGAATTCTCAATACAATGGTCTCTTGGAGATCCATATGATGTAACTCTTTTTGCAGTGTGTTTGTTGGGATCTGATGAACTTCGAGTTTATGATCAGTCATATCTTTTTATATCGATGAAAGTATTTGAGTTTCTTTGATCTCTTATATGCGTGATCTCTTATAGCCTCGTATTTATTCTTCGATATTTGGGTTTTGTTTGGCCAACTTGATCTATTTATCTTGCAATGGGAAGATGTTCCTGGTAGTGGGTTCGATCTTACGGTGCTCGATCCCAGTGACAGAAAGGGAACCGACACGTATGTATCGTTGCTAGTAAGGATAAAAAGACGAGATCTATATCTACCGCCATATAGGTAAACAAACATTGTCTACATCATGTCATCATTCTCATTGCATCACTCCGTTTTTCCATGAACTTAATACACTAGATGCATGCTGGATAGCGGCCGATGTGTGGAGTAATAGTAGTAGATGCAGGCAGGAGTCGGTCTACTAATCTTGGACGTGATGCCTATGTAATGATCATTTCCTGGATATCATCATAATTATTTGAAGTTCTATCAATTGCCCAATAGTAATTTGTTTACCCACCATTTGCTTTTTTTCTCGAGATAAGCCACTAGTGAAACCTACGACCCCCTGGTCTTCTTCCTCATATATTTGCCTTGCGATCTACTTTTCCTTTGCATTTTTATTCAGATCTATTAAACCAAAAAATACAAAAATACCTTGCTGCGTTTTATATTTATTTATTTTATTTGGCGTTCGATCTATCAATCTACTACTAGTTACCTCACTTCCGTTTGCCTATGTCGAGGCACCGTACCCCGAAAGGGATTGACAACCCCTTTAACTCGTCGGGTTGCGAGGTGTTGTTGTTTGTGTGCAGGTGCTGTTTACATTGTGTTGCTTGGTCTTCCTACTGGTTTGATACCTTGGTTTCATAACTGAGGGAAATACCTACCGTCGCTGTGCTAAATCATCCCTCCCTCTCCGGGGAAATACCGACGTAGTTGTAGCTACCATCAGTGTGTAGCCGCTTGGTTGCTCTGTGATTTGCCTCATTGCCAGTGGCATGAGGTTGGTCTAGGTTGAGCTAATCTGTTTGATCTACACTTTGTCTATTTTTCTTTAACATATTCTACTGATAGTATGCCAACTCTCAGATAACCTGATCAAGATCTGCCTTATATGTGTTGCAAAGAAACAATGAGAGGGAATGAGGTTTATCATCGAGGTTTTC